>OX123182.2:9698596-10935804 GCA_944739405.2 Euclidia mi
CCATTGATGTTGAGAACAATAAATAGTTTCTTTACAGTGTTTTAATAATTTTAATAATGTTGATTGTTTTATACTTTAATCTTAAATGTAGAAATTGTTAAAAGCCAATCTTTCTTAGATTAGATGTCTTAACAATATCACCCTTATATTCCTTCTCTAAGCTGGTGGACGCGAACTGGTCCACAGGTGGGCGCAATTTGGATTTTTTGGACGCAAACTGGGTAAAATGCCAAATTTTAAAGTTTATCTATTTAAAAAAAAACACACCAAGTTTGAACAAAACTGAAAGTTAATATTAAAATAGACCATATAATGAACGCATTACATACATTTTTTATTGAATCAATTTGCTGGAACATTTTTATTTTCTCCTTCAAACTTGCCAACTGCACTAAATGGACGCGAACAGGCGAAATGACCCTACATGTTGTCCAATATTGTGGTCTTCGGAATAGCATAATTTTCACTAATATCACTAAACGCTTTCTTTATTTAATCATCTCCTGTATTTTTTCTTTTCCTTCTTCTTTCTTGTCTCCTAAGAACTCATCTTGAATAGAAAAAGATGGAATAAAAGAAATAAAATGTAATAATTGATTTTTAAACTCGGTCTTAATCAAAAATGCATTTTAAATTAAAAAAAAAATATATTTATAGAATGTATTTATGCGATCATTTCTATTTCATGAAAAAATGGGCGCAATTTGCTATAATATTATCCCTTGCAGGTATAGTTTGCGTTCCCCCCCGTGGGATCTCCACCTTGTCGTGGTGGGGGGGCTCAGTAACCGTGGATTGGTCACCCGCGGTGAAGCTAAGAGGGATCCAGGAGGGGACGCTCCGCGTGGGCTTGGAGGGGCCTGCGCAGGATGCGTTCAACGGTGCGGGTGCGGGGGACAGCTCTGTCTGTCCCTCGCAGTCGGGTGCGGTCGCGGGAGGAGAGGCGTGTCGGTGTTGCATTGCCGCGCACCCTATCTCCCGCGACCAAATGGGGGCGCACCATTCGATGCGTCGCGGTGGAGCCGCGGAGGAAGAGGAGATGCGGTGTTGCGTTGCCGTCCTCCCTATCCTCTGCGGCCGCTGGGCGTTTTGGCGGCGGAGTCCAACACCTTAATCCGTCGCCAAGGGGGTTTTGTTCGGGGCCCGCCTGACCATCTGGCGGGCCAATACCCGTTGGAGGGTGGCGACGAGTGCTTTGGTGATGCCCTACCCTCCGACATATGGGTACATGGAGGAAGTCGAGGTGGTTTTTAGTGGAAACACCACATACTCCGGCTCTTATTTCCCCCAAGAGTCGGAGATCCGAAGGGATTGTCCACCTCGTAAAAAAAAAATGGTATAGTTTGCGTCCACTTGTGACTGATTATTATATCGATTGTTTCTTTTATTACAATCATAATAATGTGGACGCAAATTGGTCATTACAATTGCATACTATTAATGTTAAAATAAACAAAATCCCAATTCCTCTCTCATATTTTAATCACATAAAAATAAACAACTAAAGAAATCATAAATGGACGAGTTCGCGTCCATTGTGGACGCAAAGTGGAAGTTTTATAAATTCGGTGTTGTAATTCGCGTCCACCTTATTTTAATTGTTAACTTAAAAAAAACAAGCTAATTCATTATTCATACTATTCATCTTTTCATTATTAATGTCTAGAAACAGCTATGTATCCTAAAATTCACATAAAACAATAAAATACTTACCGTCAAACTCGCCGCTGCACACTATTTTTTTATTTATATCCCGCGCATCTGCACTCTTTTGTTGAACAACCGAGATTAACAAATTTTTTTAAACAGGATTAGCTGGGCGCACGGAACTTTTGTCTATTTGTGCGTGTCTCTTATACGTTGAGGTATTGGCGGTACTGACTTTTCATTTTATTAGTGTGTTAGTATACTTATTTTCGAGCATTTTTAAAGGGAGGTCCATAAAATGGACGCGAATAGGGCGATGGACGCGAACAGGCGAAATGACCCTATAATTATTATAGGTATATCATCTGGTCCTGCGAGAATATCAGCATTGCAGTTATCTGCAACAATAGCTGATGCAGGTTCCAATTTGTACTCCAATCCGTTTGTCATTGTTTAAACCAACGTAGGTAGGTACCTATTGTTATGAACTTATGATATAGATATACGTGTTTAGTTTTAAGGGTTATGGAGATTCGAATAAAATATTTCATCTATCAAAAGTACAACTTATTTATTATTTTTTGTTTGCATTCAGCCCCATTTGAGGCTGAACCCTTGGTCGGTGGAAAAAAACATCAAGACAAAAAAGCTTTCACTTTTAGTTTTTCTATACAATAAAATCAAAAAAATCTCAAAACCATCGATTTCAAAATTTTTCATCAAACATTTTCTAAGTGTCGATCGCTATTGTAACGCGCCCATTTTCAAGACGATTTTGACGGTGAACCCTTAATCGGAGATTAAAATTGTCAAGATAAAAAAATCTTTGTTTTTAGCCATTCTAAGCAATGAAATAAAAAAACAGTCAAAATTATGATTTTGAAATTTTTCGCCGAAATTTTTCTAAGTCCCAATCCCCTAGCACACCCTTAACTACACTCCAACCTTCTTTGTTTTGGCTTACTTAGCGTTATATAGATATAATATGACGTAAATCTAAATCGTGTTAATAAAATATGAAGAAAAGACAGAGTGGCAATAATTGAATTGAATTTTAGACTAAAATAATAGATAATACGTGTGCAATATCACTAAGACAGTAAATTTTTGAGGTTAACCAACTAGATAGGTACATCATCTAAAACCCTATGAGGCTATAAATAACATTAAACATGGACTTTAATACTGATTGTATGAGAATACTGTTAGGTTTAATGCTTACCTGTCCTCGTCTAAAGGAAATTTAGCCATGAAGTTTCGCTTTTGTCCATCTGACCGGCCACATCTCGTACCACATATTTCACAGCTTTTGTAATGCATTGCAATTCTCACCCATTCACATAAACACTTTATTTCGCTGAATACATAGAATCAATCACAAAATCATGCTTATAATACTTTTTACCTTTTTATCAAAACCGCCTCTGAGCTACAACCAAATTCACAACTAAACAAGAATCAAGATGGCGAACTAGAAGCCGCGAGTATCGCGCGCGCATCATAGTAGCGGTGAAGTTTGCATCAAGCTTGCCTGAGACTTGAAATATCATATTTGTCATAACAATATTTGAGCAATATTATCGCAAACTTGAAACTTCATATTTGACTTAACAATATTGCAGCTATACTGTCACAAACTTGCCTCGTCATATTTGACGCGGCAAGTTAGAATCAAAGAAAAAACAAACTTGCCGCAAGTTTGTCTGCTATCTGGGTAGGTATATATAATGTAAGTGGATGCTCCTATTTCACCATGTCTATTCTGAGAAGGCTAACTAAATGAACATCAAAATTAAAATTAAGTATTATGCTTGAGTATTATTATGTACAATAAATATATGCAAGTGATATAGAAGGTGTAACAGTTGCAGAACCTTACAAAATGTAAATTATGTGTATTATGCAAAACCTGGCGATGAAAAAGAGTGACCGTGAGTTTTATTGCCCGTTCTTTCTCATGGTTCTACGCCCTTGCTTTGCGAACTTGGCAGTAAATGTAAATGTAGAATCTTTAAGTAATTATTTTAAAATTATTATTTTGACGTTCATAAGCGTCATATTGTGACCCAAATGAATAAAGGATTTTGACTTTGACTTGACTTTGAAAATAACTTCGTGAATCTCCTAGAAAGATACAAAACTTACAATGTTAAAAAACAACCGGTTCATTCTCTATCTGATTCAGGGTCCGACTTAGGAATAACTTCTATATTTTATTTTACCGTGTATAATATGGGAAATTAATAAAATAAATCTGGACCAAACCACTGGATAGAATTACATCAACCACAAGTCTTATCCACCGATCGCCACTATTACTCCAGGATAGTACGTGAAGCGGTTGAAATCAAAAAACATAGAAATTTCAACCGGGAGGACGGATACAGACTATCGACCACTTGGAACCCAGTTATCAACAAATGCAAACAAAGCCGCAGTAACACAACTCATTAGTGTGTAGACGTCATAAGTGTAGTGTGTCAAAGTACCGACAGTGCGGATAGAACTAAAAATATCAAAAATACAAAACAAGTGAGGGTAGCTGCCGAAACCCGCGCTTCACAAGGACGGCGCTGAGCTGACATCAGTCCCTCCGCGACCACAACCGTTGCAAGCCGGTAGAAACGTAGGAAAATAACAGAGGTATTTATGCCTTGAAATAAATAAATTATCGCGACTAAGACCCGCTAAATAATATTGTATGATGTATACAAATCGCGAAAGTTTAAAATCGATTAATAAAACTTGTGATAGAATATTATATTTAAATCATACTTAACTTCACCCGCGTGAATTATAAACCTAAACCTGCCTCAGCAATCACACAATTTTTGTAGACAACTGTGTTAAATACGTTCGGTCGGTTCGGTAGTTTGTGATATTATCGCGATCTTACAGGCAGTCAGAACGGCTGAGGGGCTTCATTTTATAATATGTATGTATTGAATTTGATGTCACTTTGTACGTAATGTATGTGGAGTCCTATATAGAGCTGTTGGGTATTAGTAAGATGCATAAACTATTACTTATTTCTCACATAAATTGGAAGGTTAGTGAAGGCAATGTTGGCTGATAACATATTATAGAAAGAAGAGAGGGAGAGACCTATATCTAGCAGTGGACTAATAGCAGGCGGACGATGATGACATATTATAAATTCAGTACCTCAAAAGTAATGTATAATGTTGCTCAGCTTTATGTAGGCAGCGATAGTCTAGTGACTAACAAACTGTAACGTAGAGAATCTCACGTTCAAAACCATTGTATGGAACAATTACTTCTTGAAGTAGGTACAAATATTGTTAATGTTATCTCTTGCTACAAGGTGAAGGAAAACATCGTGAGGGAACCTGCATGTCTGAGAGTTCTTCATGACATGACATGACATCTGAAGTCCGCCAACCCGTACTTGTCTAGAGTGGACTTGATCTTACCCTTTTCATAAGTCTGTGTCCAGCAATGGGACATATTATAAACAAAGCTGCTGATGATAGCGATGATGATCACATTTATTTTTTATTGAAAACGCGATAAAACTTATTGCCTTCTAATGTTAAACACAAAGTCAAAGTCAAATGTTTTCGCCTTTTTATTTGATTAATACCACCTGCTAAACCAAATGCTATTAGAGAGGGATATAACTTAATCAATGAGCTTACGATATCCTTAAAAATATTCTCATGAAGCCGTAGATTTTTATTCATCAATAACCTGTTTATCAAAAATTAAAAAACGATAAATTAACATAAACTCAGTAATCAGTTCGTAAGTTAACGTTAGATGAAAAGACAGAGTTAAAAAAAATATCTCTTCTTGTGTGAGTGTGAAGCCCTCTCTGGTGTTGCCCGATGACCTACGAAATGACCCAACGACTCATGTCCTATATCAAAATCCTGCTTTACTGGTCACAACAAGTGACCTATCCAAATTGTAAACTGTTGGTGAAACATTTCTTTGCAGATCTATTACAAACGGCAAGTCAATACACGCTATGTGCGCTACGCAATTTAATGTTTTTTTTAATTATATCTTTGTCCACAGATGCAGTAGCGAGCAGTAGTTCGCGAATTCGCCTAGACGTCGCAGTATGGACGTTAGTATTGTTAGTAAGAAGACAAGTGCCTTCACTAGTTAAATGAAAAAGTGATAGTGTATAGTGAGATGTTATAACAAATAAACCGAAGCAGTGAGTGGTGACCATTATGTTGCGGAATGTTGAACATTTAAACATTGCGTAGTGTGGATTGAAGTTAGAAATAACATAACTAACGCCGTTATGCCTGAATGTCAATACATTCAGGCATAAAGGCGTTAGTAAACTACAATTAGTTTGAAATAATAATAATAAAAATATTTTAGTACAGATAAAATTAAACAATGAAGTACATTGTCCTCCAGTAGCCCCACACTAGGCAAGCCTGTCCTGTGGATGCTTAGATATGTTTAACACATAGGTATTTACACATGATCGATTTTAGACAGTCTGCTATAAACAAAAAATAAATATATTATTTCTTGATTTAGAAAAATATCGGGCAGAATAAAAATAGTGAAATGTTTTTCAACAAAGGTACACGAAGATAAATGTTTTCTTATATATTTCGTTTCGTTTATTAATTAAAAATCATTCAAGATTTAGTATCTATGGAAATCGAATATTTAATACCAGTTGTACGTTTATTTCAATATAAAACCTAAACTACAGCTCTGAGCAATATAAAACCAATAGGTAACAGTTGCCAAACCAACTTCCATTAAAATACTGAGAACCATCAGACTATCAGGTTTCACTCAATTTACGATATTTCGAATCGCAAAGGGGTCTGTATTGCCTAAATTTTCTATTACAAATTTTGATGTCAACCCTAGGGAGTATGACTTCAACGTCTCAGCCATTATTGAACAATAAATATCCACCCAGTATCGTCAAGTTCAATTCATAAAACCGTATTGATTGAAAAAGGAGTGGGGATGTAATCGGATGGCATCTAGACCGGAGATAAAATTAATAAATACGCGAAATTCGATACACATATTTATTTTTCCTGTAGAAAATATCAATATCTTTATTGCAATTCAATATATTTAAAGATACGATTCGCGATTGGGATTATGTAACACGCGTTCTTTGCTTTTTGATTTCGAAGCTTTCAATATTATAGCACAAGTTTTGTTTTTCGATTTACACGTAGATCGATTACGTGCTATTGTCTATTGTCACCTTTTTAATTCTAAACGCATGGTAACATAACTGCGGCATCTAAACATGATCGCCAAATTTCACGTAAAAAAGGACGTACATTTTTAAGAAAGCATTGCAAAATCTATATTGGTGGGCTATTGTGCCTAAAAACATGGATATATTTTTGAAATGTTCAAACATTTTTATGACAATTCCATGTAACAATATTATTTGAGTTCCTCTCACGTACTGTAAAATGCACGGAACGTCGAGGAAATTTAAAAGGTTAAACAAACCGCGATACGTAAAATTAATTAACGGATCCGTTTCAATTTATATTTCGGGTGTTTTTGGATAAAAAATGTTTAGGTATATGGTTTAGTTGTGTTGGTTGACAGCGATATTTATATTTGAACATATTTATTGAAAAGTAAAATTTTTGAGAACTTAGGAACCAAATTATTAAAAAAAGAAAACAAAATCATTGAAGTGGCCAACCGATCTTATTTGATCAAAGTTGGTACGTTATTATGTTTATTACTATTAATAATAATATACCTTTTTTGTTTTTTTGTTTTACGAGGTGGAAAATCCCTTCGGATCTCCGACTCTTGGGGGAAATAAGAGCCGGGGTATGTGGTGTTTCCACTAAAAACCACCTCGACTGCCGCCATGTACCCGTGTGTCGGAGGGTGGGGCATCACCTAAGCACTCGTCGCCACCCTCCGACGGAATAATAATAATATACCTACACATAACATACATATTATATAACGATTTAGTTAATTGTGGGGAACCGAATTACAGTGTCGTATTTTTACAGGTTGTATTTTTAAAAACATAAATAAAAGAAGGGTTAAAAATTAAATACTTTAGCTTTGACGTAAAGTTTCTATTGAAGCTAGCTATCTGTAAGAGGCTTTTACATATTTTTATTTTTGGTGTTGTAGACGTGGGTAGAATAAATAAATTTGTCAAACTTTTATTACGGATAGTTGCAAGGGCATCCTTAATCCTTAATCTAAAATGGTTTCCTGTAGTTTACTACAAGACCCTCAAAAGTGAGACACATAGTGTTCCACTTCTAGTGGTCAAGTGAAGTAAATGCTGTCAAGGAGTTCTTGGAAGCTACAATACTCGATGGTACGAGACTGTATATAATACGTTGAACATATTCCAAAGGAAAAGAAGAATAATTATTTATTTTTCAATAGTTGAACTTCAATCCACATAACGCAATGACATATAAAATCTCGTGTACAAGAAAAACATTTATATACTGCTGTAAAATATTACGTTATTATGTAAAGAAATAATATATTTTCGTCAAGCTAAGGATACACATGACTAACTTCGTTTATATGAGCACGCGATCATTCATTCTAAATTAGATAAATTACATAACTTTATCATGTCCTTTGCTCAATATTATTATACTTATGAATTATTTTTGGAGGCTAACACTGCTTTCATTGTGTGCCACTAACACGCTTATGTGAAATTAGCGTCTACACTTTTATTACCATAAAAATGCGTATCGTCAAGGCTAATGCATAAACGCGTAACTTGCATCAGCGTTACAAAATACAGTCTTGGCCTATTTAAACTTAAAGTAAAAAATGTTTTACTACTTGTTTTGTGCTCTCCTCGACGATATGTATGTATGTTAATCCGTTGCATACAATTTACTATGCTAAAAGATTTACGAATTTCTAAGATCTTGAAACATTTTAAACGAAAAGTATTAACAAATTTAATGCTACTCCTTTTACCAGCTCTATTTTTCTTATCATTGCTTTTACATTTATATAAAAAAAAAATCTTTAACTTTATTTACCATTCCATCCCAGTACAATAAAGAACGTGCTGTAGAAACCGCCTTTACAAATAAATCTACGGTGCTCTTTGATGATATACACAAAACGTGGGCTGGTGAAATTCTGAAAATTTATGGCGTTAAAAGGCCTTTAAAAGTTTATAGTACACCCTACACAGGCTATAATAAGGCAAGACATTCAGCAACAGCACATTCATGTGAAAAATACAACTTAGAAATGAAACAAAATTTTACTAAAGTATAAAATGAATTAATATATTTTTCATTGTTTCTATCGTTGGATACTTACAAGGCTATAATTCGTGTTAATACATTTGCTCCAAATTCCAGGCTTTTTGTTACTCTGCCAGTTTCTAACCTCTACTTATGTTATTAATGTATCATTACAAGGTTATCTAGTAGAAAATCATAATTGCTTTTGCGAAAGACTACTTCATGCCAAATTAAATAACCGTTTGGCGTATTATTTAACATTTACTTCGGGGAGTCTGGTGGATATATGAGAGTGAGGTTGATCGGATCAGAGATAGGGAGCGCAGTTTTATCTTATAGTTCAAGTGGAAGCAATAGTTTGATTTTTCTTTTATAAGGGCGACCTGCGGGACAATTTTCTCAGTATACAGAAAGAAATAATGCGGAACTGGGACACCAACCTTTAACAATAAAATTAAAATATGAGTTGACTGATCTATTAAATATGTGTAACTTTACTTTTTTGAGATTTATAACAATACAATATTATGAATTGATGCTTGATATTGTATAATTTATAACAAAATTTTATTGGTATCCATTTATTAATATTTACATTGTTGGCATCGAAATATTGTCCAAGGTTACAAAGAAAGACAAAGGAAAATCATATGGTAATACATTTGTGTATTTCATTAAAAAAATTGATAATTTTTTTGAGTAACTGATAAACGTGACCTCTCAAAGCAAATTTATCTAAAGATAAATAAGACTTCGTTCATATTATTTCCCTTTCAAGAAAACTTTAACTCAATTTGTCTTAACCTCCTGTTAAGAGGAAACCGGTTGCGTCCGAACACTTCTAATTTATTTACCAACGGTCAGTATTTTACTCACCGTAATATGATAAGGTGGTCTTCAGCGCAAAACGTAATATCCTTTTAGAAGTATCCTCAACGAAAACAGCGAGTATTTCACTGGACTCTGAAATTCAAGATCGATTTCTGTTCCGCACTTTAAATTCTCTCATTCCGTCGGTTTCAATACACCTATCACGCTATGCTCTAGCATTGTGGCTTTTAAAAGATAGCTTGTTGTCAAACGTGACACGACTATACTGAGAGCAGTGTTGGCCTTTGTAAAGCCACCCGACTCAGAGTCGCCTCTGTAGAATGTATTTGTAAATAACAACCTCTAGATTGTACATCGAAAACAAAATTAAACTACAGAGAAAGTCTATTGCATTCCATTGCGTACTTAGATTATCCTACTCATAATTCCCACTAACAAAAAACGCAATGGACTGCGCAATTTAATTTGTTACCCTTTCCAAGCTATCTCTGAAATTTCATTATTAAATATATTTCGTTAACAGAGTAGGCTATAAATAAATACTTAAGATATTAAGGTCAACGCAAACTGAACCGTTTGTGGTCGTCATTGATGGAAATATATGATAAAAGTTAGTTTAGATTTCGTCGTTTGTGGCCAAGTTATGTTGCTTTAAGTCCTCAAGCCTCATTAGAAGCACCTTGCCGTTTAACATTACCACAATGCAAAGTAAGGTGGCCACAAATGCCCTGAAGTTAAAATAGTATCTGGTAGAAAGTTGTCGCTTAAATCAAAATTTAATTTAATTTCATATTTATTCATTGTTATGGTAATATTGCCAATCATAAGTAATAAGGTTTAAAAGTAAAAATATTTGAAGATATATTGAGATTATTCCCGAAGTCAAATTGTATAAATAATTTATTATTATGAATGACGTAAGCGACCTTTCTATCGTACACCTTTATATAAATACGATACAGTGTGATAAAAAAGATGTATATTTTATTTGTAAATATAATTAAGTGGACGTGCCAATTTGTTAATAAGCTACAAATCACGTTAATATTGTTTAAATCCATTTATTTATTGATGTTTTCATATTTTGCATAAATGTTGTCAATTTTAAATCGGTCTGCGTACTCCCGCGGTTTAGTGTAAACATGCCTTAACGTTAAATTAAATAAAGGTTGTTGAAAATTAATTAACATTCAAGATTGCCGATGTTAATAATACCTGTGTTATTTAATGGTTTACAGATTTCAATTTAAGCGAGCATTTTGTAAATGATTTACCATAAGAGTCTTGATTTTGACTACGAATATTATTATTAACTTAATTATAATTTTGTATAGATATAGATTCTGTCTAGTGCATCTGTTATTTTGGTATGATGTATGTTTTCTGTTCCTTGAATATTTTATGATGGAGTGTCTAGACAGAGAATGTCGAGATTCGAAACATTACGTGTACCAAGTGTGTTAATGCCAAAGAAAATTAATTATTGAAGTCAGTTATTTGGATAATAGATGCATATTTAATTAAAGTAAATTGAATCAGTGAAGTGCAGAAACAGACGTAGCCTAAATTAGACTATATTTTTAAACACGCAATCAAAAAGGTTGTCTTTTATTTTAATTTGAGTTGTGATCTAAGTCATTTTACATTTGTAGCTGCTGCACAAAACTTTACCGTAGTCTATGTATAATAATTTTTACATTGTTATAGGCCTTCAAACAATATTGTGCCTCTGTTTTATTTGTTCATGATTATTCTGCAAGTTAATTTCAGCAGCACATAATCTGCAAAAGTGCCTAGAGCGGCAATTCACTCGACATATAATAACTACATAATAATTATATAGACGTAACTGACTCAAAACTTAGCCAAATTGTATAGAGTGCATAATATCTGCTAGTAAAAAGTTGTCTTTTTCGTAGTTCGTTTCTGTCTTTTTTCTTTTCAATTTAAGCGCTTTGCTCTTGTCGGTGGTGCAGACGCCATATATGTCGATCTCCGGCGGCCAGTATCTTGAACTCTTTATATGTCATCAGTGATGACATAATATAAAGAGTTCAAGATACTGGCCGTCATCACCTTTGCATTTTCTTTCATTTGATAATACACAATTCTCTTCTGGGTCGACCTCTTCCTCTCTTCACTTCTATTTTACCTTCTAGTTACTATTTGATAAAGTCATCATATCTTTCCGCTTCTTCTATCTACTATTACACCATAAATAAATTATACTACCGTACCCCAAAAGCGAAACAGCGTAATGTTCTTATAATTAGCCTTTTACTTTTCAAGTGACTCTTAGTTTCCAGCAGTCAGTAGTAGTGCAATACGCAAACTAGACATTTACCGGACTGTTTATAAAATTCGTAGGTATTTCTGAGAATGTTCCGAAATTACTTCTAGCCGAATTTCTAATTATCGGGATATACGAGTATATGCAAAAGTGCTAGTCAAGTGTATTAAACCTATCTTTAAATTGATATTAGAATTTATCGACATCGCACCAAAAATGTATGTAATTAAACGTAATATTTTGAGCGATGAATAAATGTAGAGGAAGCGCGTGAGGTTTGTAAGGATAGATGCAAGTGGCGTTCCGTTGTCTCTGCCTACCCCGACGGGAAAAAGGCGTGAGTATATGTATGTATGCATTTTGAGCGAGTGGATTGCCGTTTGCTGGACTCATTTTCAGAATCTTTGTTGTTAAAATAGCATTTTATCATTTCAGGCATCTTACTCGGCACTTGATCCTTGGAACCTATATCTAAGTATAAGCAAACATGTAACTTACGAATAGACGATGAAAGTAATTTATTTAATATTATTTTTTATTTAACTAACGTATATTTTCGTGTCAATTATTATATTAATTTATGTACATACACCTCTAAAATTATATTTAATATAATAAATAATATTAAGTCATGTTTCAAATATCGCTGAGAGTACGCGAAACGCTATAAAGATACGTTGTATATTGTACAGAATAAATCGAAATGTCTCAATGTCATTAATAAAACGATTACGATAATGTGATTGGATTTTTTTTAAACCCCGTAGAACACCATTGACCTATAAAACAGGATTTCCCAAGATGTTTTCCTAACGAAACCACCGTTACTCTGAATGAACAAAAAATAACATTGTTATGATGGTTACTCGTCTCTGTCCGTGTGGTGACGGATTAAGAATACGGAATGTCACCATCCCATATCATCCCATGGATGTCGTAAGAGCCGACAGAGGGAGCATATGATGCAAAGAACAGCACTGTAAAAGAAGGAAAACTTGATACAAACCCTATACCAACCCGTTTGGTCAGCGTGGTATAGTAGGCCAATTCTTCCTTTCAAAGGAGAGGCCTAGTCCAGCAGTGGACTCTTAAAGGCTGATGATGATGATGATGGTTACTGTTTGTGGAATTTTTCACTTACAATAACTAATATTTCCTTTTCAAAGTCGCACATTTATTATTAACAGTGTATTGATATTTTTTTGATATTAAAATATTCGTTTAGAAATGCAATGGAAAATTCAGTCATGACTTACTTAGTACTTTTGCATGATATTTTAGTCTACGTTGCATTTCGAACTAGGGAGAAAACGTAAATATAAAATCATTAATCAATTTACTCACTTATTATTTGGGGATCATAAGCGTCACATTGTTTTACATTTGTATGAATGATTTTTGACTTCGAGTCTTCAATCGAGTCATTGACTCGAAGTAAAGCGAAGAAAACATATGATTTACTATAATCGTCAACCCTATCGACACTAAACTCTAGAAGATCTCAATGGTTAATAATATTCGAGACTTATCTAGGTTACTTAAAAATTTATATAATTAGACCCAAAAATGTAATAAAATTTTCATCGGATTGATCTGTCAAGAAAACATTCCCTTTCAACATTCAAAATGGCGATGGCGGTACGAAAGCATAGTTAAAACCAGGTGGTAAGTAGCTCTCATCCCCTAAGTCTAGTGGCTTTGATTTTTAAAGAGTCAGCAGCATGGCAAAGCAGTAGTAGATGGAAAACTAACATGCTATCAAGGCTTTCAAGGGCTTCATTTAGAAAAAAGAGATGCAAAGGTAAGTTACTCAATCCGATATTCTCAGACATTAATGTCTGAACTATCACAACTCGATAAAAAAAAAATGCAAACGTGACATGCAAACATACATAATATAATTCTAGTTATGTACATACATAAAATTATTGTAAAACATGATCACACCTTCGGTTACATATAAGGTAGTAAAGTTTTAACGTACAAAACAGCATCAGCATGTTGTAATAGATAAGTAGAGTGGCTCTAATTTGTTACATTGTCTGAGTGCACATGGAAGTGCTTTTACAGTTAAGTACACAGAAAATACTAGACATAACAATTATATACTTGCTTCTTTTTATTCTTACCAATTTTCATTTACATTTGTAGCTAGCGTGTGTATGTTGGAACGACTGATACGTTATCATCTGATACCACACTAAGTTATAAGCATTCAATATATAAAATATTTCTAAATAAATACAGTTATGAAAGTGATGCAGAAAGAGGTTCAAGAATCTCTTCAATACAAAGCATGACCCATGATCAAGAAATACATAAATATTATAACAAGAAATACATATATAGTATGTAACAACAAACCTACATAAATGCATCCACACCGTAGTAAGATATCAGAATAAACATTCTATTTTGCTATAAAAGTTTTTGACTATTACCGTGTTTCTAAATATTACCCAAAAAAAAGTTGTTGCATATACTTTTATATATGATCATAAATTACATCCACAAACGGTATAATAATTATAATCAAATCATCACGCAAAGATTTGTCTGGATTGAGAATCGAACCAACGATATCCGACGTAGCAATTTAGCTAACTAACTGTGCAACAGCTATCTGATAAAAATAAATAAGCGCTGTTAAATGTTATGAAGTATTAATACCCAATGATTTGTGTCTGCGATATGAAAGCTGGACCTCACTCCTTCTTTCATTTTTTTTTCTTTTCCGTATGATTTGAGTATGTGGCTAACTCTAGCGACAGCGTTTTCAAACCGCCCAAAGGCGTGCCCTACGAAGCACGATAGCGCTTTGATGTAAATGCCTCACGCGGTCTCCCATCCAAGTAGCAATCAGCACTACTGACTGCAGAAACTTGATACATGGATTTACGAAACGATTCTTCAGAGACACTCTTCTTACCTTGAAAATACAGGTTAGTGCATGCATTTCGTATAGTCAAAATTTACGGTAATAAGTCTACATACCTATACTACCATAAATTATTTTTAATGTCAGCCACTAACTTAATATGTATATGCACTGATTGTTTGTAATTACATAATGGCCCTATGATCACTCCGAAAATAAACTTTTGCAATTCACACCGTACAATAAAAGTTATAATTAAATTAATTTATAGTAAATGCTTTAAGATCAATGAAATAAACTCCGATGATTGGTAAAATCATCTTTTCATCTTATCTTCAGGCAAATCTAACATATCTTCAGACCCATACCTATAATTCATGTAACAGGTCGTAAACCGCCTTATCCTTAGTACTCACTATTATAATATATATCTAGGTATGAAGGACGCAAAGGTGATACATTAATAATATAATATTCTCGATTAACAACCACAGACAGCTGAACGCGTATAGGCGCTAGATATATTCCTCTCGCGTGATATACAGACGATTTAGATTAAATACCTCGAAAGATAATGGTAAAACATCACCCGTGTAAAATGAATATGAGGATGGGCAATAAATTTAATAAACTAATCTTGAGATTTACCGCGACCTGCTTGCATTGGATTCTGAACGAATTGTAAATAGATTTTAATGAATTCGCAATTGGTAATCTTCTACACTTAAAGTCATTATCGTCTCATTTGACACATGTAGATAGACGTTAACAAAATAAATAGTTACACACTTTGTTCAATTTTCGATTCGTAAGACGAAATGTTAACTTATGAAAGGTTAGCATCAGTTTTACTGTTAACTTCTTAAACCTTAATTTAATACTTATATGGTAAAATATATCTCCGAAATAACCGTTGAATAAACCAATTTCGATGGCTAAATTAATCTATTTATCAATTGAAATAACGATTCTGATAATGATTCTTTGCAATGCATTTAAGTCCATTTCTTAGTTGCGTGTGACGGCGGTATGCAATTAAATCAGCGATGAATCATTCACTTCATAATTTGAAACGCTTTACAGAATTTACATTCATCATCATATCAGCCGAAAGACGTCCACTGTTAGACGTAGGGCACTCGCAAAGCTCTCCACATTGACCGATCTTGTGACACCCGTATCCAGCCGCTGCTCGCAAGTCCAACAAAACTATTCACTATATTTTGGCATATTCACGAGAAACATAACACTATAAAATTATTGATTCTTCATATTTGCGAAGACGGAACACTTCTCGAGGCGTTAGCGCCTCGTCTTGAATTTTATATGAAATTCTGTCGCACAAATAACGCCTCTTTTAAAGTGCTGCAATATTTTTTAAAAAGAGAATGGAATATTCTAGATACACTTGAGAAAATATTTTAACGTTGGATCAGGTATTATGCACTGAAATATTCAGTTTATTGATGGCGCTGGTGATTGAAGAAGATAATTGGCTATGAGCTAACATTTACTCTTTGAACTACATTTCGTGGTATAGGTGTGACTTAATTGCCATTATCATGAGCCTTGGCATTTACCCGGAGCGTGTGGAATTTCGTTCGTCTGCTAAAATATTTAGCACTTATGAACCGGTCAATGATTTTAGTTGAGATATATCCCCTGGTTTAATAAACAAATATAGTTTGTGTAGCTTATATACAACAGTGTGTAACTATTATAAGTACGAGAAATTGGAAATAGAAACACGGGGGCATAATTTGTTATTTGCTATTTTTATAAAAAAATCCTAAGTAGATACGCTCTTTAAAAACCTTGTACACACGGCATGTAATCCGACGATAACCTAGTGAGGAGTTGGAGTAACTAGCAGACTGCTAAGCAAAGAATTTCGGGTTCGGGTTCAAAACTACGACACGCACCCTTGGAAGATATTTGCGTAATAATTGGTTAAAAATCGCTTGTTAAACTTTTTTTTTTTCTTATTTTAAAAGAGAACTCCCGCATAAGGACTAAATCCTGTGTCACGGGGGACTTAACAAACATACAACTAACGGACACAGTGCACACCCAGACTCGAAACAACAGTTTGTGAATTACACAAAGTGTTGCCTCGTGTGGGGATCGAACCCACAACCTCGGCGCAGCAGTGTCAAACGGCGAGACAGCCGCTTAAACCTCTACGCCAACCGTGCAGTCAGTTATCCTTCGTGTCCTCGAATTGCCTGAGTGTAATGTTATCCAGCACTTAGCCAGCATGGTGGCTTATGGTCTTACCATTCTCATAGTGAAAATATGCTCGTGGAATACTTAATATACGGGACTGATAAGATGATGATGATGATATTTTATGAGGTTGAGAGCCTTTCTGGTGAAAAGTCTCAGCTTTGTAGAAATTAACCATTCTATGAAAAGTTTGCTTTAATTCTGGTATAAATATTTTCGCAAAAATCACATACATACCTTGACTAGTGCTATTTACTATTAAC
Organism: Euclidia mi; assembly: GCA_944739405.2. NCBI lineage: Eukaryota > Metazoa > Arthropoda > Insecta > Lepidoptera > Erebidae > Euclidia > Euclidia mi. The sequence continues at coordinate 9,715,964 of OX123182.2, forward strand.
TCCAGACTAAGCTTAAACTTAAAGAAAGAAAGAAAAACTTTTTTCATCTAAAAAACATCAAGTTGAAATCATTGGACCATCCCTAACGAACTTAGAATGTCGATAGCAAATTTCTTATACTGAATATTCAGAGTATAAGTATTTATTCATTTAAAACAAGCCTTTGTTGTTTGTAGACGTTTTACATTACTTGTGGCTTGCTTCTAATGTGGTTTTGACTATCAAGAGGCATTCTTAGTGATCAAGTTCTCGCATTAAAACTTTATTGTGGTTTTTGTTTTCATTCTGATAATATATATTATTCGCTATTAAGAAATAAAGTGGCACTCAATTACGTTGGACTGTCAGTAAAGTGTTTTAAATCACAAAGGGATGTTATACGATCTATCGAATTTGAATCAGATATTTAAGGTTGATCTTGATTACTTAATTAAATTTTAAATAGCTCTGATTAAAAAAAAAAAGATTGTTTTCTGGTAGGTACTTTTTAGCATCGGTATTGCTTTCCTTACAACTGGGGCAAGTTCGAATTATACTTTATAAAATCCAATATTGCAAGTACAGCTTATGATATAGTATACTCCTCGTATCCGATTACAGTATACTGTAAGTGAACAGCACGCACATAAATCGATTCAAAGGTTTTATATATCTAAATATATGTATTTGATACATCATCGTGATGGTTGCACACATGCTTTGATAGTAATGAATTGAAAATAATAGACGGAGCAAGCAGCGACAGAGGTAGCGACAACTTTCGACATCAAAAGATAATTCTAAATCGCTTAATTGCATTGAAATGAACCAGTGAATATTATATCTTGAAGAACGCGTGCCAAAAGATTGTAACGCTAAAACACTCCTCCACGGTTCCGATCCATTACTCAATTGACACAGTAATGAGATAATTCTGTATCCCATCTATCAATAGCTGATATGAAATATGAATCCAATACTGTAATCTAAGGTGTTCATTAGGATGGCTAATCCTTGGGAGCTAGCTGATATGCAAGCTACCCGAACCACTTTTTAAAATTAATTGATATTTTTCATAAATATTTTCCAAAGGAACTTTCTGGGAGAGAAAATGCTTTGGCAATATCTGTTTATAATTAATTTACCAAATATAGAATTTTATACAATTATGTTTTATCATGTGTCTGCATAAATATAAAACGGCGTATTTATATACAGAACTATGCAAGGTCAGTGCACTTTTTGAAATTGACAGAACTTGAATTTATTTTATGTTTTCCATAATGGGTAATGATTGCACGCATCAAATTAAATATTGTACGAATGTTTTTAAACATCGATACCTAATAATAATATAGAAATATGAAATTACCCAATAAATATAAATATCCTCCTTTTCACAAATTAATGTCTTTATGAGTCTGTTCATAAAAAATCTTCCTAATAATTTTTTTAAGGCAACACAACATATCAGCAGTTTTCGGTTTCAGATATCACAGTGCTACTAAGAATAAACTCCTACAGCGAGAGACCTAATAACATTTACCGCTGGCCGTTGGAAGGAAAATTTAAGTGCTAAGCTAACTGAACTAGACCAAGAGACAATCAAAGCAAAGACAATCAAATGAAATCTGTCCTAAAGAACTTAGCGATAGTCGGCCAAGTTTTGTACTGAATTATTTACCGTGCACTTTTTAGTTTTTCCTTCGAGTGCAAAGCATTTTGGAAGGCAGGCTTAAATCCGAACGCGAGTAGTGACACAGTAGTGATCCGAACGCGCTTAGTGACTAAACATTCATGGTTATATGATGATATAATTTAATTTAAACCATTGATAAATAGTCGCTGCAGAATGATGTCCTATCGTCGCATTTCGTTTGGTCAGTGAGAGTGCTGGAGGCCTATACTAAAGGGTAGCGACGCACTTCTGACTCTTTCGTAACCAAGATTTCTGGATTTTAATCAAAACGTTAAATTATAATAATTAATGTAGTTTCTAGTACAGACAGACAAATTGTTAATTACACAAAGTGTTATCTTTTTTGTTATTGCAGCCTATCAAAATGACTACATGCCGCCTGACCTTAAGTAGTCAGTGAGTCCCATAGCAAAATTTCGTGTAGTAATCGAATCCCAACACTCGACTTCGTGTTAAATGGTGAGGCGACCACTTAGACTACTACGACATCACATCTTCCTTATCCCACAGGAGTTTAGAAGCTACTTTCTAAAACACGTTAATCTTTTACCGTATATAATTCTATCCAACATTCTAAACTGCCAGAGCATACAATATTTTCCAACTACCTTGCTCAACTTTTCTTTTAACCGGGAAACTACGGCGACAATTTTAATTGTATTTTCTTTACCTGTTTTATATAAAAACTAGTTTGTTGGGTATTACGTTATTGCTACAAATTAGCCGGCGTTTACGTCCAGTCGTGTTCTGTAAAAGAAAAGTTAAAGAAATTTTAAATATATTTGATGTCATGGGCCTTTTCTCAAATTTATAATATAAAATTATTTAATGCTGAGAGTAACAACAAGATATTTTTCATTTTTAAAACAATTCAAGTTTAGAATTTCGTTTTTAACCGACTTCAAAAAAAGGAGGAGGTTCTCAATTCGTCGGAATCTTTTTTGTCATTTGACATTTCGAAGCAATAATTTACTTTGGCTTCGTATTTAAAATAAATGAGATTGATGAAATCCTATTTTAAATACAGCGAACTTCCTCGATGTACTTTTTTGAATAAAACGTATTGTACTAAATACAGAAAAAAAATCGTTTTAGTGTAGAAAGACTTGACTAAGTTCGTCTCCCACAAGATTCTAAATTATCTTGTTTTTAATTTGAACATAAATGTTAAAAATACATGTACTAAAACTAATATACGATTGAACACACTTGAAATTGAGTGTCATAAAGACACCAAACCTTTACACTGTCGCACTGAAATAAAAGAATCATCATAGAAAATGTTTATTGTTTTACGCGTTGTATCATTCATCATAGCAATTAGAGTATTATAGAGCGTAGCGTACCCTAAGCAGTCGTAGCACACAGATGTACTCGTAGCATTGTAATCACGTAGCAGGATAGTACGGGTAAGGCAGTCTAAACACACCCCAGTTAACGCAGAAGTTTGGCATATTTATCCAGCTTGATTGAAAACATTATCTTAACAGAAGTATGCAACACTTTGTATTTAAGTTCTCAAATGGTTTTGTTTTATAATAAGTTTCAGTGGTTGTGGTTTATCGGACTTTAAGTTCATAAAGTATTAACTTTAATTTTCAACACAAATGACAACAAATTTAATTCAGTATTTCCTACATGTGTCAGCGTTTTCATTAAATGATACTTAGTTTTATTTATTTATACCGAATCAAGTCAAAACAAATTAAATTTGTGTAACAGGCAACAAAAATAACTGCTGCAGAGGCTAAATATAAGCATAATAATATCAGTAATTCATCAAGCTTATCAAGTTAGACTGCAACTGTGCAACCAGCCTAATCTAAGTATGTGCACATTCGTAGCGCGTCGACACGTGCCGCGTAGTTGCGACTACGTTAAGTATTAAGTACAAACGCATATTTGCATGTCGCGCGAAGAAAAATGTATTATGTTAATATTTTGAATAATTAGTGGAGAATCGATAATGGAAGTGTTTAGGAGGACCACGCTACATACTTTCAATGCAGTGGGTTCAGTTAAGTACTACCGTCACGCAACAACCCAGTGAAAACGCAACAAGTAAAATATTTTTGGGGCAACTCCTGTTAATGTATTTCATTCTAATTTTATTTAAGTTTCTCTAAAATTATTTAAAATATTCTAAATGTTAATACAACAGAGCGACTTGCGTGTCCAACGAAAGACCAATATTAAAAATGCTTGTGAATATTAGTACTGGTAACATGAGGATGTAAAAGTATGGGTCTCATTTAACTCAATATCAAAAGGGCAGTATCTGAGGCTGCAATAGCTCCGTGGAGTAGTCTATGGTCTATTAAAGTAAAAAACGAGGACGTGGTTACAAAAGGAAAACAGTTTTATAATTAATTTAAATCGTAGAGCTGCATGCTCTAAATTAAAATTAGAACTCTAAACTTAAATCTCATTATTAATGCTGTTTGTGGCTTTCACGGATTGTCTGACCAGATAATATATGAAATGTTCTTTAAATTTAATATATTTTTTGGTTTAATAGTTACCGTAATAATGCATTTGCTATCGTTATAAAAGAGCAGTTGAATATGATCAAAATATTGCAATACTACTACTAAGGAATTTGACAAATTTTCACTTCCCAGATATTTTTTCGCGTAATTTCATTTGCCAAATTATTTCTTAGCAAAAAATCTATTCACAAAAAATTGTAACGCAAATCTAATGTTTGTGAAATGAACGTTTAAACTGTAACTTGTTTACCAACTAGTACTTTTAACATTATTTATTTAGTCAAATATTTCAGTTGGAATAACAGTTTTTATGCAAAATCAATAATCTATATTAACTAATTATCCTAATTTAAATAGTTCAGTTCCAGGTAACCTACTGAGAACAATCTCTTTTTTATATTAATGCAAGTCGTTTCTGGCACACAGTTCTAACCTAACCTAACCTTATCATTTTTTAATAATTAACCTTCTCTAACTAATTCCATAAATAAATTAATATCACCAAACGTTTACTGTCTGAAGGTTGTTTACTGTAATAAATTATTTGATTAAAGACCAAAGGCCATAATGACATTATACTTGGTAATATTTTGCCAAGTAAAAGGACAATGGCAGATCTCCATACATCGAAATGTCTGAAATTAAATTGAAGCGCACCGTAATAAAAAATATATTAAAAAATTCGGCGTAAGTAACAGAGTCTATAAATGATTCTATTTTCCCACGGGAAACCCGGAAAAATAAGATATCGGTGTTTTAGTTTTTAGTTAAGAATGAAAAATGTAGGTACGTTTGAAATATCAAATGAAATTATGTCAGATTGACATCAAAACGCAGAAGTATTTGTAGCATCTACCTGTTACAGCCAAAGACAAAAGCAGAGCTGCACATTTTAAATCGATTTTATGTGAAATCGATACAACATTAAAACGATGCTGTGACGTTTTTATTTGATTTAAAAGTTGTTTTGCTTCAAAACTTATTAGCTTATTGATATAATATCAATTAAAGATTAAATAACTGCATTTTAATAATGATATTTTAATAATCGATACGGATAAATAGCACTCTCGTCTATTCCTGTCACACCATTGTCTATGGCAACAATCAAATAATAAAGTAGTCACCTAGTTCGTAATCAATTGGAATGCTTTTTATCATCATAAAATACGCCAGCTTTAACGAGACAAAGTGAAATTATTAAAAATCGTAGAAAAAAATAACAATTAGTTTTGTTCTTATGAAGTTTAAGGTCGCCACCAAAGAGTATACAAATACTACGTAAGAAGAGGCGGATGTGCCATAGATCATGCGAGACTTTCAGCTTCGTTTGAAACGTGCAGGGAGAACTCGTACCAACATAAAGATACTAATTGACATCGTTTTTATGTTGTCAGCATTGTCATATTTGTCAATATAGGGATGTACCCTCTAGTGATTAACGAAATATCGATATCGATAATATTCGGTAAGAAATAATTATAATTATGTTTCGACTAGAATTATACTTTTCCAACACAAATAAAAGATGTATTTAATATTTATGTGTTTATTCAAACAAATTAGCCTATTCTATAAATATATTCTAGATTAGCGAAGAAAATACGCAGAACTAAAAGATATATGTATGTACATGTAATGGAAAGGTTTTCAACATTTCTTCTGTAATAGGATTTAAAGAAATGTCTATAGATACAAGGCACAGCTGTTTTTCTGACTTGAGTTCCCTTTTTTCTTCAAGTCTTGCGGCTTAAAATGCTTGCAACACACATAGTTCAACTGATGTAATTTTACAATGGGCACATAAATCAAGTCTTGGTTTCCAGTTGTAGCTACCCATTTTTACATCTAAAAAGAAAAAAAAGAATAGAATTTTTAGTCCTTGTGCCAATTTCTAATAACGGATTATCGATAACTGACAGGCAACACTATTGTTTATCTACAAAGTACTAGGATATGAAACTTTAGAATATTTCCTTATTTTTTATGTTACATTGAAATATATCACATTATATAACATTATAAATATTCATTGATCTTTATCTAGGGACATTTTGCCATAAATACCTACCCTGTTTTCATTGCTTGACCGGCATGTTGTTGTATGCCATATTTCGCACGTTATTTTGCTTGTTTTCATTGCGCTCCTTTCAATGCTAATCAAATAAATATAGTAACACTAACACTAGAAGTGTAAAATCACATTTAATTGGTATGCACAAAGCACTTTTACAGTATGTTTTTTACGTTTTATAAACAAAGTACATAACGTGGTAAAGTTCAATCTGGATAATAATGTGACAGTTGTGACATTTGACACTATTGACAGCCAAGGCGGTGATGTACGTATAACCCGTCTAATTTTGAAAGAATACTGTTCCAAGGATACATAGTGAAGGATGCTATCTTCACGTTTTATACATATAATAGTAGCCATTAAAAAGATAGCACGTTTCATACATTCGGTTTTTTCTTAGGAACTTGCGCCAGGCTGGTCGCCACAACAAACCCAGACCGAATTCTGCCATTGTTCTTTGACCAAATAAAAATATGCGTACTAAAATCATTCGAAATATTGCAATGGTATAAAAAAGGTTGCTAAAATTTGTTTGGGTAATGAAATTTTGTCAAAATCTTTTCGGCAAAACGGCAGGATCCCCAATTTATAACAAGAGATGAAAATTCAACGATATATGAAAAAATATATTTTTAATAAACTACAGGAAAATAGTGGCGTCCGTGTATAAAAAAAAAATCTTTATAAAACATACAACACCGGTAATATTCTAGGAACAGGTTTTGTTGTACATTATTTTTGAAGAAATCTATTAACAGGCTCGCTAAGTAAAGCGATACTATCCTCAGGTGGCGGAAAATGTTTTATAAATTTAATATAAACGCCATTTCGTGGCCATGTAACAGAGAAAAATATTAATTAAAGAAAAACAATGTTATCGTTGATGAAAATGCAAAGGTGATTTCGTGGAACAAGTTGTGATATCTTTTTTGTTTTAGCGTGGTAAATTTATTGTCTCCTTGGTCCAGGGGATAGCGTATACGTCTGTGGATCGGGATCCGGGTAGGGTACAGGGTTCGATTCCCGGGTCGAGCACGTTTTACTGAGTTTTTCCGAATTATCAATAGCAGCACGGAGTTTGGCAATGTGCGCAGTAACGGCAATAGTCTCGCGTTTAGGTCCCGCGTAATAGGGGTATTACGCGGGGTATTATTCTCTTGTAGTAAAACAAACTGGAGTGTGTAGGGCGACAGTGAAGTTTTTAGAAGCAGTTGTTAGAATTTTAAATATATAAAATTAAAACAATAAATTAATACTATAATTATTTTGCAATATACTGGCAACAATTTGATTCACCATTCCCTTTTTGATCGCGTGACAAGTGTCAACGTGACAGATGTCAAAGTTGTCTGTGCATTGATAACTAAAATGTGACGCAAACTCGCGCGCTCGACAAGGGAGCTATCGGGCGACCGGCCATTCGAACGCGGACCACCGAGTCGACAAGTTGTATTTTCTAATAAGTGTGAGTTTAACCCAGAAGTAAGTACGTTTACTGTAAGTCAATTTTGTATAATTAATTATGGATCTCTAAATACGATACAACATATTGAACTGTAGCAGTTATTTTACTTTAAGGTGGTTTATTTAATTTGTGATAGTGTATTTTCCATCTGTACTTTTACTCTTGAAGCGCCTCATTATTAAAGTTTAAACATTTGTGTAAAATGCTAACGGATAAGCCTGATAATAAATGATTGTAACCTATGATTATTAGTAAGCACTTGTTTCCTTTTTATAATACCCTACAATAAAACCTAATAATCAATAACCTGCTTGTTTTATTGTTTTTAGACCCATTAATTTGTAGTTGCTCTAAATATGTTGAAAATCTAGCTTCTGATATTGTGGTTATTCCAACAAGTCAGAAGTGGGATTGGCAGCGCCCTCCTATAAAGCAATGTGATCTTTATCTTATATTATTTGCCATTTTGGTAAAATAACTGCCACAGAATAATTTAAATAGGTTAATCAGGACTAGTTAAATAATTTCGCTCTGTGTTATTCCTATGTGACTGATTTCTAATAAGGTGGTACTACACAATTTCTTATCATATTGTTTTGGTTCAGTGTCGGCTTGCAGGCACGATGAAGTCGAAACGCACGCGATGTGGGTGTAGGTTACTAAACCAACAACGGTTAACCTAAATAGTTATGTGGTGCTCTTGCAAATACTTTGCCATGGCTACTCTATGGAGGTATGTGCAGGTTCACTGCATTGATTCGTGCAGATCCTGTTGCAGCTACCGCTCTCTGGATGGGCACGTATGTAGAATAAGCCAACAATGGTTAACCTAGATAGTTGTGGTGCCCTTGTGAATACTTTGCCATGGCTACTCTATGGAGGTATGCGCAGGTGCACTGCATTGATTCGTGCAGATCCTGTTGCAGCTACCGCTCTCTGGATGGGCACGTATGTAGAATAAGCCAACAATGGTTAACCTAGATAGTTGTGGTGCCCTTGTGAATACTTTGCCATGGCTACTCTATGGAGGTATGCGCAGGTGCACTGCATTGATTCGTGCAGATCCTGTTGCAGCTACCGCTCTCTGGATGGGCACGTATGTAGAATAATCCAACAATGGTTAACCTAGATAGTTGTGGTGCCCTTGTGAATACTTTGCCATGGCTACTCTATGGAGGTATGCGCAGGTGCACTGCATTGATTCGTGCAGATCCTGTTGCAGCTACCGCTCTCTGGATGGGCACGTATGTAGAATAAGCCAACAATGGTTAACCTACATAGTTGTGGTGCCCTTGCGAATACTTTGCCATGGCTACTCTATGGAGGTATGTGCAGGTGCACTGTATTGATTCGTGCAAATCCTGTTGGTTACCACTCTCTGGATGGGCACGGACTTTCTTTTGGGGTTACTCGCACTCTTTTAAGTATAAAACTTGAACGTGTTTGCAAGCCGTGTCCGGTAACTAAGCCTTTGAATTCAACCATAACCTATGATTTATTAGTGTTGTTAATTGGATAAACGAATAGTTAATCTCTCACAGAGTTTACCACACATTAAAAACATACATTATATATTGCCATACAGCGAATGAAAACTATATTTACATTATTCTCAATGTGACAAAAATGGTTTTGTATGGTATTTAGGCGATGTATTAATATTTGGTTACTTAATTTTGCTTCTGAGACATTCTTCAGATATATATGAGCTATAATTTCACAAATGTCTTGTGACATACTGCATTTATGTTATCGTATCTATAACATGTTATTTTTTTTTGTTATTCGTATTCTAATATATCATTTGTATCCTATATTTACCCAACCCCTTTCCTTTAACGTGACTTCTATCTTCCTTTTTCCTTGACTTTAGACTTAAGAATTATACATCTATACTACAACGATGTCTGATAAGGAAGGTTATACACCTCCACGTCCCGATAAGCGTCGGAGTAAATCCAGGAAAAGGAAAAATCTGGGTCGTTCTCGAAGAGCTAAACGTGCTCGGGTACACTCGCGGTCCATAACACATAGCAACACTACTGATAGCTCTAGATCCTCCGATTCGGAGTTTTCACGACGTAGGTGCGGTTCGCTAAGGCGTAAATCACGCTCTCGACGTGCACGATCTATAAGACATTCATGCAATACAGAGTCGCAATCGTCTGGATTGCATAAGAGACGATCACGGTCGCGTCTTCGTAGGAACAAAAGACACTCTCGGCGCAAACGCACGTCAAGAAACAAGACTAAACATGACAGCAGAAGTTCTATTTCAAGCAGAATTACTGCGTCTAGTTCATCTGGATCGGATAGCAATGGGAGTAGTTTGCACTATACTAATACACGTCCAGTACGAAACGCCAATCATGTTAAAACAAAGGAAGCTGATGTTATGGTAAAATTAATCGACGCAATCAATAAACGTGATCAAAGCTATTATGTAGGTGCTAAGGATGTTATACCTAACTTTGATCCGGGACAGAAAAATCAAACAATGGTATCCTGGTTAAAAAAGGTTAATGAGACGGCTCATATATACAATTGGAGTGATAAAGAAATTGTTTATAATGCGTTGCCTAAGCTCACTGGTCTGGCACGCAAATGGTACGAGGGCTTATCATCTGTAAGGCTAAATTGGCGGGAGTGGCAGGCCAAGCTATTAAAAAGTTTTCCCGATAATCGAAATTACGCTGATAAACTAACTGAAATGTTAGAAAGGAAGAGTAAGAGGGACGAGACCCTAGAAGAGTATTTTTATGATAAAGCCAAGCTAGTTAATCATTGCAGAATCAAGGGTAAAGATGCGGTTGACTGTATTGTGCAGGGCATATACGATAATAACATCCGCCTTAATGCGTTGGGCTCTGATTTCAAACGACCAAGTCGATTACTCAAATATTTACGCAGTGTTTCTAGTAAAGTTGTAAAAGAGGTAAAGAAAACTCCTACACAATGGAAAGAGGGTACACGTAACAATAAAAGCTCCTCGTTCAAAGTAAATTGCTATAATTGTTCTGAACCTGGGCATACTGTACCGAAATGCACAAAACCACTACAAAAATGCACAAAATGTAGTAGAATGGGACACCTAGCAGAATATTGTAAGCGCGATGCAGATCGGGACAAGAATAAGGATAGTAAAAATGCCCCTAATCATGTTAATAAGGTACTGCTAATTGAATCCTGCAAACCTACTAAAAATATTTATAATAAGAACATTACGTTAAATGGCATACAAAAAACTGCATATGTTGATTTCGGTAGCGAATGCACGCTTATTAAACAGAATGTAGCAATGGACTTAAAAGTAGATATCTCAAAAGAGGGATTACCTCTTTTAAAAGGTTTCGCAGCAGGTGCAATTTCTCCATTAGGCAAAGTGTCTGTTGAAATAAGCGTGGATTTTGTTACTGCTGTAGTAGATGCATTTATCGTAAATGATGAGTTTATTAACACGGATGTACTTATTGGTCAAAGTCTTACTGAGATCCCCGAAGTGAAAGTTTATAAAACTAGTAATAGCCTGATGCTTTATTCAGAGACGGCCGAAGCTGAAAAATCGGAAGTTTATGTTAAATCTGATATAGAGATTAGTGGAATAGTAGGTGTAGATATCTATTTAGGAAATAATCACACGGGTTTAATATATTTAACAGGGAGTACTAGTTTTAAGACTGATAAAGAGATAATAATTCCTCACGGTCTATTCCCAGTTACAAATGGGTCAGGAAAAATACTAGTTATAAATCTTTCGGGAAACAAACACATAATCAATAAAGGAAAGCTCATTGCAAGAGCCAACCTATTACCAATATCTCGTGACATATATGGTGACTTCCAAAAGACTGAAAAATTAGGGATCTACAAACTGACGATTGACAAACCTATAGATCCTGCCCCCTTGACACTAGATATGCTAAAGATTGGTTCCGAAATTACAGATGAACAAAAACAACGACTACTAACCTTGATTAATAAATACCGTGACTGTTTTGCCTTGAATGTCGGTGAACTAGGAACATCAACTATTTCGGAAATGCACATTACACTTAGTGATGACTCGCCAGTTTCGTATAAGCCCTATAGGTTGCCATATAGCGAACGCATAGTAGTTCAGAAACTTGTAAATGAACTTCTTGATAACCAGATTGTTAAAGAGTCCAATTCTCCTTATGCGAGTCCGATCGTTTTAGTAAAGAAGAAAAACAATGACTATCGCTTATGTGTGGATTATAGGGCACTTAATAAAAAGACCGTAAAAGATTCTTACCCTATGCCAGTTATTGATGACCAGTTAGACAGACTTAACGGTAAAAGACTATTTACAAGTTTAGACCTAAAATCTGGCTATTATCAAATTCCAATGGCAGCAGACTCTATGCATCTAACAGCTTTTGTAACTCCCGACGGACATTTCGAATATACACGAATGCCGTTCGGTCTGGTTAACGTGCCAGCGGTTTTCCAACATATGATCAATAAAACCTTGGGAAAAGATAGATTCGACCTGGCTCTACCTTATATGGATGACATATTGTCCCCCTCGACTGATGTGGATGATGGACTAGAAAAATTAGCAAAAATCCTTAGCTGTCTCCGTGTAGCCGGCTTAACTTTAAATATCGAAAAATGTTATTTCTTTGAAACAAAGTTAGACTACTTAGGCTATGAGATTTCCAAAGATGGCCTTAGGCCTGGCAGTAGAAAGACTGAGGCCGTCGCATTATTTCCGACACCCAGCAACGTTCATCAAGTCCGTCAATTTGTTGGTCTTGCCAGTTTTTTTAGACGTTTTGTACCGAATTTTGCCAGTATAGCTAAACCTTTAACTTCCTTAACAAAAGCAAATACTCCATGGGATTGGGGTAGTTCCCAAGAGGAAGCATTTCGTATAATTAAAACAAAATTAACCGAACGTCCCATATTGGCACTATATGATCCAACTTACATAACGGAGGTGCATTGTGATGCCAGCAAGTTAGGAGTAGGCGGAATTTTGTTGCAAAGGCCTGATGAACGGTCTCCTCCTAAGCCTGTCGCATACTTTAGTAAACAAACTTCTAAAGATGAAGAATACTTGCATTCTTACGAATTGGAGACTCTTGCTGTTGTCCTATCGCTTAAGAAATTCCGTATATATCTTATTGGTATACCATTCAAAGTGTACACGGACTGCAACGCTCTTAGAACCACCTTAACTAAACGAGATCTCGTACCCCGCATAGCAAGATGGTGGCTGCTACTGCAGGAATATGACTACACTATAGAATACAGGCCAGGTGACAACATGAGGCATGTCGATGCGCTGAGCCGAAACCCTGTTGATAAGCCAGATTCCCAAGGACTTTTAGACGCGAGGGAGTACGAAATAATGAAAATTAGTACAACTGATTGGCTACAAACGGTTCAAATGTCCGATCCTAAGCTGCAACATATCAAATTGATCTTGCAGAGTAACCAAAAGGAAGTTAAAGACATTTTCACCAATTTTGCCCTACATGACGATAAAGTTTATAGGGTAGTAGGAGATCAAAAGAAATGGGTGGTACCTAATGGGGCGCGATGGCGTATTTGTCAGTTATGTCATGACGAGATGGGCCATTTTGGAGTCGAGAAGACACTTGATAAAATCAGACAAGATTACTGGTTCCCGAAAATGAAACGTTTCATTCGCAAGTATGTGGAGGCATGTTTAAATTGCGCTTATAATAAGGCATCTTCTAAGAAACCTACTGGTTACCTACATCCAATACCCAAAGGAAATATTCCATTCCACACTCTTCACTTGGACCACCTGGGACCATTTGTGAGAAGTAAAAAGGGGAATTCCTATATACTGGGCATAATCGATGGATTCAGTAAATTTATTTTTATTCGAGCTGTAAAAGATGTAAAGACTAAAACGACTATTAAAATATTAGAAGACATATTTGATACGATAGGTAGCCCGAATGTTATTATTACCGATCGCGGCACTAGTTTTACTTCTGCGGCATTCACAAATTTTGTAAAATCTATCGGGGCAAGACATATACTAAATGCCGTAGCAACACCGCGAGCCAATGGGCAGATTGAAAGATATAATCGTACAATCCTTGACTCTTTAGCTACTACTAATTTTGACCAAGATGAACGTGATTGGGACGTAAGAGTAGGTAAATTACAATGGAGTCTAAATAATACTATTAACAAGACCACTGGTAAATCTCCGTCCGAAATAGTATTCGGTCGCCGTACAATATGTCCTAGAGAAGGTCCTATATTAGTCGAATTAAATGACTCAGTGGATACAACGGAACCGGGTTCATCTCGAGATAAAATACGGTCAAGAGCTGTAGAAAACACAGAAAAGAGTCAAGACTATATGAAGAAGCGATTCGACAGCAATAGGGCACCTACGAAATACTTTGCAATAGGCGATTTAGTAATGATACCGAACCATCACAACCCTGCTGACGGCAAGAGTAAAAAGTTGTGTCCAAAATTTAGAGGCCCCCTTAAAATAACAGCTATCTTAGATAATGATCGTTACGAAGTATCAAGCATCAAAGGTCACTCAAAACGTAATTATAAAAGTATTTATCCAGCAGACCAGCTAAAACGTTGGATAACTTTTGCACCTAGTAAAGAAACTGATGGTGATGATACTGACCTAGAAGATGATGATACCACAACTGATACTAAAGACACAGACGGGGAAGAAAATGACTTTATCAATGGTAACGTAGTAAACAGAAATATTGATTGACTTGACTCAAATAGAATTTATTACGCGAGTTATAAATACCACATGCTTGTTATTTACATATATATAACCTAAGATTTTATTATTACATTACACAGACTTTATCGTTCAGGCAAACTGTTAGACTTATGACTGTCCTCACTTTCCTTCCCGTGCCTCTCCCAGCTCTCATTACAGATCCGACTTGGCGTAACTGTTGGACTGTATTGGACCATTGTGGACATTATTCGCCAGTAAGTGTTTCCATGAAATGAACCGAGACCGAAGTACAAACGGTAGCCAGTAACAGTGGCAAATTCCGGAGTACAAGCGGTGTTCACCCCTTTCTATAAGTGAACCGAGACCGAAGTACAAGCGGTAGTCAGTAACAGTGACAGATTCCGAAGTACAAGCGGTGTTCACCCCTTTCTATATAAGTGAACCGAGACCGAAGTACAAGCGGTAGTCAGTAACAGTGACCGATTCCGAAGTACAAGCGGTGTTCACCCCTTTCTATATAAGTGAACCGAGACCGAAGTACAAGCGGTAGTCAGTAACAGTGACAGATTCCGAAGTACAAGCGGTGTTCACCCCTTTCTATAAGTGAACCGAGACCGAAGTACGAGCGGTAGTCAGTAACAGTGACAGATTCCGAAGTACAAGCGGTGTTCACCCTTTTCTTTAATAATGAACCGAGACCGAAGTACAAACGGTAGTCAATAACAGTGATAAGACTCCGGGGTACAAACGGTGTTTACATTCTCCCTTTAAGTCAAGCGATACTCAAATAGAAATTGGGGTAAAAAAAAAAAAAAAAAAAAAAAAAAAAAAAACTGTAGACCCAGGAGCAATACAAATGTTAACTAATATCACCATATCTACCATATCTACCTATCTCTAATTTAATGCTTTAAATGATCTTCAATATAGTACAGTTAAACCAGATAAAAAAAATGTGCCTATACATTTTTTTTTCTTCAAGCATAAAAGAACTTAACTATATGTATCTTATTGCTATGTTTCAGATTCTCGCCGCTCCTACATAAGCACGGTAATCGGAATAATCCCTAAGTGATTCAAGAGAAGGGTACAACATTCGAAACGTTAAACAACTCTAATTTAATCAAGTTACAGTTCAAGAAAGAGAAATGTTTATCTAAGTACATTAGTATGTTAAGATTAATAAATGAGTCGCTAGCTTTTACTTTATTTTGCAACTCGATTGTTTTGTATAGGGGCATACAAATGTGTTCGAATGGCCGCAAAGAAATGGGGTCATTCCTTTCTCAGGACAGCCGTCTGTTAGAATTTTAAATATATAAAATTAAAACAATAAATTAGTACTATAATTATTTTGCAATATACTGGCAACAATTTGATTCACCATTCCCTTTTTGATCGCGTGACAAGTGTCAACGTGACAGATGTCAAAGTTGTCTGTGCATTGATAACTAAAATGTGACGCAAACTCGCGCGCTCGACAAGGGAGCTATCGGGCGACCGGCCATTCGAACGCGGACCACCGAGTCGACAAGTTGTATTTTCTAATAAGTGTGAGTTTAACCCAGAAGGACCTACTGTAAGTCAATTTTGTATAATTAATTATGGATCTCTAAATACGATACAACATATTGAACTGTAGCAGTTATTTTACTTTAAGGTGGTTTATTTAATTTTTGATAGTGTATTTTCCATCTGTACTTTTACTCTTGAAGCGCCTCACTATTAAAGTTTAAACATTTGTGTAAAATGCTAACGGATAAGCCTGATAATAAATGATTGTAACCTATGATTATTAGTAAGCACTTGTTTCCTTTTTATAATACCCTACAATAAAACCTAATAATCAATAACCTGCTTGTTTTATTGTTTTTAGACCCATTAATTTGTAGTTGCTCTAAATATGTTGAAAATCTAGCTTCTGATATTGTGGTTATTCCAACACAGTAAATTAGGTTGCCTGTAAGAGATTACTTAATAGTGATAAGGCCGCCAATTGTACTATCTGTCATTTTGTTAAGGTTCGTTATTGTAAATTTCTTTGGTGCAATAAAGATGATTAATAATAATAATAATAAATTTGCCTAGACTGTATGTTTTACTAACTGAAAATATTGTAATATTTACTTGATCTCCGTTACTTATTTATTGCCTTTAGCTGACTATATAATGCTCCAATATATCAGAGTCTTTCTAATGTATAGAAACTCTGTTAATGTATAGAAATTCAATATTAACTTTAGAACCGTAAATTTCATAAAGAGGAAACAAATGACTTACCCAAACTACCCATTCGCAAACCAGGTTCTAAAATATTTAGTGTATATTGCTTTCAACTTAACTGTATGTAAGTTCACGACCTAGATTACATCTGTAAAACCTTTTTAAAATGCGTTGAAAGTCGCGATGTGGAGCGCTGAGAGCATTACAAACATTATATAAAAAATCTAGTTCTGGGGCCGCGTTTGTGGATTAGCCTGTAAAATGATCACGCCTAGGGATTTGTGGGTAGTTTTAGAAAAAAATTGATAAGTGACTGTTGTCCAATTGAAATCTAAGGCAATAGCAAATCTAGGTGTAATCAATATATTATCTGTATTTATAAAATTCTTCTATCGAGTGTTCCTTGGGGACAATAGGGGATGCTCTAAGAATGCTAATACTGAAATTCCCAAGGGATCAAAAAGAAACGCTAAAATTTCAAATAAACGTGTTGGCATTAATATGTAGTTATATGTGGTTACTGCATAATAAGCCGTCACATGGCCGTGTATACGAAGATATATGTTTAAGTCGTAAAATATTTAAGAGTAAACTTAAATGGTTTCAATCTCACCAAGATAAAATTAAGCTAGATATTATGGCGTCGTATCATGCGGATCAAAAATTTAAGCAATTTTGGAAGACAACCAACAAATTTAATGTTAAACCTGGCTTGCCAGACAATGTCGGAGATGCCCAAGAGCCGTCAGCAATCGCTAATTATGTTTGTCATTTTAAGGTTGATGCATGTCTGAGTGTGTCTGGAGTGGACGATGCTGGGGCTTGTTGTGATAGTGACTTAATTCGTTTTTCAACTGCCCAAGTTACAAATATTATTAAAAACATGACAAAGGGAAAATCACCGGGCCACGACGGTCACAGCGTTGAGCACTTGCGGCACGCTGGACCTCATCTACCAAGAGTCTTGTCTATGTTTTATTCATTGTGTACGTGCCATTCATATCTTCCTGCTGACCTTATGCATACAATTGTTGTTTTGTACCAATTATTAAAAACAAAACAGGAGATATAACAGACAAATGTAACTATAGACCTATCTCCTTGGCCACGATTGCAGCGAAGGTGCTCGACGGCCTGCTGGGCGCACGTCTTGAGGGTTATTTACACTTGCATGATGCACAGTTTGGCTTCCGGTCAGGTCTTTCCACTGAGAGTGCGGTACTGGCACTATAACACACGGTTCGGTATTACCCAGACAGGATGACGCCAGTTTACGCATGTTTTCTAGACTATTCGCGTGCTTTCGACCTAGTCTCTTACGATGTGCAAAGTCAAAGTCAAAATCATTTATTCATCTAGGCCACAAAGTGACGCTTATGAACGTCAAAATTTAAGTTAATAACTTAATGATTCTACATTTACATTTACTGCCACGTTCGCAATGCAATAGGTAGAACCACGAGAAAGAACGGGCAATAAAACTCATGGCCACTCTTTTCAAACAAATATTATGGGGTTCATTTTATTTTTGTAAGGAGCTGCAACTGTTTCATATTGTAGACATCTACTAGTAAAATTTTTAGTAACTATTGATATCATACTCAAGCAGTAAATGATGTTCATATGGTAAGCCTCCCAAAGTAAATATGGTGAAACAGGAGCATCCACTTACGTCTTTTTAATGTAGGCAACTCGCGAACATGGTCAGTACTATGGTAGAAGTGAATGAAGCAGAAAGTAACTGTGCTGTGGAATAAGCTTAGGGATAGGGGCGTACCTGCAGAGTTGTTGCGCATCTTCCAATATTGGTACTACAATCAAACAAACCGCGTGAAATGGGGTGATAGTTTGTCAGATTCGTACAGGTTGGAGTGTGGTGTGAGACAGGGCGGTCTGACCTCGCCTCGCCTTTTCAACTTGTATATCAACGATCTGATCGTTGAACTCAGCTACATGAAGATTGGATGTCGCGTTGAAGACGTTACCGTCAATAACATTAGTTATGCTGACGACATGGTGCTACTGTGTCCAACGATCAAATCAATGAGAGCACTATTACAGGTTTGTGAACGGTATGTGCACGCGCATGGACTGCTGTATAATGTTAAAAAGACAGAATTCCTGGTGTTTAAGGCCGTGGGTGGGAAGTGTCCCTCTTGTGTACCTTCTATTAAGCTTAACGGTACAGAGCTTAAGCGGGTAAGCCAATTTAAATATCTCGGACACTTTGTAACCGACGACCTTAAAGACCAAGTAGACATCGAGCGGGAGCGCAGAGCGCTAGCGGTGCGCTGCAACATGTTGGTTAGAAGGTTTGCACGTTGTAGTATGCAAGTAAAATTAACTTTGTTTAGAGCCTACTGCCAAGTTTTCTACACGTGCAGCCTTTGGACCAACTATACGCAGCGAGCCATCAGCGCGCTGCGTGTCCAGTATTATAACGCATGCAGAATGTTGTTGGGGCTGCCCCGATTCTGCAGCGCTTCGGGTATGTTCGCACATGCTCATATCAATGACTTTAATTGTATGATGCGCACAAAAACTGTCTCGTTGCTCTGCAGACTGCGGTCCAGCTCCAACTCCATTCTGAGGGTGATAGCGGGACGATACGACTCCCCTATCATAGCTCATTGTGTCCGTAGATGCATCTCGGGCACAACAATTGTTTCCAAATATAATAGAAATTAAATTGTTACTAACATAGTTTATAAGTAAAATTGTTACTAACATTATATGGATTTGCAGTCTGAATCTGAAATAAAACACATTTTATTTTATTTTATTATTTATTTATTAAGAAAGTGGTGACCAACCTCCATTTCTATCTGTTGTTTAGTTGACAGCATATTTCTTTGAATGAACGCAGTTGTATTTTATAAATTTCTGTTTTCAATTTAAGAATCGGTCTAGTTTGAAAGTCATTTTGAGCCAGGTACACAAAATAAATTTAATTCAACCTTAATTTCTTTGTGCATTATTATAAATATATGTAATCATCCGAATCACAAGTCAGTGACATATGTAGATTCAAAAGAAAAATATCCAAACATCGAACCTATTCACTTGTCCATATTTGATATTAATTAGCAGACAATACACAAAAATCTTTATATTGTCAACATAAGAAGAAGAAGACTTTACAATAAAAATAACGGAGCAGAGAAATGATGAAGTATTTGTCATATGTTTTTCTATGGGTGAACTTTCGTTGATTTTTGTGAAAGCGTTTCCAGGAAGACAAATGAAATCTGTTGTTTTTCAACAATGGCATAACATTGACAAAGAGATGAAATCGACAGTTTCATGACACATCAGGCAGTGCGAGATAAAAGGATACAATGTACAATAAAATTCTTGGAAATATGGACAATCATGATAGTTGATCATTAAAATGTATCTTATAGTAAGTAGGTAGGTATATTACGTGGACACTCGCTTTGGACTATATATTGGATATCTATCGAGTATTTACACAATCTATCTATAACTATAATAATATAAAAGCGAAAGATTACTCATCACGAAACCTCAAAAACCGCTGATCCTTTAAAAGATACATTGCAGGCGTGCGCTAAGAGCGTATTTCTCGAAAGGGCTGGTCTAAAGTCTCTCGCAAGTTTGGACGAAAGTAAAGATAGGTACATAATGTTATTTTTATCCACGGGCACAGCGGTGGACAACAGGTAGTATGCGCGATAAAGTTTTAAAGATAATCAATTTGAAGAAAACCTAAGTTTTAACGTGGTCGTCAGAACAGCTATTTTAAAATCCTGCTCGGAATCAAGGAACGGGTTTCTCGTGACTTTGCTAACCTTGCGTGGCATACTGAACTATGATCTTTTAGCGAATAAATGTTATTACAGCGCCTACAAAAACGTAAAGTTAAAATACGAAAAGATTACATATACGCTTATAGTAAGACTCAAACCCATGCCGCAATATCTTTATTCAGCCACTGTTGTATCAAATGTCTCGGCGAAAGCTGCATTTGTATGTTATACATTTTTCATACCGCTCTGGCATGCGCTTGTAAAATGAAAATTCTTTTATATTTAGAAAAAAGCGGTAAAGCCATGTTCTCACGTTTAACCTTTATTTTGTATATTTGTTTGTGCGGAATAGATTACGGTGGCGAAAATATACAGTCATGTTTCAAGTATTGCAAGTTAAATTCCCGTGAAGTGTTTTACTTTACTTTGGTACAAATTAATTCTGCAAATGAAATTTGTATAGGTAAGTTTACTTCTCTTTTAGTTCGTTGTTAGTGCTTTGCACTAGCGCTGAATATTGATAAATGAGCAATTCTATTTAGGTTGCCATGTATTGATTTGTAGAAAAAACACATAACTCCTAGCCCCTGGATGAGGCCTTCTATTAAACGTTTCATCTATAGTTTCCCATCGGGCAACTTGAAGTCTGTTTCATTGGCAGAATTAATAATAATATGCTTAGACAAGCTACTATAGTGTGTAGCTAGCGTAACCTCCATATGTATTGCAATCAAATGGTCGTCTATAAGTTGAAACAATATAGTTCTCAGACTAGACAGAGCTTGTATATATATATATATGTATATAGCCTGTATCGGACAATTAATGTATATGAAAACTATAACTTAAATACGCCTAAACACATTACATACAAATAATTCACCCAGACTTAGAAAAAAATATCGATATTAAACTGACGACCCCCGGCTTAGTAAACAACCAACAATAGTGATACAGATCGTGCTGGCTCCCTCAATCAAGGTTGAGCCGTACGATTGCTGTTGAATGCGGACCATCAGTGGGCCGCGTCAGTCAAAAGCGTCAGATGATTTCCTGCATTGTACTTGCATACTAAACCCTTTTTTTTGTCTGGACTTTAAAAGATCAAGAAAAGACTAAAGAAATTGAAGTGACAAAAAAAAACAATGACTCTGAGTTTGTTTCGGCCTTTCTTCTCAAGAAGTCATTTAGCTAGGAAAAGCCGGCAGCATCTAGAATAGGGTTTTGACATGTATAAGTATTGTAAACAACCAAAATGCAGAAATAAATAAGTCTTTATGTCTTTAACCACTAGACCAATAGACTAAAAGATGACGTCTTAATTACTTTCACCATGGATACATCTTTATATCTCACGCAACAGAAATATTATTTTTCTTTAATTCATATTTTCTCAGAAATTGTTACATGGCTACCAGATGGCGTTTAAATTAAATTTGTAAAACATTTTCCGCTACCTGAGGGTAGTATAGCATTACTTAGCGAGCGTGTTAATGGGCTTCTTGAAAAATAAGATACAACAAAATCTGTTCGAAGAATTTTTATTACCTGTGTAAAACATGCAACGTTAAAACGGAAATTAATATTCTTTACCAATTTCAGTTCAGGATAAAATACAATTACAATAAGTATCATTCGTGTTTTAAAACTATTTTATGTTAAGTTTAATGGTCTGTCCAAACTAAGGCATCAAGTAAATGGCCTCTACATTTTTCATAATAATCCGTTAATAATGATTGAAATTGACTATCCATGGTTGAGAGTTCATGAACTAAGTTATCATAAGTAAAAACACGTCTTCGGGCTACATTTTCATAACAAATAGTAATTATATACTATAATAATTCTCTGAAGTTCAACTGATCTGTCTAGACACAGTTTAAAATAAATGATCTACCTACAGAAGAAAATCTGACTGCCTTTCGTACGCTCTTATGTTGACTAATTTTATAAGGAAGCGTTAAATTGTAGTAGACTATTATGCTTATAACGAAAACAGATGTGCTATACATTATCATATTTCTCCATCTCTGTACCCTAATCAATAAATCTATCAAAGAACTGACCGTCAGCACAGCGAAACCGCCTTGTCAACTCCACAAAAAGATTTGCAACCAAGGTCAATACCGGCTACACATCATTGCTTGGCGAAAATCTTTTCATTTTCAATACGCAAGGGGTGTAAGGGTCTCTTGAATTATAGTCTCGGTGTCCGGTAAGTGAACCGTCCGGTGCGAGTCCGCCGGTGAACCCGGACGGTGTCCGCCTTGTGTCCGGTGCCATTATCACTAGAACCGGCTGGTCGCACAACGACCCCACAATTTATGACTTTATCTTTCCTAGTTTTAATATTCGTTGGAAAAAAATATCGTTGGTCTACAGCTATTTGGTGGCTGATATGCACGATTTTTCATACGGTGAAGTTAATTAAAACTTATGCTGACTTTACTTTTGCGGTTTGTGCGGCTTTGGATTAAAAATGTGGAGAAAACTTTTGTATATAATTTTAACTTCAGTACACCTTATTATGTAACAAGTTTTTGTTATTATTATGTAATAAGTTTTTGTGTTTTTAATCCGTTGTATGTACTAGTAAACATTGACATAAAGTGTGGTCATGTAGGATATGTATTTTAATTTATAAATATCACAATTTAAACTTGAAATTATATATCTACGTGTTCAAAAATCAAAACAGATTAATTATGAAACATTATTTCAATGGAATTTTCATATTTCCTTTTATTTTGCAATTACTTATAAAATAAAATTTAAAAAGTGCATAAACAAATTGTATTTATGTACCTACAGATGCAGACACGGCCAAGCTTTACCCGAAAATGCGATCAACCAAGTGTTGTAAACTTGTCAGACTATCAACCGGCGAGGTAACAATTTAAACCACTGCACAATCTCATTTTAACTATAATAAGTGAATACCTACACCTACATCATTGTAGCAAATAGTTTGACAGTTTTTTTACATTAATAGTAACTGCCTCCGTGGTCCAGTGGATAGCGTATGCGACTGCTGATCTCGGGATCGATTTCTGGGTCGGGCAAAAGTGTAACTGGGTTTTTCCGAATACTCAGTAGCAGCCCGGAGTCTGGTGATGTGCCCGGTAACGGCCTTAGGCTCGCCCCCTATTACGTAGGACCTAAAAATTCATGGCGAAATGTGGGTGTAATATTTACAACTCTGCCTACCCCTTCGGGGATACAGGCGTGAGAATATAAAAAAAATAAAAAAATAGTAAGACTAAAACTGATTTTATTTACGTTAGTAGTAGATCCCGGGAATACTGACTTCCGAGATTGGCTACTAGAGTATTATAACTTCTCTATAACATAGTACTCTCAGGGGTTATTAAAACAAGTTCGCGGGACCTAATCCCATTATAACTTCTACTTAAGTATTTTGTTCCTAGCGCCTTCGCCGTTTAAATGCCGCTTAAATTATTTACTGTTCACAATTATTGTTCTGTAATATATTGCAACCCTAGTTAAAAACTCCGGTATCTCAAAAGACCGATTTCTTAGAATGTACGCTTTATGGAATATTTAGAAAAGATCAAAAAGCTACCTTGATGTTTGTGTAATATTATTTATTTCTAAGCTTCACTGTGTCAGATAAAATAACTGTCACTGACATAGTGAAGTTACTATTGCTTTAATTGAAAAAGAGTATTAAAATGGTTGTCTAGAGAGACTAGAGCCCGCGCCTTTTGGGTTAATGTTTGTTTGTTATGTTTTGTTAAAGGTAACTGCCGCATTTGAAATACGTCGCACGGAGACCGCTTAGACCATAACATCATACGTGCAGTCATTTATATAAACTAACGTTTCACACGTGAGCAAAATCTATGTTTACTTGTTAAGGGACTAATTCGAAAACCCTACTAACGCCAAAAGCATAATTTTTGAGTTATTGGCTTTTTTTCATTAAATGTTTCATTTTCGTTTATTGCTGCCTTCCTTTGAGTCATGTGATGTTTATAGATAATAAAGCGTTTCATTACTACAAGCTAAAGTAGTTTTAATTTATAAGGCATTGCTAGTTCTCTAGATTAAAGTGTTCTATATAAATTCATATGCTTCATTTTAAAACATTTTTTGTAGCTGGTATTCGTATGCAGGCAAAGTTTAAGTCCACAAGTTAAAACTATTTCGGCATGAATAATTTGTCCATTAAATATTCGTCAATAATGTAGTAGCACTTTTCTATTAATATTTCTTTAAGCTTCCTCTTTAAAAACTCAGAATTTGGTGTCTCTAATATTATCTTTGGCAAATGGTTGTAAATACGCGGTGCCATACAAAATACGCTATTGTTAAACAATTTTGTTTTATTTTGAGGGCAACATATTCTTAAGCAATGTCGTTTACTTTTGTAATTCTTAAAATTGTTTAAATTATTTCTGACATACATTACAATTTCCAATATATTAATACAAGGCAATGTTAAAATACCAAGTTTTTAAAATAGGGTTTGCAAATAACAGTCTGTTTAATTCCGCAAATTGCTCTTATGCACCTTTTCTGTGCAATAAATGCCATTTATTTATATGTTGTATTTCCCCAGAATATAATCCCATATCTAATTAAAGAACCGATGTTACCGTGGTATGCTGTTAGTAATGTGGATATGTTGGCTGATCTAGCGAGCATATAAAGGGCATATGACTGTTGGTATAACTTTTGGGATAAGATTTCTACGTGGGTCTTCCAATTCATTTTATAGTCTATGTTTAAGCCCAGGAACTTAGTTGTTTCTATTTCTTGTATTTTGTGTCCAAGGTAATCAATATTTAAGTCCTTGAATTGGGCTTCTCTATTACGAAAAATCATTAGATTTGTTTTACTCAGGTTAATTTTTAAATTGTTACTTTCTATCCATTTAATCATATTAATTAAAGTAATATTAATGTCAGACTCCATTGATAATTTATTTTTACCAGTAAAAATTACAGTATAGTCATCAGCAAATAAAAATGTTGGGTGATTTATTATCCTTGGAAGATCATTGATATAGATATTAAATAGAAGGAGTCCCACTACGCTACCCTGAGGGATGCCCATATTTACTTCACGGTAACTGGATGTGTTACCTACACATTGTTTTGTTGATTTGTATGTAGACCAGCTCACCTAAATACTGCCATTATCGATTCTCCACGAATTATTCAAAGTATTCACGTAATACATTTTTCTCCGCGTGACATGCTAATGCGTTTATTTTACTTTAAACTTAACGTAGTTGAAACTACACGGCACGTGTCGACGCGATACGAATGTACACATACTTAGATTTGGCTGGTTGCATAGAAGCAGTCTAACTTGATTGATTTAATAAATTACAGATTTTATCAAAGATAGTCGCTTAACCTTGAAAATATAAAGCGTTGACATATAACGCATTAACGTAAATTTTCTCGACACAGAAATGGAATTTTCTCAATTTTCATAAGTATTCCAAATCCAATAAATTTTATGAAAACAAATAATCTGTATCGACGAAAATTTTAATCGTATTGTATTTCTTAAATGACGAAATGAAATTAAGGGTACCGGCGGTGGAGATGTGGCATTTGTTTTTCTTTGTTGTTTGTGTCAAAATTAAAAGTAAATAAGACAAATGTGTAGTACCAGCAGACACTTACCACTGTCACACATTTGAATACTCAAACGCAAAGTGGCGCAGTAACACTAATGTTGCTTAAGTTTAAGCTGATTATATTTTATTTTTATTTATAGACTCACGCCTGTATCCCCGAAGGCGTAGGCAGAGGTGTAATATTACACCCACATTTCGCCATGAATTTTTAGGTCCCACGTAATAGGGGGCGAGCCTATTGCCGTACCGGGCACATTACCAGACACCGTGCTGCTACTGAGAATACTGATTATACTCATGCTGCGATATATACTTTAAACTTTAAAAAAGGCTCAACTGCAAGAGACTTGCAACTAGAGCACGTGTAGCCTGCCTTACGTTATAACTTGCTACGTGGCTACAAAGCTACGAGTATCTCCGTGTGCTACGACTGCTTAGGGATACACTACGCTTCATACACAATGAACACATTCTGTGATCATTCTCTTTTTTAATCCGAAAATATGAAGGCTTGGTGTCTTTTAAAATTAAATACTGAAGTTCAGGTCAATTTTATTAAGGCATTCATTTTTTTTATGGTAAAAGGCGGCAAAAAAACAGACGGATCGCCTTATGGTAAGCAATTACCCTCGCCCATGGACACAAGCAACACCAGAGGAGTCACATGTGCGTTGCCGCTCCTTGGGATTGGGAAAAGGGATAGAGGAGGATTGGGATGAGAGAGAAGGAATAGGGGAAGAAGCCTCCGGCACTCTCACTCACAGAACGACGCAACAGTCTAGGTACTGTTATTTTACGTTAATTTTCTATGAGAGGGTAGTACTTTCCCGGTCGATCCGGCCCATTCATGCTTTTACCAGCAAGGCTCTACTACCTGTAAAAGTTTCATAAAAGTGTTGCTAATTTGGTATTTCATATTTTGAATAAAGTTATTATGAATCATCATAATATAGGTATTATGAATATAGCTATTTAAAATTTGGTAAGATAAAAAGATTATAAAAAATATCTAGTTTAAGATAGGATAGTGTCATCAAGTAATCAAAATTATTTTAGGCACGTCAGGTTTGCGTGTGGACTCCAAGGCACTGTATCTATATAAGAATATTTTTATTTTATTTATAGACGCTTGTCTCTCAGGCCATCCCCGAAGGGATAGGCAGCAGAGGTGTAATATTACACCCACATTTCGCCATGAATTTTTAATCCTACGTAATAGGGGGCGAGCCTAAGCCTTTATATAAGATTAGCCTGTATAAAAAACCTGTACCTATATAAAAAGGTGATCCCCTAACTATTAATCCCTGATGAAAATTTCTGAGAACTTAAGAACTTTTGCTTAAAGTAATTAATTTCGTTTGATAACGTGATTTAAGATCTGAAAATAAACTGATTTAAATATCAACTTGTATGTTAATTTAAAGATAAGCATACTTGAAACATAAGGTGGACACAGGCCTCCACTTACGTCGAATTATTTTACATGGGTAATTGATAAATCGTGAACAAAGTAGAATAAACAGCTGTCGTTGGTCGATATCCGTTAAATGTTGCCAGTGTTAATTGTTTTTGCCTTTGAACAATATTTACTACATAGGTATAGCTAATATATTTTTTTTAATTTTTTATTTAACTAAA
Organism: Euclidia mi; assembly: GCA_944739405.2. Taxonomy (NCBI): domain Eukaryota; kingdom Metazoa; phylum Arthropoda; class Insecta; order Lepidoptera; family Erebidae; genus Euclidia; species Euclidia mi. The sequence goes on from OX123182.2 coordinate 9,743,645, forward strand.
CTGTCGGCTATACGTAAAAATTCCTTCTAAGAACAAAGAATTATAACTTCTAAGGTTAAAAAAATACACATTGTAAAAGAGCGTTTAGAACTTTCGAACTTGTCAACCCAATAACAAATTCTTACACCGTAGAAACGATTTTGAGAAACAGTATCTTTAGCTAAGTTTTTACAGTTTATACTACTTTTTAACTGCAGTTCTGTGCCACTTAGCACAAGGTCAAAAGTCACCTGAATACTCAATTTTTGAGACGGAATACCTACTTAATTGCACGACGCTTTTATTTTTTCTTTTTAAACAAAAAGTTTAAAAAGTAAAAAAAAAATTTTGTATTTCAAAGATCGGCCCGGTTTTTATTGAATAAGTATTTTTCTGGTACAGTTGATGTTTTGTGGCGTTCGGCAATACTTATATGCGAGTTTTAAGCATAAATTGCTTAAAAATCTCTCATAAAAGTATTTCCGATAGATCCGAGAGTAATGGATTCCCTGACTCGCAAACGTGATTTAGCACTTGTGACTGACTGACGTGGGCACTTATGTTGACATTACACATTTAAATTGTAATTAATATTTAAATTAAAATTAAATATTTAAACTATAGCAGCTCAGCAATACGCAAGTATGATAACTGCTGGAATCTGTAATCCGTTAATTGTAGCAGATTACTAAACGGACGGGTGTCACATGTCATTACGATATAGAGCTCAATTACTTAGGCAAATAGAGTTCACATTCAAAAAGAAAAATATCAAACGAGGAGGTGAAGGTAGGTAAGTCATCTGGTAAAAATATGAAGGAGGAAAGTTTTAAAATGCAGCATGCTACCAGTAGTTGCCCTTAATATAAGATTTTCATGCATCCACTAGCCCTTAACTTGTTAAGAAGATTCATCCAATCACGGTAGTTAAACCCTTGAACTATCACTTGCCTTATTGAACGTAGCGAACTACTTGGAGTGGCCGCTGTGCAAGGGGCAACTCATACTTCACCTTATGAAACTTGGCGGTACTTGGTGATTCCACAGCTGAAGCGATACTACAAACTTTATCAACTCAGTTTGCCGTTTAAGTTAACCTGTCTTCGTCTGCTGTTTGATGACTAAAAGCAAAATATCACTGCATAGGTTAAACTTGAAAAAGTATTGAATCGAATATAGAACTTGATTGGTTTATTTATGACTTCATCATAAAGAAAGCACGGAAACAAAAAAAGAAAATATTTTATGTAGTTTATAAATGTGTTTTACAAAGAGCACTTTCTTTAAAGCTCAGTGTGCTTTTTAGGGTTTCGCCGCATATTAAGGGATATTTTTTGTTTTATTCGCGATACAATGCCTATACTTACAAAAATCGCCACTAAATCAAACACAATCATCTCATTAAAAAAAATACACCTGATTTAAATTAAATCAACAATTACAAAACTCACATAAACCTTCAATTTTATGTTAATTTAAAAACATATTGTCTAAGCCCTGTAAAATATAAAATACACTTTCAAATTGCATTGCATTGCTTATATTCACTCACAGATACAAAAAAGTAATTACACTGCAGTGTTTTGGGTAGACTATCGTTTTTTTTTTTTCGCGGGTAGGTGAATAAAAGACAAGAAGTTTCGAAATTTGAAAAGTATAAATTTAATTATTTAAAACCTTAATTTTATCTATATAATCACCATATCAAGTTCTATTAATAACAAATACATAAGACTTACGTTGGTAGAAGCATAAGGGGGTTATTTGTATGTAACTCTATAATCCGCAAGTCACATCACCTGCCAGTACTTCACATACTTGACGTTTGAGATTAAAGAAGCACTACACTGAAAACACTAGCCAAAATGTCTGAACTTGCTAATATTAAGACCGCTCAAGACAACCTGGAGGAGACCTTCACCAAAAGGATGGCGGAACTGGAGGCCCAGCTGCAGGGTGGCTCAGCAAAGGACACTGTTGCGAAGGTAGCTGAGGAGTTCCGCACCTTCAGAGAACTAATGTTTACAATGTTGAGCCTCTTAAGGAAACAGATTAATGAGTGCTCTCATGCAATTGATGTCATTGAGACCCGTCACAAGCGTAAAGCACTCGTTTTTCTCGGCATCCCTGAAGTAGATAAGGAGGACTGCAAGGCAGCGGTGCTGAAGATCATTCATGGTATGGAGCTTCAAAATGTAACGACGGAAGGTATCAATGTTTGTCATCGGACTGGTATGCCTGACAACGGCCGTTCCCGGCCAGCATTGGTCTGGTTCTCGGGTGTTGACTTCAGATCTGCAGTGTGGAGGGCCAAGACACGTTTGAAGGGTACATCGGTTTCTTTGATGGAGTTCCTGACGAAACCAAGGCAAGCCATATTTAGCAAAGCTCGCGAACACTTCGGCATGCGCGCCTGCTGGACCCAGGACGGGGCGATTGTGATAAAGGCATCAGATGGAATTCGCCACAGGGTCGTCGCATTGGAGGAGCTGAAGTCGTTGACGCTAAAGAACCCCAAGATTGCTTCAGGATCGCCTGCGGTCAAAGGCGGCGGCGGCGTTGGTGTGGCTGGTACGTCAAACGCGAAAGCACGTAAATAGCGCTATTTGTTATTCGTTTTACTTGGTTTTTACTATTATTTCTTTTATTTTGTAGTATTATGTAATTTGTTATTTGATTGTTTTTGTTTGCGGCTTGAACCATTTATTATAAACAATACAACTTGATACTTCAAACATACTATTTCACCGTAATAACTGTCAAACCAAAGTGACGTATATGACGTTTGACGTTTGTTAAAGGTTAAGACCAGTTTAGACATTAAGATAGCTGTTACGTTCAGAAACCTTTTTGTACTTTCTTTAAAATATTGTTTCCATATATTATAAATCGTAATATTACTCGTTTGTGTGAGCTGGCGGGTGGTGTAGAGATGCCTGTATTGTACATAATTATAATTTTACTGAACTTCACTAAGTATTGTTATATATTTTTATCGGATAGATTATATTATATTTATTTTATATATATACATATTTATTTTTAAGTTTTTTATATATCATAACATTACTACTATTATGAATGATGAAGATACATTTTTGTCTGCCAATGAGTCAGCTAGTTCAGCTACCTCTTCTGATACTGACAGTTTCTGCTCTGTAGACGATACCTTGGGCAAATGCCTGCAACACTCGTTTACTATTCAGGCTAGATTGACTTTCAATGCTATTCATATAAATGCCCAAAGCATTCCATCTCACCATGCTGACCTCTTAGATCTTGTCTCAGATATCAATGTACATGCCGTCCTGATCTTGGAGAGTTGGCTAAAACAATTACTTCCTTCTACTTCGTTCTCTCTCCCTGGCTTTATTTTAATTCGTAATGATCAATTGGAAGGAGAGGGGGCGGAGTTGCCATATATCTCCGCAGTAATATTCCTTATAAAATTCTCACGTCTTCTTTACCAACTTGTTCACCTGCGGAGTACTTGTTTTTGGAAATTGATGTTAAGGGAGCTAAAGCTGTCTTTGGCGTCGTTTATTGTCCTCCTGCTGTCGATTATTTCTCCAGTCTCGAGCCGATTCTGGAATCTTTAGGGTCACAGTATTCTCATCACATCATCATGGGCGATTTGAACACTAATCTCCTTTCCCGACAGTCCAGTCGTTCCCGTAAACTCCTCGAAATTCTTGAGTCAGCCAGCCTCCACGTTATTCCCTTGCAAGCTACTCACCATAACAGCGACGGGGAGGACACGTGGCTTGACTGAATCTTCACCTCTGCCCCTTCCCTGGTCTCATCCCATGGTCAATATCCTGCTCCCGGATTTTCCCGTCATGACTTTGTCTTCCTATCCTATCGCCTAAAGCCTCCCAAATCCCCACCTAAAGTTGCGCACATGCGTTGCTTTGGTCGCTTGGATGAGATAAAACTGGGTCAGGATGCTTCCGAGCTTAACTGGGATAGCATGTTAGCAGCTTCTTCTATCGACGAGAAGATTCATATCTTCAATCACAATGTTTATCAATTGTATGATGTCCATGCCCCAGTGAAGCGGGTGAAGCTGAAACGACCTCCTGCACCCTGGATCACGACTGGTATTAGGATGGCTATGAGGCGTAGAGATCGAGCGTTCAGGAAATATATAGGACCGATGTGACGAGAACTGGGCGCTTTTCAAATCTGCAAGGAATCGGTGTAACCAGATGGTACGCAACGCCAAACGCCGACATAATCTCAATAACATTACTTCTTCTTCACCTGCCAATATCTGGAAGTTCCTTGGAACGCTAGGTATTGGCAGACAGCAGCGTGTTGACATCCATGGTTATTTTTTTTTTTTTAAAAAGAACCTATCAAAATGACTTGACGCTGCCTGATGGTAAGCTGACAGAGAAGTTCTATTGGGAAGGCCATCATCCCCAATTGCTGGTTAGGCAATGTGACATGACGGCCCTCACTTTGACGGCCTTGAGAGATGCTTTTTCACGCCCCGCTTAAAGGACCCAGGATCAAGGGAGGAAGGAAACACGTGAGCTGGCAGTGAGTTCCACATCTTTATGGTACGGCAAAGGTTCACTTGGTCTGGATGATATCAATAAACATTTCTCCACTTCCACCCCATTGGATCATCAGACCAAGTGTCACACTATCAACTACCTAGCTGGTTTAACACAACCTAATATTGAAGCTTTTCATTTTTCTCCAGAGTCTCCGGATGACATCAAAAAGATAATCCTTTCCATTAAATCAAATGCTGTGGGATATGACAAAATCAGTCGTCGTATGGTCACCACCATCCTAGATCATCTTCTTCCGGCTATCTCCCACATCATTAATTTCTCCCTTGAGTCTGGCTCCTTCTCGTCCTCGTGGCGTAAAGCCTACGTCATCCCTCTGCCCAAAGTCTCAAACCCTTCCCTACCTAACCACTTCCGTCCAATATCCATTCTCCCTTTCCTGTCCAAAGTGCTTGAAGCCTGTGTGCACAAACAAATGGCTCGGTTTGTATACCGAAATAACTTACTAAGTCCTTTGCAATCAGGCTTCAGGACTGGACACAGCACTACGTCCGCTCTCCTTAAAGTGACTGGCGATATTTGTGAAGGCATGGAGAACACCAAAGTCACAGTCTTGGTGTTGATTGACTTTTCCAATGCCTTCAATACCGTCAGTCACGACATCCTTTTATCCATCCTCTCCTATCTCAAGGTCTCATCTGGAGCTCTGGATTGGTTCTCAAGTTATCTTCGAGGTCGTCAGCAATCTGTCCGCATCGACGATTCATCTTCAAGTTGGTGTGATCTCAGCGCTGGCGTTCCTCAAGGCGGTATTCTTTCTCCTCTTTTATTTTCTCTCTTTATAAATCTCATAACTCAAAATCTTCAGTGTGCGTATCATTTGTATGCCGATGACTTGCAGATATATGCTCAAGAAAATCTGGAGTGCGTATCTGTGGCAATAGACAAAATAAATAAGGACCTAGCAGCCATACAAAATTGGTGTGACAAATACGGGCTAACTGTTAACCCTACTAAGAGCCAAGCCATTATCCTGGATAGCCAATGGATGCTAAAGAGACTGGATGTTTCATCTTTGCCTAACATAACTGCACTAACGTGGACTGGTATCCAGTTGTTAAAAATCTTGGGCTTCATATGGATGCTTCGCTTAGTTGGCGAACTCAAGTAACTCAGGTAAGTCGAAAAGTCACTGGTACTTTATGCGCACTCTACCGCCTTAAGAACTTTCTCCCATCCAAGACTAAAGTGATGCTTGTACAAACTTTAATCTTTCCTTTGATCGACTATGCTGATGTGTGCTACTACGACCTGAATGCAGATCTACTCAATAAACTTGATCGTCTTCTCAATAACTGCATTCGATTCATTTTCAGTCTTCGTAAGTATGAACATATCTGCTTATCGTTCTCAATTGAAGTGGCTTCCCATTCGTCAAAGACACAGCTTGCGTGCTCTCACTACTCTTTATACTATCCTTATGTCCCATACCTCCCCTGACTATTTAACTTCTTACTTTCAATACCTGTGTTCCAATCACGACCTAAACCTTCGCTCCTCTCATAATCTTCTTCTCTCAGTCCCTTCTCACAATTCTGCTTTTGTACACTCTTCGATTTCAATTCAATCTATTCTTCTATAGAATGACCTCCCGCTCGAGATCAGGACGTCTGATACAAAGTACAAGTTCAAGACTATGATTAAGGAGCTCCTGTTGGCTAAGGCAGCAGTGTAATATCTCATCTAGTTGTTATAATATTTTAATATATATGGTTATATATATATATGCTTATGTCTATATTATTATATATATAATGTATTTATGTTATATTATATATTATTATATATGTATGTATTTATTATATTCTATATGTAAGAATTTTTTTCACGTAACTGATTCAGTACCTATACAATACACCTACCTTTCTCTCTCTACACCACTCAAAGGTAGACTGTGAGACAATGCCCTTGGCATTAAGTCCGCCTGTACACTCGACGTGTATGAAGTTTTAATAAATAAATAGATAGTGCTACCCAAAACACCTGACAATGACCTAACAATCCTATCACCTGAGTTGAGAGGTTCCACCATTTATTTTCTAGTCTAGCTACAAACTTCCTAGAAATAAACTAATGGCTACTTTACACCGTTACAAGTTTCAACCTCTGCTATTTTACAGACTATTTTGGTTTCATTCTGTCTCCCAACTACGACGAAACATTTTGATAACATAATTGTCATTACCAAGAAGTAATCAATTCAGAACTTAAGTCACAATATTCATTCGCAAATGTACAATACTGTAGCTTTTCAAGGGACTATTTTCTCACCGTCCTGATTGAGTTCTCAATTCATCATTCAAATGTCTTGCGGCCGATAAGGGCCGTCCGTTTGGAGACACACTGTAGAGACGACAAGATGGATACAATTATTAATAAGCCCATCGTTGCTGCGACCCTCACTTAAAGGAGTTTGTACAATGGAAAATATTGTTTATTGATATTTGAGATGGAAGGCATTAATTTAAATTGAGTTCAATTATGCTATATAATTTGGTTGGCCTTTCAAATATATCCTTAATTACGTTTTCCACGTAATTATATTAAAATTTTCAAGTGATCCATGAATAAACAACCCATATACTTAAAACTTGCGTTTACAAATGTCCCTGCATGCTAGATTATATATTTACATGAACCATCAAATTATAAACCACACCTACTCAAGAATTAAGCTAAATATAAACTAGTATAATTACAGCCACAAAAAGGATTTCACGGCAAAATATTATTTAACGTTTCACCTACAAATCGTTTTAGATACAATCAAATACAAAACAGTTTTGTTACAAAAGCTGTTTAGAATTTTCTATTATAGTATTCAATTTAAACTACTAGTCTAGAATATAGGTAAGAATTTGTATGTTAAGAAAGTATAATCTAGACACCATTTTACATAATTATCGACATAATTTATCGATTAACTTTGCAGATTATGCAATCGCAAGCGATGCATTTTATCGCTTGCAGTTATTTGCGCTCTATTTGATATTTAGGTTAAACTTTTGTCAGATTGCTACGTTTTTAACTCTTTCGTATAAAATAGGGGTTGTTTGCATGCGGAACTTTTGTTCCTCGTTAATTCATTCATAGGCAAGATTTAATCGCCTGGATACGATCGGTAGCTCTATTAATTCAAAATCGTGTCCGTAGTAAAAGTACGATAGGAATTATAACATACATACATATACTCACGCCTTTTTCCCGTCGGGGTAGGCAGAGACAATGGAACGCCACTTGCTTCTATCCTTACAATCCTCACTCGCTTCCTCTACATTCATTACTCCTTTCATACATGCTTGCAGTTCTGGGTGCTTCGGACCTTTCCGTTTTTCAGAACGTCACCAATTTGGTCGACGAATGTAAAGGAATTATAAATAGATAAATTATGCGAGTAAGCGTTATTTGCACACCAAAACAACATGTCCATTACAATCTTCTATATATTAAATGAAATTGTGTTTTATAATACGAGTCGGCCAGTCCGTTCTACACAACCGATTCGCATGTTTTTTTTTTAAATGGAACCTCTCGCTGCATAGATTTGTCATCAAGCATTAGAAATTACCTAAGTTGCACATTCATCGAGTTATATGCAAAAACAGTTTTCTCCCATACATTTTTTACGTTTTACTAGCCGTAGTCAATGACTTTCTGCTTCTATATATCTAGTTCTCATTGAGGTAAGCGTTTTGTTATAGGTCTATAACACGCGCTGAAAAGAGCTCTTTCATTTGATGGTATGCTCATTTAAATTGGGTAAGTTTGAAGGAAGATAGGTGTGGACATTGAACTTATTTTTTAATATTTTCCTATATATTTCGTAAGATTCCATTGCTTTCTCTCTACATGGAAGGTTCCAAATTCAAAAGTATTTTTATGGTATCTAATAAGTTCCTTACGGTAACTGCCAGGAAAAACCGTTATGCCTTCTTAAGGTGACCTTTCATACGGGTGTGAGAGTGGTGGTGTGTAAAATTACACCCGATGTTGGTAAAATTATCACTATAGTGAATTATCGCTGACGGCAGGTAATATTCCCCGAATGTTACCAGTTAACCCTTAATGTTGGGTGAACTGATCTCTGATGTTGAGGAATTTTCCCCCTTTTTTTTGTATCGCGATGAAATCCAGTTACGGACTAGTGGCGGAGGTGTCCCTCAAAGTCGGACCGGACCCCTCCGCCAACTCTGTACCGAGTTTGGGGCAGTTGGAGGGGGGGGGGGTGTGTGGCTCGGCTCGGGGTCGCGATAACGACGTAAGTATACCCGCGACCCGAGGAACTTTCCCCAAATGTAGTGAAATTTTCGCCTGATGTTGGGAAAATCAATCCTACCGATGGGTAAATTACGTTTTATGTTAGGAAAATTTTTGTGCTTTTAAATTACGGACTTTCTTCGGGCATCTTATTTTTTTTTATGTGGAACATATTACAGCCGTTCATAGTACTATTGTCATATAATTATATTACAAGTGGTAGTTATGATAGAAATTGTAGCTTTGGTAAGAATAGTAGTTTTGAGAGAAAAGATACTTTTGACAGCACCGGCGGTTTTGGCAGAAATGCTAGTTTTGAAAAAATGGTAGATATGATAGTGTTAGTACGAATTGTAGATTTGGTACAAATAGTAGTTTTGATGGGAATAGTATTTTCGTAAGGAATGGTAGTTTTAGTAGAATTGGTACTTTTGGCATATCTGGTAGTTTTGGTAGCAATATTACTTAATAATATTAAAATATTGTGTGGAGCAGCACGGGTCCTCTAGTAACTATAAAGTTACTTGATAACTACGATTTATGTACTAAAATCAGTCTGAGTGGAGAACCTTGCGGGAAGCCTATGTCTAGCAGTGGACATCTCTAGGCTAAAATGATGATAATGATGATGTACTGAACATTCAAGCATAATTAAACTCAAAGAAGAAACTAGTTATGTCTTAAATTCGCAATATTCAACTGGTTTTTCAAGCCTTGATCAGAAGCAAAAGCCTTAGTATCCAGCTTTAAAGTGCAACCATCAAGTTTGCAAGTGCGCTCATCTGCACAAAAGCTTTGTAAACCATAGCAGATATTAATCTTTTTATGCCTATATACATACGCAAAATACGTGTATTTTGCGTACGTATGTATAAAGGACGTGGAGTTGCGGCAACAGCCCAAGCTACCACCAAGGTTGTGCACAACTTTCATTGGAGATTAAGTCGCTACATGTGCATAGTTTCGTTTCAGGCGCAAATAGATCATTGAACCTGAAATATAAGCATACCCTAGCAGTTTATCCGCCAACTGGATCAGAAGGTGAGAAAGGCACTTCACAACCATTTGTCCCTACTGTTATGAGTAAGTATGCATAAAAGCATAACTTATTTAATACAGCGATTTCAAATCAAAATTGTAAAATTAATATAAAATGTTCGGGCATAGCTGCGGGCATCCTCTAGTATTATATAGAATAGTATAAAAGCATTCTTTTCACGGACCTGAACCACAATTCACACAAAACACACTCATAAGCAAGTTCATGTTACTCTCAAGAATAAAAGTGTAATTCTTTAAAACAGTTTTAGTCCAGTTCTAAGTGTACTCTGTATCGAACGGATGCAATTTCTAACTGAAAGCGTAGTGTACCTGACTGCGATGCAAACTTGTGTGAAGTTTTATTTTCAGACCGTTGTTTGTATTTCTAGCTGAACGACGGTAGAATGGAGTGCTTCATAACAAAAACTTAGAAGTTAGCTTTGATATTTACTATCACAGAGTATAGAGAAGTTGAGACTTCATGCCATGAATACTAATATTATAAATGCGGGAGTCTGTCCATCTGTCTATTATGCTGAGATTAAGCATAGGTAACAATTTTCAAAACTCCGTGGAAGTTTAGACGTTTTTCTTGTGCCGTGGGCACTGGATCACTGGAGAATATAGATTCGTTAACATACATATACAACTATAATTTGTTTCGTAAAATTCTTAGCTATACTAGAGTGAAAAATAACGATTTTAAAATGTCTAGTGAGAATATTAAGTATGTATGTACTGGACAATTTAGCACTACAACTTTCGTTACCACTCTGATATTTCGGCACGATTGCTTGAAGATCACAATTATTATAACTGGATACTCCTAAGCATATAAGGAAGGCAAATAAGTCTCTTAGCATTCCTGTTATGTTATGATGTATCTGACTGGAATAATTTTACGTTAAATAGCAATGAGAATACATTTATTTCGCTACACCAAAGGGACACAAATTATGTATTTTATATGTTTAGATCATATTCAAACAAAGATAAGTCTTATCTACAGTCTGACAGCTCTGTTCAGCTCCCTATTGTTCGCCTATTGACCTACATAATATGAAGCCTAGTAAGCAACAGAGATATCTTATGCTAGAATATTCACATATACCTCGGTTTCAACTGGGGCAAATTTGGTTGACGAAATGCTGCAAAATGTTATGTTTGTTCTACAGGAAATCCCTGTTAAACTTGCTGTATTATTTTTCAGCGAGAAAGGACAACAGACTTTATAAGGAAGCGCTAGACTATTTGACCACCATTCACGAAAAAGGTTAATAATTTGACCTGTATGTACGTGATATTGGTAAAAATGGTGAGAAAAAATGATAGGGGAAAAGTACCAATTATGAAATACGTCCCCCATATGGAATACCATTGTGTTTTCAAACCTTTAGTGCCTAGAATATTTATAGTATATTTATAATAGGCAGCGATAGCCGAGTGGATATACCAACAGACTGCCGTGCAGAGGGTATCAGGTTCGAATCCACGGCGCGCACCAATGACTTTTCGGAGTTATGTGCGTATTGAATTGTTAATTATCGCTTGTCCCGTGCCTCGGAGAGCACGTTAAGCCGTCGGTCCCGGTTGTCATGAAGATCTTTGACAGTCTTTACAGGGCGTCAGTACCTTCTAAATAAACTGACACTAGTCTAAACCATGGAATATCCCTATCCCTTCGGGTTGCGGAGGTTAGACAGGCAGTCGCTCCGTGGAAAAGCTAATATTCAGCCAAATCCGGTTAGACTAGAAAGCGGACCCCAGACTGAAACTGGGATAACGCTTAGAGAAAGAAGAGTGCCTAGAATATTTCAAATATTGGGGATTTGATAATATTAAATTTTTGGATGTAGTCCGTAATTTGTACCTTTACTATACTAAAACAATGTTTGGAATATTCGCGAGGCTTAGTCTTCGAAATATAACGTATCCCATATTAGGAACGTATTCCATAATTAGTACTTTTCCCTCTAATATTTGAGATGAAGATCTCTTCAGGCTTCCAAGCACGTGTGTTTTGTAAGTGTATGTGTATTTGTTCACGAATTTATCGGAATCTGAAAATTATATCGAGATATTCTTTTTTTATTTAAATCAAGCATATTCTTACTTTGCGAACAGTGTAAGTTTCATCAAAATCGGTTCATTAGTAAGTAGTTAATAAATCTTAATTAGTTATAAAGTAGTTTGCTACCAATAGGGCTCTTTGTCTGTGACATTTTCGTACAGGTCATAGACAACAGGTGGTCATCTCATTTTGAGATACCGTAATATTCAACTGACACGTTTGTGGTAATTATGCAGGACGCTACAGATGTATCAATTGGTTTGGGTAACAGGAAACGACGATTAATAAAGTATTATACTAAAGATGTAAGCAAGGCAAGTGAAGGCAGCGATAGCCAAGTGAAGATACCAACGGACTGCCATGCAGGGGGTATCGGGTTCGGATCCACGTACGTAAGTCAAGTACGTATTCAATTGGTAATTATCGCTTGCTCGTGCCTCGGAGAGCACATTAAACCGTCGGTACTGCCGTCTGACCTCCGCAACCCAAACCGGGGGAAGGTGGGGGAAAAGTTAATATTCTGCCATATCTGGTTAGACCTGTAAGCGCACCTCGGGCTCCAAGGCGTGTACGTCTTGGATGCAACCGGGATAACGCTTGGACGATGATGATGATGCTACCAAAGATGTAAGCTGTTTGAAACATCGGAGATGAGGAGTGGTAATTTTACCTTAAAAACATTGGACATCTCTTTGTCATCGACATATTAATAAAAGCTCTGTTCTACATACACATATTTCATTCAATTCTGAATATTTGTTTCACTTTTTATCCATCTTACACGGTAAGCATCGGTAGGAATGGTAAACTTTTATTGCTTTATATTGTCTTAATGCCTATTTTGACTGATATAATCCTCTTTGTGTTGTTCCAGTATCCCATACCAAACTAGCTTTTTACAGAGTGACTGCCTGCCTGTCCTCCGTGACCCGAAGGGATAGCGATATTCCATGGTTTAGACTAGTGACAGTTTATTCAGAGCTACTGACTCTCTGTAACGACTGTCAAAGATCTTCAAGACAGCCGGGACAAGCGATAGTTAACAATTCAATACGCTCATAAAAATGACCTATTTTGAACTATATACTACCAAAATATGAATTTTAAGGACGCGTTTACAAAATTAGTAGGTACAAAATCGCATCACTACAGCGACACGGCGGCAACGGTACGTACTACGTACGGTAACTTGCGGAAATGTAGTTCAACTAAATAACTTTGAGACTTTAGATTGTTTTTGTGATATGTATCTATGTTATAGGCCTGGAATATTATTATTATTTTGTCGATGTCGTATGAATGTAATGATGGTAACACGCGATAGACTTCGTTGACTGTTGTTGACATTATTACTTTGTAGACAAGTAGAAGAGACCCTACCACTGGAACTTATGAAGTAACCTTCCAGGGTTATTCGATGACTCTTGCTGGTACTCATATGTGAGTAGAGCTAGGCATGCCGAGTTTGGGCTCATTTTGTTTGTACATAAGAGGCCCTACTACTGCAACTCACGAAGTAACCTTCCAGGGTTATTCGAAGACTCTTGCTGGTACTCATATATGAGTAGAGCTAGGCATACCGAGTTTGGGCTCATTTTGTTAGTACATAAGTGACCCTACCACTGGAAATTATGAAGTAACCTTCCAGGGTTATTCGATGACTCTTGCTGGTACTCATATGTGAGTAGAGCTAGGCATGCCAAGTCTGGTCTCATTTTGTTTGTACATAAGAGACCCTACCACTGGAACTCATGAAGTAACCTTCCAGGGTTATTCGATGACTCTTGCTGGTACTCATATGTGAGTAGAGCTGGGTATACCGAGTTTGGGCTCATTTTGTTTGTACATAAGAGACCCTACCACTGCAACTTATGAAGTAACCATCCAGGGTTATTCGATGACTCTTGCTGGTACTCATATGTGAGTAGAGCTAGGCATTCCAAGTCTGGTCTCATTTTGTTTGTACATAAGAGACCCTACTACTGGAACTCATGAGGTAACCTTCCAGGGTTATTCGATGACTCTTGCTGGTACTCATATATGAGTAGAGCTAGGCATACCGAGTTTGGGCTCATTTTGTTAGTACATAAGTGACCCTACCACTGGAAATTATGAAGTAACCTTCCAGGGTTATTCGATGACTCTTGCTGGTACTCATATGTGAGTAGAGCTAGGCATGCCAAGTCTGGTCTCATTTTGTTTGTACATAAGAGACCCTACCACTGGAACTCATGAAGTAACCTTCCAGGGTTATTCGATGACTCTTGCTGGTACTCATATGTGAGTAGAGCTGGGTATACCGAGTTTGGGCTCATTTTGTTTGTACATAAGAGACCCTACCACTGCAACTTATGAAGTAACCATCCAGGGTTATTCGATGACTCTTGCTGGTACTCATATGTGAGTAGAGCTAGGCATTCCAAGTCTGGTCTCATTTTGTTTGTACATAAGAGACCCTACTACTGGAACTCATGAGGTAACCTTCCAGGGTTATTCGATGACTCTTGCTGGTACTCATATGTGAGTAGAGCGAGGCATACCAAGTTTGGGCTCATTTTGATAGTACATAATACATAAGTGACCCTACCACTGGAACTTATGAAGTAACCTTCCAGGGTTATTCGATGACTCTTGCTGGTACTCATATGTGAGTAGAGCTAAGCATGCCGAGTTTGGGCTCATTTTGTTTGTACATAAGAGACCCTACCACTGGAACTTATGAAGTAACCTTCCAGGGTTATTCGATGACTCTTGCTGGTACTCATATGTGAGTAGAGCTAGGCATGCCGAGTTAAGTCTCATTTTGTCTCTTATGTACAAACAAAATGAGAACTAACTTGGCTGCCTGGCTCTACTCACATATGGCACACTGCGTAGGTCTTGTGGTCCGGGAGAATTCTTTGACGGCTTGGGAACAACTTCTCACCTTCCCTTATAGAATATTACACGCACAAGAAGACCGGCTAAGTAAAAAATCTCTTACAGCAAAAATTAAGGAAAATTGTACCTTTTCGGCATCCAAATTAAACTACAATTCATCTAAAATATATCGTAATAATTCTATCTACCACCACGTAGAAACAAAACTGAGGGAAGGTGATATTAGGGGAGCGTCCAGGCTCTTATTTAGTAGCGATGTGGTGGCGCCTTGCTCTGCCGACACACTCGCGAGTCTGCAGAGCAAGCATCCAGCGCCAGGGGATAACCTCTTTTTCCCTGATCCACCTAACATGGATTCTGATTTTCTCAGCATTACAGCCAAGGACGTGGCTGGTGCCGTTTGCTCCTTCCAAAGTGGTTCCGCTGGTGGTCTCGACGGCTTGACACCACAACATCTGAAGGATCTTGTGTGTTCAAGCGCCGGGGCGGCCGGCGACACGCTTTTGAGGGAGCTTACGGCCTTAATCAACCTAATGCTCTCCGGCAATGTGAACGGTGACATCGTCGATATTTTGTATGACGCTAATTTATGTGCCTTACAGAAGAGAGACGGTGGCATTCGTTCCATTGCCGTTGGGAGTACATACAGGCGTATGGCAGCCAAGATATGCTGCCGACATTATAAATCTACTTTGGCAAGTAAATTTCAGCCCCTGCAGCTTGGCTTCGGTTCTAAGGGGGGCTGCGAGGCTGCCATACATGCCCTGTCTACGTACCTTGGCTGTAATGGAGGTGAGGTTATCCTGAAGGTTGATTTGAAAAATGCCTTTAACTCGGTGAACAGGGACACCTTGTTGACACAAGTTAAATTAGAAACACCCAAAATTTATAACTTTATTTGGCAGTGTTACAGACACCCTTCTAAATTAATATATAAAGAAAATCTTTTGGAATCCGCTGTTGGCTGTCAACAAGGTGACCCTCTTGGACCACTAATTTTCAGTTTAGCTATTCATCCAATCATCAACCAGTTAAATTCAAAATTTAATGTCTGGTACCTGGACGATGGAACCCTCGCGGGGCGGGTTGAGACAGTTTATGAAGATCTAGCACTCCTGAAATCAAAATTCTTGTCAATCGGTTTAGAACTCAACCCAAGCAAATGTGAAATTTTTATTAACAACAGTTTAGACAAATCTGCCATACTGTCAAAATTCCAAAATCTGGCGCCAAATATTACCCACATAGAAAAAAGCTCTCTTCGCCTCCTTGGGTCCCCAATTTTAGACGAAGGTTTTGATTCATTTTTACATGAAAAAATTCAAAATTTTAGTGAAATTTCAGATAGATTACTCAAAATTAATATTCACTCAGCTTTCACTATTATTAGATATTGTCTTTTTGTGCCTAAATTTACACATGCTATTCGATCTTCACCATTTTGGAAAAACCCATCATCACTCTTTCAAATTGACAATATTATGAAAAATACCTTAAGCAAAATTCTAAATGTGGCCTTGAACGACCGAGTGTGGCTACAGGCGTCCTTACCTGTACGCCTGGGCGGCCTCGGCGTTCGCAAAATTTCCGACGTGAGCTTACCAGCATTCCTGTCCTCGGTCCACCGCACTGCAGAATTGACCAGGAAAATCTTAGCACCTACACTGGTCGATTCTGAGGTGCCGTGTGTGATCGATGCCGTGAATGCTTGGAGAATGGCTTGTCCAAACACCGAGTTACCCCGAGACTTATCCTCTCAGAGGCAGTGGGACGGGCCGCTTTGCAGCGCGGTACGAGAAAATCTCCTAAGTACATCGTCCAATGCTGCAGAGCGTGCCCGTTTGCTGGCTGTGGGAGAATGGGAATCGGGTATCTGGCTTCAGGCACTGCCATCGTCCAACATAGGTACCATGTTGGACGATACCACTTTCCGCATCGCTGCTTGCCTCCGTTTGGGTGCGTCATGTGTTTCTCCGCATCGCTGTCACTGTGGGGAGGCTGTCGACAGCCTTGGTCACCATGGCTTATCATGCAGCAGGAGCGCAGGTCGTATATCACGACACGGCAATCTAAATGACATACTTCGCCGGGCTCTTGTCACCGCTGGCGTTCCAGCCCAACTTGAACCACAGGGGCTGGCACGTGACGATGGCAAAAGACCGGATGGTATGTCTTTACTCCCATGGAAGTTGGGTAGGCCTTTGGTGTGGGACGCAACGTGTGTCGATACCCTCGCGCCATCTCATCTTCCTGGCACAGCGGGTTGTGCGGGCGCTGCTGCTGCTACAGCGGAGACCTTCAAACGGCGCAAATACGCAAACCTAGTAGGGGATTACGTATTTGAGCCGTTTGGGGTCGAAACGTTGGGGCCATGGGGTCCAAGTGCAAGATCTCTTTTTAAAGATCTCGCAAAGAGACTGGTCGACGCCTCGTGTGACCAGAAGGCTGGGTTGTACTTGGCCCAAAAATTTAGCATTGCCATTCAACGTGGCAATGCTGCCAGCGTTCTGGGCACGCTCCCGGTCGACGGCGATGTGGAGGACTTTTATGACGCCCTCTAAATTATTTTCTTTTTTCGTTTTGATTGTTTTGTATATACATATTTCGTAGGATAGTATTTTAACATTTAAGTTATGTTTAATTAAATAGGTATTTAGTGATATCTAAATAATATTATGTACTTACCTACATTGTTATGAAAATGAATAAATACCATTATTAGCTTATATATAATTAGGGTGCATAGGGTTCCAACCAAGAACTTAGGGTCCCAAGCCAACCTCACCTGCAAGTGGTGCACCTGCCGATCAACGGACGAGGCTCTGGCAAAAAAAATATCCCGATAAGCGGCAATGGGCTCGCCACCTATTACGTGGGATCAAAACACTGGCGAAAAGTGGGCGTTTAATATGCCTCTGCCTACCCCTTCGGGGAAACAGGCGTGAGTCTATGTATGTATGTATGTATAATTTTACGTGCTGTTTTGACTCCGCGTGGTGTAGTGATCCCAATGATTTTGCTCAGTAAACGCAAGAAACTAAATAATATCTAAATACCGAAATATATCCTGAATCAACATAACGGAGAAAATAAAGTAATAATGTCCGTTTATATAAAAAAAATAACAAACTTACCTTGTACGTAATTCGCACAGAATACTAGAAGTATCAAATTGATTTTAGCGAATATTTTGTGTTCGTATATTGCTTTTTTCGACTTCGGGCTGCAGCGACAAGCCACATAGAGTCCACTCCCGACGGCGCTCAAGCACAGACTGAGATTTAAATGCAGAATTTGGATATATAAATCAAGAAAGTGGCTAAATAAAACGACCCTTATTGCCACACATTAAGACACACGTATGCGAGCAAAATAGAAGAAAAATTTAAGATGATTTTTTTGCTTATTTTGAGGCAATTTACATTATTCTGAGAAATATTTTCTGATTGTTTTTGAGTTGACTATATTTACTGACTATTCTAACTTTGAAAATCTAAATAAATTTAAAAATAGAGAGAAAATTGTACCTAAAAATAGCGGTATATGCCTATTTTTGATATAAGAGGCAGTTTCGAATCGATTTTACATTAATTATAATTAAATATTTTTTATTTATTTCAGATTAATTTATAGATAAAAAAGTAATCAATTTATCGTTATCATTAGTTTTATTAGTTATTATCTAAAATTATGGTAAAATGTACCGGAAATGTGGGTTTTTTTTATATATGCGTAAACGCGTCCTTTGTTTGTGCAAGTCTCTTTATTACAAAACAGCTATGAAGGATGGCCATGAATTAATCCAACTGAAACGTTCCGGATTGGTCGCTTAACAAAACAACAGAAACAATCCGTCAATATTGACCCACAGTGGATGGTCAACTCCGGCAAAATTATATTCAAAGATTTGTCCAAGGTCCCCGTAATTTGATTTATGTATCTGCCTTAGTTATCATGACTGATGAACTCACGAAATTTACGTAGGCTCAAGGTGTTACCGAGAAACGTGCTTTCGTCTTCTACAAAATTCGACCTTGCGTCATACTGACAATGTCACAACAGCCTTGTTAAGGTAAGTCTTGCTGGGCACGGCACTCTATTCACCATGCTAATGATTAGACTATGAGCCAATTTCCTAAACCAAAGAATGATGCTGTTCCTTTAGTTTGCGCAGATCAGACGATAATCACTTTGTGGCTCATATTTTGTCTAGGAATATGTATGAGTGGCGGCAGAAGCCGAATGCGAATATCTTGGGTGCAGTCATTATAAAACTATGACGAATGGCTAGACCATTGTCAACTGGCTGAGTGTAGTTTGGCAAGCATCATATGTCTACATTATAGAGAGCGCTCAGACTATGTATGGTTGAAGGTACTTCCGATGTTTTCCTTCACAGTGTAACTGGTGTGATGAACAATTTAATACGCCCGTAGACAATCATGTTTCTCGTCTAATAAGAAAGACGAACTCATGTAGGTATATGTACATATATTTGTTATTAATAATGTGAAGTCGTCAGCTCTCTCGTCTTCGTTGAATGTCAAGTTGAGATCAAAATGATGCCTTAATAGAAGAATGAAAGAGGTGTCTTACATCTTAAAGAGATTCTATTGAATTTTCCTATATTATGTATGTTTCTACCTATGTATTTACGTACCGTAAAATTGGGATACTTTGATTACTTTTAAAATTCAATTGATCATAACTTTGCCAGTTTATGCTAGAAAAATACAAAATAAATACTGTATTGCCAACTTGGGACCTGCTATCATAATAGGACAATTAAAAAAAATTAGCGTTTATAGTTGTGGCGTAAAAATTCACTAAGTGTCGATTTAACTTTATACTTGCAATGGGGTTATTTTGATAGGCCACGACTTTATCCCCCCCGTGGGATCTCCACCTTGTCGTGGTGGAGGGGCTCAGTAACCGTGGATTGGTCACCCGCAGTGAAGCTAAGAGGGATCCAGGAGGGGAAAGTCCGCGTGGGCTTGACGGAGGCCTGCGCAGGATGCGTCCAATGGTGTGGGTGCGGGGGACAGTTCGGTGTTGCGTTGCCGCGCGCCCTATCTTCCGACCAAATGGGGGCGCACATCTTTGCGTCGCGGTGGGGCCGCAGAGGAAGAGGAGATGTGGTGTTGTGTTGCCGTCCTCCCTACCCTCTGCGGCCGCTGGGTGTTTTGGCGGCGGAGCCCAACACCTTCATCCGCCGCCAAGAGGGGCTTTGTTCGGGGCCCGCCTGACCATCTGGCGGGCCAATACCCGTCGGGGGGTAGCGAGGAATGCTTCGGCGATACCCGACTCTCCGACACACGGGTACATGAGGAACACGGGTTGGTTTTTAGTCAGTAAGAGTCTGACAGTCCCCTTCGCCTTCACCCCCAGGGCGGAGGGACTCCATGAGGATTTTCCAACCCGACACCAAAAAAGAAAAAAAAAGGCCACGACTTTATGACGGAATATCATAGTATCCCTTAACAGGAGTAAAAAACAAAAAGAAATATTGATTATTTACATTTCAAATTAGAGGAATTTGAAAATCAGTGGGGGTGTCTTTGATTACAGGGATTACATTGATAACTGATTTTAAGCAGTTTACAAGATTGAAAAATAAAACAATCGTTTTAGGATAATCAAATATATGACACAAAAAACAATCAACCTGTAACATCATATACAAAATAAAGGTTTAAAATCTTTGAAAACTTAAAATCTTCAAAAAACTCAAAACTTCTAGGAAAAAGAAAAATCAAAAATGTTTCATTGCTAAATTATTACTCAGAATAATCAGCCTTTTTAATTTTAATTAGAGAAAATATCAACTTTTCTTATACATTTAGTCACGATATCAGGAACTACACAATCAACAGTCTTGTGGAATAAATATTGAGATCAGTACACGATTATTTTCATTAAAGTAATTTGCTTGCTCATAGCTTTTTTACATCACTTAGCTCCATCGGTAACTTTTTGCAACGCTTCTGCAAGTGTTTCTTCCGTATAGTTCCTGTAATTGGGATGCCAGGCATTTTTTATAGTTCCGCACCGTTTTATCTATAAAAGTGGGTATCTTTGATAAACTGTACTTATTACATTGAGATTTGTTTAAATTAATCTTGGGGTTACTTTGATTATTATAAATGTTGCCCCGTACCACCTATCAAAATAAACCCAGGAACAAATACTCATAATAAAAAAATGCCTGCGTTCCATAGAAAATGATATTTTAAGAAAAAAGCATCCATAAAAAGTAATCATCAAATTTACCCCGCTATTTGAAAGTAACATCTTACGGTAATGAAATATACTTAAATGAATTTTTTTTAGGTAGATATGAACAAAGTCGAATAAATCTATGTTCTAAGTTAATATCGAATCCAAATAGTCAGCGGCCTAATCGTGACACACAAATACTTAACGTACTGACAACTAGTAGTAAAACCAAACTCTCCATTAAATTTTGTGAGTCTCGTTATGATTCCAAGAATTACTAATGGTGTAGCAGTTATAGAAGTCGCATTGTCGTTCAACAAGAGACACGAGACAACACTTTTCGTGGTCCACAATTTTATATTTTGGGTTGGAGTATTCTTTGGGTTCTTTGCTTGGAAGCTGTAAATTGCGCAAGACACAGACTTAATCCTTGTACGAGTGGTGCTTTTAGAAACAAAAATATAAAATATTTTTATAACCATTGCGTCATCGCTGGAAGATGCCTATCTTCCAGCGATGACGCAATGGAAGAAAATGAAGAGTAGCCTTACTCTTCTGACTGAAAGCAGTCACTCATACACATGGTTCTGTATATTTTTTGGGATAATGCCAGATGAAAACACGAATGCGACGTATGCAGACATTGCTGGTGGTTCTTTGTTCCACGATTAACTACATATTGCCTATTGCCTCTTATTCACTTTGGTAAAACTGAATAGAAATTAAACAAATTGGTTCACTTTAGGTGACAATGCAAATATCACTTAAAAGGACAGCTTGTCTGAGATACAAAAAAGTATTATTGTTACGATGCCACCATTTTATAAGCGTTAACGTTTACTTCAAGTGATGCCAAGGGCGCCATTGCAAATTAAAATATCAGTTATTATATAGCAACTATCAATGCCATCACAAAACTTTACCTGGTGCATAATACTCTAGACAGTCATCGAATGTTCTCGAACTTACAGTACAATGCTTCAAACGTTTGAAGTAGTCAGAGTTTACCGCAGTTTACAACTGTCTCATGCATACCTTATTAGGTCTCTGATCGGTCAAAGAGGGTCCTAATTAGACTTCGAACTATTAAGTAGACATTTTCAATACTAACAGAACTGTGCAGTACATTGATACTCATCGTCTGCACGAGTATGAATATCAGTATTGATACATACTAATGAAAACTAGTACAAAAAAGATACTTCACATTGGATTGATGCAATTATTTTGTTAAAGTCACTTTCAAGAATACCAAAAATATTCCTTGATCAACTACCTAATAGTTTTTGCCTGCTTTTTTGTCCACGAGTTACATGAATAAAAGCATACACTACTATTTAAAAATCAGATAGAAAGCAAAAAGTGACTACCTTCGACTTTTTCCTTTGCTTAACCAGTCTAGTTTTAACTTACTTCAATATTTTCTGTGATAAACTTTAGGTGTCAAAATCATATTAAATTTTTAACCGTGATACGTGACAGACAGACAATTTTTCGTATGTCTAATACTATATTAATATAGAAGGTATTTGCATGGAAAAGCGTATTTTAATTTTCGTGTTCTGAAGTAAAAACCAAGAGTGAATTCTTTACCCCACACTCCGTTCCCCAAACAAGCAGCTGCTCTGTGTAAAACATTTTAAAAGAACCTCTATTTAGTCCACCGGTTCACGAGGTGGGTTTGTTCGAACGTTAAAACAAAATACAATGGTGTTTGTTCATGGGTACAAAACACTCGGTTTTGTTTGTTTGGCCTTTCTGGCATATTTTATTTTTCACTCTGTTTCAAGCTTTTGGCGTTCTTTTTTAAGTTTACGTCGTTATGTTTTCTGTTGCTAGGTTGATAACTACATTTTTGTTCTGATACAACATTTTTGTAATGTAGTAACTAGAAATCGAGTTTCAGTTTGTCTAAATTCGTATTTAGAAGATTCGCGGTAGAAGACATTTTAATGACATGAAGATTTATCTTAGATCAAATTCACGACCAACGTAGTAGTCAGTTGCTTAACACCAGTCAAACAGGATAGTCATTGATTGAACAGCTGCTCTTTCATGCGCATTACTTGGCTCGTCTTGGCGGTGGCACCATCGTACTCCCAGAATATAAGATAGGAAGAAGTTAAACTTGGTTCTTCTATTATCCTAATGAAAAAGCAGAAACTCGAACACTGATACGCTATGATGATAGTGAAATATTCGAATCGTAACTCAAGACAGAGTGAGCAGAGTGCCTCAGGCTGGGGAGGGAGGGAGATGGATAAATAAAATTTATTGCCGCTCGGAACAAATTTACTAGTTTTATTACAGAATTTCGATTCAGACCGTGAAATAAGTGTCGTTTTATCAAGACGAAGCTCTTTTCACTAATTTGAATGTTTTTTGCGACGTTCTTTTAAATAAAATGTTTAGTAATTCTTTAGAATTTTTTTTACTGAATTTAGTTACCTACAGCATTTTGCAATTTCGCCATACAATTTTTCAATGGGATATTTTATATCAAGTTCAGGTAGCGTGCGATTTCATCGATTTCATATTTTGTGCCATTATCGCATCTGGAGATATGAAAGGGTAAATATGAAAGCCGATACGTATAATCTGTGCATTGTGTAGTATATCAATGCAATATCCGTACCAGGCGTGAATAAGTTGATAAGTCGACTTGCATGTATATTTTTTTAATGCATATTAGGCATTAGGATTGCTTAATTCATAGGGTGAATAAATGACTAAGTCGATAGTTCTGTTTTACCGCACGTAACAAACATGTGAATTTTTAAACAACTCGCTTACTAAAGGGTACAATGTGACGTCTTGAGATATTAAAACATACAAATTATAATTATTTACACAACTCAACATGTCATTATAATACTACCAACTATAAAAGAAGAAAATATTGAACAACATGAGATGTTCATTTATTCAAACAATAATGTCCATAATGCTTTTAACAGCATAAATCAAGTTGTCTAGTTATTACCGCATCGAAATTGCGTTTTATTTTGTGACAAATAATTCTATCATCTATTACATTTTCTATCCGTTACTCGTGTGATGACACAAAGTGATATGTTAAATAGAGATAGCTGCAGTTTTGGCGGTTTATCCTTATATCACGTCGTTTTTTGTGTCTCAGTGGCAATACATCCATCAAATCCTTATTTTTTTAGTTTTTGGTAAAGTTTCTTTTGAAACAACTTCTAATTCTATAGCTAGTGTATACATTGAATTTATCTATTTTCCTGTAATTTATGACTCTAAAACAGCTTTCATTGTCAATATCTTAATATATAAAATCCTTGCGCTACTGACTGACTGACAGACACGCTACAGCCGAAACTAATGGTCGTAAGAAGATGAAATTTAGCATGTATGTTCCTTGGGCACCGTAGGGGTGCACTAAGACGGGATTTCCCGAAATTCCCACGTGATCGGTCAATAAGGGAAATTCGAAAATATGTGCGTGCGAAGCCGCTGGCGTCGACTAGTTTGTCATAAAACGTATTTCGCCGATAGACTTCTTGTATTGCAGCCATTTCACGGGTTGCCATAACAAAATTTCACCACTGGCATCCTTAACTACTTTTAAACTACCACGATTTGTACACATATTAAAAATTATGTAACGGGTCTGAATCGTGTTAATAAATGAACATCAGTCATCCCGTGACCACGGCTGGTCTAACCCATGCCGAAACGTCGGGGCAAATAGAGAAAGGTATTTCATCTTTCTTTTCGTTTATTAACACGATTCAGACCCGTTACATAATTTTTAATACTGGCATCCTTATTTTTAATTGTAAATAGACCTTTCTTCGAACACAATTCTGCGAAATTGAGAAAATTGACCAATGTCATGGGTACAATGGCAAATCCGTTATCAATATTGCAAGATCTTATTAATTGCATCCAATCCTGCAGATTCCTTCAGATTATTTATTTTAAGCTTGTTTTCTTTTTAGGTATTTCAATTAGGGCATGATCCGAGTCACATTCCATGTGCCTATGTCCATTAATCAAAACTTATGATTAATTGTCTCTAGGTTTGGATTCACATTGGTACCGCGTTGAAGGCACGCTCTCTTCGAGTCACGCCATCCGCGCTGGTGACCCTCAGGGGTCAGTGCTCTCGCCTCTCTTGTATTCATTGTTTACCGCTGATATACCGATGCATCGGCTAGTGCAGACAGCACTTTTTGCAGACGACACAGCCATCTAAAGGAAGCAGCTATATCAGTAGGAAGCTCCAATCCGCAGCCAACACCCTAGGCGCGTGGTTCCGGAGATGGCAGATAGAGGTCAATCCCGAGAAGAGTCAGGCGGTGCTTTTCCACCGGAGAGCTCCTCACCTGTACCCTCCGGGTGCGACCCCACAAATAAGGATGTTTGGATCCCCTATTCCATGGACTAGGAAGCCAAATATCTAGGTGTGATTCTTGATGATCGACTATCGTTCCGCTCACACATTACGAAGGCTCGCAATAGAGCCTCCTTTGTGCTTGGGCGCTTACAAAGCTTCGTCAACGCTAGATCTAAACTATCGCTTAGGAACAAGATTACGTTATACACATCGTGTATTAGGCCTATAATGACATACGCTAGTGTAGTATTCGCACACACTAGGCCACACAGGATCCATAGGCTACAAACACTTCAGAATAAGGTCATGCGGCGAGCTACGGGCGCACCGTGGTACGTACGTAACGAGGAGTTACATATAGACTTACAACTGCCGACCATCAGGCAATTCATGAAACAGTGCTCCCGTAGCTACTTTGACTCTGCTTCGACACACCCCATCCCTCTATTGGTTGCGGCGTTAAACTATACACCATCTAGGATTTCTAAGATTAGGAGACCTAGGCACGTATTAGACGAACCAGCCGACGACACTACACTCGCTCACATCAGAGCACACACGGCTCGCGAAGCCACACAAATTCGACCGCGGTTCCGTACTCGCCGACGAGGACGGAATACGCGACGCGTTAACGTTAATACCGCGGGACACCTTAGTCCCGCATTGCCTACAGCGCCCCAAGCCGAGGTCCGTGGTAGTCCACCCTTGGGGAGTCAAAACGCTGTCTAGAATACTTTGACGGGTTGGGAGCCTTCTGCGTTCGCCCATAGTCCGCGTAAAGTTGCCAAGGCCATCTGCGGCCAACAACTAGTCCACACACACAAAAAAAAGCAACAGCGTTATTTTTATTCTGGCCGCCACACATGTCAGAATAAAATGAGACCTCTGTAACTTCAGGTGGCAAATTTTGTAGAAAAATGTCACAAACTCGAAGCAATTTGATTTACTCCACGAGCACCGATGGTTTCGTCTCAAATGTAACAAATATGTAGCTTTATCATCTCTCAAGTTATGAATCGTAAGATTCGGATTTGCCATTGCACCCATGAAACTGGACAATTTTTCGAAAATTTTATCAATTTTGCAGAATGGAGTTCGAAGAAAGGTGCATTAACAATTAAAAAAAAGGATGCTGGTGGTGAAAAAAGTTGTTGGCCACCCGTGAAATGGCTGCAATATAAGGAGCCTCGATAGGCTTTTTATTTCTCCGATGATAAGTACGTTTTAGGGCAAATCTTGAAAATGAAAGACTTTTTAGAGTCATAGATTACAGGAAAAGAGGTAAATTCAATTTAGACACTATAGAATTAGAAGTTGTTTCAAAAGAGACTTTACCAATAAGTAAAGAAAAAAGAAGATTTGTTGGATTTATTGCCACTGATAGATCCCATTTAATCACGAATTTTAAAAAGCCATTAAAACTGATGGTGACTTATCCATCATCGATCCTGATTTTGACTCCGAAGACCCTGATAGGTACCTACATACATAATATCACTATTTCCATAAGACCATAAGAGGTAGGCAGAGACTATACTTATGATTTTTTTACACACGTACTGCCCTTAAAGGTTCTTAGGTGAATAACTTGATAACTCATTGGTGAACAACTTGATATGTCTTTTTTTTATTATAAATACATTAAATTCATTAAATAATCTTATGTTAGCTGAAAACTGAAAGCAAATGAATTACTTTCCGATAAAAAAGATTTCAATAACATAAAATCAGAATTTACAGATTAAACTTAAACTTTAAAATCGCTGCCCTGAAAAATATGCATTTTCGACTTGTTAAGTTATTCACGCCTGGTACGGATATAACGTTTTGATTTAAGAGCCCAAATTGCTTGTCATTGAAACATAACATAACTTCACGTCTTTTATCACCGAAGAGGTAGGCAGAGAATTATCGGTCGCTTAACAATGTGCCCGGTAGATGGCAATAGGCCCGCCCCCATTACATTGGCACCGAAACATAGCTGACGAAGTGTGGGTGTGTAATACACCTCTGCTTGTCATTTATTGATTGATATTATTGACACAAAAAAGGGTTTAAATGTTTGTTTTGTATTAACAGAGAGTACTAGAAGATTTTGTTAAAAACTTATAAAAGCTGTTTTAATTACGTTCGTAAAGCTGTCGGTCCCGGCTTTTGTCTATGGATAAGGGTCGTTAGGCCATGTCGGAAGCCTTTGGGCGGTCTGAAAACTCCGACACCAGAGTTGGCCACACACTCACACGAAAAACAAAAAAAACAAACAAACAATTACGTTCGTGCGGAATGGTCTTAACCAAATCAGATAAATAGCTAGTAACTTGCTGCACAGGTGTTTATCGGAGTACCTTTACAGGCTGTTGATATACATTTGCAAAATATTTTTCTTATACAATATAGACAGTATACTTATTCACCTAAAATAATTTCAAACAGATGATATAGGATCCTATTTTCATCAAATGTTACATAGATAGTAAATTAGAATAAACTGATTACTGGTGCAGAATAAGATTACACGGTAGGTACGTGTATTTCGGCGCCTGGGCACCCTCACTCGTCAGGACACCCCAGGAACCATAAATGAAACTAGTTAAATTCACTGTTAACTGCAATATATTTCTTGAACTTCACGAAATCACGATACGAATGTCCGACCCAAAAAGTATCATGGCCGCCCGCCGTCGCATCATAAGTTGATGATTATATTATAACACAAATATCAACACATCAAAATATATTAAGTATAACACATATTTTTCACACAATCATACACCAAACAATATCAATATCCAAATCACATTCCAATATAACCTCACAAAATAATATATGACATAATTTCTTCTTACTAACTTTGCCACGTGGTGCGAATAATAATTAATCCCCATTACCACTTATCCTAAAAACCATACTATACCATATCCTATTGTTTAGTATAATATTGTATTTGAGGATAGGTACTTATGTAACAACTGTCATATTCAAATTCAAATTCAAATTCAAAATCCTTTATTCATTTGGGTCACAATGTGACGCTTATGAACGTCAAAATAATAAATTTATAAAATAATTACTTATACTCAAATTTAAAACATTATTACTGTATGCTTCTACATTTACATTTACTGCCACGTTCGCAAAGCAATAGGTAGAACCATGAGAAAGAACGGGCAATAAAACTCACGGTCACTCTTTTTCATCGCCAGGTTTTGCATAATACACAATTTACATTTTGTAAGGTGCTGCAACTGTTACACCTTCTATATCACTTGTATATATTTACTGTACATCATAATACTCAAGCATAATACTTTTGGTTAGCCTCCTCAGAATAGACATGGTGAAACAGGAGCATCCACTTACATTATATATACCTAATAATGCAGGCAATCCGCGAAAGTGATCAGAACCATGATGGAAATTATGCAGTTAAATATTAAAATCTAATACCAGCCCGCAAGACCGTCATCGACCAGTCATCGCAAGTAGCACCCGTTCACGAGTATGACGCATGTGCCAGCCATCATCCCTCTCGCCATATTAGAGGGACAGGGATGACCCGACACACGACGCCACCACAAGAAATGACATTTTAGTGAGCATGACGACAACGGTATACGCACCAGTAGTAAGAAACAATCTACTGGTATACTGACCATGACCGCCAATTCCTCATAGTCCGCGGCAACAGACACCGATGGGTTAGATCACCGTGCCCCCATCATCATCATTATCAGCCTACTATAGTCCCCGTTGGGTATAGTCCTCTGCAATGGAAACTCCGGGACATTGAGCGGTGTTATTTTTTTAACGGTCTCCCATCTATAAACTTGACGGTGATGAAAACGCTTAGCCTCGTGAACCGATAGATACCAAGACTTAATACACTTCTCTATATTTATTTCTGCCGATCTGTGTTTACAAATTCCTGGAATTAATAAGACAATATTAAAAACAACTTTGTACCTATGATTGCTTCTTACTAATATTACATACTATAATATCAAAACATCACAAAAAGCACATACCTGACGAGAAAAGGTTAAATATAAACATTTTTCTTGTACATATTACTTCTATCGCTTCACATTTTTGAGGCAATAAACCGGCAATATATGATACTTTATTATTACGATGTATTGAAGCAATTTATTTGCAATATAGGAGCTGTAATATCGAGAGTACGGAATACTCGGGGCCTCAATGACTTGACGATTGCGCCGTTACGTATTACAATACGTAATAACGAGACTTTATTTGAAAGAGAGGATCAATATAGGTATGTACCGAAGTTTTACTTTATTTCTTTCCACTAAAGGGCTAGTGGCGCACTTTGGTCGCACACTATTAAAATAAACGACTTTGAAAATGTGGGTGGTTCTCAATTCAGAATTTCATTTTAATTATGTTCTCTGATTTATAAAATCTAGTCTAATCTAATACTAATATACAAAGGAACTACTGGTGGACTTGTAGTTCCTGATTTGAAAAATGTTTCAGTGTAGCGTTCTCATCTAGGCACCAATCATCATCAATTAAGCCTACATCAATTTGAAAATTCTGTGTTTTGTTTGACAGTATAGACTTGTCAAAAAACTAGCCAAAAGTTAAAAATAGCATATTTTTAAACAAATTAATTTATTTTTGAGTATGTGTGCGCAGTACTCGTAACCGCAGTCACTACGACAAAAGAGTGAGCTCATTCTCCCAACGAAGACATGTTGTCGTGGGCCTTATGTATATAATTATGGTATGGGCACGCATCTAACGATTTAACTATCTACTTGGTACGCTAAATTCCTACTTTCTGCTGATCTATGTGCAACATTCACACACTGATCACAATGAATAATCTGTAATGGCAAATTAATTTAGGGATCACACCAGATAAGCAAAAACAGTGAATTAGTCAATACCCACAGTCTTAAACAACAGTTTTAAAATAACAATTTTATTCTTGTTTTTTTTACAATGTTCTTGCACTTCGTACAACATTAAACATTATCTGTGAGGCAAGTATAAATAAAAAGATAGATAAGAAATCTCATATTTTTCCTTTGTCTTTAATTTCAGTTATGCTTCCAACAAAACGCATTCAAAGAAAAAGAATTAAAGTCGAAGAGACAATTTTTCTTCATTGAAGTTTCAGTTAAAGTCTTCCTACACAAGGTTACATTATTCCTCTTCATATTGTTATATTGCTTACTATTGCTCTATCACAGATTTTGTGACTTAAATAAAATCATAATATAATTTGAATAATTACAATTATAAATATAGCGCAGCCGCAAAAAAATCAACGTCTGATAGTTTAGCAACTGCCCTAACGCTCTTATCCCATTTCATTAAAAAAGGAACCGAATTTTGTGCTTAATGTGGTGAAATGTGTAACCTGATGTCTAGAAACTGCCCTTGGTCGCTTGTATAAGCTGTAAAACTATAATTTGTCTACAACCAAAGATTTCTGACAAACACTAGTATTGCCGATTCCATTAGACTGCCTCCGTGGTCCAGTGGATAGCGTATGCGACTGCTGATCGGAGATCCCGGGTTCGATTCCTGGGTCGGGCAAAAGTGTTACTGGGTATTTCCGAATTCTCAATAGCAGCACGTCTGGCAATGTGCCCGGTAACGGCAATAGGCTCGCCCCCTATTACGTGGGACTTAAAAATTCAAGGCGAAATGTGGGTGTAATATTACACCTCTGCTTACCCCTTCGGGGATACTGGCGTGAGTCTATAAAACTAGTATTCCTGAGTAGAAATATTACAGTTATGTACGTCATAATAAAATAACTAAAGACTATTTTAGGATTAATGAATATTGTTTATTTAATTTTAAGCAACTTGATAGAGATATGTTGAAATTATTTTACACTACATCACCTAAGAATATCTGAAAAACCTAAATAACTGAGACTACATCAAAACTGCACATACATGCATGCACATTTATCAAAGCCGTCTTAACTACAAAATTTCAACTCGAATAACAACACATAGTTATTTAATATACATTAGAATGACGTAGATATATTTAAAGGGTTAAAAATATTTCACACAAGTGTGCCACGTCAGCTAAATTCAGGGTGAACTTCAATAATACGACGAGAGCTGCGTATACGAATTCTTTAAAAATACATTGTAATGTCTACTTCAAGCATCGTTAGCTATAGAGCTGATATAAACAAATTATATGAGTATTGAGTGACATGCTATATTCGTGACTAGGATTTTGAAGGGTCATTCACAAAAGTGGAGTACCTACATTCAGATTGATTTAGGAGCTATTGCTAATATTAAGTTTGGTCGCAATAAATTCCTATACAATAAAAAGAAGTTTTGGTAAAAAAAATTACGAACCTGATTAGCATAAAAACAAGGCAGCGATAGCCGAGTGGATATACCAACAGACTGCCATGCAGGTCGATATCAAGTTCGAATCCACGGCGCGCACCAATGACTTTTCGGAGTTATGTGCGTATTGAATTGTTAATTATCGCTTTTCCCGTGCCTCGGAGAGCACGTTAAGCCGTCGGTCCCGGTTGTCATGAAGATCTTTGACAGTTGTTACAGGGCGTCAGTATCTTCTAAATAAACTGACGCTAGTCCAAACCATGGAATATCGCTATCCCTTCGGAAAAAAATTTGGCCTCTCGGCCATGAAGTTTACTGACCATTAATTTTCATTTTTCTACACTTGTGATATGCAAACGTGATTTAAAATGTAAATGCAGAATTATTAAGTTATAAATTTTTAAATTTGACGTTTCTAAACGTCACGTTGAAACTGAAGTGGTAGGTACTAATGGGGTAGGTCTCGAACTGGTAGAGTCACACACACCCCCACTATCTGCCTCAAAAGGTGGGGGACGAGCCCATTATTCGGGTTTCCACTGTCCTTGTTCTTTCTTTCGTGTCAATGACGAGTCTCAAGTTTTAATGCATCAAATTTTGTTTGCCCAGTACGCAGCCACCCTTACTGCATTTTCGGAGGCGTTCATTAGGTCTTGAAGCGAACATGTGTCTGGGCAGTTAGGGCACGATAGTAGATGGAGCAGTGACACACATGGTTTCGGATTCGTCCAAGAAACCCCATCTGGCTCGGTTTTCCTTGCACCGCCCAACTTGGATCCGCAATCTATTTATGGACTTCCACGTAGACCTGGGAAGCTCGTGATCAGGGGGCAGGTTTTGCGAAATAGGGACAAAAGGGGAAGGAAGTGAGCTTTGTGCCGTCCATAGGTCTTGTCTGGCTTGGGAGACTTCACCGTCGATCGCCGCAACACATCTATAAATACTCTT
Source organism: Euclidia mi (assembly GCA_944739405.2). Taxonomy (NCBI): domain Eukaryota; kingdom Metazoa; phylum Arthropoda; class Insecta; order Lepidoptera; family Erebidae; genus Euclidia; species Euclidia mi. The sequence continues at coordinate 9,776,336 of OX123182.2, forward strand.
TCGACTTTTTAGCCTTGGTGGTACCGGTTGATAGTTGTGCATGAGGTGCCGTTCATCGAGTTCTAGTCTAACTCTCTCCACGGAACTTCCTATACTCCTCCGAACACTGGGTGGAGGAATGCCTGCAAGTGGTAACAGGGATCACACAGCCCGTAATAATACGACACGTCTCGTTTAGCGCTATATCCACTTTCTGTGCATGAATGGAAGGGCTCCAAATGGGTGACGCAAATTCACCTGCAGAATAACTTAGTGCTAATCCAGTAGTACGTAAAACCTTTGGCTGGGCACCCCAATTGGTGGTCGTTAATTTACGCAGGAGGTTATTACAAGCGGTAACTTTTTGCTTGATGTTCTCGCAGTTTCTTTTAAATGTGAGTGATCTGCCTAACGTTGTGCCCAGGTATCTAGAGTAGTTACAGTGGTTGATAGGTAAACCGCGCCACTCGATATTTAGCTCTCTGCCTGCCTCTTTGTTGCAAAGGTGAAATGCACATGATTGCGATTTTGAAGGGTTTGGTTTAAGGGCATTCTCATCGTAGTAGACACTCAGTGTCTGGAAAGTGCGGCTGAGGTTGTCCTCTACCTCTTCAGAAGATCCCTGTGACGCCAATGCCAGATCGTTGGCATAAAGGAAGCGGGTTGTATTTGGGCTCGTAGGCTGATCATTAGCTATACTAATGATCAGCCTACGAGCCCAAATACAATAATACAACAAAATATTAAAGAGCGTTGGCGCCAGGACCCTCCCCTGAGGTAGAGACCGTTCTTTTGGGTTCTCCAACTGATTTAATTAGAGTTTAAATGTACCCGGAAACGTTGGTTTTGGAGAAGCTCCCCGAGAACTCGAAGTTTGCTATACCCTGTCATATTCTGCACTTTCCATAGCAAACGTTTAACGTTAACTGTGTCGTACGCGGCCGAAAGGTCAACAAACCGACCACACCCGTCACATTGCCCATCTCAAATCCGTCCTCAATATGCTGAGTAAGGTTAAGGGTTTGGCTCCAGCAAGATTTTCCGAGGCGAAACCCAGCTTGTTCTGGGATGAGTTTAGGGTCCACGAGGCTAGTGAGATGGTTTAGTAGTAGCCTTTCAAATAATTTGAGTGTGTGGCAGAGGAGTGAGATTTGTCTGAAGTTTTTAGGGTCGTCAGCTTATTTGCCAGGTTTTAAGGTGCCAATTATTTTAGCTTGCCGCCACATACTCACCGAGTCCAGACAACTATTATACAATCCTAAGAGCCATAACACGGCGACTGGTCCAAAGTATTGGATTTGCTCCACAGATATGTTGTCGAGTCCAGAGGCTTTTCCGCGTTTCAGTTGCTTAATGCCACAGATGATATCAGGCAGATCAAAAGGACGACAGATAGACGATTCGGTTGTGTCTACTAAGGTTCTTCTTTTTGGAATCTTTTTCAGTCGGTGAGGGGGCTTGCGCCGTTCATTAACAGCTGATAGGCAATCTGGTTTGCTGTTACTTGAGCTGGTGGATTAGCGTGTGGAGTGTCATTGGTGAGCCTCTGAATAGTTTCCACTGTGAAGAAAAATACGAACATAAGTCAAAAAAAAATCTAACAATACTACATTCATACGTGTAAAATGAAAAAGCTATTTGAAATCAGTAACCTTTGTAAAGAATACGCAAATCGCTGACAAAGACACGTTGCATGCTAAGAGATATTGTAGGTGATAAATTTTTGGATCTAAACTAACATTCTGAATATGGTACGAAAAGTATTGTCTCGCAAAATATAAAAATATGCCAAGGTGACTGCCAAGTTTACGATATTTTTAACAATTTTTATAGAAAACTCGCGAATTAGCTGTAAACCCTGTGTCGCAGGGGACTTAAAATAAACCTGGAAAATATACCTGGACGATACAAATTACACCTTAAAAAAAAACTAAAAAAAAATAACAAAACAATCGACTCAGTGTCTAGCGACGAAGAGGACGCTTAAACCACTACACCATCCGAGCAGTCATGAAAATATAAACAGTGTCATATGTACAGGCTCTGTCTATCAGGATCAGATGACTGATGGTCATTTTTTGTCTTTACTGACTGCGTGTAAATGCCGCCATTGTGATGGCATGATATGATAATTAATCTTCAAAATACATTTGACAAAACGGATTTTGTTGTTTTAATCTGGCATCGACAAATCTAGAGTTATTCTTTGCAATCTGGACATTGTATTTTTCATTTGGACACATTTATAACAGCCGACGGGAAATATTCCAACCTCACTCCGGCAACGATGTTTTTAAATTATTTTACATGTTATTTATCTTCTTAGGTTTACCCAAATGTTACACATTGAAATCAAACTATGGTTTACGGATTCTGTCGCGATATCTTGGTTTTAGTTATATTACATTTCAACCGAATGATTTGGAACTAAATATTTAATTATTATTACTAGCCGACGTTTCAGTTTCTTTACAGGAACCGTGGTCACGGCAGACTGGGGTGATATTTGTCTCTAATTTTAAAATTATCTCAAAGCACCCGAATATTTTTACATGTTTCTTAATCCAAAAGAGTTTAAGTATATTTGCGTATCCAACTTATTTAAATACATGGTTTAATTCAAAGACAAAACGAAGTAGAAAGTTTTTATTTAGCAAACTCAGACTTTAAAATAGTTTATAGAAATAAACACTATCTACCAGCCACTTAAACTCAAGACCCGACGGCAAGTTTAAATTATTATAGTTAAGTCTATAATGAGTACAGCTGTGACTAAAAATCTTAAGATCTGCGTTTGTAAAATTTTATAAAAATCTTTTTCCTTATATTAGAAAATAATACATTATGTGAATATGAAACTACACAAAAAGAAAAAGTGAATCAATCACATATTATGCACAATCTCATGCATGAGACATCATGGTTTGTGTAGTGGCGTAATTTTGGTTATTGCACTAAACTATTCTTGGTTCGATTCACGAATCTGGGTGTTATTTGCGTCAATTTATTGAATATTGTATTATTTCTGTATGCTTTTGTTTTCTTTTTAATAATATAATTAGAATAAATAATAGGCACGTGGCTTTTGGTCGCTTACATTTGTATGAGAAGAACTTACATAAACACTAATAGATACTTGCGTACAATCTCTAAATAATATGCTAGATATCAAGTCTATCTGCTAGATATCAATTTTATTTACCGCATAAGAGAAATTTTCGTGACATAACTTAAAATGTTGCTCCTCAATTTTATTTATTTTACCGCCTCACTACTTTTTGTTCAATTATGTAATTACCAAGCTTGTTATTAACCCAGTCTTCTAATTACAACTGAAAATAAGGTATCCTTTGTATCACCTGTGGATATAATAATATTTCATGAGAGGTTGATTCTGGATAGGTCGTCCTCAAACTAAGCTATTATTCATTTCAATTACGCTGAGACGGAGGATCTCAGGTAGGATGTCGGGGTTCGAGAGAAACACTGCTAGGCTGAACAGGTTCTTTATTATGTCTCACTATCGCTTACATACAGTATGACCAAACTAGGTAAGCACTGGCCTGAGGGCTGGAGCGTAGACTCCTGCTGCTCTCCGACGCTCGCAGGGTAGCTGCTCGTAGGGTCGCCGACGAGCTGGCCAAGGTGCGCTGCGCAGGCAGCTCCGTGGTCGAGGTTTAGGCTGAGCGGGGTCTCAGGCGGTGCAGCCGATGTGGGCCGAGCGGTCAGGCTCAGGCGTCCGTGGCCTGGCTGTAGGAGCTCGTAGGCAGGAACGGAGGCTTGGGTGGCAGCTGGCTAGTAGTGGCACGGCGCCAGCAGCTCGTGGCTTGTAGCCCGTAGAGAGAAGACAGGTGCAGTGAGCCCGTAGGAAGAACTGGAAACAGCATAGAGAATACACAACAACCGGTCAGGAACAGGCGGTCCCTAGATCGGCTGTTATGCTTAGGAGACACCGATACTACAGACAGAACGTATAGGCACACAGACAACTAGAATATGCTTACCCCCAGCGGGACAGTAGAAAGAGAAGTAGGATTGTAGTTGTAGTTATTACAACCATCAGCGAGACGGTGTGTAGGGCAAGTGATCGACTTAGATCGCGCACCCATCTTATATAGATATAGGCCTATGACTCACAACTGCCTTTGGCTAGTGAACATGACCATATTTGGTAATATTGCGAACGGCTAAGCTGGCGTTAAGCGCAATACGTGTAGTATTACGTTACAATACCCCGCTCTGTACAGCAGGATTTTTCGTGTCTAGACAAGAAAAATCCGTCTAACTAAGTCCTCCGAACTTCTGTAGACAGTGCTAAGTAGATAGTGACTATGAAACTCAAACTGCAGGTAGGTACAATGAAAGAATCTAGTTAGGTTAGGAATCAGTGTAGTTAATTAGTTTTAAATCTTTAATGTGCCAACTGCCAATAGATTTACCCGACGAATCCGCTAATTCGTATACTAGTGGTGACTTTTTAGCAATAATAGTACACTTGGTAAACTTAGGAGCTAGTTTTTTGCCAAATGATTTGTCGTAGGTTCTTTTCGACACAGTATCACCCACGTTAAACCCAGCCAGTTTACGACGTAAGTTGTATGTGTGTGTATATAAAGTACCATTGTTTTGGTGTTTATGTGCGACTCAAGTATCACACGAAGATATAAATTTAAAAACATCAGCGTGCATACCAGGCCAATAATAACGCTGCGCTAAACGTTTACACGTTTTAAAAATACCTAAATGCAGCAGCGAGTTCCGATTGGTATTCTTTAATGGCGGTAGTTCTATCCGAGGTATGTAGGACCTCTTTCCAATCGAATACTTTACGCAGTGTACATTTCGATACCATATATCTATACAATTTATCATTTTTGATTGAATAGTTAGGAAAAAATGTAGGTGAGTTTTTACAGCCATTGTAGATAGTAGTATACCACTGATCCGAGGTTACGGTAGTATCATTATCAGTGTTAGTATCAATAGCTGACACGGTAGCATTAAGTTTATTAGACAAGGAATTACTACGAGAGTCATTATTAGATAACGGAACAGAGTAAATATGATTTGGTAACAATTTAAATCTTTTCCAGAAGTCAATACCTAAAATTAACGAACTAGTAACTTCTGGAATTACGTACGCTTTTAAATAACAAGTTTTATTTTTAAAAGTGGTGGGTAGGTTGATATAGCTGATCGGTGTCAAACGATGACCACCCGCCGATCGAAAAAATATAGTAGGGTTGTCACACTTATTCAAAGGGAGATTAGTTTGAGAAATAATTTTTATATGAGAATTATTGCCCAATATAGTCACGGCAGAACCTGAGTCAAGTAACCCAGTAAGGGGTAGATTCTTAATGGTTACATTAACATAGGGTCGAAAATCAGTATTAGGTTTTTGATCACGGATCGCAGCCACAGTATAACTGGAAAATACACTTTAAAGAGTGTTCAGCCAATTTTTCCAGTCTTCTTTGTCAAATATTTTGGTTTAAAAGATGTACAAACGGTAGGGTTTGTCATCTTATTTGACGAACTACGATCCGAGTAAATTAGTTTTTTGAAAAAGATTTATTTTTACAGTTAGGACAATTTACGAACGTGACATCCCTAAGGCCACGCTTAAAACATATCGGATAACGTTCTCGCTTGCACGTCCCTAGTGAGTGATCAGTTGAACGGCATCGCGGGCAAAACACACACCTCTTTTTAGTTATTTTTGTAGGAACAGCTGATTTAGGTATCATGTTGACATTATAGTGTTGTAGGTTAGGCACAGGTGTATCGTTCGGTTCGACATTTATAGATGCGACAGAAGCGTAGTTTTTTTAGTTTAGACGGTTTATAGTACTGTGAATTATTATAGTGACCGTGCGTGTCCTTTTTATTTATGTAAGCTAAATCAGGTGCTACTGTGTTAGACGTAGGGTAACTAGGTTCGTGAAATTGTGCACTTAAACACTGGAACCTCTCATAGTGTTTTTAGAGTGTCTATAGTGTCTATAGCCGTAGTACATGAAGCAAGTACTGTAGAATAACACGGTCTAATATTGTGAAGCAATATATTTAATTTTTCATGTTCAGTTAGTACCGTGTTCGGTGACAATCGCGCAAAAAGTTGGAACATAATTGATAAATAGATTATTATACCCTCAGTTTGCCCTTGAGTACGATTACGAATCTCGGCTAAAAGTTTATAATCATAGTCGTACGGTGTAAAATCAGCTGTGAGTTTACTAGCTAGTTCGTCCCATGTAGAAATGGAATATTTAACACCGCGAAACCAGTGTAACGCATTACCCGTAAAAATTTCGGACGCGTAATCGAATAATCTATTGGCAGGTAGATTTCTAACCGTCCTAAATTCCGTCACGCGTTGTAGAAATTCGCGAACGCAGCCTGTTCCGTCGAATTTGAGTTTCAATAGTTCGCCAATCCTCAAATGCTCACAGAGGACAGTTACCGGAGTCGACGCCGCCTGTGCAGGGGTTGAATCCGTGCAAGTCATCGTGACTCCGACTTCCGCCAACGGAACATTCGAGTGTTCTATCTTAGATAGCTCTGCCGACAGCATCCGAAAGCGTTCAGTCAGGTCGGATATTTTCTTGCCGTATTTAGGTTCGGATTTGTCTAATCTGCCCATTCTGTGGTAGACCTGGTTGTGCAAAGCCGTAGTTCGCTTCGCCAAGTTGTGGTCGTATAGTTCCTTAAGGGAAGAGATTCGCGAATCTAAATCGGCAACTGACAGGCTAGCTCCCTTGAAGTTGACTGCTATGTCTAGGCCTGACACTAGGATTTCGTCATTCGGAATTAGCTCGAGTAGTTTAGGTAGCTGCTTCCGTAAACCTAAAACAGAGGTAGCCGGCTCCTCTCCGCGAATAGCGACCTCGTAGGCCAATTCATTTTTATTTAGTAGGAAGTACTTAATGGGGTTAGTGCTCAAGATGAAATGAAGTGTATGATAGGAAAAGAACGTAAGTATATTACAGCCCTCTGTGTGCAATGGTTCTGCTTTACAAAGAAACTACGACGATTCGGTGTAAAAATGTAGACAATAGATAAGTGACTTGCAAAAACAAAAAAAACGGTTATTTCAAGTTGCGAACAGTTACGTAGGGAATCGGTAGTTGTTTGAATTAGGCAATAGTAAGATAACACATAATAGTTATACAAGAATAGAAATTAAAGATAGACAGCAAAACACAGATATACACAAGTTAAATAGTACGTACCGGTTCGCTGATGTCTGCACCTCCTCGTTTACAAAGACTGACCTCCTAAACAAGAACATATGCAGTAATTGGGAGTGAGACAAATAGAGTTGAGCGCCACTGAGACGGAGGATCTCAGGTAGGATGTCGGGGTTCGAGAGAAACACTGCTAGACTGAACAGGTTCTTTATTATGTCTCACTATCGCTTACATACAGTATGACCAAACTAGGTAAGCACTGGCCTGAGGGCTGGAGCGTAGACTCCTGCTGCTCTCCGACGCTCGCAGGGTAGCTGCTCGTAGGGTCGCCGATGAGCTGGCCAAAGTGCGCTGCGCAGGCAGCTCTGTGGTCGAGGTTCAGGCTGAGCGGGGTCTCAGGCGGTGCAGCCGATGTGGGCCGAGCGGTCAGGCTCAGGCGTCCGTGGCCTAGCTGTAGGAGCTCGTAGGCAGGAACGGAGGCTTGGGTGGCAGCTGGCTAGTAGCGGCACGGTGCCAGCAGCTCGTGGCTTGTAGCCCGTAGAGAGAAGACAGGTGCAGTGAGCCCGTAGGAAGAACTGGAAACAGCATAGAGAATACACAACAACCGGTCAGGAACAGGCAGTCCCTAGATCGGCTGTTACGCTTAGGAGACACAGATACTACAGACAGAACGTATAGGCACACAGACAACTAGAATATGCTTACCCCCAGCGGGACAGTAGAAAGAGAAGTAGGATTGTAGTTGTAGTTACTACAACCATCAGGTGTGTAGGGCAAGTGATCGACTTAGATCGCGCACCCATCTTATATAGATATAGGCCTATGACTCACAACTGCCTTTGGCTAGTGAACATGACCATATTTGGTAATATTGCGAACAGCTAAGCTGGCGTTAAGCGTCTGCGAGATATTATAACGCAATACGTGTAGTATTACGTTACAACGCAGTATCCAGTTTCATTGCTTTTAGTAACAGCCAAACAGTCATTATAAGAAATGGCGTAGATGGCAGCACTATTGCTCGTAAATCCCCTTATCTTTAAAGCGCACAGTCCAGACGGTTAATAAAAGAAATGGCTTAAGATAATAATGCGATAAATCAGTACTGTAATTGGACATGCCTCTATAGGACACATAATAAAAGTCAGTCACTCGAATCAAAATTATAAGATGAGAGATGATGAAACCAATGGCCATAACGTGAAAGAAGAAGTAAGTAAAAGTTCTCTGAACAGTAGCCGAATGATCATGGTCATCGTTCCAGCGCTATTCGGTTGCATTCAGTAAGGACCACGTGATCATTAATCATATAATATGTACGTAAAATCTAATAATCAGTGAAGCACGCACGTTCATACCCAATATCGTCTATGGCAATCTGCTTGTATCTCTTGTAATCTATCGCGGCCAGCTAAATACAGAAAGCCAATGTCGCTATAATTGTATAGTTATACTAGCTTTTGCCCGTGGCTTTGCGCGCGTTAAATTCAGGGTAACACAAATCTACTTTCAGTCTCAAGTTGTTTGATGACACTCCTAATAATTCTGAAGAGTTCAGAAACTTTATAGGGTACAAAAAAATCGGTTTGTATCCATGACATTATGTCGTTTAAGCGTAGTATATAATTATGTATTAGTTTGTATTTGCGAACAATATAATCACAGTGCGCAATATGACAATATGTCTAAGCAATATGTGTAATGTACTGACAGATATTATACGTTAGCACATGCGCATCCCTCAATGATTACAGCGCATGTGTTCTTACTTGCAAGAGGTAAATATGTGGCGTACAAAATTCTACCCTCCCTACAAACCCTCCCAGTTTAATTTTTGCAACTTATGGTAGCCGTAACGTATGTTAAATTTCAACATAATCGGTTTAGCACCGAAGAAAAAAACACATTCTCCAGAAAAGCTCAAAGCAAGTCGTAGACAATTGAATAAAATACTAAATAAGTACTGCTAGTTTATTATATCTAGGCAATATTCAACACGGCTACTTGATATATAGCACAGCGCTGACTGTATTCTCACGCTGTATAGGAATAATAGGGCACATTTTTATTTGTCAACACCCACAGTCCGTATAGTGATGTATTGTTATTGTCTGTTACCGTTCGCCCTAAATACTTAGAAAAATGTATTTACAATATGAAAATCGACTGTAGTTTATGTCGAATTTCTAGGAGAATCGTAGGCGCAATTGTCTCAGGTGATTTTGGGTTAGATTGGATAAAATGTTATTATGGGCGACCTAGCATGATAATCTACCCTTTTATTGCTATTGATAGTAACGAAGCCATCAACCTACCTGACAAATAAACGATTATCGTGACTGGCCGCAGTCACCCGCGAGATGGGAAAGAGGGTGAAAGAAAATGGTGTTGAAAGAGGCGGATTGATTGATTCCCCGATACTCTTACTCACCAAACGAAACGTAGGCGCAAAAATAGTGCTACTAGCTACTAGTACTAGTATACTAGTATACTCCTTTACGTGGGTATTCAATGTTATACTCGTAGTAACACTTCTTCAAATAATCCACTTTATTTTCCCGCAGCGTAAGTGACATTGCCAAATATTTTTGCTCACACATCCTCAACTGCTTACCTTGCTTAGTACTCTACTAGATATGTATTTGTTCTAAAACAAAATATTTTACCCGTCTTACAAGCATAAGTTTAGTATCCTTCTTCTCCTCGGACCGCGAAAGCGAGTGGACGCGTCATCTATATGATAAATTTACAACAATATTTAAATTCAATATATCTTTGCCAAAAAAACTGTGTCAATAAATTACTAAGTACCAGGCGCACATAACGCATGTATAGATTGCGTGGTGTGCGAGTGAAAGCAGGATAGGTCGTGGACGGAGCGATCGCAACAACCCACGATTCGCCCGCGCAAGCTACGTCATCGGGTGACGTCGAGTTCGTCGAGTGCCACAATACATAAGCGACAGCGATAAACGGGTAATCTTTAACATATTGCAGATAATTTTTAATTTTGGATGTATTGTTTCCTATAAGCAACAATGTCCAAATCACTACTCAGAACACCACCAAACCAAAATGCTGCCTCGAAACCGGAAGCCGAGAGCCAAAAATTGCATACTTCCGAAACGTCAAATTTAAAGGCTAGCCAGAGAGCTAAACGCAAATGTTTAGCATCGGAGATTGCGTTGGAGGACTCGGAAAGCCTTAAAGCAGAGATGAGACAGATGATTAATGACCTGATCTGTATCCAAAATACCCGTCTTGATAAATCAGAAGACCACTTTTTAGAAATAAAAGCTCATTACATCGAAATCAAGTCGACAAATAATGAACTTTAAAAGTCGATCACATTTGTTTCAGACCAACTAACTTCCCTGGAAACCAAAATATCAGGGTTGGAAAAGGAACGTCAGACAATAGCACTAAAGCTGTCAGTGTTGGAGGAACAATTAGAAATCCATAATCGCAACCTCATTAAAACATCAGTGGAACTGCGCAATGTACCAAAGAGAGTGGCTGAAACAAAAACTATGTTATACTAGAGGACGCCAGCAGCTACGCCTGCATTTTTTAAAATTTACCCGTTTTGGCCGATCCCGTGGGAATTTCGGGAAATCCCTTCTTAGCGCACCCCTACGGTCCCCAAGGAACATACATGCCAAATTTCAGCTTCCTGCGCCCAATAATTTCGGCTGTAGCGTGTCTGTCAGTCAGTCAGTAACGCAAGGATTTTATATATTAAGATGATACAATAATGCACTTATCAAAGCTGATAAATATACAATTAGAATCCAGCCATATTCGTGATGTAGCCAGACAACCATCAAAACGGGAAAAAAACACTTCTAACGTTACACTGGAGTTCACGAATACCTTAATGAAGACCAATTTTTTGAATGCAGTGAAACAATATAACAAACTAAACCCCAATGATAAAATAAAGTCATCTCATCTGAACATCAATACAACTGCAGAATTGCCGATCTATATTACAGAACTTTTAACAACTCATGCAAAGAAACTATTACACATTATAAGAGTCTTTGCGAAAACCAATAATTATCTGCTTCTTCGAATGGACGGATCATGTTGAAAAAAGATACCGAGAGCCAGACGTTAGTCATTAAGCATGAACAACAATTACAAGAACTGCCACTGAATGATAAATTGTGACTTATTTTTATCTTAATAACATTTTCTTTCAACTACAATATTATTTTTAAATTTGATAAATTAATGCCTATAATAATTAAAACAAACATAAACAAATTAAACTCACACAAAAATAACCAGCACACACAACATAAATATTTCCACACAAAAACACACAACGAAATAAATTATATATATCTGTATTATATATCTCACCCAAAAAGTAACTTATGTATACATCCGATCCAAATTTGTTATGCATTTAACATCCATAAATCCCAAAAGCGTCTCAAAAATATGCCTCATCCCACATACTGCAGCTGTAGTAGATGTTTTATATTCCTGGCCTGTTTCATATATGATTTGAGTAAAGCTTTTTATAAAAATGTTTGAAATCACTGATGATTTAATTGAAAGTATTGATAAGCTATCCGTATCAGAGGTCCACTCATGCGTACCAGAGCAAACCGCTGCATATATTGAGACCCCTAACAATTTTCTAAAAATATTCGCACCCAAAATATTAGATCGATTAAATGTAATTTTTTAAATTTAGAAACATACTTAAGTCGCTTTCCTTTTGAACATGACTTACTTATCCTTACCGAATGTTGGTTGTCGTGTTCAAACAACGTGACTATACCTACTCGTCAGAATTACACTGCTTTTAAGACCATGACATATATTAACCAATGTGACGGAGTAGTGATATATGCGAAGTCTGATTTAATGGCTATATGTGAGGAACTTGACTTAGATTTTGATCTAAGTCAAGTTCCTCACATATAGCCATATTCCTATAATTTTATTAAAAGTCCTGAAGCAGTTTGCTGCTTCAGGACTTTTAATAAAATTGGATAATGATATAGCTATTATAGGCATATACCGCTCGCCATCTTGTGACAATATTAGAAAATTTTTGTTAGCTCTCAGTAATGTTCTTGTCTCGCTTGTTGGTTTTAAATCTGTAGTCTTATCGGGTGATTTTAACATTGATATTAAAACAAATACCCTTGATTCTCGAGCACATGAATACTTATACTGCCTAGCATTTCACGGATATCTTCCTGCTCACACATATCCTACGAGAGGGCGTAACTGCTTAGACCACATAATTATTAAGACAAAGTCCCGGACACTCTCGTTTGTATATGAATCTACAGTCACCGACCATTACTCCACTCTGCTGTGTGTAAGCAGAATAAATTGCCATAACTCAAGTAAAAACCGTACAGTCACCAAAATCGACTACGATGCTCTCGATCTAACAATGTCGCAATTAGATTTTAGCTTTCTGTATACAATATCAAACCCGAACATACTCACTGATAACCTTATAGAAACACTAAGAGCAAATATTGCAAAACATACAACGTCAAAAAGCGTTCCATCCAAGAAAAGGTTACTGAAGCCATGGATCACAGCCGGTTTGGGGCGATGTATAAGACATAGGGATGCTCTTCACAAAAAAGTTAAGCAGAACCCAACAAGTGAAATATTACTGCTTAGTTATAAACGCTACAGAAACTACTGCACAAATATTCTGAAAATAACTAAGAAACTTTACGATGCACAGCAAATAAATAAAGCGAGGCATAATCCTAAATTACTATGGGATACTATAAAACAAGTTACAAATACATCTAAGATCAGAAATTCTTCGAATCTATTACTCAATACTTTACCCTTGTTCATTCAATCATGTAACAACGTAAATACATTTTTTGTAAATATTGGCAAGAATCTAGCCGACAATGTAACACACAAACACCCAACTTATCAAACTAACTTCTCCCATATTACACACAAGACTGTACCTGGTTCATCTTTTGTCCTGACACATACAGATCCTGCCGAAGTAGTGTCAGTCATTAATTCACTACGTACTAACGCTTCGACTGGATGGGACGGTATTTCATCTTACTTCATAAAGAGATATTTTGCATGCCTAGCACCCATCTTAAGCCATATTTTTAATACCTGTTTCGACACTGCAGTCTTTCCCAATGCTTTCAAAAAGGCGATAATCCATCCTATCTTCAAGGCGGGCGATGGGAACCAGCCAAATAATTATCGACCGATTGCTTTTCTCAGTTCACTATCTAAAATTATTGAACGCTTAATTAACAAAAGGCTTGACAATTATTTAAACCACAAAAACCTGATTTCCTCTCTACAGTTCGGTTTCCGTAAAGGAAAATCAACTTGTGATGCTGTACAAGAACTTACAAATTTTATAGTCCAAAACATAAATGAAATCAAAAAGGTGTTAACAATATTTATAGATCTTACAAAAGCGTTCGATACGGTCCCCATAGCCACGCTCTTACTCAAGCTTGAACAGATGGGTGTCAGAGGAGTACAACTAGATTTGTTCCAGAATTATCTCACAAACCGTTCGCAAGTAGTTAAAATTGACAATTATACTAGCGATGAACTCGCTATCCAATATGGCGTACCACAAGGTAGCATTCTAGGCCCAACTTTATTTCTGATATTTATAAACGATCTTTGTAATCTCAAAATTCCAAACAATAAAACGGTATGTTATGCTGATGATACAACACTGACATTTGTCAGCGACACATGGACAGAAGTGGAACTAAGGGCGCAGTATGGCTTTGACCTGGTTTCAAGGTGGCTAATTTCACATGAACTAACCTGTAACACAGAGAAAACTAAATTTATTACATTTTCTAGTAGCTCAAAGCACAACCACGATCACAACTAACCTTACAAGCTCACTCATGTAATACTTTAATACTCCCATTATGCAATTGCCCATCTTTGTCTTCAGTTGATAATATTATGTTGCAGATATCTTGGCGTAATCTTAGACAAGTGCCTAAATTACAAAATGCATATAAACACCCTTGTAGGAAGAGTTTGCAAATTGATTTATGTTTTTAAAACCTTACGACACGTTGCAGACCAGACTATTATACGTAACGTGTATCACGCCTTATGTTTATCCATCATAACCTACTGTATCTCTTGTTGGGTGGTGCACCGAAATCAGTTTTAATGCCACTAGAAGTAGCACACAGAGCTATATTAAAAGTAGCTACATTTCGGCCTCTCATGTACCATACGAATTTATTGTACCAAAACTGCAATGTTCTTAATATACGCCAACTTTTTATATTACACACAATACTTTTACAACACAAAATTACTCCGTACAAAAAAATAAGAAAACGACGAAAATATAAAATTTTGCCTTATTCCTAAACCACGTATGTCCTTTACTAAGCGATTCTCTTATTACTTGGGCCCGCACCTATACAATAAAATTAACTTAGCATGTCCAATAAATGGCTCGTCTTACTTTAAATGTAAAAACTTAATTCGATCTTTCTTGCAAAACAAATCCTATAATGAAACTGAAGAGTTTCTAACATAAAATGTATTATAAAAGATTTATGAACTACAAGTAGTGTTGTTACTGCACAAACTTATAATGTAACTACCCTCCAATAGGTATTTATTTATTATCTACGATACTATTATTTATATTATTTTATCATTCCTTCCGATACTTATTAATATTTATTCGTCACCATAAACACACACACACACATATAAGTACACACGCATAATACACACACACACAAAATTACTTACGTATGATACACAGTTAATGCATGATAATTGTGTAAACATTGAATTTTTATTTTTTATTTTCATTTGGTTCTTTTTTATATAACTTTTATAAAATTGTAAAAATATGTTTCATTCAGTTACTATTCCAGAAATTGTTAGATAGCATTACATCTGTAGGGAAGAGGACTGTTATTCCTTACCACAGGTTAACTACTAACCTATCAAGGATAACAGAACTTCATCCACTGGATTGTAATTTCGTAATTTTATTGTAAATCTACTCTGTATTCTTAACTTGGTAACTGCAATCAATTTATACAAATAAATATATTATTATTATTATTAGTATTATAGTTGTACATTGAGCTGAAGACTACTTGAGAGGGAAATTCTGATTGCGGCAAACGTGGCTTGAGCCAAAGTTTGCATTTATATGAGCGAAGATTAGCCAACACATCTGGCAGTAAAACATACAGTACCTACCTGAAATTAGACACAGTGAGAGAGGAAGTTTATTTACTAAAACTTTTGTAAGAAAATTTGTTTTTGTTTTCGTTTAGTTATGAACACTTTACTGAAGAAAGTTTGGCACGTTAACTCAAGTTGAATTTATGAAGTTACTGCAACTTAAGTAAAGAATTTTGTATTTTCCACCTCAGAGATACAGAAGTTAACTTCCACTTAGCCTGTAAAAAAATTTCCGCCCAAAGTATCATACCTTTCTTCATACTTTAGCATATTTAGTAAGTTTTAGTTTATGATATTTTGCAGAAAACGAAGTTTAAACGTCTTTGTTTTTCGCACTTTTAAAAAAAATAAATTAAAGAAATATGTCTTCACAAATATGGTAAAAGTGTAAAAAACAAATTCGCCACTAAGCACTGCACCAAGAGTTGTGAGCATAATATCGACGGGACAATTGGAAATGCTTTTTTTTACACACAGGTGCCATTTTTGTTTGTTGCTTTAATGTTTAATGTTGGTACAGAATATACTACTAGAGCGTTGCTGTACTTGAAAAATATACTAAACATAAATATATGTATGCTATAAACAAGGAATTCAGGTAATACACTGCATTCTACTATGACACATAAAATACGTCGTTTTTGTGCTCTCGTAAGCGATATAGGAAAAATATTTCATTAAATGAATTGCGGTTTTATAGTCTTCAATCTGTTGGACTTTATCTTGAAATGCGTTTAGTAGTTCAAAAGTTGAAAAGGATCGAGAGAGAAGGTTGCCATCAAAATTAGAAACAAAATAATAAAAGATTTTTAGGGTTCCGTACCTAAAAGGTAAAAAACGGGACCATATTACTAAGCCTCCGCTGTCTGTCCGTCTGTCTGTCTGTCACCAGGTTGTGTCTCATAAACCGTGATAGCTAGAAAGCTGAAATTTTCACAAATTATGTATTTCGGTTGCCGCTATAACAACAAATACTAAAAATAAAAAATAAAAAAATATTAAGGTGGGGTCCCATACAAAAAACGTGTTTTACTTCGTATTTTTTGCTCAAAATTACTAACTGTAACAGGTAGACGCTTTAAATTTTCACAGAATATGTAGTTGTATATTACCTTTCAAAAAAAATAATTAAATAAAAAAAGTAAATAATAAAGGAGGGTTCAAGTTTCTTGAAATTTAGTTTTACATAATAATTGTAGTAATATAATTTATTTTAATACATATAAAATTATTGCAATGGCTGTCCGTGTGGTGACGGATTAAGAATACGGAATGTCACCACCCCATATCATCTCATGGGTGTCGTAAGAGCCGACAGAGGGAGCATATTATGCAGAGAACACCACTGTAAGAGAAGGAAAACTTGATACAAACCCTATACCAACCCGTTTGGCCAGCGTGGTATAATAGGCCAATTCCTCCTTTCAAAGGAGAGGCCTAGTCCAGCAGTGGACTTTTAAAGGCTGATGATGAAAATTATTGCAATATGCACTCAATTTTGTTTGTCGTGTACTCTTTAATTAATAAGTGAAGAGATTAATATTTTTCGATATCATAGTCTACATTTATATTTACAATTTCATTGCAAATATTAATGTAAGTTTCTTTTAAAAACTGAGTTTCGAAATTACATCGTAAGGTCGTCGCTGTCAGACTATTTACAAATATTTGACAACCAAATATTTTTAGGTCTGTTATAGCCAAAACTTTCAATATTTAGATCAAAGCGACGAAGAGAGAGGTTTATAGTGAATATTGAGGAACAAAAATATATAAATAAAATAGATTCTGACGAAATTTTTGATACTTAACAAAAAAAATCTTTAAGTATTATGTTGATGACATATTGGAACCATCGCTTGTTTATCTTTATACCTTGTAACATGCTGTAAGTATAGAGTAGAGAATTAAGCTCGAGGCAGAAAGATCTAGACTATCTTCGCAGTTGAGAATAGAATAATGTCTGTATTTTGGATGGCGTTATATTATTTAAAATAAAAATATTGGATGTCAGCTAATAAGTTTTGAGAAAAACCAACCATTTGACCAAACCCAACCTTATCGTATTCGCGGCAAGAGTCATTCTGAAATAAAACTCAAACCAAAATCTGGGAATCACAGATAGATTTACGAAAATATATACCGGCAAATTTATTATTCACAAATAGATTAGCCCAGCTGGTACAGAAGCCACAATGGGATCACTAATAACAGTCTCGAGGAGCGTATGAGAATTTATGCGATCAGGCTCTAGGTATCCTGTATGTATGACGCGCGTAGATCGAATTTTCTTTCAATACAAAGGAAAGTCTGGAGGAAAAATTTGCGTCAAAGCTTTAGAAATACTAGTATGTGAAAATTACTTAAATATTTTTAAGAATACTCAGCATTTACTACTTTAAAAATATTTGAATAATTTATTACCAGACTTCGCCCTCGGCTACTTAGCCTCTTGAGGTTGAAATTTCCAAGAATCATTCAGCTTGTTGAGTTTGGCTGTGTGTTGTTCGTCAGTCAGTCAGTAACGCAAGCATTTTATATTATTATATACTTATAGTTTATTAAAAAAACTTCCTGGTGCAATTTACACACGGTAATTTGATTCTAAATTAGACATAGCTTGTTATAGAGTAATCAAATATGTCATAAAGGAAGCGGTCTAATAGAAATGTAACAACAAGCGGTCTGCCATCCAAGTCCTTTCAAAACTTTGCCTAACTTACGTACGGCAAGTTAAAGCTACCTCTTACTTGTTTTCAAAACATGCGTCCCAGATCCAACATTCAAACCCTAAGCTTATGGATTCCACGAAATAAAAGATAGTCTATTCCAATTATGATTATTTCATTTAAATACAAACGTGGGGTAAGTAGTTAAAACATGGTCCTATTGCTTCCTGAATCAATAAATTAACGTCCGATTACACGGTGGAAACAAGGAGTTTAAATTTATATTGTTTACTCACGCAAAGAGGCCATGAGCACAAATTTGTAACCTATCAGGATGCGACACATATTTATAAGGATTGTTTCATACATACCACAACATAACTACAACACGCAGAGAGAACCTAATGTATATATTTAAAATTCTTCCGTTACTGAATTTGCTCACAGACAAAGCACAGCCGAAACAATTGGCGCAAGATCGCGAAATTTGTCATGTATGTTCTTTCGATACCGTAATGGTGCACTAAGAACAGATTTCACCAATCGCTAAAGGGTTGGGCAGAAACAGTAAAATTAAAATAAATTGAGTGAGCATAGGTAGAAGGCATCCTCTAGTTTGTATCAAAATTGTAATCTTAATTCACATGGACTACATTTTGTCATCATTATCTAATGTGGTTGTGATATCAGCCATATCGCAGAATTTCGCTAAAAAATCAGGGACTCCTCGAACTACCGGCTGGATATATTGCAATCACAACGTTATGTCGATGCAACGAAACTACGTACACACCTGCGACCTAACTGCCTGTATGTTACACAACAATATGGAGAACACTTAACTTGAAATCGATGCGACGACCGGTTGGCGCAGCAGGAGTGTAAGTTACTGCTACGCCGAAGGTCGCGGGTTCAACATGTTTGTCTTGGACTGAGTGTTCCTATGTATAAAATATATGTATTTACAAAAAAAGGATATATGTATGTTTAACCATTATTTAGAACCCATAGTACAAGCTATGCTTGATTTAGGACTAGATGGTGATGTAAGTAGTAGAATATTATTATTATAATAACGCAACCACATCCACATTTTGAAGATAACGCAAGAAGTCACAGCGAAACTATTCAAACTACCAAACCAGGTTCACCATTTTTTGTAGCGACGGTGTGTTGTGGCTCTGGCACGTGTGAAACTATCCTTAGTCTTACGTAGCTGGTTAAGTATGTTAGTATCCTTGATTTCAGTTATACGTAATAACTACGTACGTAGTTTTAGTTTACCAAAATACAAAACCACAACTACGATAAACCTGATCTATTACATCAGAGCTAATAACCCAACAATAAAACAGGTTAACCTGCATCGATGATTGTCATTCGAAATAGGCAATAATTTATCGCGCTACAAAGCATTTTGTTCATAGTGCGATTTCAATCGTATATCGGTTCACGCAAGTCTATTATTATTTATTGAGTGTTATGATTATGAATAGAAACTTTTTTATAACACACTTTTGTTGTTACTGCTAGTTTCATACTTTTAATTGCTTAGCTATACTTTTGGTTTTTAAACTTGCATGTCTGGGAGGACTTCGGATACGTACAAAAATTCTAAAGTTCATAAATATGACTTGTAAATCAGAATAATATCTCATACCTTTTCTGGAGATAAATGAGAACCAAGAGTGCGAAGACGCGGCTGAAGTATGGCAGATATTCTTTAAATTCTATAATACGACTAGCTGACCCGGCAAACGTTGTTTTGCAATTTTTTTTTTTTTTGAAAAATAGATGTTGGCCTATTCTCATAGATACCGGATAAGCACAAAAAATTTCATCAAAATCGGTCAAGCCGTTTCGGAGGAGTATGGGAACGAAAACTGTGACACGAGAATTTTATATATTAGATTAATCTTTTGGTTCTTTGTTATGTTACATCGATTTTCCAAGCTTAGACATATTATCAAAATAAATAAACTAGGAAGCGTCACAAATTCATTACGAAATCCCTTCAGTTCACCCACGCTAACACACACCTTCTTGCGTGACACAAGTCATTTGCCTGGCACAAACATATTTCATAACTAGCTGGTACCCGCGGCTTCGCACGCGGATGATAATAATATTTTATTTTAACTTTCATTTTTTGCGCGAACCTTACACCCACCTCAATGAAGCCCTTTCGTAAAATTCGTTCTTAGTGGACGCCTAAAATAAATAAACTACATCTCAGCCAAATATTTTTTTATACGCCTGTCAATTTACAAAAATTAATAATAACATAATAACTGAAAATATACACATACAAGTATATATACAACATAGAATCGGTATCATGACAACAGCGCCAACTACCGGGTCAAATTGCAGCCTATATGAAGTGCTATAAAGTCCTGTTCCTTGCAGTGAAAGTCTCATTTGCATCGTTTTGGCGTTTCAGAGATTAGCCCGGACAAACAGAAAGACAGACTGACAGACAGACAGATGGACAAAAATGTTAAAAAGGGTTGTTTTGGACTTAAAATCGTGTAACTAACTATATGCACCTGAAAAAAGATGGTTATTTTGAAATCACAGGCAGACACTTAAATTTTATTTATATGTATAAATGGGAAGAAGAAGTAAAGACTTGTTATCACTACAACAGCGCCAACTACCGAGTCAAATTGAAGCTTATATGTAGCGCTACAAAGTCCTCTACCTTGCAGTGAAAGTCTCATTTGAATCGGTTCAGCCGTTCCAGAGATTAGCCCGGACAAACAGAAAGACAGACAGACAGACAAAAATGTTAAAAAGGGTTGTTTTGGACTTAGAATCGTGTAACTAACTATATGCACTTGAAGAAAGATAATTATTTTGAAATCACAGACATACACTTCAATTTTATTTATATGTATAGTATATGTATAAATGAGAAGAAGAAGTAAAGACTTGTTATCACAACAACAGCGCCAACTACCGGGTCAAATTAAAGCCTATATGTAGCGCTACAAAGTCCTCTACCTTGCAGTGAAAGTCTCATTTGAATCGGTTCAGCCGTTCCAGAGATTAGCCCGGACAAACAGAAAGAAAGACAGACAGACAGACAGACCGACAGACAAAAATGTTAAAAAGGGTCGTTTTGGACTTTGAATCGTGTAATTAACTATACGCACTTGAAAAAAGATAGTTATTTTGAAATCACAGACAGACACTTCAATTTTATTTATATGTATAGATGTGTTTACATCACCGATTTCAGTTCGGAACTTAATAACTATGTAACGGTAGTATTAATTAAGTTTTAAGCATGTGTTTATTATGCCTAAGCGGACGATTTACTTTATAAATAATGTGTTACCGAGGATTGGTATAAAGGTTTATATATTTTTTTTATTTCCTATTAAACAGGAAATAAAAATAAAAATAAAAAATTGTGGTTACACAATAATAGTGTTACTACAAAAATTTTGATTTAATTCAATTCCATTACTCCTAAATGTATTAATGTAAATAAATACACAATTTCTATATATATTAATGTATTTCTATATATTTATATTGGAGTTTAAAAGGGAATTACAACGACGCCAAAATATCTCGAAACACAAGTACTTGATACATAATAATATACCAAAAGACAATTTGAAATTAAAATTCATTAAACATTCTTAGCAACGTTATATAAACACATCTTAAACTAGAACTCACTCTAAATTATTTAAAACATTTAAACAAATCTTTTAAGTTGACACTGAACCCTTGTTAAAGCAAGCCACCCTAAAATTTCCTTAAACAAACATTATTCCTCTTCACTTAAAAAACTCTTAATTCATACCGGACTTCACTGTCCCAAACCGCAGCTTTACAAATAAAGTTTTACAAAGATAAAATCAACTTGACGTCGCTTTGTGTCCAAGACTGACAGTTGAAAAGGATTCAGAGACAGTTCCCTTTGTGATCTTCTATAAACACGAAGGCGCATCATGCGTCTATTTTATAGAATACTAGAGGACGCCCGCAGCTACGCCTGCATTTTTTTTTAAATTTACCCATTATGGCCGATCCCGTGGGAATTTCGGGAAATACCTTCTTAGTACTTCCCTAAGGTCCCCAAGGAACATACATGCCAAATTTCAGGTTCTTGCGCCCAATAGTTTCGGCTGTAGCGTGTCTGTCAGTCAGTAAGTAATGCTACTCAATTTTTTAGGCAGTAGAGTTCCAATTTGGTCAACTAGTTTTGTATAGATGAATTATCGTGTGTGGGATGTAAAATCTATTTGATATGTATTGTAGGAAATGTATGATATTCTTTTGTATGCCCTCGACCGATTTGAGAGCGATCGTTGATCTTAGGACCACATAAAATATGTCGTTTGGAATTGTATGTAAACGAATTGTATGGAAAAGTAGTTGGATAAATGACGGTAGTAGAGCCTTGCTGATTTCAGCATGAATGGGCCGGCTCGACCGGGGAAGTACTACCCTCTCACAGAAGATCGACGTAAAGTAACAGTACCTAAACTGTTGTGTTTCGTTCGGTGAGTGAGAGTGCCAGAGGCCTTATCTCCTATTCCTTCTCCCTCATCCCACTCCTTATCCTATCCCTTTTCCCAATCCCTAAGGGCGGTAACGCACTTGTGACTCCTGTGGTGTTGCTTGTGTCCATGGGCGGCGGTAATTGCTTACCATCAGGCGATCCGTCTGCTCGTTTGCCACCTATTACTATAAAAAAAAAAAACTGCAACCAATATGCGCTCCTATCGACAGAATATAATGCGTAGGATTATGCTTTCACGCCAAAGTTCTGTGGGAGGACGCGATGGACATTTCATCCTAAAACCAGCAAGATAGTGACATACATCAAAACAGTGTAATATATATATCAAGAACGCACCGAGTATTTTTTTTTAAATTGATAGGTATATGACCTTACTTTGAAACCCGACAGAATATAAATATATTCTTTACCTTTAAGCATCTGAAAGAGTATATGATTCAACATCATAGACTTTCGTAGCTAGTTAGGCTGAATAACATCGCGTGAATGTTGGAAGGCAGCGTGATGCGAGACACACAAACTGTGGAATTATCTAATCTAATATCTAATGCTAATACATAAAGTTGAAGAGTTTGTTTCTTTGTTTGCTTGAACGCGTTAATCTCAGAAACTACTGGTCCGATTAGAAAAATTATTGTTAGATAGTTCATGTATCAAGGAAGGCTATAGGATATGTAACATCACCCTATGAGCCTCGGGAGCGGAGCAGTAGCCCTAAATTACGCGGGTGTAACCGCGAGCTCATCTAGTTATAACATAATGCTATTAGCAATTGCCCGCGGCTTCACCCACGCAGGAGACTTTTATCAGAGAAAACTAGCCCATGTGTTATCTTGTTATTGTCAAAAACACATGAGCTATTTTAAAGCTATTTTACGTAAACTATATTACAGCAAGGTTTTAATCAAAATCCGTTTAGTAGCTTTTGCGTGAAAGAGTAACTTACAAACTTTCGCATTTATTACATAAACTTTTAAAGTAAACAATAGAGAATACGAGGCAGGGTTTTGTATTCGCCTATCGAATCATATGGCGTTGATATTTTAAGACTTTTTGTTATCTATGTATGCTCTAACGATTTTTTGTGTTCTTCTGAACTTATGATAATGGTAGATGTTTAAATATGAAAAGCTTTGTAATATTGCCTATTTATCCTCACGAAGTTCTAAGGTTCTAAGTCCTTTAGTTAATTTTTATTCCTTAAGTTAATATATGTCAACCAACTAACTAACGAAGCAAACTATCGTAGCGGTTATTCAAAACCCATAACCAATACCACAATCAGATTTTAACTGATAAAACTTGCTGCAAGATTAAACAATTTAATTGGCCTTTGACATTTCGTACGGAACCCATATCAAAAGGGTACCGGCAATTAAGATGGCCCTAAATTTGTAAACGATGTTTGAACGCTGTATTGATTTTTCTAAATCCATAACCGCGTGCATTTTTAAATGGATTGGAAGTAAATTAGCAAGGGTATTTATGATTGCCAATTTTACATTTAAGCAATTTTAACTTAATATCGCACCGAAAACAGAAGTTTTATTTGCATGCTTTTTAAAGTCATTAGTAAAAATGAGTAAGCCATTTTTGCTGTAATTGTACGCCCAAAAGGTAAGTAAGTTGACGTTACGTTATAGTTTGACGCAGGCCAATTAGGTTATACCATTTAGCACAATGCAGTTTTGTGTAAGAAATATTTAGAAGAGCCGATACAGCGGCAAGAGTTCAGGCAACAGATGTGCGTGTCGTACACACTGGCGAAGCATGGGATTCTGTGCGCAGACAACAAGTGTGCTTGTGGTTTTGTTTAATTTTGTTGTTGATCGACTTTATTCGTCATAATCATTTAAACGTTAATCAGCCGAATTACATTTGAGTAATAATGAAGAAAAAACATTCAACATTTTGTCAAAAAACCCAAATTCCATTTTACATTAGGATATAAGTTTGTCTATAGTTTGACTGCCGTCTCACAGCTAAAAATGCTTATTGTATGGAGTACCTTCGGGCCATATTTGAGGGTACTGACTCGCCGTTACGACTATCATAGATCTTTAAACAGCTGGCACTGACAGCTTTACGTGCACACCGAAGCCAAAAAGTCACGATATATAAGCAGTTCAAACCTTTGTCGTGTCACACAGGTTTATGTTCGATGCCGCTGTATTTCTATTTTATATTTGATTCCTAGTACGAGAGGATATTTAAAAAAAAATCATTTTCTTTTCAGCAATAGTGTTATCAGTATAAAAGAAAAATCCTATTTCATAAGCTCTTAATATAAGTGGCACATAAAAAAATTACTTTAGTTCATTAAATTAAAATAGGTTTGCTTTGTCCTAATATATGTCTCAATTAGCTTTACAGGACAAATAAAATGAAATAGAGATTATTTACACCGCCCCGGGCTAAATAGAGCATAAGAAAGCTATATTTACATTTATTAAGTTAAAATTATAATTAGAAAACTACAGAGAGCCTGTGAGTAGAAGTCATAATATAATATTTAGGTTGTACTAAGGTTTAGATCAAATATTCTTAAACGCTATATTTTGTAATATAGTCGACAATAATGATGTACAGATTGACTTAAAGAAAGTGTTAAACAATAAGACTCTGTTTAACAATAGAACAGTAATACGATTATTAAAAGGAAGGTTAACAATTCGCCGTGTTGTTAATTCTTAGAATAATTCTGAGTCAAAAGGAAGATTTGGCCTTGAAACTACGCTACGGTAGTTACACGGATTAGTGTAGATTTTGCTGGCGGCTTATCCGGTTTTGCCGATTATTATTTTTAATAGGACTTGAATCACAGCGACAAAACACCGATCTAGTCTTCGACACGGCGAACGATTATAAATATAAGTACTTTCTTCTGTTTACAAAGAATGTACATATATCTATTGTAAGTTTTCTTAGCGAGATAATATCCGATAAATGATCGCTTCTTCGGCAGCGGTGGGCAAACAGCATAAGTACCACAATGTGTAATATTTGTAAAGAGTCCATTGATCTAAATCCACACTGCACTGTCAGTTACGTTATATCCCTGAATACGTCTTTGAAGTTAAGTTTCTTTCAATTAAACCCACTTCGGGTCAGCCACCGCACTACGCTTGTCAGAAAGTTTATAAATCAAATTTTTCCCGCAGGAGTACCTACATCGATACTATTCATGTTGTAAGTTTTTTTGGCAAGATAGGTCTAGCCTCTGTAGTTTTCAGTCTACATTATAACAATGCAGGATAGATTTTTAATTTATAGAATAAATGGAAAAATTTCTCTAGAAAAACATACTTACTTCAGTTTCCTGTTCTCATATCCAAGAATGCATGAGTGAGCCTGAAATTGGATACCAAATTCACCAACATTGCTCTCCGAAAAAGTCAAGCTGAAATGGCAATTGGCAGCTCACATAGCTCGAGAACAGATGGCCGTTGGGCAAGAAGGTTCTAGAGATTCGCGAACACACACCGCATGACGTAGCAAGGGTAGGCATGCAACGATGTGTAGACATGCATGCAAAGGTAACGATTTGATTGTTGAGATTGTGGGAAGCGATTTAATGCAAGTGCTCTAAGATCAATTTGAATGCAGAGCTTTGGGCGTGGCGTATGTTTCAGCATTGGTATTCTTAAATGAAAAAAAAAGTTACAAAAACATTAGCCGCATGTTTATAAATTTATGCTCTGCGCTAGATTCACTGTCACGTCAGACAATGCAATTTTTTTGAAGAAAGCAGAAATTATCAGATGATTTTTTTGTGTTATTATTTGGTTAGTGTCATAGGCCTTGTTATCCTTGATTTGGCTGTCTACAAGAAGCGGCTATAGAAAACCGTAGTGCCAGCCGCTTATTAGACGCTCCCCCTTCGCTTATTGCAAATACAATGTCTTTCCACTTTTATTGTATCACGAATATCAAAAGTGTATGTAAGATAACCAATACATCCAATGACAAAATAACAAATTAAACATCATAATTTTGTAACATTACTTAGCAAAAAATAAATAATGATGACTTCTTCTAAGTTCATTATCATCGTCTTAGCTTTTTATCCCATACTTTAGTTGGTTGGTTGTATCCTATTGTTTTGTCTTGGAACCTGGAGTCTACTTTCTAGTCTAAGCACATTTTACAATTCTGTCAAAGTCCAATGTGAGAGAATATCACCTTAACCCCACCGTATCAAGCAATAACCAAATTCACCCTCTAGTCTTTATAAATGTACTAGAGGGTGCCCGCATCTACGTCCGCACTTTTTATTTCAATTAATTCATTTCCGCCCGACCCCGTGAGAATTATGTCAAATCCCTTCTTAGTGCACTCCTATACTCCCCAAAGAACATGCCAAATTTCAGTTTCTTGCCCTCAATAGTTTATGCTGTGCGTTGTAAGTTAGTTAGTTAGTTAGTAACGCATGCATTTTATATATACGAATAAAAGATTCCTTACGTTCAGCACAGAAATGACAATAGTTGACAATACTAATCAAGAAACTCCGGTACAAAGTCAACAGGCACAGTTTTCAAGTCGTTCAACCAATTAAAATTCAGTACGGATAACTGAAATTTTCAAACACCGTCTCTGGATTTTGGACGTGGATTTACATAAATTTGCCTAGCCTTGATATAGTGGAGTGGTCCATGATTGTAAATAACATGGGCAAGCAATAGAATTGAATTAGGAAAGTTATTCGGAAGTCGTCAATATTCCACTATTCAATTGCTGTATAAGATTAGGATTCAATTTTGAAATCGAAATGAAGATATAAGTGTCATAAGAAATTTTCTCGGTGATTGTGATTGATATTTGTCTAAATTATATTAATTATTCTTATCCATTGCTGTATTTAATTAAATTATTCACCCTCCTAATGTTATTCCTAATTTAAAACGTTCAATATCTATACGGGACAACACTCGTTTAGTCTTTAAATTACATAATATAATTACTTATAATATCTTTTGCACACCATTGTTATGGTAGAATGTAACGGACTAATTCTAATTGTTATCACCTATTGTACTACATTCTGGCAAATAAATAATTTAATTTTATTTCATTTCATAGAGTCTGGTCGTTCTTTGTATGTTTGAAATCTACCCCGATTCATACATACCCACCTCTCTCTGCCTTGGGCAAAGACGTAGAATGAGCACAGGATTTGAATCTCAATTTCGTAAATTTATATTTGTTGTCCTGCTCTCGTAAACGACAGACATATATTTCACAAAATGAGTGAACATAGACGAAATATGTTTATTATAACGTAAAATAAATACGAGTACTATTATCATACAATAATGTGTTCATGAAATGAAACCAAATATCTAGTGTTACAAATAAATCCACATTATAATAACATTCCCAAAAAATTACCCTATTATTAGTATGACTAGTTGTTCGACTAATTATCTCTGTCTTTTATGGATAACATTTCCTTGGTAATAAAACTTGCACGGTTGGCGTAGTGGTTTAAGCAGCCGCCTCACCGCTTGACACTGTGCCGAAGTGTTGTGGGTTCGATCCCCACACGAGACAACACTTTGTGTGATTCATATATTGTTGTTTCGAGTCTGGGTATTCATTTTGTCCGTTAGTTGTATGTTTGTAAAGTTCCCCGCGACACAGGATTTAGTCCTAATGCGGGAGTTGTCTTTTAAAAAAGAAGAAAGAAAGAAAACTACCTATTCACTATTTCGGGATAAGTTTTACTTTTTGCGTATATTTATTTATGTTGCTTGGAGGGAGATATAGGTTACTTTTTGTACCATTTATTTGGAGCACAGATAATTCTACCAAAATACAGGTTGATTTATAAGTTGTGTAGTTCCTTGTAACCAGGTTATTGACATAAAACGTCGCTGGCCGCATTTTTTTGGGAACAGTTTATTTTCGCTTGAAGTCAATATTGAGGTTAAGTTTTTTGCCCCATAGGAGCATACAGTCATAAATAAATTTATCTCTCAAACTTTTATAATTTTTACGATTCGGTATCTAAAACGTAAAAACGGACCCCTCATAAGATCACTTTGTCGGTCTGTCTGACAAGACCCTTTATTTCGGGAATGCGTGGAGATGGACCTTCCGACAGCCTCCACTGAGGGGAAACCCTCATCCTGTTCCTCCTTCTATTTATATTCCCATCAAGAGGCAGCAGCTAGGTTGTATTTTATATACAGCTATGTATATGAGCCGGGGCAACCACTACCATCAGGATGACCACAGGTTCGTTGCCTGTTGCTAGCAATAAAAGAACGAAACCAGGTTAAAGATCAAAGGGTGGAGACAAATAAGATTTTCTACCTACTTAATCGTAATCAAGGACAGACGTACTATAGTTTTTTTTATAGACTTACGCCTGTATCCCCAAAGGGGTAAGCAGAGGTGTCATACTACATCCACATTTCACCATGAATTTTTAGGTCCCACGTAATAGGGGCATGCCTATTGCCTTTACGGGGTACGTCACCAGACTCCGTGTTGCTATTGAGAATTAGGAAAAACCCAGTAACACTTTTGCCCGACCTCGGAATCGAACCCGGGACCTCCGATCAGCAGTCGCATACCTTATCCACTGGACCACGGAGGCAGTAAAATAATTATAGAGATTGATTAACATTACAATCCGCTGCTCTTTATCGCAGGATCTAAACTTTACAATCATACGTATAACCAAATTTCTCGGAACTCCTAATAGATAATGCAAAACCATATTGAGGTCTAGTGCCTCGCCTTTTCTATAATCAA
The DNA here is from genome assembly GCA_944739405.2 of Euclidia mi. NCBI lineage: Eukaryota > Metazoa > Arthropoda > Insecta > Lepidoptera > Erebidae > Euclidia > Euclidia mi. The sequence continues at coordinate 9,805,705 of OX123182.2, forward strand.
ACTCAAATATATTTTTTTGGACACGTCAGAAAGTCATAGATAATAATATAAGAAAAAAGTAAGTATAAATGCATATTTATATAATTGAGCATTGACAGAAAATGCCTGTTCAGAAATTAGAGCCTCTGATAAGAATCAAGCAAGAAACTCAGGCACAACTCAACCCATTCTTTTCATCGTCCAGTTTTATACTATTAAATATTGCATTTTTCTTCTTCTTTAGGTTTTCTTTTTCTTTAAGTTTTCCTTATTTTTAGATAAGCTTGCATTTTTTAAACATTCAGTACCTATTTTCATTGAGACTACAAGCAAAGCGATATCCATCTAGTATCATTTTGTACATCAAATGAATCTTCAATAATAAATGAAATAAAATTCCTTTTTCTATAAGCGTAACACAATTGCCTAATAGCGTGTTACCGCCGAAGGCTGCGTACCCGACTTAGCTCCAATGTATTTACGGCATAAGCTTAACGTTCTCTATAATTAAAATATAACCCCATTTATCGTGGATGTCTACAAAACGATGCGGTTTCCAAGGCGTGGAAATGTTTTTAATTTTGTATTATTATATAATATGTACGTAGGTGGTTGATATCTGAACCTTATGCATATCATCTCATATACGGTTTCATTTATTTTAATGTGAGTTGTATAGAATACATTGGGTTTGTAGCGGAAGGCTTCTAGAATTTCTTAAGGGTATGTACAAAAGTAAATACGCCGGTTTTTACTTTTATAGAAATGGCTCTGATGAACGTACTGATGGCTTTCTATCTGCTTATCAATTGTATTCTGATCTAGCTAGGTAGGTAGTCCTTTGCATCAAATTGCATTCCAGATATGCTTATATTTTTTTTTATTACGAAGCGTTAGTCAGTTAACGTGATTATTGGATTCCATACAAGATAGGTGTATAAGTTTATTTAATAAACTTTAAAACTTTGTTTGAATCTTCCGTCTTCTTATAACAGTGTAATTTTAACGATTAGATAATTTTTCTTTGGATTTCTCTTAAGAAATCATGAGTTATGTCTTTGAAACTTGATAAGTAATAGTTGGCATAACACAAAAGGCAGCATGCATTAATTTCTTCCCCGTGTCAACAAAGCAATACGATGATTCAGAAAATTGCATTGCACGAATACAATAAAGTATCAACTACGCTCTAAATCTTTCTTCTCTAACACACAAGCTCTATATATTCCTATAGCCATGATATAGGTGTTTGGGCTGTTAACATCAGGACGAGCCTTTTGCGATTGCTTTTATTTTTATCGATATTGGCACACACTACAAAGGGTTACCCCAGATATAAGACTGAAGAATTGTGGAGCAAAAGATATAGTTTTAGACTTCATTGGCACCGAAATAAAAGTAAGATGTTTATTGCGTACTTGTGATATACAATAACTAGAATGTTTTTTTTTGTCCTCTATTACGTGGGATCAAATAATAAAATTCATACGGTGAAATGTGGGTGTAACAATACACTTCTGCCTAACCCTTCGGGGATGGAGGCGATATTAAAGATTGAAAACTTAAGATATTGCACAAAATAAGAATAAATGGAGGAATAAATAAAACTTGTAAAAAAAATCACAATATTACTTGTCGTCTACTGGGCAGATAACTGTGAATTTTCCGAGTAGAAAATGTAATTTTGATATAGAGTACTAGCGAGTTCCCGTGAAGTTAGCTATGTTGTTTTCCCAACAGCGCACTTAGCTTGTCCTACTATAAATTAGAATTTCCAGAAACCCAGTCAAACGCAGATCAGAAAGAGTATACTGTACAAGTAAATAAAAACATCTCAAAATAAATCCTGGAGTTGAAGCCCGACACTTACTAAAATTGACTTATCACTGTACACGTATCGTATTGATTCTTACAACTGTAAAACAGCGGATTCATTGTCTGCAACTATGTTTAATTATAAAAGTTAGCAGGTTTTCAGCTTTAAATTTGAGTCGAAACTTTTAATTAAATTGACTGCGGGTGTAAGACGCACAAGCTCTTCCTGAGACTACTTGAATTATTTAAGCCTTTCAAGTTCTTTGCCTTCAAAATCGTTTTAAAGTTTTGCGCATTGCCTGTGGTACTGTTTTTTTTTCTGCCGAACAAATTGACTCCATGCTGCCTGATGTTAAGCAGTCAGTGAAGTCCCATAGTGATGACCCGCAGCTTGCATGGCATACGTACTTTCCATGATTGTAGGCGTTTTTGGCAAAAATACTAAAAAAGAAAAGTTTAAGTAATAATTTAATTGTTTTATGAGAAAAGCGAAATAAAATAATTAAGTGCATAATTAGATAACGAAGTGGAGACTCTGGTCTGAGACAAATTAGCTTTCTCTTTTCTTTACTGAGGAAATTCCAAATACAAATGGTGAGATATTCTAGACGTATTTGGAAGTTCTGAATATGCTAAGGGCCGGAAGGTATAGTGGTTCTAAAGATGTACTTTAATAGGAAGTGGAATATCTCATCTTAAGGCTAGCAGTACCAAAGGCATCACTCAGACATACTTATTTATAAAACTTTGGTATTTTTTTGTCTCTATCTTTTCATCATTTATGCCAAAAAAGAAAACATTTAACCATCCCAAAACAAAGCACGTAAAGAACGTTTCAAACAAACTGTTTAGTTTTATCAAATTTACGACACCAACTTATATTTTAAAATATTTCCTTGACATAGCGTGTATACAGTATAGTGGGTTCTCACAGTATCGAATGATCGAGTTTCCAAAGTAAACTGGTAATATATAAATTTTCTACATTTCAGTTCTTTCAAGAGAAATTTCTCGCAATGAAGTCATGTATTTGAAAAAAGTTTTTTCAGTGTATTTGAAAGGAATTATTTCTTTTTTCTGTGTTTTGTCCTATTCTTGAGTTTACTGATTATCTAAAAGTACAGTTATTTATGGTGAAGTATGTTGAAGAATTACTTTCATCGATGTTCTTGTAAGCAACACAGCGCTTGTGTGCAGGCGGCTCAAGATCAGTCTGTGTGGAGAACCTTGGAGGTGGCCTATGTCCTGCAGTCTCTAGACTGAGATGATGATGAAGCAACACAGTGTTTGGTTTTATGCTGGGTATGGGTTATAAATTATTTCATAGCTTGGAAACACACGACGTTATTTACCATTAATGATCATGATACGATAATTATGTAATTTATATACTATATGTACCCTGCTAGCTGTAAGTTTTCCTTATAATAATAAAATAAAATATTATACGTTAAAAGATGATTTATTATATATGTAAAATACTTGCTATCTTATTGAGATCCGTTGCACAAGTTAATGTAGGTTTGTGTGTACTCCCCCCCCGTGGGATCTCCACCTTGTCGTGGTGGGGGGGCTCAGTAACCGTGGGTTAGAAGCCACCCACGGTGAAGCTAAGAGGGATCCAGGAGGGGACGCTCCGCGTGGGCTTGACGGAGGCCTGCGCAGGATGCGTCCAAAGGGGCGGGTGCGAGGGACAGTTCTTCTGTCCCTCGCAGTCGGGTGCGGTCGCGGGAGGAGAGGCGTGTCGGTGTTGCGTTGCCGCGCGCCCTATCTCCCGCGACCAAATGGAGGCGCACCATCGTTGCGTCGCGGTGGGGCTGCAGAGGAAGAGGAGATGCGGTGTTGCGTTGCCGTCCTCCCTATCCTCTGCGGCCGCTGAGTGTTTTGGCGGCGGAGCCCAACACCTTCATCCGCCGCCAAGGGGGTTTTGTTCGGGGCCCGCCTGACCATCTGGCGGGCCAATACCCGTCGGGGGGTAGCGAGGAATGCTTCAGCGATACCCGACCCTCCGACACACGGGTACGTGAGGAACACGGGTTGGTTTTTAGTCAGTAAGAGTCTGACAGTCCCTTTCGTCCTTCCCCCAGGGCGAAGGGACTCCATGAGGATTTTCCAACCCGACACCAAAAAAAAAAAAAAAAAGGTTTGTGTGTACGGGGTGCGTGTCAGAAACCTCCGCGTGGTGCACCCCGGGCAACGTGAGTAGCAAGTTGCTACTCGCGGCTAATTCTGACAGTGGGCGGACGGTAGGTCGAACTCCGACTACCGTCCGGTTACCAACGAGTAATCCCGACTCTTTCGGGACCGCGGGTCTTCGGGCTGCGAGCAAGACAAGCTCTCTAAAAAATCACCTGGAATTGGGGTCCTTCGGGGCCCCGCTTCCACCTGTTCCCGTACGGCTCCTTTTGGTGCTTGCGGGGGCCCACATTATGGTAGGAGGGGTCCGCATCGGCATCGGGACGAGCCTAAAATGCCTTGGGCTCGTACTCGATAGCCGATGGGATTTCCGTGAACACTTCAGACGCTTGGCCCCCAAACTTCTCGGGGCAGCAGCAGGATTGTTGCGACTGCTGCCCAATCTGGGGGGGGCCCAACCGCCTCCTGCCTGAGGCTCTACGAGGGAGTCGTGCGGTCCATGGCCCTTAATGGGGCCCCGATATGGGCGCACGACCTGACGGCCCACAACATCAAGGCGCTTCGCGCACCGCAGCGCGCCATGGCCGTCAGGTTGATACGAGGCTGCCGCACGATCTCCTTCGAGACAGCGAACCTCCTAGCCGGATCACCGCCCTCGGATCTGGAAGCTGGGCTGCTGGCGTCACTCTATACATGGCGCCAGCAAGCCCTGGAGCAGGGCGAGAGACCGGCGCACCGTGACATCGAGGCGCGTCGGTCGGAGCTCCGCCAGGTCCTAGTGGCGGAGTGGAAGGCACGACTTGTGCACCCCAGCGCCGGGCACGCCACGATAGCGGCGGTAAGTCCCGTGGTTGAAGAGTGGTCGGAGAGACGTCACGGCGTCCTTACCTTCCGGTTAACTCAAATCCTTACCGGCCATGGTTGTTTTGGCCGGTATTTGTGGAGGATAGGCCGGGAGGAAACGCCCGGATGCCACAATTGTGGCAGCAGCCGCGACCCTGTCGAAGACACGGCGTTGCATACTTTGGAGGAATGCCCACCCTGGGCATCGCAGCGTCGTGATCTGGTCGCGGCTCTGAATACGGTTGTCCTCGCTCCCGGCCGTAGTTCTGTCTATGGTCCGGAGTGAGAGGTCTTGGAACGCCGTCGCCTCCTTCTGCGAAGCAGTCTTGCTGAGCAAGGAGGTGGCGGAGCGGGAGAGGGAAATACACCGCCCTCTCCCCAACCGTAGGTCCGGGCGTCGGGGACGTCGCACAAGAAACGACCTTAAATTTAGTGCCTGCGGACGGTGAGCGCTGGGGCTGCTCCCTGTCCGCCAAAAGGCGGGAGACGGCGCGTGTTCTTGCCGCCTCCCAAGTAGCTTTGTAAGGTGATGGATGCAAGAAGTTTGATGGATGATTGCGAGATCATGACGAGACGGCCACCCACCAACACCAACGGCGGCCAATCCCGGGCGGGGTCGCGAGAAAGTATGCTATTCGCGGATCGCGCGACCCCGCCAACACACGGGACCCGTAGGGACACCGCGGTGGGTTTTAGTGGGTATGCCCCGGACGTCTTTAGGGGAGAGCCTCCACATACCTCCTCTGCCAGTCCCAAGCCATTACGCGTCCAAATCTAAACTGCCACCTTGGAGAAATGTAGCCATTTTGAGTAGAGAGTACAGCATAATTTTTGTATGATATAGTACACACCCATTTGCTGACTGATTTTGCAAATCGTAAACTTTTTATCTTAAAAGAAACACTTATAGTTTTGTAGCTAGGTTCAGCAACAGTTACTACTGATAACAACAAGTTCTGACAATAGTGAAGTCTCGGGAAAAGTTAAACTGTCTTGGAACCCCCATTTAACTAAATGAGAAGTGTACCGGAGCAGTTTTTTTCATGGTAATAAAAAATCGGTGGAGATCAACACAAAAGATGACATTTATTATTCTAAAATTGCCACGATATAATTTTACTAGACCTGGTACATTGGAAAATTATTAGTATACAAAAAGATATGTAGCCTTTCTTGCAATCGAATCAGGAACTTCACTCAATTAAAATGTTGCACGCACTGGGCTAAAATTTTAATGAGCGAGATAAACTGCTTCCAAATCCATAGTTTACCTTGCCTCTCATTTTTTTACTTTTTCTTCTTCTCGAGTCAATGAAACAGATATCAAATGGCCACAGCAACCGCATTTTCAGTGGCTCGGCATAAATCGGCCTCCTTACATCTGTGCGGACACTTAGGGCACTCCAGCAGGCGGCTCATGGTCTGTTCTGGAGCGCCAGTCACACTGTGTGTAGGCCGAGTCAATGATACCCCAGCTTCGCTAGGTTGTATCTGCAACGGCCGACCTGGTTCATTTCGTCTATCCTCACAGATACGAGTATAATAAAAATACCCTCTAATTTTTGTGCAATAGTATGAAATTGAATGGAACCTTTGTTAGTTCAAAATAAATAAACAGAGTTAATGAACAAAATTCTCATTGAATGTTGTCAATTAATCATCGTTAATACCTCCAGTAATTTCACGAAATTCACAAATTATTTGCTGGTATTATTAATTATCTTTTGAATTATTAATTATTATTGGTTAAAGTTTAAATTTTTAGAGTAATTACCGCAAACTACTTTAGTTTGTACCGTATATAAGGGTATTTGAAGTAATGGTTCTAATACTAAAAGGGGTGTTTTCTGGTACCCTTTGTGCGGATAAACTAGCAATACCCGCAGATTTATAACAACCTCCATGATGTTGTTTCTAATTAGCATTTTGAGTATAAAGTGTGATAGTAAACGTGGGATATTTATGAATTTCTTCCAATATGCGTATATTTTTGAACAGATTAGCGAGGTTAAACATCTTGTATTTTATCAAGTTAGTACGTTGATGAACGCGTACAGAATGTCAATAGTACGTGCCTTGAAAGCGCGTCAAAAAGCCGGTCATGACTGTAGTTAGATATTTTTTGAGCAGCTAAACTGTGTGATAAGACGAGATAGCAGATCCTCTGCTCCAAGGCGTATTTGATGGAACAGTGATAACACTAGCACGTTAATAAGATAAGTACCTACTCTAACATAGCCGCAAGAATACCGCCTTTCATAAAATGTTCTTAGTATCGACCACCATTAGTAAATCAACATATTTTTCATTACGTTTTATACAGCTAGCTTCCAATGTAATTTCCATTTTTCATGCACATGTAGGTATCCACCTCACAGTCATGTAGATGTCGGAACAAAACTATTTATAACAGTGTTAACAAACAAACATATTTTTTTAAGAATTAGCGCTGTCCATTCGCTTGCCATCACATAAATAACTCAACGAAACGAATTTAATTTCAAATCCAACTTTAAATTCGTTGCTCGTTTCTCTATGAATTATGAGTTTGCTACCACTGCTTGGCCTTAGCTTATTTAATATAGCATTTTACTTGAGCCTTAATGCTAAAGATATACACACCGGCAAAATTAGGGGAACACAAAAGAAAAGTCGATTTTTTTCCAAACTTTCGGGTATCTTGACAAGTTTTTATTATTTATGTGTTACTACCCTCTTTGGAAGCTATCTTATGTGCAAATTTGTCATTTAAAAGTGCGTTAAAAGATTTTATGAAACTTTAAGAATTTGCTGACACTTAATGTTAGAATTGCTTCTGATAAGATCTTTCTTGGGTTCAGTGTAAAGTGACTGTGGGTCATTCCACTGTTTATTTTTTAACTGTGTACACATTCTTGGTACAAAATGAGTGATTTGCCAGCAACTTCGGTGGCTAGGGCTGTAACCATGATCGGAGAAGGGCATACTTACCGCTCGGTAAGCCAGGCCTTAGGTGTATCGAGTTCAGTGATTCACCGCATTGTTCGCCGCTTTAGGGAGACGGGATCTTACGTGCGCCGTTGAGGACAGGGCAGAAATCGTGCTACAAGTGCCGCTGACGACCGATTTATCACCATTTAAACTTTGAGAAATCGTCAACAAACCGCTGTATAGACCAGAAATCAACTGGCTGAGGTCCATAACGTAAATATTAGTGAACGGACGGTTAGAAGACGTCTTAACAAAGTTGGATTAAGGTCTTACGCTCCAGCAAAAGCACTGAAACTCGAGGTAGCTCATCGTGTAGCAAGATAAGCCTTCGCCAGTGAGCACCGAGATTGGACAAGTGAGTGGGGTCGTATTTTATTCACCGATGAGAGCCGCTTTTGTGTCAATTTTGTGGATAGGAGGAAAAGGATGTGGAGGTATCGAGGTGAACGATACAACCAGACTAAGGTCACAGAAACGGTGTCATATGGTGGAGGGTCAGTAATGGTGTGGGTTGGCATATGTTTAGGAGCCCGCACAGAGTTAGTGAGCATTGAAAATGTATCTCTCACTGCGCACCGATACGTAACAGAGGTCTTAGAACCACATGTCATGCCTTTTGCCCCATTTATAGGCCAAAATTTCGTTTTATGCATGATAATGCATGCCCTCACACTGCAAGTACAGTGAATAGCTACCTCCGTGAGGTTGGTATCAATCAAATGGACTGGCCAGTGCGATCACCGGACATGAACCCAGTAGAACACGCTTGGGACATTCTGGGAAGAAGAGTTCTACAGCGAAATCCAGCTCCCAGGAATGTTGAAGAGCTGAAACTGGCTTCGGTGGAAGAGTGGGACAATTTACTCCCAGAAATGATCGACAGCCTTATTCAGAGCATGGGAAATCGTATACAAGCTCTGCTAAGAGCCCGCGGAGCCAATACTCGATATTAATTTCAATAATTTTGTGTAATTAAAAGAAAAAAATGAATTTAAAATCTCATCGTAAAAATGTTTTATTTTGCATATTTTCGCAATTCAGGTGTATTTTCTAAAAACTTGCCAGTACGTAGCTTCTGTTGCTTTAATTTAAGATATATTAAGACTATGTATTTATTATATAACTGCAAAAAAATAAAGAAACTATATTAATTGAAAAAATCGATCTTTCTTTCGTGTTCCCCTAATTGTGGCGGTGTGTATATTAGGAGCATTTCGATTGTTTTGTTACGATCTTAAGTTGGTAGTTAGTGTGTCACGTGCAAGGTAACCCCTTAATTTTCATTACAGCCACGCCCGGCAAGTTGTGTTATGTAATTAACAAACAACGATTTATTTCTCATTTGTTTTGCAGCCCTATTTTCACCTAGTAATCGTTTGTTGGGAGGTCTATTGTGTTAAAAGGTTAATGATGCTGATAAAGTTTCTGCTTAAATTGGGCGTAAGATTTCGTTGATTGTGTAATTAATATAGTTACTATAGCTAAATTACACGTTTTATTAAGAATTTCCTTTGCCAACGGTGATTTTTTATGGTCAAAACATAATATGGTAATAAATTGGGACAAATAATACATAGTTGTTTTATGTCAAGCTATGCAAAGCCTATAGTAACCAGACAACTGATAATCATTCTAACATATTTCTCAATAACAAATAAAGATAAAATACCTTGAAACACAAAACTAATAGCCGCGCCCGTCACCCAAAGGATCGGCCACTTAGTAGTCAATAATCACCAACACGGCTACAAGCACCCAACCAATGCAACTTGTTACAAATTTGATATTGTCATTTGTTTATGTCGGCAAGTAGGAACGAAATATGGAAGTGAGGAATTTGCTGAGGTAATTTTACGTCGTCACTTTTGTTAAAGAGACTTGATACATTTTTAGCTGTAATTTTTATTTACCTTGCAATTAAAACAAAATGGAACATACATACATACATAGACTCACGCTTGTTTCTCGGAGGGGTAGGCAGAGACTACGGAACGCCATTTGCAACGATCCTGACATACCTCTCTTGCTTCATTCACTTCCATCAAGTTTCTCATGCATGCTCTTCTGTTTAGGGTACTTCTGACCTGTCTCTTTTTTAGGATGTCTCCAATCTGGTCAGAGAACGTCCGCCTAGGTCTTCACCTTCGTCCTGTCCCATTCACATTTGCCTTATATATCTCCTTTGTCAGTGGTACACTTGTATAATATACGTAAAAATAAATCGTTAAAATTTTAAGCTAGATTTCACCCAGTAGGCCATCGACCACATTACAGAACTTGAGTTTTAGAAACTGGATTCTTAATGTCACTAGAATAAAAATAAAAAGCACATCAACAAAAATTAGTACAACATTAGACACACTAAGTCTATGCGAGGATGTTAATATATTATTATGACCTTAGGTGTACACAAAACCCAAGAAACCATTTATCCTAAAATACCTCTTTTAGCTGAATTCACTGTTATGTATATGAAACTTTAACATAGACAACAGAACAACAAAAACTACGACGAAATATAACCTCCGCGAAACGACCTCCACAAAAAAATCTCTGCAACACCACATTTATCACCGAAAATTTGAGCATATTTTCGTAAATACCAAGAATCGGCAGCTATACGTTGGGTACACCTGACACTGGAATAACGTGTTCCCCCATCGCTGAATAAGTATGCGGTAGCTCTCGGAACATATTTTATTAAACCTTTTATTAACTTCAATGTGGCTCATCTTTCTAGTTTCAAGGATAAAGTGAAAAAAGATTGTATCAACATTTTATGAGCTTCGAGTACGTTCAAGTTTCCTAAAACTGGAATAGATTTCTTATAAAAAGGGGTCAGGCTACGGTACAGGCTTTATAATGATCTTAATATGAATGTCGAACGAAATATTAATTCTGATTACATTCAAGGCTTTTGACTTAAATCTTGGGTCAGCTTACTAGACAGACCATAAAAAAAGGATATTAGTATTCGCAGGATATTGGAAAGGTATTCTAGGTCTCTTCGAAATCTCACCTGCCGTTGTCTTCATGAGAGCCGGAATCGAGGGCTTTACGTGCTCTCTGAGGTGCGGATCTGATGTCAATCGCAAGTTTAAGTACAAATATTTTATTTTAAAAAGGGTAAGTACTCGTATTCAGATACATTATTGACACTGCTGTCTAAATTCACAGTTCCAAATGAAAAGAGGAAGAGTTAGCTAGGTCCACAGAAAATAATTCGACAAAAGTCGAATCCTACGTAAACACTTTTGAAATATTATACAACTCCAATTTAATAAAAATACTTTACATTTCTCTAATATATATACGAGTATTTACTAGGCGACTACAAATGTCAGAAATGTTAGCTTCCAGAATTATAACGAAATACCTTTTGTACGGTGCTTAGATGAAATCTTTGGCACTCACATAAGGGTTAAGGAAAATACGGGACACATATGAATACATAGTTGCAACAGCGAACATAAGAAAAGGTCAGGTTTATCGGCACAGTCGGGTCCGGACGTATTAAGGAATGTTGCGGACAGTATGCTCATACTTGCGAGACGTACAATACGTACACACATACATACATAGACTCACGCCTGTTTCCCGGAGGGGTAGGCAGAGACTACGGAACGCCATTTGCAACGATCCTGACATACCTCACTTGCTTCACTCACTCCCATCAAGTTTCTCATGCATGCTCTTCTGTTAAGGGTACTTCTGACTTGTCCTTTTTTCAGGATGTCTCCAATCTGGTCAGAGAACGTCCGCCTTGGTCTTCCCCTTTGTCCTGTTCCATTCACACTTGCCTTATATATCTTCTTTGTCAGTCTATCGTCATCCATCCTCTCCATGTGCCCAAACCATCTTAACATGCCTTTCTCAATGCTTGTCACTACATCTTCTTTTACCCCACACCACTCTCGTATCACACAATTCTTTACTCTGTCGGTCAAAGACACACCACACATACTTCTCAGTGCTCTCATTTCTACAGCATTTATTTTACTTTCAAATCTCTTCTGCCATACCCAACTTTCACTACCATACATAAGGGTAGGCACTAACACGCCTCTATGTGCAGCCACACGTGCCTTTTTGGACACGTTTTGACTGTTCATAAACGCTTTCATACGTACACACATGTGTTCGTATCGCGTTTATATATGCACTAGATGTGCCCGCGGTTACACCCGCGTTATTTAAGGCTACTGCTCCGCTCATAGCGTGATGTTATATAGCCTATAGCCTTCCTCGATAAATGAGCTATCTAACACTTAAAGAATATTAAAATCGGACCGGTAGTTCCTAAGATTAGCGCGTTCAACCAAACAAACAAACTCTTCAGCTTTATATATAAGTATTAGATATGTAATGTCAACATGAGAAAATAACAAAATCTCTGTTCTTTGAACGCGAGGATCACATTTTATTATGTATATATAAGATTGCGTATGCCTTTTTCTGTGTGGAGATATCGGGAACGGATCTAATTACATTGCTTTACATTTTATGTGAAGGTCTTTGCGAGTCACAAATAAAGAGGTCTTATATATTGTGCGGTTAAATGTAAGTTACTCTCGCTAAGCGAGTAAAAAATTAAAAGCTACAGAAGCTAGATATTAAAGTTGTGGCTCTCATGCTACATGTAATGCATTAAAATGCAATGGAACATACCTCTGGTAACCTTGGCCAAGTCACGGGGAGGAAATGTGTGCTAAACGTGAATCAAGTGCCTCCGCCACTATGGGACGTCGACAGACACCGCGGTGGTTTTTATGGGTTGCCTACGAATGCCTGTACGGGAGAGTTATACTTACTCCATCTGCCTGCCCCAGGAGTAGCAGGATGAGTCCGTAATTTTACTTTTTATCGTAAAAAAGAAATTATGACGTAAACTTAGATAATATAATTATTTCCCCTTTACAACTTCCCTAATAAAATGTGTAATAGGTATAAGGCGATAAACGTTTATAGTCTCTATCTTGGCATTCGCGTTATTCGAAACTTGTGTGTCCATACCAGTCAAGTGGCAGTATTAGTTGCTGAATAATGAAATCTGATATCTGCACCTGAAATAAAATGATTTTACTATTCTAAAGCCACGGTAGTTTACGTGTGAACTTGTGCCGAATGTAGGTTCGATGTCCAGACGGCACAAAACCTTGTGTGATTCGCAACTGGGTACTTATTTATTGATCCATTATTAAAAAACTATTCTACTGGCCTTTTTATACCTAAGAATATTGAAGCCTGAAAGCTGATCCAATTTTGATTTGTTCCATTTAGACGGTAATATTCGTATAATAAGATTAAGTTGTTCTCTGTTCAGTGGACTTGAACGCTGAGGCCGACCACATACACTTTGAGAACATTTTTGAACCTTACGAAAAGTTTCCCAACATTTTTCAAGGCTTGCTATCCTTCTTGGAAACTTTACTAACAACTTAGGATGCATCAAAAACCAAAGGGGTCTAAGGCTACGCATACACTAGAGATCAGCTTACTAGTCTAACCAGAAATAACAGAATATCAACTTTACTACAGAGCAACTGCCGTCTGCCCTCTGCAACCCAAAGGGATAGTAATATTCCATGTTTTAGATAAGTATCAGTAAATTTGAGGGTACTGACACCCCGTAACGACTATCAAAGATCTTCATGACAGACGGGACCGACGGTTTAACGTGCTCTCCGAGGCACGGGGCAAGCTATAGTTTACGAAACATTTTTTTGTCAACACCAGTCTGGACGTAATTAATTACTACTGACGGTAAGTAGACAGCGAAGGAGGATTAAACCTATCGAGCAACATTTACCGAACAGAACGCAGCACAAAAGGTACTTTCTGCACCGCTCATCTCCTCAGTTCAGGTCCATTGAATACACTATCTAAACGCTTCAAGTAATTCATGTTCACGTTAGCCGAAGGAAATGGTGTCGGCGTTTGATCGTCCCGTTAATATAAAAGCGATGCAGGCTCGCGGAGGCTATTGCTGGCTTGACTTTTAATAGATCTGAATTAATCATAGAGTGAACGTACGCTATCATTGTTTTTGGGTTTTACTGACAAATAGAATATGTAGATGGTCTGCTTAGCTTGTTTGTATCTGCATTTTAGAGTGAGTAGGTACACATTATGCGCTATGCTCGTCGCGTACATACCTACATCTCGCTTAGCAACGCGTTTTACGAGTGAGACCAAGGCATCCAGACTACTGGCTCAGTTCGGCAATGGACGTCGAAGTGATTGTTTGTGTGATTCTCCTATACCGCCGCTATAAGAGACGACGGCAGAGGCAAAGAGAATTTTGAGTTCATCCGATAAATACACAATAGCTTTTTCTTTTCCAAATCGTCCTCACAATTGCTTAAAATTTCGACAATCTCCTCGCTCTACAAGCACGCAGCTGACGACCGTGCAGCGCGCGTTCTAACAAAATTCTGACAGCTCGCGTCTGACGCACGCTTGATCAGTAGCGCGCTTTTACACACACTTTCGACTACCTTCTTTGTTCTGAAAAGACGCGTTACCAAAGCGCGCACTTAAAAACGACTAACGTGTACTCGCTCTTAAGGTTGGGTATAGAAATTTAAAGGGAGTACACATTATGCACTCGGCGTTGCGCTCTTCGTGCGTTAGTAGCGTACATACAGCGCGCTTAGTGACGCGTTTTACGAGCGAAACCAAGGTATCCATACTACGGGCTTAGTTCGGAAATGGACGTCGAAGTGATTGCTTGTGTGTGTGGCTCCTATTCCGCCGCTATAAAAGACGACGGCAGAGGCAAAGAGAATTTTGGGTTCATCCGATAGTCACACAACAGGTTTTTCTTTTCCAAATTGTCCTCACAATTACTGAAAATTTCGACAATCTCCTCCCAATTCGATTTTTTAAATATTCTATTCTTATAATCAGAACTTTCTATGTCCCATATTTTTGAATTTCTTCGATAAATAAGTCTTTTTCGAATTGCTCGATCTCCATTTTGATAATGATGTACGTCCACCCTACAAGAAAGCACGCGATCTAACGTACGGCAAAATAATGGTGCAAAAGCGCGCAGCTGACGCCAGCTGACGCTGTGACGCGCACTTGATTATTATTTTGTTTTTCCGTTAATGTGATTATGCACCGGTAATGCTCTGGTTTCGATCGATAAAAAAAAATATTTGAAAATTGTTGGAGGTCGAATAGGAATAAAAAAATTGTCTTTATGGATATAAATTTCTTACTACATAGATACGTTTTATATTTCTTACTCGCCTATAGTAAACAATATACAATTAACAAGACAGATAGACCGATTTACTCGTTCGTATCATTCATCCTAAATTCGTGATCCAGGTATTTTTGAACAGTGCCAAAATATCGGAGAAATAATCAGAACAACGGTACGTGGTATATCCCGAAACAGCTTTGGACTAATTGGCTGGGCATTTAATAATGTACAGCAAAATAAGTTGCATTCAAATGAAGATATCGGATGACTCGTATTGCTGTTTGCCCATGCACTTCTGCATTGGTGATCAGTATTTGCGATGCAATTTGAAAGCTCTTTGCTCTCGATTGATGCATCTACATTGGGAGTTTAGTGTATCGCCAATTCATCGTTTGTGGCAATAATAGGCTTTGCTGGACTTGTTTCTCGACTGGCTATTGTAAAGCTATTTGCTTTAGGAAAGTAACTATATCAGAATTTATCGACGCAAAAACCTTCAGATGATCTTAATACATAAATTAACTGATTGTATTATTTTCCATTTTAAGGGAAGGGTTATTTGTAGAAGTTACATTTGATAACTCCTCCTCATGTCATCCTATTTCTCATGCAAATCAAAGGTAAGGGACACGAGTGAGATCATTGACTGCAGCACCACCTACTGAGGCTGTGTTTGCAAACCATCCGGGAACCGATTGAAATAAACTTACACGCAAAATTTCATACAAATTAGTGCAGCCGTTTAGGAGGAATTAGGTGAATAATGCGTTCAGGAAAAAATATTTTATTACGATACCTTATATTTGTTATAGACTAAGATCCCGCGACAAATTAGTGCACTCATCGAGTTTTTGCTTAAAACCAAATTTTTAAGTATATTTATGATTAGGAGAATACATATATACTAGGTTGCCTATTACAATTTGGCCGCAAGTATGTTTAATTAAATGATTGTTAATTGATTTTTGGAAGATACTTTCGTTCATTCGTTTTATAAGTAAAATATCGTCTACATCACGGCTATACATATAAAGATTCTGAAAAACCACGGTTGCCATTGTTCATCTGGCCGCACCTCCTCGCAGTCAGATGTAACCAGGTATGATTTCGATACATTTTTACGTTCATAACGTTTATTTATGATTTATATATCAAATGAAAGCTAATTTTTTTCTGATTCTGATGATATATGGTTGCCTAATTAAATCCAGCCGCAAATAAGGGTTGCCGGCTGCTGAAGATTGTAAATATTTAAAGTAGAGTGAAAGAGAGTTATAGGGGGAATTCCCGTAACGCCCGATGGCACCTAGTGCGAACACTACACTATCTGGACAAGTAATCTTCCACATATTTTTAAATCGTGAGCAACAATTTAAAAATAATGTGGAAGTGGTGCGGGATAACATATCAATACAGGATCACACAACGCGGTTTTCCAGTGCTGCGACTGGGCACAGCGGTAGCAGCATTTTGCTGTTTATAGCGGCAAAGCATTGCGTCACGTTACTCTATTATGTAATTATTCTATATAAGGTTATATATTATGATTTATTTTAATATGTCACAGAATATAGTGTGCCATCGGGATTCGTAAAATATGCCGGTTGGCGTAGCGGGAGTGTGAGCGACTGCTACATCGTAGGTCGCGGGTTCGACTCCCGCTCAAGTCAAACATTTGTGTGGATGAAGATGGATGTTTGTCTTGGTCTGGGTGTTTCTATGTATAATATGTATGTATTTACAAAAAAATATACTTATATGTATGTTTATCCATTATCTAGTACCCATAGTACAAGCTCTGCTTAGTTTGGGACTAGATAGTGTTGTGTGAATGTGAAAAAAAGTAACACACACCCTGCCATGAAAACCTGTCTAGTGATAAAATATCTTAACAACAAACCTGGAACCAGCAGTATGAAGACGTCGACTAGTTTTTGTTTAGCAGCTGGTCAGAATATTCTAAAATTGTTAAAATTACCTGCTTTCACGATGAACAGATTAGCAACTTGACAAATAAAATGTGTGAGAAAGTGAAATAAGTGAAATTTTAACGTCGTCACCGTCGTGTAGAAATGTAGCTGAAGAGACAAAAATCATGTTATCTCAGGAAAAAGGAAAGAAATGGGCATCAAGTACAAAAAGAACAATAACTTAAAAATTTAGACAAACCAAACTTATGAAAGTTTATGGGAAAAGTGGAGGTAAGCTAACAAAAAGATGTCACTATCTCAAATATTCAACATAGAAAAACACGTGTCACGACGAATCATGATGAAGACACATGGTTACAGTGCTCCAGATGCCAAGGGTGCGCTTTTGAAGCTTTTGCAGAAGTTCTTGAATGTGGAAACGTCGTCGAGATATACACGATCAATGGCCGATGTTTTGCAGATGTCCGGCGCTAGTCTGTAAACTAATTGTGTGTCCGATACTAGGTGCCAGTTTTTACAATAACATTTTCTTTATCTAAACTTAATTGAAGTTCCTGATTATATTTATACAGAAATCGTATTTTTGTTGATAGATTAAGATTTCATAATTTGTTAAATCAACAAATTAAAATTTAATTAAACTTACATTTCTTAAAATAGTTTTTATTTTATTTCCTAAAAACCTTAGGTGTCCGCCACTGGGGAACTTCACCCTATGCGTGACGTCATTTGTCAGACGAGAACGATTGACAGCTCTGCGACGCTTTTAAGCCATTGCGCATGCGTCAAATGCTAGTCGACCCTGGTAGAATTCCGTGCATCGCGATCGATCGCGGCCGCGCGCGGCCTACGACTGTCGTCGATCGTTCGCGACAATAGTCAACGTATGAAAATGTATGGCACCGCTGCCGAGGCCCGCGACTGACGCGCGCGGCCGACGACTGTCGTGAGCCTCGCGCGGCCGTGTCTTGAAATTAGTAGTAATGAAAAAAAAAATCGGAAGTTTTGCCGACTATACAGGGTGTAAAAAGGCCCTTAACGAAAACTGAAATCCCATGTTGTACCAATCACTACGAACATTTTCTACTTCGGCACCATACCAGGGAAATTACTGGTTCAGAAGATATTGAAGCTCAAAGTTAGTATGGAATTTTTCTAATTCGGTACAAAATCGATGCATTTACCCCGCCAATATGTTCTTTAGATGCCCTGTAAGCCCATGGATAAGTAGGTTTTTCGAGCATTGCACGCGCGCGCTTTTAATTGCGGTTTAAAAAATGAGAAAACTTTAAAAAAATAAAACGTTTCCCAGGTATTATTTTTGGTTAGTATGACTTGGCATGATGTCCACAACGAGTAGACTTCGGTTTGGTGATGGGTCTTGTGACACTCGTCAATTTTGTATTATCGTTCCAAACTTCCAACATTTTTTTTCATTAGGTACAATATAACTGCCTTTGAATCAATATTTGCTAGTATCCTTTTTCATTTCTGCTTTTAAAGATGGGGTCGATTGGTACTCTAGTTTCATAATATAGCAACAGCAGCTCGTTATTCTCCTCTTCTTCTTCAAGGATGTCAATTAGCATTTCGACCATGATTTTGACTTCGCTAGACACACATCTAGAGGGAACTGACGAACAACATCTACTAATTTCAAGACACGGCCGCGCGCGGCTCACGACAGTCGTCGGCCGCGCGCGTCAGTCGCGGGCCTCGGCAGCGGTGCCATACATTTTCATACGTTGACTATTGTCGCGAACGATCGACGACAGTCGTAGGCCGCGCGCGGCCGCGATCGATCGCGATGCACGGAATTCTACCTTTAAGGTAGAATTCCGTGCATCGCGTTCGATTAAAGCAGAAATGAAAAAGGATACTAGCAAATATTGATTCAAAAGCAATTATATTGTACCTAATGAAAAAAAATGTTGGAAGTTTGGTACGATAATACAAAATTAAATTGTTTTTATACAGAATGTCACAAGACCCATCACCAAGCCGAAGTCTACTCGTTGAGGACATCATGCCAAGTCATACTAACCAAAAATAATACCTGGGAAATGTTTTATATTTTTTAAGTATTCTCATTTTTTAAATCGCAATTAAAAGCGCGCGCGTGCAATGCTCGAAAAACCTACTTATCCATGGGCTTACAGAGCATCTAAAGAACATATTGGCGGGGTAAATGCATCGATTTTATACCGAATTAGAAAAATTCCATACTAACTTTGAGCATCATATCTTCTGAACCAGTAATTTTCCATGTATGGTGCCGAAGTAGAAAATATTCGTAGTGATTGGTACAACATGGGATTTCAGTTTTCGTTAAGGGTCTTTTTACACCCTGTGTGTAGTAAAACTTCCGAATTTTTTTTTCATTACTACTAATTTCAAGACACTGCCGCGCGCGGCTCACAACATTCGTCGGCCGCGCGCGTCAGTCGCGGGCCTCGGCAGCGGTGCCATACATTTTCATACTTTGACTATTGTCGCGAGCGATCGACGACAGTCGTAGGCCGCGCGCGGCTGCGATCGATCGCGATGCACGGAATTCTACCTTTAGATTATATAACTATTAGATGGAGGCATACGACCCCAAGACCGTCACAAATAATCTGACATAGGTGGCCATATGGCCACCCATCATCCGTTAAAATATAATAGAATTTAATTTAAAACTTTGAGACTTCGGTCTTCGGTCATAGACATTTTAATAATTATTCGTATAAAGATTGTGACGTATTAACATAGTAACGTTATAACTTTATCGGTACTTAAATTTTACAGACTAGCTTCAGTACACCGCGGGTCTTACTCATCGCATAAAAAGGTAGTTTATTGTGATGTATAAGCTATACTACAATATATCAATAAAAATATTGTTTCACGATAGAGTAGGTATCCTCATTTTTTTTCGTTTATAAATGTTTTTTTTGTAAAACCATTTGCCGCAAACAACTACTAAGCCATGCAATTTTGTCATGATGTTTTCATTCATCATAGCAAGCCAAGCTTCTAGTAACCAGAGATTCATGCAGTAAATTTGAAAACCGATGCGTTAAAATGATATTTTCACAGACTTTGTCACTGCTTGGAGTGGTTACCGGTGTTACAATAAATATAGTTTGCTTTATTCATGTTAAAATGTTAAGTAAAATAAAAAAAGCATTTCAGTGCTCGTGTGAGGTTTGGTCATGGGAGAAATAATCTAACGGTTTATTTTTTTATTGCCAGTCAAATTAACTATACTGTACCTGGAGGCAAGCAGACATTGAAGATACTGAGCTTCAAGGTCTGCTTGACTCAGCTAAGAACCACAATTTGTTTATTTGCTCCTGTAGTTGCTTACATAAATGCAGATCTATTTTTTGAACGGATGTATGTCATCAATAACATTATTATGACTCTTTCCTACGTTCAAATTATTTTGTTGATATTTATATTTGATATATATTCCTTAATTTACTTGATTGAGGAATTAACATCATTCTTTCGATATTTATTCTGAGTAAACCAGATCTGATGATTTATTTCAAATTTTAACGACATTCTAACTTATCAAATTATAATGTAATGTTCAGTACATCCGTGAACATGGCGCTTGCAACAGTGCCGAAATATCGGTTACTCCAAACAAAGGTACGTGGTATATATCCCGAAAGACAATTTAAAACAAGTTTAAATGACCACGAAAGTTTAAATTCCTATATTATCAAATTTAGTGTGAACTGACGAAAATTCGAAACGTCTTTTGTATATATTATAATATCTTACTCGAACACTAGAAATAATTCATAAGTCAAAGTAAATATATTGGGTATAACTGCTGTTTTTATGCGGTTTCTATGTATATTCCTTATTCTCAGGAGCTGTCTGACACATTATGTTACGCGTATAACTCTCTTTCACTCTACTTTAAATATTTACAATCTTCAGCAGCCGGCAACCCTTATTTGCGGCTGGATTTAATTAGGCAACCATATATCATCAGAATCAAAAAAAAATTAGCTTTCATTTGATATATAAATCATAAATAAACGTTATGAACGTAAAAATGTATCGAAATCATACCTGGTTACATCTGACTGCGAGGAGGTGCGGCCAGATGAACAATGGCAACCGTGGTTTTTCAGAATCTTTATATGTATAGCCGTGATGTAGACGATATTTTACTTATAAAACGAATGAACGAAAGTATCTTCCAAAAATCAATTAACAATCATTTAATTAAACATACTTGCGGCCAAATTGTAATAGGCAACCTAGTATATATGTATTCTCCTAATCATAAATATACTTAAAAATTTGGTTTTAAGCAAAAACTCGATGAGTGCACTAATTTGTCGTGGGATCTCGTACTATTAAGATAATCTAACTGTTGCTGTAACGGATGCCAGGAATCGAACCTTAGCTGGTCCGCTACAGTGTGCTGGTGGTGTGTTGCTGACGAGTGATGCTACGACGATGCCCTTCTATCGGTGTATGTGGACTGTATGGCTTCTATCTATTCGGAGCTTGAGAAATAAAACATCTTCATACGTTGAGAGCGATGCTGTTCAGGTGTTCGGTGCTTGATGGTTACATATGGTTACTTGGTCACGAGATGGTGGTTGGGACGCCAACGAACTGGCCGAATACATGGTCGCTTAGGTACTTCGAAACTTTACCTTAACGACAACCACCGCACCGAACACGTGCACAGAGAATCTTTGTTTATTTTTAATTATCTATAAGGTACAAATATGTTTTTATCTTAGGTACTATGATACATGCATATATGTTCTATACATAGTTAGATAGGTCTCATAAATTTCAAGTTCTATCTATCGGTATACAATATCTAAAATTAACTACTTGCGTCACTAAAAACTGTTAAAAAATGTCGTCACACAAGGGCCCGCCCACTATATTTTCTATTGAAAAACTATTAAATACTATAGTTACATATGTAATTTTGGTAGGCCGTTGTGTGCAACTATATAGGGTATCTATTAAAACAAATACTAGAAAATATCTTTATTTAATTCGAAGTTATTACATGAAAACATACGATGCATAAGAAAAAATACAGATTTTCTTAAGTAAACACTATTATATATAAACAAAGTTTATGATAAACATGCAAATGTTTGTTATTATGTTTATTTTAACTATATAAGGTAATAACTAGCAATAAGAAAGTATCTAGACTTGATTTCAGGCCTATACGAAGCTAAAAAACACTTATAAAACTATAAAACGACTATGCAAACAAAACAGCTGTTTATCAACTATTAGTTTTTATGATTATTATCTGTTACAATTGATAACACTATTTATGATCGATATCTAGGTCGCTACAGTTAGCACAAGTTTCAAAACTAATGTTCACGTACTATGTAGTACTTCTTATTGACATTTTAACTATTTTAGCATTATTTAACGCTTTGACGCGTCCGGGAACCGAACCCGGTGTACCGCACGATTGGATAGCACTGATTTTATACGATTTTCACTCGCGGTTTCGAATACACTATTCACTGTCATAGTTTTTTAATGTCTGTCGCGAACGGTTGCCGTGGTTTGACCAGCCAACCTTACCCGCTTTCTTTTTCATTTAACGATAGCACCTCAATTGAATTTTGCTCAACACTTTATATTTCTCACTTTCTCTACAATTAGCATGCACTTAAAAACTGCCGCATAAAATCAAATTGAAAGAACTATCGCGCTAACATATTCAATGATAGTACACATTGAATTTGCTAGTTCTTTCAAACCAATTTGTCGGCAACTGATTTGAAACGCTACTTTTCACTTCATTGGAAGTTACTTATTGTAATTTTCACATGCAGGAATGTGTAGGTCAGGCAAAGCTAGAAACAGGTTTTTAGTTTTATAAATTAAATTATCGGTTTTTTTATTATTATTGATTGGTTCATCGTTAATGCTATATTATGGGTAGTATGGGTAGCTCTTGTAATCGTACCTATTTGCAAATATGTTTTTTTACATGTCATACCAATATAATAATACCAATGGGATCAGAATTATATTACATACACATATATACATTACATGCAATTTATATTATTTACGCTGTAACATAAAACAAAAAATATGTGCAGGCGTAGCCGTGGTTATCCTCTAGTATATTATTATGTTGGCTGGAACATTTTTGGGTGAAACATCTTTTAACTGAAAGCATAAATAATCTAAATAAAAAATATATCACAAGTGCATGATTCTACTAAGTCAACAAACGCAAGTTAATTCAAACTCATTTTTGCAGAAGCTAAAACTAATATTGTGCTTGACCCATTTTTTATTGTGCATGAACCGAACCCGACATTATGCGTGACCAACACGAACTTAGAAGGTATGTCTTGTTTCTGTAGTCCTCTGCGACAAAATATTGCACTAAGATTGCACATTGTACGGCGTAGTGGTTTAAGTAGTCGCCCCGCCGCTGCCACTAAGTGTGTCTTAGATGCAATTCCCACGTGGTACAAAACATCTCTAATTTGTTGTCACGAGCCTGGGTGTACGATGTTTGAATGTTTGTTAAGTACTCCATCCTATATAAAATAAGGTATATAACCTAGTTTGGGAGTCGTCTTTTTAAAAATATCGATGGGAAAAAGCATGAAAGACAGAATTCTGAATACAAAACTCACCAGTATGCAATGAAATAACAAATTTAATTTAACTGAATCGGTGTAATATAGCTCTCTGCCATTTTTATTCAAAGCATCTGATCGCTATGTGTTTCTCGTTTACTGTCAATTAAAATGTGTTGTACCGATCAGTAAAATTCTGTCAGAAAATATATGACTGCACATTTTGTCTTTTAATTATATTTCATTTTGTCAATATTGCATGATATGTGTTTGTCGTTTACTGTCAATTAAAATGTGTTGTACCGATCAGTAAAATTCTGTCAGAAAAAATATATGACTGCACATTTTGTCTTTTAATTGTATTTCATTTTGTCAATATTGCATGGTTCATTTTCTGAATGTATGCAGTAGGGCACTGAAAAGTGTCATATTTTTGTGCTTTTATTTATTTATTTTTATTATCAGGCAACATAGTTTATTATTGTTCTGGAATCTATCTTCTAAATAGTCGTAACTATTGATCTTCATAAACCAATTTAAGACATTTTCAACAGATACAGAGAAAACTATACAATTTTAGCAACATTATCGCACTGATCTGAGTCCAGTGCCGAAGGATGCAGTT
Organism: Euclidia mi; assembly: GCA_944739405.2. NCBI lineage: Eukaryota > Metazoa > Arthropoda > Insecta > Lepidoptera > Erebidae > Euclidia > Euclidia mi. The sequence goes on from OX123182.2 coordinate 9,829,819, forward strand.
AGGGATGAGTCACGCTACACCGCGCCGGGGCCGGGCCGGGCTTTGTCCAGGGCACAGCCGGGACAAGGTCAAACAACAGACACGGCCGTGCATTAAGTGCCCGGCCAGCGCATGGTGGATACGACACAGCCGGGCGCCGGCCCGGTCTCGGTGTCGCGTGAATCATCCCTTAGTGAAAAGACCCGAGTCGTTGTGAGCTTTCTGTACATAGCTTCGGAAAGTAGCTGTTATTGCGCTATTGTCCTAACCACCATACAAATAATCTTTTTTTCAAAAAAGAGATAGTAAAATTATGCAATATTTATTGCTTATACCTTTTTTCAATCGTATATTAATATATCTTTCACGCGTTATTTCGGAACCTTGTTTTAATTAAAGTTACTTAATCACTCATTATTTTGACATAGTTGGGTAGTTAAAGGACAATGGCAGATCTCCATACATCAAAATGTCTGAAATTAAATTGAAGCGAACAGTAACAAAAAATATATCAAAAAATTTGGCGTAAGTAACAGAATCTATAAATGATTCTATTTTCACTCAAGAAAGGTGGAAGAAGAAGATATCGGTGTTTGAATTTTTAGTTAAGAAGGAACAATGTAGGTAAAAGGAAAGTTATAGACTGTATAGTATTATATTTATCTATGGTTATAGTATGAAAGTTAAACAATGTAGGTAGGTACGTTTGAATTATCAATTGACATATGTCAGATTGACATCAAAACGCGGAAGTATTTTGTAGCATCTAACTGTCACAGCCAAAGACAAAAGCAGAGCTGCACATTTTAAATCGATTTTATGTGAAATCGATACAACATTAATACGATACTGTGACGTTTTTATTTGATTTAAACGTTGTTTTGCTTCAAAAATATTAGCTTATTGACATTATGTTGATTAAATATTAAATAACTGCATTTTAAACCAAACCAACTCTATAAAGGTCGATCGTATCGATTACTTATTTAATAATCGATACGGATATAGCACTCACGTCTATTCCTGTCACACCATTGTCTATGGCAACAATCAAATAATAAAGTATTCGTAATCAATTGGAATGCTTTTTATCATCATAAAATACTCCAGCTTTAACGAGAAAAAGTGAAAATATTAAAATTCGTAGAAAAAAAAAACAATTTGTTTTGTTCATATGAAGTTTAAGGTCGCCACAACAAACCCAGACCAAATTCTGCCATTGTTCTTTAAATTTGATAAAAAACATGAATGCCTATATAAATGTTCCTTATTCATTTTATTTTCCTGATTATGCCTCTTTAATAAAACTGATATGACAAAAATCGTGAAAGTTTTAAATAATTTAATTTTATCTTTCAGTGTATTCATTCAGACCATCAACCCCACGCAAATATGATCGCAATATGTATTTTATTACTTTTTTCCAATCGAAGTTGTTCATAAATATTTTATGCAATTCATATCAGCGGTGCAGAATTTATAAATAATATTGGAGATAGGTACAAAGAACAGCTGCCGCATTCCGTGCTGTTTGTAATATTCAACCGAAGCCACGGGGCGGTGCTAGTGCAGCCGTTTTGTTGTAGTTCAATTACAGACGTGGCTAAATGTTTGTGTAGATGTAATGTAAATGCTGGCTCGTTGTTATTACTGCAATGACTGCTGCAGTAAAAGATGTGGAGATTTATTTTGTTCATGTGTTTGTGTAATGGATTGAAGTACAATATTATTTAGAATGATACCAAGAAGGGTTATGCCTACCGCAAGCTGGACTCACGCTCTTGTTAAGATTGAGGGGAGCGTGTAGATACGGGTGGCTTAGGATCAGATTGTGGAGAGCCTTGCGGGAGGCCTATGTCTAGTATTGGACGTTTCTAGAGTGAGATGAAACTGTTTTAAGAGCACGGGCGTGCTATAAAATGTCTTACGAAAAACCTCATAAAAATAGATTATTATCTGTCTGTTGATATTTAAACATCAATTTTCTCAGAGACGAGTAAAGATATCGATATGATTTTCATTTAGATATTTCTTAATAAACGGTGCTAGTATTTGTGCAGCCGTTTCGTCATTAATTCAATTACAGGTGAAGCTGAATGTTCCTAGATGTAATTAATGTTAATGCTGGCTTATTATTATTGCCATGATTGCTGAAGTAAAAGATTGGCAGATTCATAATGCTGTCTGTGTAATGGGGTGAAGTAATTTGAATTGGTGATTAACATTAATCTTTGTTTAGAGTATTCTTATATTAATTTGTATTCACGTTCGCTGCTTTCAAAGTGTCGTAGTATCACATGAAGTTTTTATAAAAAAACTGCATTTTGAAACATTGCCGTATCGTGGTCCACCTTATTTACTTTCAGCCAACGGACACAAAGAACAGCCAGACACATAAATAGAATTTAACCTGTTACGAACGCAAGCCAAGGCACGCTATGCACGCTACAACATTTTACAGTGTCGTTACAAACCTATGCTACATAATTCTTTACACAGCGCAAATTGTCTTATTCTTTACACAGCTCGACTTCCTTTACAAAGTTTCTCAGCATCTTCAATTTCAAGCCAATTAAACAGAAGAATATCGCAAATAAATCTCGAAGTTCATCACAGTGAGGAATTTTATTAAATTTGAAACTAACCAACTTAGCTGATCATTTATCAACGGAATGCTTCGATTGAAAATATCGGAAGTTATACACCCTTCCAATAAAGAAGGAAACTAGACGTTATTATAAATACCTTGAACCATCAATATTATTGACATTGAAAAGTTAATTTGCTTGTGAGTGTGTATGCATGCGTGTGAGCGCGTGTATGTCATACCAACAAGGACTTCTAGTGCGTTTCTATTTCTAAATGAAGGGAAATATGGAAGAAAATCTAAACTCTTTTTGGTCTGATTCCCTTTCTCTTACCTTATAGAAAACAACGGATTGCCCACAGCTACGGCCGCATATAATTTTTTAATTTGACCGATTTCTCGATCTCGTAGGAATATCGGGAAACCCCTTCCGCAAGAAACATACATGGAAAATTTCAGTTCTTTGCGCCCAATAATTAGCTGTGCATTGTGTGTCAGCCAGTTTTATAAATAAATCAATGCGCTGGACTACAGGAATTTCAGTATTCAATCATACTTATTTCTATATCCAGAAGCCCAATTCTCTTCAATAAACTTGTTCAAAATGCAGTTTCGATTTAATGTCAGTATCTTACTCATGTCACAAATGGTATTCTCCTAAATTAACTGATATTTGACTGCTATTGAAATGTTATCGTGACTAGATCGTAAATTGAACAATGTGTCAACGTCGAACTATAGAAGTCAAATTAGACGATAATAACATTAAATTAACAGAATACATCGGTATTATTAGTAGATTTTGAATTGACTCAGAATCGTCTGAGTCAATTCAAAATCTAATCTCATTTCGTTCAAAATATAGTTTCCATGTCATAAAGAATACGAGAATTGGCCTTCTGATAAAATCCGACCAGTAAAATGTTAAGGTTTTGGGGTAGTAAATGATTAGTTTCAGCCTAGTCATGTCTTGTCTAAACTATATGAAAAAGTTTACAAAACTCATGTGACAAATATAATTTCATGTCTACCTAGTTTATCTCGTAAATGGAATGTGTCCTAACATTATTAATCATTCTTTACAAGCAGAGTATTTACAGAAAGTCTAGCCTTCGCTTAGCCGCCTAGTTTCTATTGGAAGATAGAAGGTACATTTATTTCTAGCGCGTCGTGCCGTCCGGTACAAGATATAATGAACACGTGTTAAATGAATCGTACAGAATTAATTTTAACCATTTCTATACGAGCAAGGCATGTGGGGGAAATATGTAGGTGTAATAAAACAGAGAAATGAAGCTTGTAAAATAACTTTTAAATATTCCTATTATAAAAGTAATTTTACAAACGGTACTTTTGAACTTGTCTTTAAAATTAATATATTGCGATGAAACCCGTAAACAGTAGGTTAATTAAAACTAAATGAAACTCAAGCAAACATGTAGTTAAAAAACAAGAAGTAAAAGAACAGATTTATTTGAAATGGAACACACTTGAAATTTAGGTAAATTACGGAATTCTTTACTGTTATAGCCTGATGGGTAAGTATGTCATTGATTTCTTAATCGGAGAATAACTTATGAGATGTTCTAATATTTTTTCAAGTTTGAGTGCCGTTAAAGTTCATTGTTTCTCTGTTTGGAAAATCTTTATAGCACTACCCCTACGGTTTATCGCTGTTGTCTCTTCTATCTTGACAAAAGCCCTCCTAAACAGCAGTCATATTAATAATAAAAGATAATAATTTTATTATGTTGATATGTATTATCAAAAGCTAAATATAACACAACTCTGCTTATCTTTTTATCAGACAAAAATAAAACAGACAAAATAAAAAGTGCTGTTACACTATTTCATTACAATGATTATCAAAATGTTGTAAATTTTAAAACGTATGCTAAAATAAACCAATCAGAATAATTTTCAGTGAAATTTTTCCATGTTTGTATTTTTACTGTGAAATAATAAGAGAGCCAATTTACACAATAACCCGCCTCGATATCTAGGTCACAATTACCCTTTTTTCCTATTTAATTTAAATCCTATTTTTCATGCAAAAAAGCCCATAATACTCTACACAAAATATGTAATAGTATTTACAATTTTTTCTGCTATTATGCCACAATCCGATTCGTAGAGATAAATCCTTAAATAATTCGCACAAACAGGCATAGTGCAAACAGTTTGTGGCTCAATGTTTGCTAACTTAAGTACTTATAACACAACTTATAATACATGGTAATGGTCAAAAGGTTCAAAAGGTGAAGCTAAGAGGGATCCAGAAGGGGACGCTCCGCGTGGGCTTGACGGGGCCTGCGCAGGATGCGTCCAACGGTGCGGGTGCGGGGGACAGTTCTGTCTGTCCCTCGCAGTCGGGTGCGGTCGCGGGAGGAGAGGCGTGTCGGTGTTGCGTTGCCGCGCGCCCTATCTCCCGCGACCAAATGGGGGCGCACCATTCGATGCGTCGCGACGGGGCCGCAGAGGAAGAGGAGATGCGGTGTTGCGTTGCCGTCCTCCCTATCCTCTGCGGCCGCTGAGTGTTTTGGCGGCGGAGCCCAACACCTTAATCCGCCGCCAAGGGGGTTTTGTTCGGGGCCCGCCTGACCATGTGGCGAGCCAGTACCCGTCGGGGGGTAGCGACGAATGCTTATGCGAATCCCTACCCTCCGACACACGGGTACATGAGGAAAACGGGTTGGTTTTTAGTCAGTAAGAGTCTGACAGTCCCCTTCGTCCTTCCCCCGGGGCGGAGGGACTCCATGAGAATTTTCCAACCCGACACCAAAAAAAAAAAACTTATAATATATGAGCAACATTAAATTGCACGTATTTTTGGAATCTGACCATTATACAATTTTTACTTAGGGAACAACAAGTAATCACAATTAGAATATATTTGTAGCCAATTCCAGGTACCAAGTTAACAACCCTTTTCAAAATTGTTAAGTTTTAAGACGCTGTCAGAAGTTATCGCCTTTGTACGCAATTGGCTGAGCCTCAGCAAATGATGTGTAGCAAATAATTCGCGACAGTAAGTTGCCTAGACCAGAATCAAACAATTTTGATTTTGATAACATGTCAAGTAAAGACCGTTGAATGTGATAATTATAGAGTTTCATGGCGTAGAACGGCGCCGTCTGACGTAAAAGGATTTGAAACATTTATTCTACGTATCACTGTGATTCTAAATAGAGGCTTAGAATAAGGATTTTGTTGCTATCTGAAAGAACTTTTTTAAGGACCTTTGGCCATTAATGGAATGTAAGGTGTGAAAAATAGTCCACCATCGGAAATAAAATCTGCGAGTCTAGAGCATTCGGCGCAGTGGTAAGCGGTGGCCGCATAAACTACTAGACAATTTCAGGAACCCAGTACAGATTTATGCTTATGATCGTAATGATTCTAGTTTTATTCCAGAGTTGCCAAAATGTGCGTATATTGCCTATTAATATTATCTTTCTATTTTGTAATAGACAACAATCTCCGGACTTTGTAGTCGGGAGATTGTGTATTTAGTGCGTAATTAGTTTACTACCTATATATATAGTGATGGTCAATTGTTCTTCAATATGAATATGAATACCTGTATTGTATCTTATTGCAGCGAGAGAAAATAACATATTAGTTAACCAATCACAGTATGAACTAGCATTTAGAATAGTAGTATTTTCACGCTAAGCTAAAACCGCTAATTGGACGAAATTTTTCGCTATCATGCATTTTTTCATTATACAAACTTATGCGACGAACTATCAAATTGAAATTGATTCGTTTAACACAAATTTTCCATCTCAAACAGGACTCTACAAGAGAAAGTATCCTTAGCAATTAAAACTTGGATGCAATACAATCCACAAACTATAAAAGCAATCTGAGCTGTGAAGGCGTTCAAACCTAAACAAATAAATAAGAGAACATAATTGATTGCTTTTATGAAGTTTAAAACGATCTTTTTACGGCTTAAGCAGTAAAATTATCGTTTTTTTACTTTTTTGTTTAATTACTAATTTATAATAAATAATTTAAGTTCTGAGATAATTATAAAAAAGATCTCTCCTCGATACACAACGATAAATCAATACTTCCTTATCATTGCTTATTATTCAACTATGCTGAAACTATCAGTTGTCACTAGTAAAACGTAAATCTCGCCCATCGAAGAATAAACAGACCAATCGTGCGATTTGCAATCGATACAAGACCGATAAATACTACCACCAATTGTACCTGCACGGTCCAACTATTAAGATTTACAACCCTGTATTCTACGAACGGAAGTAATCAATAATGACGTACATTCGCATACGTTACTTCTATACAGAGACTCCCAAACAAAATCCATAAAACGTATCACCAGAAACAATATAATCTACTTGTTGAAACATCCCTAAAAATGCACTTTCCACCACAGTCACGTTAGTTGTGGCCTGTCCGTCCCTTCCCTAGTCTAACACAATGGACCCCCAGGGGCACAATAGGCATCGACCCACGCACCAATGAGCCAAAAGACTGAATACTCGGCCAAAAGCATTTTATATCTGGCAACGGCCACAATAAACACGACAGCCAATTTTGTCAGAACTCATTGGGTCTTATCTTGACCACAAATACTCCAATCCAATATGTTAAATGAAACTACATAATAACTTTCAAGTTACATTGCTTGTTTGTCCCTAAGCAATGTCATTGTGGAGAGATAGAACTGGAAATGGTTTCCGAAGTAGGAGAAATGTTGGATAGTTATGTGTAGGCTAAGCCAAAGGAAAAAATGCCCATAACTAGGCAGCAATTGTCAACAGAATGCCGTCTTATTTATTTCTTAATAGCAAAGAAAACAACATTTCAGAGTAAAGCGTGTGGGATTTCAACTGAGATGAATGTTGGACGTAAATAGCGCTACTTGCGACACAATAGGCACATTTTCACGAAACACTGCCATCGTCAAAAGATATAGTTTTCTCTTGTAATTTGGTCATATTTTTTCACTAAGATGTTTCAAAAGTGTTGCCATTTAGGTCGACTGTAAAATTTTAAAGAGTTTCAAAATTATTAAGTATCCGAATAGCCGGTGCTTCTAAAGTTTGACTTGTGTAATAGAATATTAATTTGTGCTAAGCAGAAAAGGCCAACGTAGAACTTTCAGACTAATTAATATGCTAACATCGAGCGTATGCAAGTTGTAGCTACAGCTGAGAGTTGTCACCATGTGGTCATGACTAGGAATAAACCGATATTTGTAAAATGGGGTCGCAATATACGTAATACGGGTGCATAGGGTTCCCATCAAGAACTTAGGGTCCCAAGCCAACCTCACCTGCAAGTGGTGCACCTGCCGATCAACGGACGAGGCTCTGGCAAACAAAATGTCCCAATAAGCGGCAATAGGGTCGCCACCTATTACGTGGGATCAAAACACTGGCGAAAAGTGGGCGTTTAAAATGCCTCTGCCTACCCCTTCGGGGAAACAGGCGTGAGTCTATGTATGTATGTATGTATGTGTTCGTTACTAAAAATAATGACTGACTTATAGCTCGGAAAGGTTAAGCTTTTTATAATGCGATGACTACACAATTAAGTTAAAAATAGAACTTGATAAATGGTTGTGTACAAATAATGCTGAGTTAACAGATCTAATGCTTACTACCAGGTGAACTTCTGGATATTCTGTGAGCGATAACAATAAAAAAACAGATAAGTCATTTAAATTGTCTTCCTCTAGAGGGAATGGTAGAAAATACGTTTTCTAGGGTGTTGTTTTATGTTCAGAGAGAATCAAATTAGAGCAAATAACAATAAAAAGACAAAATCTTTTTGGACGTGAAGGGAATACCTATCAGTGACAACGATATGGCTCTTAAATAGCCTCACCTTCATGGTGCACGTAATACATTTATAACAATATCTGTGAATTTGTGAGTTTGCATTTAGTGGGAACTGCTATGGTATTTGAGTTGGGTATTTGGATGTGTTAAGGAGGGTATGTATGACCGCATAGTTAAATATAATATATTTATAAACAGTGCTGCTGTGTATCACAAAGAACTTGATAGAGGAGTTTAATATAACATCAACCTTATGTGTCCTACACACACAGTGTAAATTATGTTGTAAATTAAATAGACATGAAAATTTGAGTTTTGCTTTAGAGCTATCTAATGCCGCATGCTATATTTAAAATTAGATAGTAATCTTCTTGATAATTATCTCCTAAAATATATTAATCGATTTATAGATGGTAAAGCCAAAACTTGTAAATAAATTCAGTATATATACTGAATTTATTTACAAGTTTCTAAATCACCAAAGTGTTCAAGTGGTTTCCTCAGGTCAAAGTACTTCCGAAGATCTAAGCAACTTACTCACAAGGTCAATTACTATTTACTAATCCCGGCAAAGTAATCAAAGTTTATGCAAAGATATTTCAAGTAGCTATAGACGTGAAAGTGGCATCTTAACCAGAAATAGTTATTACAGAACATTGGTTCATTCATTTATAGTTAGAAGCCTTTGAGTAATTAACGGAAAATAATGACAAACAGGGACGGTAAAATTAAATGTAATTTGAACAAAATGGCTGCTTCGTTCGAAATTTAAACACAACTCGATCATTTGAAAGTCGAGTGTTTGTGACTTTGTGCGACAAAATAACGAATGAGTAGCGGAAATATGCTCTTGGCAGTACACCAAGTACCACTTGATAATTAACTTGGTATAATGTACTGTTTAATTAACTCTTATGTTAATGTTTTGTGGACTTCTTCACAAGTATATTTCTTGTGTTTGAGCTTTCCCATTTTGTGTTATGCTCGTTCCATTTTAGTCTGTGTTTATTTTTTGCTTTGTGAATGATAATAATAGAAGTGAATTTTCTGTTCGTTCTATTTCAGCAACCTTGTATTCAAATATTAAATTAACTAAAACTATTGCATATAATATACTCGTAGTAATCATCAGATTGATTTGTGAGTGTGACTTTTACTTTCTTGCTAAGACTTTGTTTTATATTGTAACATCTATACAATTTCCGGTAAACATTTGAAACTTCATAAGTTAGAAGTTTTTTTTTTATCAAATAACTCATGTTAATTACATAGTTAAGTTACGTTAGTAATAGCAGTAACAGGTTACTGGTCTAGTTGTCTGAAAAAAAATACTAGTATAAAAATACCTCTCGTGATCATAATCAGACTTTAGGTCAGAGTGTCATTATTTTGTGGTCATTGAAAAATGTTTTAAGATAATTCCCGTACTGGGTAGAAGTCTGTGTCGCGGGGAACTTTACAAACTTGGAAACAAAAAATTTTTGACCATATACCTAAAGTGATCCACAATGGTCACTAATTATTTACTCAAAGCTGTTCATTATTACCACTACCCACTCGCAGCCCATTTTAGACTCCATTTCTTAAGAATCAATCACTTTCAGAATATACACCTACAAACAATAAAATAAAAATAAATAAAAATGTTGTGTGTGGTGACTTTAATGTAAATTTATTGGAGGATAGTAGTCTTAGTACAAAATTAAAAGCGCTGTTTCTATCATATAATCTGAAGAACTTATTCTTAGAGCCCACAAGAGTTACTTCCTCTACATCTACTTGCCTAGATAATATATTTACAGATATCGTAGTAAGAGACAAGCAAATTATTAGACAGTTAGACTCAGACCATTGTGGACAGCAGATCTCCTTTAATGATAACAGTAAGAATGTTTCTAGGCAAAATATAGTTGTAATACCTAAAACTGCAACTCGTTTTGCTAGGTTTCAAAGTAAACTAATGACTAGCTGGCCACTGTTAGATGATGAAGGTGACCCTAATTTGTTATATAATAGCTTTTTCAAAGCGTTTTGTATAGACTTTAATTCGGTTTTCACACCTAGAACGATTACGTTTGGAGGTAATGCAACCTTCTGTGAATGGGCAACAACTGGGCTTCACAAAAGTAGAAAGAGATTATATGAGCTATATGACGAGAGAAACTTTAATTTAAGTGAACAATTTCAGGATTATGTTAGAAACTATGCTAGGATATTTCGGAAACTTTGCAAGAAAGCTAAGTCTCTTTACCTGAGTTCAAGGATTAGGAGTAGTGACTATAAAATGAAAATGACATGGAATATAATAAACAGCGAGACTGGGAAAGTTAAAAGTAAAAGTTCAAAATTTAGTTTAAACATTGATAACGACACTATTACATCAGACTCAAAAGTTGCATCGGCGTTTGAAAGTTTTTTTACTGATATCCCCGTTATTACTACTAGATCTTTGGACTCATCAACCCCAATGCAGCGGAATCTCTTTTAAAAGAAAACATGAGTACAACCTATAGTAATTTCTCATTTCAGTATATAAATTCAAATGATGTTATAAAAGCTTTTAACACTATAAATTTAAAGAAGACTGCAGATTTGTGGGGAAATTCCGTTACTATTACCAAGTCCATTATTGCTTTAGCTGCTAACAGATTAGCTTTAATATTTAATAAGTGTATTGACTGTGGTGTATTTCCTGATCTTATGAAAGATAGCAAGGTAATACCTTTGTACAAAGCAGGTAGCACATCAGACCCCACCAACTATAGGCCAATTTCTGTGCTGCCCACATTTAGCAAAATTTTCGAGAAATTGATACTAGACCAACTGCAAAGTTATTTTAATAACAACGAGCTTCTACACTCTAAACAATTCGGTTTTACAAAGGGGCGCTCCACGACCGATGCCGGTGTTGAGCTTGAAAAACATATCTTTGATGCCTGGGAGGATTCACATGATGCTTTAGGTGTCTTCTGTGATTTGTCCAAGGCCTTTGATTGTGTAGAACATGATACATTGATCAGGAAATTACATCACTATGGTTTAAGTAGTTCTGCTCTGCATCTTCTTACTTCATATTTGAGTAATAGGATTCAGAGAGTTGATGTCAACGGGACGCGTTCGCATGGGTCTGTAGTCAAAATGGGCGTCCCACAGGGTTCAATCCTCGGTCCTTTTTTATTTTTAGTTTATATTAATGACTTACCACACCTCGTCAATGACAAGCACGGGATAGTACTGTTTGCTGATGATACCTCACTTTTATTTAAATTAAAACGACAGCAAATTGATATGGACGATGTAAACATTGCTATCTCAAAGGTGGTTCGCTGGTTTGAGGTTAACAACCTGCTTTTAAATAGACTAAAAACTAAATGTATTCGATTTTTGATGCCTAACGTCAAACAAGTGAACACCTCAGTAAAGGTTAAGGATGATGTGTTGGATCTTGTGGATAACACCAAATTTTTAGGCATTACACTAGATTCTAAGCTGCAATGGGGACCACATATTAGTAAATTGTCGAATAGACTCAGCTCTGCAGCATACGCAGTCAGGAAAATTCGCCAGTTAACTGACATTGACACTGCCAGGCTTGTATATCATAGCTATTTTCATAGTATAATGTCATACGGTATTCTCCTGTGGGGAAATGCTGCCGACATTCAGACCATCTTTGTTCTGCAGAAAAGAGCTATTCGGGCAATTTATAATTTGGATTATGGGGCTTCGTTAAGGAATAAATTCAAGGAAATAAACATTTTAACAGTTGCAAGCCAGTACATTTATTCCAACCTAATATATTTATTCCAAAACAAGGCCTCATACTCAAAGAAAAGTGATATCCACAATTTGAATACTAGAAATAAGAGTCAGCTAGTAGTGCCGGCTACCCGGCTAGAGAAAATAAAAAAATTTTTTGTGCGCTTTTACAATAAAGTGCCAAGCAATATTCAAAACTTAAGTTATAATAAATTCAAAAAGATTATAAAACGTAAACTTTGTCAAAAAGGGTACTATTCAGTGCTAGATTATATTGAAGATAAAAATGCTTGGGATTAATTTGCTCGGTCCCACAGGCTACTTATGTTTGATTAGTGTTAAGTTTCATGTGAGTGTGAGTTATTTTGTCTATATTATGCTAGTTAGTACTTTTATATTATTATTAAAAAAGCCTTATTAATTGACAACAACATTATAGACACACCAGCTCATATACCTATGAAAAATTCAATGTAGTTACTAAGTTTTTAAATTGTATAGAATCAAGACGTAGAAAAGAGTGGCCCGGAGTTTCTTGCCTGATTCTTCTCACGAGGCTCTACTTTCTGAACAGGCATTTTTTTCAATGCTCAACTATGTTAATATGCATTTAAAGTTACTTTTTTATAATTTTTTATTTGTATAACTTTCTGACGTGTCCAAAAAATTTAAACATTTTTATGGAAATAAACATATTTGAGTTTAACAAATATTTCAATCTATTTAACTTAGATTACATTTGCTTTAAAGATTATTCTTTTACCTACTAACAATACAAGCCTTTGGGAATTTTGTTGCACAATAGCTGTATCTCGGAAGATTTGGTACTTGATTTCCTAGTGAGATGTTAATGCGATTGAACGGGATATCTAATACAATAAAGATTTTTAATGATCAGTCCAACTGGCTCTTCTTTACTTTTCTTCTATTTCTAACATATCTTACTAGTGGATGCCCGTAGCTAAGTGCGTAGATTTTAATTTAACCGTTTCTGCCCGATCCCGTGGCAATAAAAAAGTGCGGAATTCGTCGAGCAGTAAATGTGTATATTATGGCTTATTATATAAATTTTGAACTTACAACTCACTCACACAAACACAAACATATGCACACGCACACGCATAATCATACTAGCAATCACACAATTAATACATAATATATTTTCTTCGATTATTATATATCAATATATTATAATTGTATGTACTTATTTTTACTATAATAATATGTTGGTCAGTATATGAGACACACTACACTAACACTTAAATTGTAGTAACAATCTATTGTGAGGGCCCTGGTACCCAAAACACAAGTTTAATATTACCTTGGGTACCAGTGTTCAACAGATATGGATGCAAACAAATTAAGTTATTGCTGTGTTCTTACCAGATTATATCTTTTGTGCCAATAAATTAATATATTATTTATTTAATTTTTGGAAATTCCTAGCTATAGTTATTAGATTACTAATAAATATTTCAAAAGATAACGAATACGAGAAATATCCTTATGCTCACATATTTTTGAGACTGCTATATAACGAAACATATTCAATCTAAAGATCACAGATTACATATGTAATGAATTTCGGCTTTAGAAAGATATTACGTTTTCAGTAAAACATTGCCGTGTTTAAAATTAAGGCTTGATATAATATCACCTCTACTAATATTCACTTGATATGCACTTAATATCAAAAGGAAAGGCAGTGATCAGGTTTATTTAAATTTTTATAAGACATTATTTTTAATAAAAAAATGTACCAATACTACACGTTACTTATTGATGTAGAGCCCATAACGTCTGCAGTTATTTACCTATTATACTGGTAATCATGTTAGATGGTTTTGCAATGGGCTCTCCAGTATCGCCTGTTGTCGCTGACATCTTCATGGAGGACTTCGAGGCGCGAGCACTGTAGCCTGCCACAATTACATCGAGGTTCTACAAGCGGTATGTAGATGACAGTTTCACAATTTTTCCATCAAAAAGTGTTAATGCTTTCCTAAAGTATCTTGATTCCGTTAATAACCAAATAGAATTCACAATGGAATTGTTATCAGGAATAAAAACAACTCTTTAAGCCACACTGTGTACAGGAAAAAGAACCATACAAATAGGTATTTAAACGGTTAATCTCACCATCATCCTAAACAGTTAGCTACCGTAGGCATGTCTCTGTTTCAGAGAGCCCGGGGGATCTGTGACAAGAAACACCTGGACGCTAAGCTTCAACATATCAGGCAAGTTCTGCAAGACAACAAGCTCCGACCACCGCGCCACTGTCACAGGTCCCTGAAAAAACAAAAACCATCCACAGTTAAAAGACAACCTGCTGTCCTCCCATACATCAAGGGCATGACCGACATTGGCTACATCTTGAAGCGAGCTTCAATCAAAACTTACTACAAGCTGCTAACGAAGATATGTCAATTCCTACCAAAAGTCAAGTGTCAGTTAGCCTTGCAAGAGGCCGGTGTCTACAAAATAGACTGTTAATGTGGGCTCTCGTACATTGGACAAACCAAGAGAAGCATAGGCATTCGACTTAAAAAACATATAGCTGACACAAAACATAAACGCTCATCAAAGTCTGCTGTTTGTAAATATGTGGAACAAGGATCCAACCACTACCTGCGATTTGATGAAACACAGATACTCGCAAAAGAACACCGTTTTCTTCCAAGGATGATACGTGAGGCTATTGAAATTAAAAAACACCCTAATTTCAATAGGGAAGACGGTTTGGATGTTCCTCCAGCTTGGCACCCTGTCATGAGGCAAATGAAACCCAAAAAAGACAAAGTCACCAGAAAACATATGGACACTGTGAGCTCCTTTTGCGTAAATAATAACGTAGTTGAAAAATGTTCGGGTACTTGAGTTAACTTATACATTCAAGAAAAAAGACAAATATCACCTCAGTCTGCCGTGAACATGAATCTTGTAAAGAATTCGAAACGTCTCGGCTAGTAATAAAAACGTAATTTCTAGATCATATGGTTTAAATGCAATAACTAGTGCAACCAATATAACGCGATAAAATCCGTAAACTGTAGTTTAATTTCAAAGTGTAACATTCGCGTAAACCCAAGAAAATATTGAATTATCATATTTTAACGTTAGTAAGTGAAATATCTCTTTTAAAATAATATTTAGTATTGGTTAATATTAAATACCAAAAGGTTATGTTTATTCACTGCAACAAATTCAATGGACGCATTTATTTTGTGATATTAAACTGTTTTGGACATGGATGCATCAACATATCAACTAATATTACTTCTCTTGAACTTCAGAAATAAGCTATGTGCGTATTAAATTGTTAATTATAGTGTGGTGAAGTAAACAATCGTCTTGAAACTTGCACGTCTGGGAGTTCGCCATCATGTTTGCGAAAGTCATATTGTGAGGTTTGTCAACCGTTCTCATAGTGAAAAGAGGCCCGTGCCCAGCAGTGGGACAGTTTATGTACAGAGCTGATGATGACAATGAAGACTTTGACAAGGGTTTTGAAAAGAGAGTAATGTTATGACTTTATTCACTTTTCACGTAGACATAAAAATAGAGCAAGTACAGGTAGTTTCTGATATCATAATAGTTAGCGGTTATTACAAATGAAATGAAATTGCCTGGAAGCTGGAAACGGCAGCAGTATAAGACGTGTCGCTAACTTTAGAATATGTTTCACGGTGCAACTAGGGCAAAGATTATGCCATCCTTTGATATGGTACTCATTGGATTTCTGAGTAATAGAGTAAGCAGAAGCATTTGATCAAAATCCTATGATTAAGCATTCCAAAATACTCTTTCGCTTTGGCCATTACTGTTCTAGAAAACCGCTGAAACCGTGGATATGCAAACTATCAAAACTATATTTACTTGAATTATACTAAAGTCCCTACAATACGTGTAATATAAGAGATACAAATACTTAATACCAATACCAAGCGGCGGGGTCGGGCGCTGCTACAAGCTCGGAACATAAATCGACGTCTAAACATATGGAATTACGCGTAAGCACATATAAACTCAAAGTAATTATCCATGAACAGCCATTTGTAAAAAAAATGACAATATATATATATATATATATATATATATATATTTGCGAAACATATATATATATATATATATGTATATATATATATATATATATATATATATATATATATATATATATATATATGTTTCGCAAAGGTATATGTGGATGTAATGTATATTAGGGGTTTAGGTGTACTACTAGTTGTGATGATGATCATGTTATTGTGTAGGTATGGTATGGTAATGGAATGTATGTATAAATAGTTATATGCATTTTTTTCACTTTTCGCCGTATTCGTATATCATTCGTAAGAATATAAAATTACATGGAAATACTCAAGTGTACTCTTTACTCAAAATTGACAGAA
The DNA here is from genome assembly GCA_944739405.2 of Euclidia mi. Classification (NCBI taxonomy): domain Eukaryota; kingdom Metazoa; phylum Arthropoda; class Insecta; order Lepidoptera; family Erebidae; genus Euclidia; species Euclidia mi. The sequence continues at coordinate 9,846,372 of OX123182.2, forward strand.
TTCTCATTATTTCTTTGTTTTTTCCTTTTCATTTCATATTCGTAGTTTAAGGTTTAGTTTGTGTAATATAAAAAAACCTTACTGTTAATAAGTTAAATTGATAATAATAAATTTTTAGAGTGCATAGGGTTCCCACCAAGAACTTAGGATCCCAAGCCAACCTCACCTGCAAGTGGTGCACCTGCCAATCAACGGACGAGGCTCTGGCAAACAAAATATCCCGATAAGCGGCAATAGGCTCGCCACCTATTACGTGGGATCAAAACACTGGCGAAAAGTGGGCGTTTAATATGCCTCTGCCTACCCCTTCGTGGAAACAGGCGTGAGTCTATGTATGTTTGTGAATTTTAACTATTTACACTTCACAAATGGTTAACTTAAACACTAATATTACATAAAAACAATAACGTTGCTGCATTTGTGAGATACTGGTGCTTGAGATAGGTAGCTGTGTTACAGGTCACCAGTAATAAACATATAATACCTTATGATATACTACTGACAGCAGGGGCAGCGATAGCCTAGTGGAGAGACCGCCAGACTGCTACGCAAAGGTTTCGGGTTCGATTCCACGGCACGCACCAATGACTTTTCGGAGTTATGTGCGTATTAAATTGTCAATTATCGCTTGCTAAACGGTGAAGGAAAACATCTTGAGGAAACCTGCATGCCTGGAAGTTCCCCATAATGTTCTCGAAAGACATGTGAAGTCTGCCAACCCGCACGAGGCAAGCGTGGTGGACTATGGCCTTACCCTTCTCATAGTGAGAAGAGGCCCGTGCCCAGCAGTGGGACAGTTTATATATAGGGTTGATGATGATGATACTACTGATGCGAAGTGCAAGTGTACTCCAATCTGAGTATAATTGTTAAACCTAATTGTTTTGAATAGCTAATGAGCATTCTGTCAATTTTGAGTGAAGAGTACATTTGAGTATTTCCATGTAATTTAATATTCTTACGAATGATATACGAATACGGCGAAAAGGTCACAGTAATTTTTTTTTTAATATAATTGAAACGTCTCTGTGTTTGCTTGATACTACGTTTTACATCATGGTAAGAATATTTAATTAAATGTGGGTTGAAACGTCAGATCACTTGTGCTGTGTTTTTCTCATTAAACTGTTTCACTAAAACACTCAGTAATATGTAAAAAGTCACGCAATTTGTAAAAAATCTTGAGCTTGGTTCTAGAAATTTGGGTTGAATATGACAGCGTCTTTTCGTTCTACTACAATTAAGAACACAAATTTGTACTCACGATTGCATAGTACAAATAACTAAAAATAATAATAGTAGTAGTTGAAAATATATAGAGCGTCACGCAAAATATGAAACGCACACATACACATACTAATATTCTCACATTCATATCATTAGCCGGTAAAATTCCAAGAATCATTCCAACCTAAATCCAATCCAAGTTTATCCATAATTCGGCATACAAGCAGAAACAAGGCAATTAATATGGAAACACAGTTCCGATAGTCCCATTCTCGACATTAACACATGCATTGGAATTACAGTAAGTGGAACATTCTGCGAACGAAGTTATCTAATAGATAATCTAGTTAATCAGGTAAGAAGCATAATGTTTGCTATCACTATTCGTTGAGAAGTAATGTATCGGGAACAGAGTAATATGAATGGGTATCGGAAATAGCTGTGCTCTATTTTGGTTGAAGTGAAACCGGCAAATATGTACGAAAGGAGTAATGAATACAGTTCAAGAACCGCGTGAGGTTTGTGAAGTTTTTTTTTTCTCTTTATTTAATTTAGGGAATTTTATTACAAAGTAATATGTTAGTCCCATCGTACCCTAATTTTGTTCATACTATTAAGCTTTATGTACATAAAAGCCTTTGATGAGTAAATATCCCAAATAAGTCCAATGCAGATTCTGAGGTTGGATTTCCTAAAATATTTATAAAGTATCCAGTATCGTACCCATTTATACAATATTTACTCATCAACGACTCTCTCTGTGTTTGATATTTGACGCAATCCGTCAGCAAGTGTTGGACATCATCAAGTTTTCCACAAACCTCACAATTTGGAGACTCAACTTTTTTCATTAGATTTCAGAACTTTCTAGACGGATAGTGTCTTGAACGAAGTCTATGGTTTGTGAAGATGGAAACAAGTAGCGTTTTGTTGTCTCTCCCTACCCCGACGGGAAAAAGGCGTGAGTATAATTAAGTATATTATGTGTGTTTTGGTTGTATGTATATGTTAAAGTTTATCTAATTGCAAATTGTCACATTGAAGCAATGTGGCTCTTGCAGTAAGTAAGATGAGAAATATAATATATGACCTCATATTCGAGGGAATACTGAATAATACTTTTCTCATCCCTTTCACTGTAGGAAGGTAGGATGGAAAGGAAAACAAAAATTTCAACTACGTAGGATGATAGCTCCGTCTTGACAAGCATAGTATTGAAAAAAAGACTCCGATGAATTGAGAACCTCCTCCTTTTTTTGAAGTCGGTTAAAAATCCTACGGCCAGATAGACGATGACGTAAAGAGGGTGGCTGGTAGTGGCTGGATGGTGAAAACAATCAAGCATGTCCTGTACCATACTCTAGGGAGACCTTCGTCTAGGAATAGGCTGAGGAGGATGAAAGTGGTTGAAAGATGAACATCACGCAAACAAACAAAATATGTTAAACAAAAGCTTGTAATAAAACCAGCTAGGAAAATGTGAAGATCAAAACCGTCTCTGCCAACACAATTACAGGATAAACAAGCGTATTTCAATTGATCTTTCGTATTGTAATCGAACATTAGGATGTAAATATACGATATTGATACACTCCGATATACAGTACTGTGCTGAGTTATTGAGTGTAACAAATAACAATTCCCTATACAGCGGCATTGTTCAGAACAATTTAACATAACGAATTAATGAGGTTCCCAACGAAATGCGTGGCGCGATCAATAGTAAAGCTGGTGTAAATAATGAGGCAGATTAAAGGCGGCTAAACAAGTGATCTAAACACTATATACTGTCAATCGGAGCAGTCAATCGTACGGATAAGTGTATCTTTAGACTGTGTGTGCTGAATAAATGTACGAGGCATCTCAACGATCATTTAAAGAAACACAGTCTTGATTCTGCAATAAATTATTCAATAGTTGAAGAGGTACTAAATGCAAGCTACTATGTTTATTTATTTATTTCCGCATATACAAATATCTTTACAGGTAAATACCCAATACGATATTGTACTACGAACATATGAATATATGCAGAAGTAGAATATGACTTTGTGAAATGTATGTTATTATCAACTCAGTTTAATCTCATAACAGCCTTTAATAAAACAATTATTGGTATGCGGTGACATATATTACTTCATTTTAGTTTTCACCTTTGTTCCTGAGTTAGGTCATCATCATCACCCTAGAATTCCAGCTATCCCGGTTGGAATTCTAGGACCAATTAACTAGGAAGGGGTAGACATTTCGCCAGTTATCTAAACATAACTGGCGACATGTATTATGATAGTGATAGGGGGCGAGCCTATTGCCATCTAACGGGCAGATTATTAGCGAGCGATAATTAACATTTTTAATACACACGATATATAGCTTGGAAAAGTCAGAGATGTGTGCCCGGGTTACCTGGAGATCGAACCCGAGACTGTCGTCGCCGCTGTATACAATATTCTACCCATTCGCGTAAATACAATTCACAAAAAGATTACTTAGTTCAGAACCCATTTTAGCCCGCTGTTTGACGTCGGATTAATTCTAATGCAATGCCTGCACCGCACTAAAGCATACCGCATCATGTATCACAGTGGTAACCCATTTGATTTAGTGTCAATGTTCGTGGCTGTATCGATGCAATAGGCGTTTACCCTGCTGGGGATAATACGGAAGAACTGAGTAACCAACTCGGGTAATCTTGTCATAAGATAATGTTTACTATATTTCGGATTAGGAGGAGAATTTTTAGTTATGAACTTATGACACACAATGTATAAATAGTTCGTAATATGAGTTGTCTTAATGAAATTAGCACAGTGGCCTATACACTTTTTTAATACAACACATTCCGAACTTTCACCGCGAAAATCAGACGCGAAAACAATATACGTGAAAAACTTTTTATTTGCCCAAACAATTTGGCACAGGCTTAACTAAGGCTGTTAAGCCACGCGCGTCACGGTAAAACTAGAAAAAGTGAGCTAGGAATCAAATATAGTATTGATGTAACAACCTTGACAGAAGTACTGTGTCCCATGTGTCTCACAAATGTACTGCTTCCCTTTCTATTCAGTCAAGACGCTTGTCTTACAAGCATTAAACGCTCCCAGAACAACAGTTTAATACTTAATAATGTCGCACGAGTGATTGATTTTCACGGGATAGCCGGGATCGATCACTCGCCGAGCAATTAAAAAGAGATGATTAGGTTGTCTTACGCGAAATAAATAAAAAATATCACCAGGAAAGATTAAACTCGCGTTATATTCCAGATTCACAATGGTTTTGATTACATAAAAGAACTGACACTTGAGGTTAACCGACTAGACAAGTATCCAGGGCGTAGGTCGTAGGTTGACACTCCACAGGTCCACGGATGAATACTCAGCTTTGACGTGTCTCCCAGCAGAAGAAAGGGCCCAACCACGTGTGTCGCTGGTATATATATGGTCGGCAAGCGGGTGAGGCTCCCCACTGCAGTGCGTCATCGTAGTGGGGCTCGCAAGCGCCGAGGCACGACGTCCCACACCCCCCCGTTAGGCCGGGATTTTCCCTAAGGAAAATTCCCTAGCCCAACGGGCGTAGCAGCCCTGAAGATACTCCCTGAAATTAGAGAAAACAGGGGCATGAGTACCTTGAACAAGTGACAACCCTAAACGCTAATTAGTATACCTAAATAATAATGACCCACGCTTGCATTCTTCACGCGTACAACGGCAGTCTGAACTTGAACATAAACATTTATCATTCATAATTCATCACACATACCTACATATAAATGCCAAGGCCAGTGTAATGGCCCAATAGCAAAGATAACAATCTATGGAGAAGCGCTTAGGGTAATTATTAGGGCCCACGTTGGGCGCCAATGTCGCACGAGTGATTGATTTTCACGGGATAGCCGGGATCGATCACTCGCCGAGCAATTAAAAAGAGATGATTAGGTTGTCTTACGGGAAATAAATAAAAAATATCACCAGGAAAGATTAAACTCGCGTTATATTCCAGATTCACAATGGTTTTGATTACATAAAAGAACTGACACTTGAGGTTAACCGACTAGACAAGTATCCAGGGCGTAGGTCGTAGGTTGACACTCCACAGGTCCACGGATGAATACTCAGCTTTGACGTGTCTCCCAGCAGAAGAAAGGGCCCAACCACGTGTGTCGCTGGTATATATATGGTCGGCAAGCGGGTGAGGCTCCCCACTGCAGTGCGTCATCGTAGTGGGGCTCGCAAGCGCCGAGGCACGACGTCACAATAAGCATGTTCGTGTTGAGACACTTGTCATACCGGTGATTTCACAATATCCCCGGCTACACGGTCGTAACCCCAAATTGGGTTTAGTGTTCCATAGATTCCTAGGAATGCTTTTATCCGATAATAGGGTAAATGGTTATTTCTGATACAACACGATACAAAGAAATTCTTTTGAGATTAGAATTTGTTAGGCCTTTAGTTCAATTCTAGTTGGAAAAGAATGCCAATGGTATTAAATAGTTTGTCCCCTATTTTATTTTCTGTATTTTGCTTGGTTCCATGGTCGTATTATCGCTGTACAAGTTCCATTTTCCCTCTTTTTTGTAGCTTATTACGTGTGAACCAGCTTGGATTTGGTTCAGTATCGAGTTTGTTAATTTTCGTTGCCATTTACGTGATCATCATTGATCGTCAGCCTAGTCTATCAAATAGTCCGCTGTCAGGCCATTAGATAGTCCACCACTTTGGTCAAGTGCGGGTTGACAGTATTCACATGTCTTATAAGAACATTGTGGAGAAGTCTCAGGCATACAGGTTTCCTCGCCATGTTTTCCGTCACCGTTAGCAAGAATAATTATCATTTTAATATACATATATCTGCTAGGATCTCTACTAGGCAATCGCTGCATATAATAGTAATTTACACCATAGTCAAAATAATCATCTTAATAAATTATTCGGGTATTACCCGACTGTTGCAAGCCTCATGATCACGAATGCACTGCATACATACCAATATATTAAACATTTTAATAAAGATAACGACAGCCAGCATCAACTACGTGTAAAATGCTATGCCTATGCTATGTTATTAATTTACAATTGCAAGTTTAAGATGTAAAGACGAAAAACAACAATCACCTCAAATCCTTCATACAACTAAATGCTATTTTAACTAACATTTCGAAAAAATATTAACTGTTTTCTATGTGAGTGAACAATATAATATAAATGAAGTCGGTTAAAAAAATTAAGGTCGTTGAAAGCTCATTTAATGCGAAAAGATATAAGCATCACGCTATGGCCACGGATACATGGCAAGTCTGCTGTAACCGCGGGCTCAGCTAGTATGTTATAAGTATAATACCCAGTTTGGCTGTTTTAATTTAACAAGTTTTATTTAGCGGGTTTCTAAAGGCGGATAATAATTTAAAACAAACAATTCAGAGACACGCTAAGCGTAGTGGTTGAAGCGGTTACCTCGCCGCTTGACACTGCGTCGAGTGTTGTGGGTTCGATTCCTACTCGAGACAACAACGGCGATAGCCTAGTGGTGTACGTATCGGACTGCCGAGACGATGGTCTCGGGTTCGATCCCCAGATACCCCGGGCACTAACTCTGACTTTTCAAAGTTATGTTTGTATTAAAAATGCTAATTATCGCTCGCTTAGGCTTACTTCAATAGGCTCGCCCCATATTACATTGGAACCTAAACATAATCGGCGAAGTGTGATTGTGTAATACACCTCTGCCTACCCCTTCGGGGATAAAAGGCGTGAAGTTATGTATAACACTTTGTGTGATTCATAAATTGTTGTTTCGAGTCTGGGTGTTCATTGTGTCCGTTAGTTGTATGTTTGTAAAGTTCTCCGCGACACAGGATTTAGTCCTAGTGCGAGAGCTGCCTTAAGAAAAAAAAACAGTGAAATATCATATTTTAATAGATTTCTTCATCCAGACGAAGCAGCAAAATTGTCTGCACTATTTGATATATTTGCGAGGTTATACACATATTTTTCTTCAGTCTCTTGCTCGGTTTATTTCTCAAATTTCAAGTTATTTTAAGCGTAATATTTCGTTAAATTTCAAGTTCAATTTCCGTCCACCGTGCACCGTCTCGAATACATGTCTAAAACGTTTCATGCTAAAATGAGCTCCCATTGCGCATAGCTCATTAGATACCACATTATAAACTTTACTCCGACAATAAACCAAGGAGTAAATGCACAAGCCGTGTTGGGAGTCTCCGTCGCTGTATCATGTTATGTTTAAGTAACTTACCATGTATATTCAGAGCACAAACATTTTCATGTTATAAAATTACATTTTAAAATTCAGATTTTGTATGAAGATGTCTTTGAAATTTCTTGGTGGCAATTTGGGCTCGTAATGGAGTGAGACACTTGGTTTGGAGTTTAAATAAAGTATTAACGTTTTGTTAAGTAGTTATTGTTGATATATTTTTAACTTGCGCGAATTATAAAACATATTAGTTGCAAAACTTTTTTATGAATGCTACCACGGTTGATTGATAAAATATAAATAGTGGCTATCACTAAGGCAAGGCAAGGTTTTCAGCTATGCTAAATCCACCTTTAAAACGAATGAAACTTTATGTCACTTGCTCTAACCTCGCCTGGATAGTGTTATATGTTTATTGTGCTAGCAAAGGTCACGGTTACACCCGCGTTATTAAGGCTACTGCCTCGCATTCATGGTCTATACCCGTGATTTTATCCAAGAAAATATAATCATACAAATCGAACCAATTTTTCCTGAGATTAACTCGTTCAACCAAAGTAGCAAACTCTTAGTATGTAGAACAAATCTGCAAATCAATATCATATAATAAGAATCTTAAAATGAGCAATTCTACGACCTCCATCTTAATCTACAAAGATTTATCTGTCATAACCGTCAGTTTTAGTCACCCGAATGTGAAATATTGAGTAAAATTGTTCTTTTGATGTGAGACTTGCTGAAGCGTTTCATAGCGTGCCATACTTAACAAACGGTTTAATTCACCATCATTTTACTTTAGCATCATTTACGCAATTAGGTATTTAATTTTATATGGAGGTTCTGGATGAAAAGGTATGAACGTTGAAGGATGTGTGATTTAAGAAGGGATGTTACAGCTTATATCATTAATATTATGTATGTATTTAAAAATATCAAAGCATTTTATCAGTTTTCTGATTTGTATAGGGTCTGCTCTTGGTTTGTAGTTTTAACTATGGACAGGAATACCACTACTCGTTATATCTTTAGATATTGCGACGGTTGGATGCAAGTCGCTTTACGGAAATATTAATGTTTATTTTTCAAATCTGAGGAGAGATCTTTCTTCCAGAAGGAAAGTCTTGGATGCAACAGGGATAACGTAAAGACAATGATGATGATTATTTTAAACGAACATCCCACTCTTTCTCTCATTTCTTTTCGCAATCCAAAGGGCGGCAACGCACTTGTGACTGTGCTAGTATTCATAGAGGGCGATAATCGCTTACAATCAGGTACACAGCCGTTAATTGTCAGGCATATTTTATAATCACGAAGTTTACGTTTGTATCCTAGCAACAAAATATGTAGGTAGTTCGTGCCCTGAATTATACAGCATGATGGTTTTACGTAAAAACTTTCTAATGACATTTAAACGCGAATCGCGCGACCCGTTAGCATATACTCGTGTAAAAACTTTTCACTTAACAATATTGCTTTTCCGTTTTAACAAAATATGAAAACATTTGCGCTTCAAACATATTTATTCGCGCAATTTTAACGCCGTTGTAATAACAGTAAGGTCCCTATACATTAATAATTTAATAATGAACCTGGCTTAATATCCATAGAACGGCCATAAACAGACTCCGGTATGAAACAACTTCGGCCATACATTCATCCAATCATCTCATGAAATTTTTAAACGTAATTAGTGCGGGGCAATTTTAGTAACTTCGCTCGACTTTACTCAATGTTGCCCAAAGTTGAGTGGGTGTCTAGCTCAATTTTGTTTTTTAATGCGGTCGCATCATTAAGGTAAAAGTATGCCGCGGCCACTTTCGCGACTGTTAGCTGTTGAGAGCAAAACTGCGCTGCAGTAACGTCACTGTTAATGAGTTTTAATGTGTGCGTAAAACGTTTACGTCTTAACGTTTGGAAAACGCAATATTATGACAGATATTTATGCTCAGTGCAAAATGTGTAACGTTAAACTTTGTAGAGGGAATGCTATGTGGCCATTTTAGGAAGACCTTTAGCACTTTCGGTAATTAGTGTGTTAATGGCTTGTTGGTGCCGCGCTCAATGTTATTATACTTGCTATTTACTTGATAGTATTACAAAAACATAGTGGTTGAAAAGTAAAAAAATATTCATGTTTATATCCAAATGTGTTTATGCAAATGTGTTTATTATAATCTGTCGTCAGTTACTATTAAACCTACTTAAACATTAGTGAGCGGAATGAAAAATAGTATATTATTCATTTGACGCATATTATTCTGTAGTCTTTCATTCAACGGACTTTACAAAGCACACCACGACTTGAAACAATAATATGTGAATCACACAAAATGCTGTCCCGCGTGGAAATTGAACCCGCAACACGCTCTTTTTTTTACGCATGTTGGAGACCAAACAATTTACGGGCTAATCCCTTAGATTGGAGCTTAAAGGGCTCAGCTTAGGCAGAGTGTGGTGACTCCCCGACGACAAGCGCCGGGACTACCCCCTAAAACCACCATGGTGTTTCTCTATCCGATCCCATTGAATGGCGGGGACAAGGGAACTGCGTTAGCATTACTTCGACGATCCCGCCTTTTTTTTTTTTTTGTTGTCGGGTTGGAAAATCCTCATGGAGTCCCTCCGCCCTGGGGGTGAAGGACGAAGGGGACTGTCAGACTCTTACTGACTAAAAACCAACCCGTGCTCCTCATGTACCCATGTGTCGCAGGGTAGGGTTTCACCGAAGCATTCCTCACTACCCCCCGACGGGTATTGGCCCGCCAGATGGTTAGGCGGGCCCCGAACGAAACCCCCTTGGCGGCGGATGAAGGTGTCGCGCGGCAACGAAACACCGACACGCTTCTCCTCCCACGACCACACCCGACTGCGAGGGACAGGCAAAACTGTCCCCCGCACCCGCACCGTTGGACGCATCCTGCGCAGGCCCCTCCAAGGCCCATGCGGAGCGTCCCCTCCTGGATCCCTCTTAGCTTCACCGCGGGTGACCAATCCACGGTTACTGAGCCCCCCCCACCACGACAAGGTGGAGATCCCACGGGGGGACGACGATCCCGCCTGAACAACACTCTACTAAACAGTAAAGTGACCGCTTAACCCACCACGAAATACGTGCAGTCAAATTATTTATGTATTAGATAAATCACTTTTATTTTTATACATGGTAATAATTTAGTTCACAAATTGTGTTCAAAATACATACGTACTAAATTAATATCAAGAATTTTACAAAAACATAATGTAAAACTAAAAAAAATATCCATTGTCACAGTGGCTCTCATAAATTACATCTTCTGACACCAGTTCTTGTATTTGCCAGTACTCTATTAACTATCTATTCAGCGCATCGCATTGGAGCTCTGCAGACGGCGTTAATTTAATTGGGCACTAATTTGAAGAGCTGTTTGGTTTGAGATCTGCTCTATCAATCAATTAGATCTGTTTATGTCTAGGTGAGGCGATGGGTTTACGTATTTATTAATAGACAAGACTGTCGGTAATTGTGTTACGGATCAAAACTTAAGACAGTTTACTTGGATATAGCTATTTTCTATATAGAAAAGATTTGAAATAAGAGAATATGTGAATATGAGTATGTTTTTTTTTAAAGACAACTCCCGTACTAGGAATAAATCCTGTGTCACGGGGGACTTTACAAACATACAACCAACGCACACAATGAACACCCAGACTCGAAACAACACTTTATGGATCACACAAAGTGTTGTCTCGTGTGGGAATCGAACCCACTACACCCGACACTCGGCGCAGTGTCAAGCGGCAAGGCGGTCGCTTAAACCACTACGCCAACCGTGCAGTCAGTCAGATTACTTAGTTACTAACTGATTGACAGAGAACATATAGCCGAAACTATTGGCGCAAGAAGCTAAAATTTAGCACGTACCCAAATTGCTAGGATAGTGTAGGGGAACACTAAAAGAGGTTTTTTTGGAAATGGCCCACCCTAAAGCTAAAGGGGTAAAATACCCACGAGGGCAGAGCCGTTTGCAAAATTAAGTGCTTTCTAAAAATTAGAGCTCGTATTAATGTTAAACGTTGATAACTCCACTCATTCACTACTTTTAAGGTTAATGGTGGTCATAAGCATATTGTTTCACTTCGGAATCGCCTCATTTTTCGTTGTGCTGTAATCTTGAGAATGATCCATTTCATACAAATATAGTGGACATTTGAGAATCCATCTGATCCAAAATTAATTTCGTTTTCAAAGCTATAAGTGTGTGCCAGAATAATTTTAAATGTTAAATAGGACACTTTAAACATACTCATTTATGTGTACGGCACTCGTATGCAGTTTGTTGTGGGTATTTCCGTGACACGTTTTTGATCGAGGAGGACGAAATGTTTCTAACGGTAATCGCTTACCGATCCATCATTCTGCTTAATAATAATTATTGCGTAGGTGTTCTGACAACTAGGTTTTATCCACGAATATGAAGTCGAAAACAGTCATCTGTGAGAAGGATTTTTACTTCAATTTCTTCTAATCCATATGGCTGAGTTGAATCTGGTAATTTTTAATGGGTGTCTGTAGTTTTCAAGGAATCCGTGTGAATTTGATCAGTCAGACAGATTTCCTTTTAAATGAATTTTGAATAATCTATCTGCTATTGTATATGTACTAAGTCGACGACACATGAATAGATTTAGTCTCATTGCTGCTGAGATAGCATTGAGGTTAATCAAAGTAAAATGTACTTAAGCAATCCGTATTAAGAATAAATATCGTATAACTATGTTATGGACATTAAGTATGTGAAATCCAGCCAGAATTTCACTCAGAGCCATTACGTATGAAGCATCTCTTGGATCATTAATCATCGTCACCGTCTTAGATATTCACGCAAATCTGCAGTGTGAAATGCTATTGTTAATATTGTAGTATTGGCAAGTTTGATATCTGATCCTGATATATTGAATAATCGACTCAAATATATAATGAATATCATCAGATATGTATTGTGATGTGCGTCAATATACATTGGGATGATAATTGGTTTAGTTGCAATCATTTTGAAAGTGCTTTTGGTAATGTTATATGTGTAGGTGTAATGTTTCTTGATTACTTTATATATTATTTAGTATTAAATATGTGTATGTTTGTATAAGTATATATATATATATATATATATATATATATATACGTACCTATTTATGTAAGTATATTATTGTATATCATAATATTATATCAATTTATATATTTTAAATCTATTTATACATATTATTACTTACTGGTACACTTACTACAACTACCATTTATTTCCTATCAATAATATCTCCATCCAAAGGTTGCCTGGTAGAAATCGCTGTTAGCGATATGGGCGCCCTTTGTACTGTATATAATATTTTATTCCTTAAAATGTTTTTATATAAGTGTACAATAAAGAATAAAATAAATAAATAAATAAATATTCCTAAGTTGAGAGTTACTACTCTTAACCTAAATTATGTCACGTGAGGACATCATTTTAGTCAATGTCTGATAATTATATGTTGCCGTACAAAGTATTCAAACACTTGCACAAACGATCGGCAGTAACTCGCAATCATTTCACCTACAAATTAAGAAACAATCTTGGATAAAACCATGAAAATCACAAAGTACATTAAAAATTAATTCAAAAACCACGGATCGGCAACCAAAATGTTCTTGAGAGTTCGCTCAGTTATGTTTAGTTCAATTAATTTTGAGAACAGAGAAGATGTGAAGCCATACAACTTTTGCTTTCAATACGACTGCTTGCGAACGCGAGAAATTTAATGCAATTTCTTTGGCATGATTTTGGCCAACTTCGAGCACTATAAGAGTAGTTTTCCTTTGGCAATACCTTCTAATTAGTTAAGGTTCAAATTGCAAGTTGTATGCAAAAATGCTCTTTACTTGTTTATTGACCAGATTTCGCCCGCGGCTCCGCCCGCATATTAATATATGGTGTGACCGCTGAGGAAGGTTTAGGTGTCTGATGACACCTAAACCTTCCTCAGCGGTCATTCCGACGGACGACCATTGTTATATTGATGAAATACCGTAGCGAAATCTGTTCAATACATCTTGACTTTATCGTGTTCATTGTGTGTTTATTGTACTTATAGATATTTTAAAACTGCCTGAAACATCCATTGCACAAACGATTTAAAATTAAAAGATTACCTTAAGTCGTATACTCTAAGATATGGTCAGATACAAGAAATTTACTGTCAAAATTTTATTTCCAAGTCTAATTGATATTAAATCGTATACAGTTTTTACTGTCAGCCAATTCAAATTCACTATAGCAAATACGTTTCGGGAAATTTATTATATAAGTAACTAGGTCAACATTACTTTTATTTACTCGGATTTGGCCAAGTATTCTGTCTTCTAAAATTGGCAAAGGCATACATTTTTATTTGATACGGCCTATGGCACCTTTGGGTGTCGTGAACGATGACGCTGGGTGATTACTTTTAGGGAAATAGCAACATCTATCTGTATCTAATTTAATATTATGTAATATCGCGCTGTGGTTATAAATCTATCGTACAGGGTGTGCCTTAGTAATCGTAGGGTCTATTTTTATCTCACATAAAACTGCAAGTATTAATAAACTACGAATAAATACTTGAATAAATATTTAATCCGTGTGGTGACGGATTAAGAATACGGAATGTCACCACCCCATATCATCCCGTGGGTGTCGTAAAAGCCGACAGAGGGACCATACTATGCAGAGAACAGCACTGTATGAGAAGGAAAACTTGAAACAAACCCTATACCAACCCGTTTGGTCAGCGTGGTATAGTAGGCCAATTCCTCCTTTCAAAGGAGAGGCCTAGTCCAGCAGTGGACTGTAAGGGGCTGAAGATATTAATAATAAATACTTGAAGAAGCACGTGCCTAGCAGTGGGCCTACTTGATTTTTTATTCCCTTTACGCTTATAAGGACACAATTTTTTAAAGTCTCTACATTTTAATGCTGTGTCGCGTCACATAAAGTGTCAAGCGGTGAAGTTACTGATTGAACTACTACGGCAACCGTTCAGTAAAGAATTAAGATAGTTAATGTAAAATATATCAAATAATCTATTTATAAAAAAAACAAGTATGAAAAATGTATCAATGAATGACATAGAAATATGTTTAAGAAAAAGTTATTTTATACATCTGTGTTCGACCCAACTATGTAATACCGCTGCGGCAGCGGTATTACATAGTTGGGTCGATAGGATCGATAGGATCGCAGTTGTCAATGAATGACATAGAAATATGTTTAAGAAAAAGTTATTTTATTCATCTGTGTTCGACCCAACTATGTAATACCGCTGCCGCAGCGAGATATAGTTGCAGTCTTACTTGATACCTCAATTAGCAACATGCCACAAAGTAACTAGCCGGCAACTTCAAAGGCCAAGAGATTCTTGCTACTACTATTTTAGTAAAGTATATGATGGCAACATTGTAAACTTATCTTTATTTATACCCAGTCTAGAGAAGACAAATTATTTCTGACAATGAATAGTTGAACTTTTGACCTAAAGATGGCATACAATTGAGACTTTGTGATACAGATTTTAAACTTGGTAGGCTTCTATGCTTTTAGATATAGATCGGTTCACGAAAGTTGACCACAAATGGCGGCCGTCGCGCATATGTACATTCGTGCACCAATGGCGTGGTTCCATTCTTGACGCATTTAGGGAATGCGTCAAGAACGGAGCCAGGCCATTGGCATTCCACCCGCGTCTCACCCCACACCTCCACGGGAACCTAAAAAATGATTTCTGCGCAGTGGTCATCTTTCATGAACCGACCTATACAAGGTGTTACTCAACCGAGCAACTATGGTAATCTGTCATTTGATATCGAAAAAGTTTTAATATAATGATTCGTTTATATTTTTGATAAGCCTGTGGGTTACGAGTTAGTGACCCTGTCTGTTAAACGGGAAGTTGTGGGTTTGTTTCCCACACAGAACATAGCTTTTGTGATAAACACAATTTTTTCTGTTTTTGGATATTATTACTATGTTTGTATTTAGAAATATATAAATGTGTTTATCATGTATTTGATTACTTTAGCACAGGCTTTGCCTATGGCTAAGATAACTGTGTATAAAGTATCATAAAATCTTATTATGATCTGGATGATACAGAAAAGTATCGCCTATCGAATCATCTTTGAATCATTTACTTATTATGATTAAAGAATGTAAGCGCTGCTTCCTCAAAACAAAGCACTTTTGTGCGAATCACGATAAAAACAGAGCAAGTAAAATGTTAAACAAGAAAAAGCTATGGTAACACATTAACATTATTACAAACATGTACATACATGTACAACATGTACTACAACTAAACGAATCAGCGCAATAAATAAGGCACAATTTACTGAAGGAAATAAGCCTTCAGCGTGTTTCAAGCATAATATTTTAAGTAACAAATAATATAAGTATTGTTTCTAGATTTATTTCAACATACTGTGATTTGCTTTTGATCTAGACAAGTTATTAGATAACTGATACTCGTACATATAAATATTTATTTAATAGGTCTCAATCGAAATATTTTCTTTTGGTGCGACGTTTCAGTATGATTTATTCCTATTATATCATGATCAAAAGAGGAAAAAAATATGAGTTTGATACTTAGCAGATTATCTGAAGATGTCCGGCAAAACATAAAGGTTTTTCTGGAAATCCGTTCGTGCAATTCAAGGAAGAACTCAATCTTCAATATACACATCAATCAGAGACAAGGATGGAAAAATATTGAATGATGAATCATGCGTGCTGAAAAGATGGAAGGAGTATTTTGAAGGTTTATTTGAAAGAACGGCGATAGAGACATTGATCGTCGAAATGAATGGTACCTAATAAAAGCAATGATGAAAGCGATATTGGTGTGGCTGCCTCCGTGGTCCAGTAGATAGCGCATGCGACTGCTGATCGGAGGTCCCAGGTTCGATTCCTGAGTCGGGCAAAAGAGTTACTGGGTTTTTCCGAATTCTCAGTAGCAGCACGGAGTCTGGTGATGTGCCCGGTAACGGCAATAGTTTCGCCCCCTTTTACCGAAATATGGGTGTAGTATAACACCTCAGCCTTCCCCTTCGGGGATACAGGCGTGAGTCTATAAATAAAAAACATATAAATATTGGCGTGGATGAGATTGTGAAGGAAGTATAAAATGAGGTAAGGCTGCTGGGTGGATATGATAGGATTACAGTTGAAATGCTGAAGGCTGGACAGGGCATCATAGTTGGTGAGCTGCCATCGGTTATTTAACATATGCTGGAGCACCAGCCGAGTACCTGATGACTGGGCCACAGCGGTGGTTGTGCCTTTTTATAAGGGAAAAGGCTCGCAACAAGACTGCAACAACTATAGAGGCATTAGCTTTCTCAGCATTGTTGGCAAATTGTATGCGAATGTACTGATTGAAAGAGATATGGAAGTAACCGACAAGAAAATCGAGAAGCGAGATTCCGAAAGGTTATGGGATGCACGTATCAAGTCTTTTCCTTGCGGTGCATAGCCGAGAAATTCTTGGCCAAAGGTCAAAAGGTCTATTGCGCATTCGTGGATTTGGAAAAGGCTTACGATAAAGTGGTGAGGAATGAAATGTGGTCGATATTGTCGATGTATGGGGTAAATAGCAGCCTCATACGAGCTCTGCAATCCCTTTGTGAAGATTCTAGAGCTTGTGTGGGGATAAATGGGTCATACACTGATTGCTTTACCATCGAGACAGGTGTTAGACAGGGATGTGTAGCGTCGCCGTGGATGTTCAACCTCTTCAAGGAAAGTTGTTTGCAAGATTTGAAAAATTGTGTGGAATAAGGATGAACGAGTTACTTGTCAAATGCCTCCTTTGTGCTGATGATCAGGTAATACTTGCGTCAGGGGAGAAGTTGCAGGAGATGGTAGCAATCATGCATGGTGCTTGGAGGAAAGGAATTAAAGTGAATGGGAGCAAGACGAAAGTTATGGTTATTTAAAAGGAGGAATGTGTTACGGCTTGTAATGTTATAATCGATGGACAACAAGTGGAGCAAGTGAATGATTTTGTATATTTAGGTACGCTGTTTACTAGGAATGGTAAGAATGAAGAAGATATTGAAAGAAGAGTTAATGCAAGTAATAGGGTAAATGGAGCTTTGAAGGTGTGATTTTATAAATAATATGGATACTGGTTTCTGATTTTTGTTCGTATACACTTAAAAGTTTCTTCCACATACCAGCAGACGTTGAACATGGTATGATGTGTAACATGACATCCTCAGACATCCTCGTCACCAATAAAGTTTGAGCCTTCGCATCGCTAGCTGCCCAGGTGGTTCGTACAGCTGCCTCGGCAGGTTTTAAAGTTTTACCTTCTACAATGTCTAGCCACCCCTGACCTCTCAGTAGTACTGTGGTTTGAAACTTCCAAATATTCCAGTTTCTAGTTCCCTCCATCTTCATTACCTTACTGGTAGTTACTTCCATCTTCTTTTCTTGCCTTGCCGTGCAATACTGACAAGTATTTTCCTTCTTGACGAAAATATGTACTGCCAAACTGTCAGCAGTCCCAAACTCACTTTTCGACAATATTCAACAGTTCATTATATAACTTTTGCACTGCATGCATAAGTCATTACTTTAATCAACAGGCAGGCGTTTCTGGGCCCATAACCTGTGATTTTATAAATAATAAACTGATTTTATTATATGAAGATGTATTTCATTTTTAAAAACCAATTGTCGTTCCACACGAAGACATAGACAATAAGGTGTCAACCTTAGAACTAAAACAATTCTTCTTTTTAAAATATTGTGTTAATTTTTAACAGAAGGTTTTTAGGAACAGTCATAATGTGTCCAAAAACGGCACGTTTGGCTGTGCTTAGAGGGGTGTTAGTACCTACACTTATGAATGGTAGTGAAAGTTGGGTATGGCAGAAAAGTCATGAAAGTAGAATAAATGTAGTAGAAATGGGAGGACTGAGATGTATGTGTGGTGTGTATTTGACTGACAGAGTAAAGAATTGGATGATAAGAGGTTGTTGTGGGGTAAAAGAAGATTTAGTGACAAGCATCGAGAAAGATATACTAAGGTGGTTTGGGCACGTAGAGAGGATGGATGACGAAAGACTAACCAAGCAGATATATAAGGCAAGTGTGAATGTGACAGGACAAAGTGGAAGACCTAGGCAGACGTTCTCTGACCAGATTGGAGACATCCTAATACAGGACAGGTTAGAAGTACCCTGAACAGAAGAGCATGCATGAGGAATCTGACGGGAGTGAATGAAGCAAGAGAAATCCACAGGATCGTTGCAAATGGCGTTCCATAGTCTCTGCCTACCCTTCCAGGAAATAGGCGTGAGTATGTATGTATGTTTATAATGATCTTTAAATTAGATGATTCAACAAGATTTTTTTTCTGTTTCCTAAATTAGGAAATGTAAATCATACACACTCCTTCGGAAAAGTCCGCCGGTGGGGCATAGTAGGCCAAATCCTCATACTGCCTCACAATTGTTACGCAAATTAGGAGAGGCCTGTGTCCAGGATCATCATCGTCCTGGTGTTGTCCCAGTTGCAACCCGGGGTCCATTTACTAGTCTTACCAGATCTGTCTGAATGTTAGCTTTTCACAGAACAACTGCCTGTCTGACCGCCGCAACCCAGAGAGTTAGTGAAATTCAATGGTTTAGACTAGTGTCAGACTAGGTACTGACTAGTCAAAAAAACTTGACAAGTCTCTCAACGTATCTAAAAAAATATATTCGGAAGGGTTAGGTACCTGTAAAGGTTTAATAATTTGTAAAGGTTACATGTACATTATATTAGGTAAATAGCTGTAAAGGTAATCATTTGTAAAGGTTTTGTGTAAATTATATTATAGTACTCGAAGCTGGGACGAGACACTAGTCTAATATAAAAAGTATTTTGGGAATGCCATGTTGGAATCACTAAATTGATTTTTTGTGACTTTTATTGACACTGACTATCGTTAGGACACCTTTTATTACAAAGTGTCTTTGTAAAAAAGAAAATGATCACTTAAATGGCAGTTGCACAATTACGAAGTGAAGCGTTCTAATGCAGTACCGGGCAGACATTAATTAAACTACAAAATTACCGGTCGTCAATAACAAAATGTGGAGTTCCAGTTGACTAAAGCCAGGATCAAAATTAATCATCTTCTTCTACTCGTGTTGTTATTTTCTTTAATAATTAGTGTGCTTGGATAACATAATTGTTTTACCTCCTTTCTTACATACAACTATTTTAGATTCCGTCCGGGAAAATTTAAATGTCTCATTTCTTTATCACATTTAGATTAGATTAGATTAGATAATGCTTTATTGTACACCATACACAGAAATTTTACAGAGACAAGAGAGATAGATGGAGTTTACAATTTAAATGCACAATGGGCGGCCTTATCGCTTAAAGCAATTTCTTACAGGCAACCTTTATTTACCAAATTTCAAACAAATGTGCTGTATAAAAGGTATATGTTCTTTCGAACGCCACAATAATTACAAAGAAAACTAGATTTTTTTTACCCTTGTGTATTCTTACAATAGCATACGCGTTAGCAACAGTCGCCTCCTTGCACCGATTTAATTAAGTCACGTACTTTTATTCAAAGTAATCATACCACCGTGTTGGTCTGATTGCTTTTACTGCCTAGTTTTGTTATTTCTAAGTGTATTGAAGTTTGCTTGTACTCTGGACAATGTTGTACAGCGGCCACCTGCGGCATTAAACAGTTACCTATATGTACGTACGTAATTTAGTAATGTTGCCATTCGGTGTCATTAGTTAAGGTTTATATTTATTTATATACATATAATAATTGATAATAAATAAATATACAACTAAACTAATTGACAGTGACATTAATTACTATTAAAATAATAACACGTCCTTTTATCTAAAGAAACACTTAAAAATGCTTTCATACAATTTCAATAAACGTGTCTTAATTGCGATATTTAATTAATTTAGTGTATAAAGAATTCTTATATGACGATCATATTTTATGCCAAGCCAAAAGACTGTTGATATAAAATGTCAAAAACCGACTGTCTTATTCGCAAAAAATATACTTGAATTATAGTTTAAGAATACCTTACTGCATACCAGTAGCAAAGGCCAAATCTAAGTGAACGTGTTCAAACTAAATGGCAGACGCTTTGTGAAAGACTAAGTTTTGCTAGAGCGACGTATTAGACGCCTTCTAAAATATTCATGTAAAACTTCGTCTGTGCTCTATATTAGACCCACAAAGAATATTGAGTGTAAGTATTGTTACTGTACCTCTTCTTTAGCAGAACAAATTTTTTCTCGTCTTCTCTCTTTCTGCTTCATCTATCTCACTTCTTCTTAATAATAATAGTATCATAGGACAACTGACACACTTCATTGTCATCAGATACCAAACTAAGCAGAGCTTGTACTGTGGTTACTAGAAAACAAACTTTTTATTTTTATGAATACACACATCTGACAGATATATACAATCAGACAGAACAAACGGCCAGTCAATCTATATGATAGTTCAGCGATATTGTTGTTTTATCTTGTAAAGCAGTGATAGCATAGTGGTGTTCGTAACGGACTGCCGAGACGATGGTCTCGGGTTCGATCCCCAGGTACCCCGGGCACACACCTCTGACTTTTCAAAGTCATGTGTGCATTAAAAATGTTAATTATCGCTCGCTTAGTAATGTGCCCGGTAGATGGCCATAGGCTCGCGCCCTATTACATTGAGACTGAAATATAACTGGCCAAGTGTGAGTGTGCAATACACTTGTGCCTACCCTTTCGGGGATAAAGGTGTGAAGTTATGTTATATTATGAACTGAAGTGCTGGAAGGTCGCGAAGTTATTCATTTTTATCACACGTACACAATTGAAAAATGGTATGTGCAAAATGTTTTTTATTCTAACACGTGGATTCGAAATTGATTTAATTTTATTTGCCTTCTACATAATGTGCGTTGTATCCTTAGGTGTATCAATATTGAGGGTTCCCTTAAACTATTTTTATATAGGAAACCACTTGCCAATTTTTATTTATGGGCTTTATATGAGCATAAACAATCAATCAAACAAATTGGGTTATATGTAAAGTATTGTAAATGGTAGGATAAAAATGAAGTTACAAGTAAATAAGGTTGTTTTCATGTAGTAAAGTTCAAGCAATGTAGGGATCGAAAACCCAGACTTAAGGACTTAGTCCACAAAATGATTGATTAGAGTCTACGTGTCCTTTGTGTCCATTAATAACTGTTTACAAACAGCCACAACATACAGTATTCATCCTTAGGGCAAATTTAAAAACAGGTCTTTAACTTATATTTCATCATATCAGCCGAAAGACGTCCACTGCTTGACATAGGCCTCCCCCAAGGCTCTCCACATAGACCGATACTGAGCCACTTGCATCCATCTGCTGCCCGCGATAGGTAGGCCTCCCGCAAGTTGGACTGACGATCTTGTTGGGGACGAGATCGCCAGTCCACCATGCGGGAGGCCTACCTCTGCTACGACGTCCTGTGCGTGGTCGCCACTTCACCTTTCTGCTCCAACGGCCATCGGTTCTTCTGGCTAAGTGCCTTGCCCACTGCCACTTCAGCCGGACTATTCGAAGAGCCATGTTGGTGACTTTGGACTGCGGATCTCCTCATTTCTGATACGATCTCACAGGAAAACTCCGAACATAGCTCTCCTTCGCCCTCTGAGTGACTCTGAGCTTCCGGATAAGGCCCATAGTTAGCGACCACGTCTCGGCTCCGTAGATCATCACTGGCAACACACACTGGTCAAAGACTTTCGTCTTGAGACACTGCGGGATATCGGACGTGAAGATATGCCGTAACTTCCCGAACGCCGCCCAACCGAGTTGGATTCGACGAATGACCTTTTTCACGAAGTTGGACCTACCCAATTGGATCATTTGTCCCAGGTAAACGTACTTGTCGACAACTTCGAGTGTAGAGTTCCCAACCTGAATAGGAGCAGGTATAACATGGACGTTAGACAACTTATATTTAGGACAGAAAATTCTAATTATGATTGAGTGCTACTAAGAGCAACTGATCACGGGAAGCGGTTGGATACGGGTGGCTGAAGATTGGATGTGGAGAGCCTTGGGGGAGTCGTATGTCCTACAGTGGAGGTTTCTGAGCTGGCACGGTGAAGTACAATTGCGGAATTTTATTGAGCGTGGTTCGCGTGGTGAGTGACCACTTTTTGTCAAGTTTTCATACAATTTTGTTACAATACTTTCCTTGAAGTAAAAATAATAATATTTTCTATACCATATCCATATACCACATACCAGTGTCCATAAAATCTACGGGTACACGTACATAAGAATGTTAAGTATAAGTACAAACACCTTGTAATTAATATAGCCCGTTGTGATTGTGGGTGGCAACAGTTGCCCTAGTTAGCACAATCTGTGACTTGGACGAGGATTTGTATTCCAGTTTGGACAGAGTAAAAATCATCAATGTTATAAAGCTGAAGAGATTATTTTTGGTTGAAATCGCTAATCTCAAGAACTACTGGTGCGATTTGAATTATTATTGTTGTGTTCGATAGGCCATTTATTGTGGCAGGGTTTAGGATTTAACATCACTCTTACGTGGCTTACCACGGGCGTGGAGCGGTATCGAATAAGTTTAGTATTCAACGTATCGTACTAATTGTGTATTTATTAAACAAAACCCAACGCCATAAATGTTTTAAATTTTAGATTAATAGCCCTGTAAATATGACCGCAATATTGTTAATATAACACGATCATAATAAATACCTATGCCGTGAAGCATATATCAATCATTGAAACGCGATCATATCAATCCACAGCGCAGCCGGTGTCCAATGTCAGAGCTATTGAGATCTGATAATTAATACCTACCTCTGCGGCACAGGTGACGATTGATTGAGTATTTCTTAGTTATAAACCAATCACTACGGCGTACTGCGCAAATAAATATTAGAGAATAAATAATAAATTGGAAAACATGTTGTGAGATTGCAAATTTTGATAAACGCGTTCAAGTAAACAAACTCTTCAGCTTTATAGTATTATATAGTATAGATTCTTGCGTTACTGACTGACTGACAGACAAGCCACAGCAAAAACTATTGGGCGCAAGAGACTGCAATTTGGTATGTATGTTTTTGGGGCGTAGGGGTGCACGAAGACGAGATTTCCCGAAATTCCCACAGAAAAGGGAAGCCACGGTTAGTTAAAACAAAGTTGCGGGCGTACTTTCATATTATATAGAACTTAAAACGTGGAGATATATAATTATTATAAATATCTCTCTATATATGTATACATTACAAAAATAAATATGTATATACAGCCTGTCATCATACAGTTTCGTAAATTATAGACACAAGTTGCTCTGACGCAATTTAGATCAAAAGTTCTGTAAAAGTCTTTACAAGTAGAAGAATGTATATTTAGGTTTCTCTGTTTCAAGTACTTCAGTTATTGTTGAGCTTGTGATGATATGTTTTCCCGCGAAACATTTCCATTCTTCGAATATGCTTACCTATACTAAAAAAATCATACAATGGTCATGTGATTCCAATAAAAAACAAGACCTTGCTTATCATTATATAGATTATTCGATTAATGGCTGGACCATTTCCTCAATGAAAAGTTGGTCGCAAAGATAAACCGATGGCGTAGGAGCAAAGCTCCAACACAATTATCCTATACCACAAGGTAATAATCTAACACACTCCTCCTCCTGCTGAATTGTAAACAGACTGGTAAAATATGCATGCAACCGCACTAAACAGTCCACCCAGTATTAAAAAAAAAGCTATAAGCTCTATATACGTAAGTCACGGCGTGTTATCTCGACCCCAAAACACTCTTGAAATTCATATTTACTAATTAAAAATAAATTTCCTGTGACAATTTTGCCACTGTCAAACATTATGACGGAGACAAAATTATTAATTTACGAAATACTTATCCAGGCCAGGCATCCATTACTTCGAAAGCACTACTTCCCAGCTGCTACATAATTTACTACAAGCAATTTCCACCCAATAATAAAACGTGTAGTAACTATCCAATTTATCACTATCAATGTATATCACTGAGGTATTATCCAATTTATCAGTATCAATGTATATCACTGAGGTTTAATATCTACCTAGTCTGGGATCTGATCGTGGTTCGAACGTTTGTTAAATTGCTTCCTAAGCCCATTTCTAGCCAGCTTACTGAACGTAAGATGGTGGGATTAACACGAATATTAGTTGATATTTCATCACTGTAGTAAATAACGAACTAGTTTCTTAGGAAACGTAAAGTAGGTATAGGATTTAATTTTATAATCTATAGTTCAATAGTATACGAACTATTCAAGCCGTGTAGGGTAGATTTTGATTTTACAAATAGCTTGTAATAGACTGCCTACTTGGTCTCGCGGCATAAATGTGCGCGTGGGATTGGGAGGTCTGGGGCTCGCCCCCTATTACGTGGGACTAAAATAAAGCTGACGAAAAGTGGGTGCAGCAATCTACCTCTGCTTACCTCTTCGGGGATATAGGCGTGAGACTATGTAGGTGTATGTAAATAGCTTCATTTTGTAATTGCTTCAGGTGAAGTTGGAAAGAGTGGTCTTTGTCCAGCAGCGGAACTTATTTTTGGTAATCATGTGGATCATTTATTACACTAACTTTTTAAGGGTATACACATAAATACTTATTTTTAGCGACATTTCGAGAGGTTTCCATCAGGCGTAGATCGAGATGACTCGCAACTTAACGAGGATGCCTTTATTACAATAAAGTATTGAGTATTGAGTACATTAGATTATAATCTATTAAAGTATAATTACTGTTACTCTTCAGAAGTATATAATCATATTTCAAAAACCCTTCAATCGTTTGTACTTTGTGTAACCACGTCGGTATTGAAAGCCAAAATTATTTTCTTTTCCCCATCTCAGAATATCTATTTCGTAGAAGCTGAAATTACAATTTATTTCTTTTTACGTAAAAAGTTAAAGTGAAAGTGGCTCTTATTTATTTACTTTTGAGGCGTCACAAAATAATATAACGTGGCATAAAATATATTTTTACCAAGAATTTTTACTGCCAAAGCCGGTTAGATCATCACCAATCTCAAACACTAGTAACTAAGAGGGTCGAGTTCATCAATAATGTTGAAGTACTAGATCTTTTGGGGAAACAACGAAAACATCGTTTTATTACATGTACTGATTCTATCACTATTTTTGAGACGCCATATTTTTCGTCAGGCAAAGAGAATGTCTACTTTATTCTCAGAAATTCGTTGTCGTAAATATTACATCAAAGTGATACCTAGAAAATTAGTTTGAAGGTCTAATTTGAATTAGAATTCTCGGTAGACAGTCTCGAAAGCCTGGAAGTAAGTGGTGTAATGAGAAAGTGCAACAAAAGTATATTCATGTTTTCTAGAAAGCTACTGTGTACAGTAAATTTAGCTTATGAAGATTGTGTTTCAAGTTTTTTTGTGTTCTTTGTATTTCTTTGCGCATTTCATTGTCAACATACACTCGCAATTTCTCTTTATAAAATACAGTTAACTTTAAATCATGAGAATACTATTTTTGACTTGTCTTTCTTTTTTAAAACCACGACTGCGCTGGGAATAAAACACGTGTCGCGAGGCACTTTACACACAACAATTTTTGGATGATGTCAGCCATGGCCTATTATATTATCAAGTGTTGTTGTAAGGCAAAAATAAAAATTCAACAAATTACTTCTATAAAAAATGCCAATAATTGAAAAATAACGAATTGAATTAATTTTAAACTACATTACTTTTAGTCCGTGTGGTGACGGATTAAGAATACGGAATGTCACCACTTCATATCATCCCATGGGTGTTGTAAGTGCCGACAGAGGGAGCATATTATGCAGAAAACAGCACTGTAAGAGAAGGAAAACTTGATACAAACCCTATACCATCCCGTTTTGCCAGCGTGGTATTGTAGGCGAATTCCTCCTTTCAAAGGAGAGGCCTAGTCCAGCAGTGAACTGTTAAAGGCTGATGATGATGATGATGATGATGACATAACTTTTGGTGTGTTGATCCAATACATCCATTTACTAAAAATGAAAACAATTTTAATATGCCCATTATTCTTAAAATCGAAAAACGCGGATGAAAATAACTCGTTGAAATATTTCACTACGGAACAATGTATGAATAAAATTGTTTTAAGAGAAATTACAGTAATATAGAATTTAAAATTAAAATCCTCCAAAATTAATGGCATAAAATGTTAATTGTCTTAGCAAAAGTTTTGTTTAAATACGCAGCATAAAACTCCTTTATTATGTGTCAGAATTTAATCGTTGCTTGTGTGTGCGTTTGTATTTGTTTGAAGCTTTTCATGTCACACTAGCATTGACAGCCAATATGTACAGTCAACAGCAAAAGTAGATGATCAAAATCAGAAATTCAATACTAATGCACGGAGTTCGCGTCAGAACTGTGTGGCGTCGAAGTGATTCAAAAGTATGTGATTGTAAATTATACCAATAATTAACTACTCGTACAGCTGCCATTAATTCGTGATCAGTTTTGACTCCAAAAGTTATAAACTCAATTCGTATCAGAACTAAGAATTGAAGAAAAATTTCAAAACTAGTGAACATTGTAACGTAATACTACACGTATTGCGTTATAATATCTCGCAGGCGCTTAACGCCAGCTTAGCCGTTCGCAATATTACCAAATAAGATCATGTTCACTAGCCAAAGGCAGTTGTGAGTCATAGGCCTATATCTATATAAGATGGGTGCGCGATCTAAGTCGATCACTTGCCCTACACACCGTCTCGCTGATGGTTGTAGTGACTATTACTACCTACTATTATTACTATCCTACTTCTACTGTCCCGCTGGGGTTCTTCCTACGGGCTACGTTCTTCCTACGGGCTCACTGCACCGTCTTCTTCCTACGGGCTACAAGCCACGAGCTGCTGGCGCCGTGCCGCTACTAGCCAGCTGCCACCCAAGCCTCCGTTCCTGCCTACAGCCAGGCCACGGACGCCTGAGCCTGACCGCTCGGCCCACATCGGCTGCACCGCTTGAGACCCCGCTCAGCCTGAACCTCGACCACAGAGCTGCCTGCGCAGCGCATCTTGGCCAGCTCATCGGCGACCCTACGAGCAGCTACCCTGCGAGCGTCGGAGAGCAGCAGGAGTCTACACTCCAGCCAGCTCAGGCCAGTGCTTACCTAGTTCGGTCATACTGTATGTAAGCGGTAGTGAGACATAATAAAGAACCTGTTCAGCCTAGCAGTGTTTCTCTCGAACCCCGACATCCTACCTGAGATCCCCCGTCTCAACAGTTAAAATCAAATATAAATGATGAAACTGAGGCCACGTAATCATGAGGCAAATAATTTATTCATACTTATTTTTGAAGTACCCCAGTAATTTAATTTGTTATGTTTTACGGAAAAGCAGATGAATTGCTACCGGGCACATCACCAGACTCCGTGTTGCTACTGAGAGTTTGGAAAAAACCCAGTAACACTTTTGCCCGACCCGGGAATCTAACCCGAGACTTCCGATCAGCAGACGCATACGCTATCCACCCGACCACGGAGGCAGTCACTGGTCCACAGAGGCAGTCTTTGTATATTCAATATAATTTTACCAAATTTCATCTCTCATGTATTTTCTTTTTTGTAACTTCTGTCAAATGTTCAAAAGTAACTGATGTGATACAAAACCATAATTCAATAAATATTACTATCTTTGCATGTTTGTGCATTTATGTCAATGTTCAAAAGTAGCTGATGCGATACAAAATTATAACTCAATGATTGCTTTTGCCTAGTCGGCTACAATATATCTGTCACAGTACACAGTGTATCTATCTGTCACAGACTAATGCCACAATATAAAGATATTATTACACTGTGCTAATGCTATGCCTTGCGTTTTGTTTCTTTTTTTATGTTGTACTTTTTCTGTGTCTGTGACAAATAGTTTTTCTATAGGTATGTATAAAAACCGGAAGGTGCACTTAAGATAAAA
This sequence comes from Euclidia mi, assembly GCA_944739405.2. NCBI lineage: Eukaryota > Metazoa > Arthropoda > Insecta > Lepidoptera > Erebidae > Euclidia > Euclidia mi. Next base: position 9,874,897 of record OX123182.2, read on the forward strand.
TTATGGTGATTATGGTTATTATGGTGCATAGGGTTCCCACCAAGAACTTAGGGTCCCAAGCCAACCTCACCTGCAAGTGGTGCACCTGCCGATCAACAGACGAGGCTCTGGCAAACCAAATATCCCGATAAGCGGCAATAGGCTCGCCCCCTATTACGTGGGATCAAAATACTGGCGAAAAGTGGGCGTTTAGTATGCCTCTGCCTACCCCTCCGGGGAAACAGGCGTGAGTCTATGTATGTATGTATGCATTATTTATATTTACTTCGCGCTTTTGTCACACTGTTAGCAAGAGTTCCAAAGAAATATAACCTTATTAGTCCAACCTCTCTGAAGAGTTCTGTTGGAATAGTGCAAAAATCCAAGTATCGAAACTCTTTAATGTCAATCTGTAATTCGGATGTCATGTACAATAATATGAATTTGCATTTCGAATACAATATTGATGAATTTTACTGATCACGAATATATGGCAGCTGTACTAGTAGCAAATGATTGGTATAATTTACAATCACATACTTTTGATTTACTTTGACGTCACATAGTTCTGACGCGAAATCCGTTCATTAATATTTGATTTCTGATTTTGATCATCTACTTTTGCTGTTGACTGTACATTTGGTCTACTATACCACGCTGGCTAGACGCGTTAGAGTGCAGGATTATATTCCCAAATATACTAAGTATTTGGTTCCCACGAAATGAAATATGGTGACCCTTCACATTCTTAATCGTCGCCGTTTGAGATATGAACACTTTTTAACGCAAGTAAAAATAGCTCTCGTGCGAATAAAGCCTTACTTTTGTTTTTGAGAATCCGTTGCAAGCGTCATGATCAAGTATATTTTACAATATTACAGATTGTTACGATAAAGCAAATCTACCTGATTTCTTACTCGTTAATTGTGTAAGACCACTGGCACTGTTTTCATTATAACATTTGCTACGATTGCAAGGAAGGTGGTACATGTCCCGAAAGACAGTCTAAAATTAATGTTGGTGAAAATGAAAGATTCGACTCCTATATAGTCCAAAAATACACATAAAAATGTGAGCCGGAATCCGATCGTTTATTTCTAGCCACAACACCATTAAATCACTCTCTAACCCCATTACAGACCCGAAGGCTCGGAATTGTCCCTCCAGTGATAACGACCTGCCAATGATCCCAACTACGTGAAGCATATTACGGCTAAGTACAGAACTGTTGTACAAAACCACAGCGTTTCAAGGTATATGGGGCATACTATAGTTAACGAATTTATTGGTAATGGTACTGAGGGTCTATATATATTAAAGCTTCTGTCTACGGTTCCACGTAGGTGTTGGATTGAACGACAAAAGTTACCTTTGTGTAATCTTATGTTTGATAAGCTATATTGTCATGTTTCTTCATAAATCGTTAAGAACAGTTTGCATAAAAAAAAGTAACAAACCTCCATTCATATAAAGGTGTGGTGTTCCTCCAACCAGAGGGAGAAGCCTCTAACCAAGCTGGGTGGTCGTGCTTGGTAGCCTGCAGGCCGACGGACATACTTTGGAAGTTGTATATATGCCGCTTGGCTCGCGAAAGTTGATATCGCGGTTCAGGATTGTTTGAATTTTTCCCGCGTTGTTAGGTGTTGCAGTCGTAGTTGTGTCGTAGTAGTTCCGTCGTTATTGGGTAGATGGCGCTGTGCGGGTGTTATGTAGCTGGCCGCTACATCACTACCCCCCAAGACCGGAGGTCGTTCTTGAAGGTGATGGGGTCAGTTGTCGATTGCCAGTGGAGTCTGTAGTCGCTTGCCGCAGTGTGCTTCGCAAGTCCCACGGTGAGTCGGGGAGAGGTTGCGAAGGTGATGTGCGGTCGGTGATGAGCAGTAGGCGATGAGCAGTGAGCGTTGAGCAGTGAGTGTCCCACAGTGAGTCGGGGAGTTGCTGCGTAGTGGCTGCATCGTGCTGCGAAGCGTTGCGTAGTGGCACTGCTGCGTGGACGGGAGCGTTGTGTGCTGCTTACGAGGACCGTGTGTGCAGTGAGGTGTGCCGTGGCGCTGGAGAGGCCTCAGGGAAGACCAGGCATGCAAGTCTGCATGGTCTACGGTGGGATCCTGGCTTCGAAGATGCTGGCTGGCGGCGACTTGGTTGCTGACCATCAGGTGAAGTTCGGAGTGAGGTGAGGTGGAGATGACGATGATGCTGCTGTTGCGGATCTGACCAGTGAGGGCTTCATCAGATCACGTCAGGAGGTGCTGGTAATCTGGCCGTTGAGGGTTGCTTCAGATCACGTCGGGAGCTGCTGGTAATCTGACCGGTTAAGGTTGCTTCAGATCACGTCGGGAGGCTGCTGGTAATCTGACTGGTGAAGGTTGCTTCAGATCACGTCGGGAACTGCTGGTAATCTGACCGGTGAGGGTTGCTTCAGATCACGTCGGGGTCACCAATGTGGAGGATAAAGGTGTGGTGTTCCTCCAACCAGAGGGAGGAGCCTCTAACCAAGCTGGGTGGTCGTGATTGGTAGCCTGCAGGCCGACGGACATACTTTGGAAGTTGTATATATGCCGCTTGGCTCGCGAAAGTTGATATCGCGGTTCAGGATTGTTTGAATTTTTCCCGCGTTGTTAGGTGTTGCAGTCGTAGTTGTGTCGTAGTAGTTCCATCGTTATTGGGTAGATGGCGCTGTGCGGGTGTTATGTAGCTGGCCGCTACACATACATCCATGCTTTCTCACAAATTGTCACATTAGTAAGGTAAAAAATATTTTTATACTTTTTAGCCCTTTGGCCTTTGGCCCTTTATACAATGGTATAAGTATAACTTTTTTTGACACCTAAAGGCATTTGCTATCCTCAAAAGTGTTAACCACATTCCTACTTGTTACAAATATCATAAACGTTACTACAAAACATCGGATCATCTTTATTGCGTAGCATAAGATCAGCCAAGAAAATATCAAATCATCATCATCATCAGCTTGACGTAGGCTACTGCTGTATATAGTATCTTGATACTTTCAAAATAAAGTATCTTGATACGTGCAAGTAAATGTCTAATGGGTCTTTGTACTTGTACAAATGCCCATTACACAAAGTTCCACATTTCAGCGATAAATTAATTAAAAACAGACATATTACTCCAATAAAGTCGTAGTCGCAAGTAGGAACCGTTCCGGACCATTTAAGGCCATTAGAGAGCGGTTCGGTAAAACAGCCACAAGCACAGATGTACTCGAAGTTTCTACGAGCGTTTTAACAATTTAACTCGTATCTGTATGGAAGGAAAGATGTCTGTTTGTCTGTTTGTACACGATAATCTCCGAAATTACTGGACGGGTTTCAATGAAACTTTTTTTTTAATATTGCTATTAGGTCTGGTCAGCATATAGGCTATAATTTATTATGGAAAGTGGAACACCTAATGCAGGACCACAGCAGCCCAGCGGAACTAAAAGACATAAAAAATTGCGGCTTGGCAAAAAATATTACGCCTGATGGGCATTTTCTGATGAGAGATTAAAATTTGAAGATATCGAACATCTGAGGTGGAATTCCAAGAACCCAGCTTCACTATAACATATACAGACTTGTCGTCTTTGCAAAAGTTATTCAGTCTGCTGAGCATTTTCTGTTGACTTATAAAAATCGAAGATCTGAAACTTCTGATAAGGAACTATATTAAGAGCTCATCTGCACTATAACCTATATATAGTACTTGACGGCTTAGCAGTAGTTGTCCAGTATTCTGAGGATTTTTTGTTGAGAGATCAATATTCATAATTTTTCGATCAATTAAAGACCCGAGGAAGGACATAGAATAGTTTTTATCGCGATAACCGACATCCACGCGGGCGGAGATGCGGGCGATAGCTAGTGTATAATAATTATGAATATAAAATAGAAGAACAAACTAACAAAATTTTTGAGACTTACCTAACATACCCACACAATATCAGACGAATAAAAATACACTTTCGCACTTACGTATACACGAGCACCTATCAAATATTAAGCCGTAGAAGTTCAAATAAGTATCCTAAATAAATATTTTTTGAGATGGAAGGCACCATCAAGGACGTTTATTATAAAACAAGACTCAGTATTTGTAATCGCCTATAGACACTGTCACAATACAAGCAGACATATGGAAGCTTTAATCTTTTTATATGTATGATACGTATATTACTAGCTAGGTACATAGCACAGCTTCTTCTTTATATGCTTTTCGATACTATAATTAAAATTGTTATTTATATTGGTGGGAAGAGTGTCAAATGAATTACCATTAATAATTAGTAATTATAGGTCTAGGTTGGCCTCCACGCCTGTCAAACGCAAGTTGGTTAGTCTTGACTGGCCTTTCAAGAAAATTGTGGAGAATTCAGACGTTTTCCTCACAGTGCTTTCACCGTTTAGCCAGTGCTACTAAACAATAAACATACGCACGTAATTTTGAAGTATCAGTAGAGTGATTAATGTGAACTTGAGATACTCTGATAGTAATGTATTAAATAATACCTAACTACGAGGCTATCGCTGCCTAATACCATTACCCAAAAGAAAAAATATTGTATTTGAAACCGAGAAAAGCCGCAGCATCTCGATAGTTCAATGGTAATAACTATAAAAGCAATAACGTTTTAGCTATCTTTCTGGGCAGAAATACTTGTGGACATGGCTTTAGTATCCTTTAACTTCATGTTCTCTTAGTCCGGTAATAAAAATATTGAACGCAGTGGGACATTAACTTATAAATTAAACGTGACTTATGTTTTAAAGGACTAATTATTAATGTTGAAATACAATGTAATAAATGGGATTTATGTTTAATTTATTTGATTATTTAAACTATGCTGTGCCCAACGGATTTCATAAATGTTCTTAGACTAGAAAAACATATATGTATTTACCATCTGTAACCACATTTTGCAGAAGCAACACAGTTTTGAAGTATTGCCTTCACAATTTAGTATTAAAATATTATGTGAATAAGGAATGTAAAGAGAAAGGCCAAATTATCTACTGAAAGTAATAATTGAAATTAACTAAAAAAAAAATCAACTTTAAAATAATGAACATGAAATTTCAAAAATCTTTAATTATTTAATTCTTTATTGTACACACAAAAATATACATGAAAATACTAAAAAATAAACTTATAAATTATATGTACAAAGGCGAGCTTAACTCAACACTGAGTTTTCTACCAGCAAACCAAAATCCTTTATTATAAATTCAGTTGAAAAAGATAATGGGATTTGTTTTGTTTCAATATAGTTTGAAAAGCTCGATAATAGCATAATTATGCTTAACTTAAAATTAACTTCCGAAAACTGATATGATTTAAGGAAAACATCTCAGGCGACAATAAAACCAAGAAACAGCCATAGCTGCCGTGTTACATTTTAATATATGATACGAATAAGTAATTCATCTTACGTCCTTGCATACTATAAAAATGCTTGCAACTGCCTTCCTTGTGACTTACACGATAACTTATTTAATAACTGTTATGCGTAGTGTAATTTCGTGTAGTATACAGCAACCAGTAGAAGCAGAACTCTCACAATAATAAACATGATTACTGAAACGATCATGATGTTGACAGACTTATGAACAGATTCTAGGAAAACTCTTTCTAAGTTAATATTTGCCTAGAGTTCTAACTAAGTTATGAGACAAAAAGTTAGATTTGTATTTATTTTGGCTCTCTGCAGGACCAAATTTTCTTCTTGGAATCACTAAGGTTAGATAGTTTACTACGTCTTTATCGAAAACAGCGCGACAAGGCAAACTTAAAGTACCTAATAATTAGGTGGTGATTGAGCCACTGAGAATATTTAGTGGAACAAAATTTGTGAGATTCTATTTGTTGCAATATTTTACTCAGAACCAAGCAAATAATAATTATTATTGATCTTTGTTATAAATCTGCTCTTAGTACATTTATTTAGATATATTAGTTCTTGTACACACAAATTGTGTTTTGTTGTATCTACGATAAAATTTCACCATATATAATATTTTATATACTGCAAGGACCGCTAAACAGACCAACAAAAAGCAAAGAGCTTAGCTTAAGGTACCAGGAAGACCAGTTTACGAATACTCTATCTTTAGTAATGAGAGCTTTCCTGATTTCTGCAGAGACCTTGTAACGCGTACCCACAGATATGAGAAGTAGTATCAGATAGAGCACATTCGTCCAACTAAGCGTGGCACGTTGACAGCTATGTGTGCGTGACCTTTGGCGACTGGCACTGTACGGACACGCGCGTCTAAGTGTGTGAAAAGTTGCCAGATTATGAATAATCTCCCAGTATTTTGCATATAGTTATGTAATATTCTTATATTCATTTGCGGTTTTGAAGAATTTACCATGGATTTAATTAATACTTTTATAAATACATTTCTTAAATGTAGGTACCGAGTTAAGTTTTAACTACTTCGTAAATCTGTATATATAAAATCCTTGCGTTACTGACTGACTGACAGACAAGCTACAGCCGAAACTACTCGGCGCATGAAGCTGAAATTTAGCATGTATGTTTCTTGGGAACCGTAGGGGTGCACCAAGACGGGATTTCTCGAAATTCCCACGGGATCGGGCAAAACGAGAAATAAGAAAATATGTGCGTGCGAAGCCGCTGGCGTCGATTAGTTGAGAAATAAATAGTATGTATGTACACACGGCACCAAGTCAAGCTAAACAGTTGCTGTACGATTTTGATACTTATTCCCTACGCCATAAGTATGTATGTACACACGGCACCAAGTCAAGCTAAACAGTTGCTGTACGATTTTGATACTTATTCCCTACGCCATTAGTATGTATGTACACAGGGCGCCAAGTCAAGCTAAACAGTTGCTGTACGATTTTGATACTTATTCCCTACGCCATAAGTATGTATGTACACACGGCGCCAAGTCAAGCTAAACATTTGCTGTACGATTTTGATACTTATTCTTTACGCCATAAGAACGGTGCAAAGGTCAAAGTTTATAAGCTTGACGAGTAGCAGGGTGTACACGAATATTTGGATCGTTTGGGGATCGAACTCAAAACAATATTATGTAAGGTATATACTAATGGAAATTGAAATTCTATTACTATATTTATGAGAAAGAAGATATATCTACAGTATACTTTTATAATACGGTAATGTATTTTTCATTAACATGACAATCATTATCACATAATCAATTGACAAGTGCATTTTCCCTAATTCAGGCAGAACGGCGTCGACAAAAACTGGCAACACTTACATATTTCTTGCACAAATACGAATTTTATCGAAATTAAATTAGGAAACAGTCAAATTATCAATAGTTACCTGTGAAAAGATATTCCATTTTCCTGTTTTTGTTTTTAGGAACAACTTTTACAGTGTTTAAAGAACACAAGACGGCATTTTGAGAATTTAAAAGTTGACGTGATCGTGACGCGTGAACTGTACGATGCTTCGTAGCGCACTGAGACGAGTTTGTATTCGCTTTTCAATTTTGTATTTGCTTTAGTGGCCGCACGCAACTTGCCGTGCGTTACATCTGATACTTCTCATATCTGTGCGCGTACCTATTTTACGTGGCCGCGATTCGTTACCATATAGGGTAATCGCGCGCACAAAGGCGTGGCTCGCTAGGAAAAGGGTACGGTGTGGCGGATACTGCGTGCCCGGCCTCTCGAGCGGGGTGCGCTCGCTCGCCAGTCCGGCGCACGACGTCACGGGTGACGCGCATGTATTGTCGCTATTACCGCGCGACCGTTATATGTGCACTAACTGTATTACTATAAGTGTTGATTGCTGGAACTGTATCGTTGTGTGTAACAAATCATCAACAATAAACTTCTTTGAACTTATAATGGTGTTTATTGTTATAACCTCTATAATGTCATGTTATGTCTATGCACATTAGTATGTGATTCAGCAAGTTATTTGCTAATTTGAATACTTATTTTAAACACGTCTGTACTCAACGAAGGTATAAATGAAATCTATAAAAAAATCGCAAATAAAAAATAAAAAAAGGTATAATAAAATCGCATATTATGTAGACAAAACTATTTATGTTTTTTTTAGGTCGGCGGGTAGAATAAAACAGACGCACATGTGCAATTAAGAGTTGTACTTGTGATTATATCTTGTAGAACAGCACAAGTCCACGGCCCTACAGATGCGTCTGCGTTTAATCGTTCAAATTTAAAATTGCGACCTGTTGCGGCAATTTTGGTAGAAGGTTTGACTGCACGGTTGGCGGTTGGTTAGAAAAGCGGCCGAATCATGAGACAACCCTTTGTGTGATTGATGATGATGATTGGGACACTAGTTTTGGAGATTAGCCCATTTTTTCCACTTCGTAATAATAGGTCATTTTATATTTTCCTTCTAAAATATTTACTATTATTACGATTGCTGATTAAAATAATTATTGTCTCGTGCTTTTAAAGACCATTTTCTTTTTTATTTTACAATCAGCTATGCTCTTGCCGTAGCTAGAAAACCTATGGGCCGCTTTCGCCGCTCTTTAATAAGTCCAAGTTAAACTGATTTGTCAGATAACTCATACTAATTTCGCTCCAATTTTGAATTTATCCGAAAGATAAGGTTTATCCATGAGTGGACAAATTGAGGCTATAACTCACATCAAAGTCCATAAATGGTGATCCTGGAAGTCCTCTAACTCTTATCAAAACGATTTTCCAAATATATGTTACCCATTATAATTTATTGGTCTATTTGCAAAACGATTAGCCACGACCTCAAGCCTTACGATGCGGTTTTCTTACCACAGCGAACCCTTCGGGGAAGTTTAACAATATTATAATGTTGTGTTACTTGGCGTCCCCACCTACTAGTGTAATATTAAATGTTCCATGGATATTATCATTTGATAGCGAGCCATTGCCATTTGGAACGGGCTTTTGCGTGTTTTATAGGCACTCGGAGGAAATTGAATATATTGATTGTATAATACAATACTGGTTGTATTATCGTAATTCTGTTAAAAGTGTTCTGTTATTATTCAATAAATATGTAGAGTTAGAAATGAAAATATTTATAATGTAATCGGGATGGAAATTTACATGATATTTTTTGTGTTTTTGCGTTTATAGAGCATTATGTAAAAAAATGTATGTAATGTAAGATTTTGCTGAGTGGTTTAGTATAGAAACATAGTTATTAAGGAATGCCTTGATAAATAATTTTCTTGTGTGTGTTTATGGACAAAATCTTGTTATTAGCTACTTATGTAATAAATCATCATCAGCCTTTAACAGTCCATTGCTGGACTAGGCCTCTCCTTTGAAAGGAGGAATTGGCCTACTATACCACGCTGGCCAAACGGGTTGGTATAGGGTTTGTATCAAGTTTTCCTTCTCTTACAGTGCTGTTCTCTGCATAATATACTCCCTCTGTCGGCTTTTACGACACCCATGGGATGATATGGGGTGGTGACATTCCGTATTCTTATTCCGTCACCACACGGACAATAGACGGATTTCCGAATAAAACACATTTCTATAAATTTATTCTAATAGTTATCAAAGCTTTTCTTTTCATTTCCTTCAAATTCAATAAAAATACTACGAAGCTCGTTTCCCATCTATTCACGCCAAAAATACGTAATAAAAGAGGAGTTCACGGAAAATTATTTTCCTGTGACAATAAATAACTCATACTGGCTAACTTTTTACCTCCAAATAGGAACTCGTCTCTAACCCAAAACAATAACGCAAACACGTTTTATAAAATACTAGATGAGCCCGCGGTTACACCCGCGTCATTCACCCGCGTCGCTCATAGTGTGATGTTATATTGCCTATAGCCTTCCTTGATAACTTTTCGAATCGGACCAGTAGTTCCTGAGATTAGCGCGTTTAACCAAACAAACAAACAAACAAACTCTTCAGCTTTATACATTAGTACACAGTATACAGCCAAGTGCACTTTCATGTAAATGGTAAATACCTAGCAAAATTTATATTTGGATATTTTAACGCTGCTAGTAGACCAACGCGTTCGCATGCGGCTGCGAAACTATTGCGGCGACGAAACATGTGCGAAACTGTCAAAACAACAACAAAATAACCTTGAGGCGTGTTCTGTAAAACGTCTGTGTTTGTGTAACGACAATTTCAACAACAGAACAGTAGTGACAAGGATGCAACTTATTAATCTTACTGTATGATAGAGTGAGACATAGCATACACAAAATTCTTCCATAAAACTGACAGATTTTTTTAAGTTTTGTTGCCGCATGTGAACGCGTAGGTGTACTAACAGCGTAATGTAGTGATCCGTAGCAAAGAGGTGACCACTACTCTATTGATACGCAAGGTGAAGTACGGTCGTCACTATCTGTTTTGTGGGAGGGTGACCGTTTGCAGAAAGATACACTTCTACGTTCGTAGAATGCACAAAGCAGTTATATGTGTTGCCACCAAGTAGCCAGTACTTTTGGATACTTTGGTCTTACCATATATGAGATCTTGCCTTCAGGTCACGCAAGTTAGTCATTCTGTAGAAAAGTTTTATATTATTTATAATGATTTATTATTACAATCGACTCGAATTAAAAAAATCTTTCTAAAACCGACTTCAAAAGTGATAATATATAATTTCGGTGAGAATACAAAGACCCCTTCAGGACCGTGGCAAATAAATTACCAAAGTTAAATGCATATAAAATATTAAATCACGTAACATTACACTTATTATAAAAATAGACAACAGCATATCCTTGCCAAAATAAACATTTAGTGGAAATTCGCAATGCGTTCGCCCGCAAGACACCACCAAATATCCGCCACCGACGTCAAAACGTTACGTCAAAACGTTACAACGTTACTGCTAATGCGTTATTATTTGAACCCCTCCATAAATTTATTATTGTTTGAAAACAGTATTGTTGCTCAGCTTCGTATGTATATATTTATTTATAGACTTACGCCTGTATCCCCGAAGGGGTAGGCAGAGGTGTAATATTACACCCACATTTCGCCAGGAATTTTTAGGTCCCACGTAATGGCTGCTACACACAGTGCCGCGCGACAAAAGCCGCCGGCCCATGCCGCCGGCTTTTGGCGTGCGTCGGTGCCGCCGTCATCGGCCGCAGAAAGCCGCCGGGCATCATTCCAGTTGTATAGACCGTAGGGTTGCCAATTTTTTTGCCAAATCTTTAAATGTTTCATAGCTTGTTTGACAATAAAAATTAAAAAATAAAGAATTCGTTTTTAATTACTTTAATTATTGACATTCTATTTCTTTCTTCTCGCCACTTTGGATTCATCACTGAACTCTTTAATTAATTCTGAACTTCTGAAGTGGCGGGGACGGAGACGGAGATATGATTTTAAGTATAAATTGCCTCCGTGGTCCAGTGGATAGCGTATGCGACTGCTGATCGGAGGTCCCGAGCTCGATTCCCGGGTTGGGCAAAAGTGTTATTGAGTTTTTCAGAATTCTCAGTAGCAGCACGGAATTTGGTGATGTGTACGGTAACGGCAATAGGCTCGCCCCCTATTACGTGGGACCTAAATTCATGACGAAATGTAGGTGTAATATTACACCTCTGCCTACCCTTTCGGGGATACAGGCATGAGTCGTCATAGTAATAGTACATATTGCCAATTGCCTTTTTCTGTAAAAATTCTTAACCATCAGTGGTGAATTTCTTTTAAATCCCTTTGAACCTAAATAGTTTCCATCATCCATTTAACTTATGTGTAACGTTATATAGATAAGTACTTATAATTAGAGTTTTGTTTTACACGTCACAGTAAGTAAGATAAAGTATATTCATATACTTTATTTCTATACAAAAGTATAAAGTATATTTGCCAAAAATAAAGTACGATATTTAATCACGTTATTATAAAGTATGATTGACAACCCTTATAGAACGACCACACACAAGTAGCAAGTTGCAACCCGCGGCCGGCCGGCGGCCTGCCCGCGCGGCCATGCCGGCGGCTCATTCATGCGGCGAGCCGCGTGCGGCCGGCGGCACACAAAGCCGCCGGCCGCACGCGGCTCGGCCGCCGGCACTGTGTGTAGCAGCCATATTAGGGGGCGAGCCTATTGCCGTACCGGGCACATTACCAGACTCCGTGCTGCTACTGAGAATTTCCTAACGGAAAAACCCAATAACACTTTGCCCGACCCGGGAATCGAACCCGAGACCTCCCAATCCCACGCGCACATTTACGCCGCGAGACCAACGAGGCAGTATATATATGTAGGTATACGAATATCGCCTGTGCTGACCTATTTTGGATGCCATTTTAAGGAAACAATCAATTTCTTTGTTGTGTGATCTTGTTAATTTATTTTCGTTACAAAGTGATATTGTGGGAGTTTTCTTTTTAAAACAAAAGATTAAAAAAAATTTTAGTTGTTTTTGAGGTTTGTTGTTTGATTATTGCCTTCATTATTGGTCTACACTTAAGTGAAATATATTGTACATCTAAGTATTTTAATATAACCATAATAATTCGAACATAAACTACAAAAGGACCTTTAAAAATTACCTAAATTCTTGTGAAGGATCTGATCTTTAGACCACTCACAGAAAGCATAAACAAAGAAAATTTTATTTTATAATAGGGTATTTGACTTAAAAAAATCGAATTAGTCCATCAGTTAGATTATCGAAAAATATTGGATACGTATATTTTCTTTAGTCACGTAAACAAAAAATAAAGACGACAAACTTCGCTGAAAACTCGTGTGTCGTCACTTGCCAGTACACTTTTTACTGGCAAGTGACGTTACAAGCCCCCACTCTTAGGCGTTTCTCCATCTTTGATGCGTTTTATCTTCGTATTTTTTTACTGATTTGATAAAACAAAAAATACGTATCCAATATTTTTCGATAATCTAACTGACGGACTAATTCGATTTTTTTAGTCAAATACCCTATTATCTTCCCTGATTATTATTTCCAAACTGTGAAATTAGTCTGATATATGAATTAGCTGTACTTTTAAGCCATTATTACAAAAGGCTTAGCCCTCTTCTTCACACTGTTTTAGACCTTCTTCGTCCTTACATCGTCTTTCATATCAATACAAACATAATTTATTTCAACGAATTTTACGACACATACTAGATAAAAGCCTTGCATTAGTCTGCGTATAATAACATCTATGCAGATAAGGACAGGGCTTAACTTTGGACTATTTATAGTGCATGTTCTGTAATGAGGCTGCCTGGGTTAAGACATAAATTTGTGCCTGCATGTAACAAACTAAGTCACCCACACATGCGTGCAAGCTTGCATACATTTCGGGCCCATTATCTTGTTTGTGCAAGTGTGTAGGCCTCCGTACTGTTTAAGTTGGTACAAGTCGCATAACACCTTGTGTTTTAATGGCGAATAATTAATTTGAACTAGGCCAAACTATTTTACATTTAGATATAACAAAGTGGTGAGGAATGAAAGTGATGCGTGTGGTGAAGGATTAAGAAGTCAATTTTCACTACCTTATTTCATTCTGTGGGTATTGTAAAACGCGACGGAGAAAAATACTCGAAACAAATAGTAGGTACCTTGGTGAAGAGATGGAAAATTCGACATAAAACCCTATCAATGCGTTTGGCCAGCGTAGTATGGTAAGCAAAATCCTCCTATTGACTCACAATAGGTACTATTTTGTCGCAAATTAGAAGATACCAGCAGAGGATGGCGAAAGGCTCTGTGTGTAGGTGTTTGGAGACTAACAGTGCTTTTATGACGCAAATGGCAGAGGCCTGTTGCCAGCAGTGGAGTGCAAAAGCTGTAGGATGATGATAATGATGAATAGGTATTAAATTAAAGGCATTATATGAAACATTTACTCTGGGACTAAGTAATCATTCATGCCGTGGATAGCAATAATTTCCGAATAGGAAATATTTGGTGCATCGGCAACGGAATCGACTTCTGTCTAAATGTAGAGCGCTGTTCGCCATGTATTTAAGCAGTATTATCACTGCAAGCGCATTGATGTAGTGCTTAAATATAATAATTTCAATATTAAATATATCTTCACTTTTGCAATAGATACTTATCGAATGCAGTTGTCATAAAAAAAAACATTTGGAAATAGTTTAGTTTGGTATGGAAATGGCAACGATAGCCTAGTGAAGATACCAATTACAGACTGCCATGCACATAGTATCGGGTTAAATTCCACAGCGCGCACTAATGACATTTCGGCTTTAGTAAATTACCTTTAGAAATTAAAGAAATATTTTGCAAAAAAGAGTTTTTAAACGAACTTAAGCGATTCGTCTAAGAAAATAGCAATTATTCATTATTTTTTTTTGTTTTATGACTTGTTTAGGTATTTTTTATTGGTTTATTTATTGAAATTTTACGATTTTTATAGTTTTTAGTTTGCATTTGACATTTTAAGGATTTTATTATTTTCTTGCTGTTTGACATTTGATTGATTTTAATATTTTATACATATTATTAATATAATTAATTGATATCTCTTTTTATGTATATAATAGTGGTGTCATCAATGTTTATTGTAATTAATTAAATTCAAATTAATTGTACCTCATCGTCAGCCCTTTATACTGTCCCACTGCTGGGCACGGGCCTCTTCCCATTATGAGAAGGGTAAGACCATAGTCCACCACGCTGGCCAAGTGCGGGTTGGCAGTCTTCACATATCTCTCGAGAACATTATGGAGAACTCTTAGACATGCAGGTTTCGTCACGATGTTTTCCTTCACAGTTTAGCAAGCGATAATTAACAATTTAATACGCACATAACTCCGACACGTCATCGGTGCGCGCCGTGGATTCGAATCCGGACCCTCTGCGTAGCAGTCTGTCGGTCTCTTCACTAGGCTACCGCTACTTTAATTATACTTATATCATGATTATTGTTCTTAAAAAACATTTAGGCATTGTAATTGTAATTTTATTGTAAAATATTCGCATATAATGTAAATTGTTTCTGAATAGGTAATATAAATGAAACAAAGTTATGTGCGTAATGAATAGTTAATCTTCGCTTGCCCCGTGCCTCAGATAGCATAGCTCATTTACCTGTCGGTCCCGATTGTCATAAAGATCTTTGATAATCGTTATAGGTAGTCAGTACCTATGAATAAACTGACATTAGTCTAAAACATGAAACATAGCTATCTCTTTCGGCTGCGGAGGTCAGACAGGCAGTCGCTCTGTAGAAAAGCTTATATTCAGTAAATAGACAACAAAGAAGAGAGAGGATAAGCAAAATATAGGGAATCTGGGTGTGGATGGATATTTAAGCGGTAAATGATTGACTGACGGAGAAGTATGTAAAAATATGCCTCGAAGAGTAAAAATGATTACCTAAGAAGGATGTGACACATACAAAACGTATTCTCAATTTCGTAGAATTACGAACCATTGCATTTTTGTTCTTTCATTCTTTATCTTCGCTAGCTGTCCGCAGCAAATCTTTAATTTTTTAAACCACACAATAACCAAAAAAAAATAATTTAATCCAACCAAACAGCCATAATGTTTACCCGTAAAATACAATCGTCGGATATAACATAGCAACGGGCCGTTTATAAAAATACACTATCTAGGTGCTCGTTTGGCCGACACTCGCTCGTAGATCATTTGACAATGCCAAGTTGGACCACAGTACGGCATCTGTTATTTTTGTGATTAATCTTTTGGTTCATTGGACGGTATTTACGGTGAGGGTGGCAATTGTCGCTTGTTATGTGTATGTGGAGTAAAATTAATGCGGAGGACAGAACAATTTTGCGCTGCATTGTTAGTTGCAATGCAACTAACAATTGACTATTTGTCACAATCAAGTATAGAAGACAAAAAAGGCTGTAGTCAACCTCCATCCCTTCAATGATTGTAGAATGTTTTCACTGACTTCTGTCCAACTGTGAGGAAAATTAAACGAGTGATGGTATCAAAATCAAATAAAATTACTTCGTCTAAAACACACTATCATTTTCAATTGCTGTATTCCACCTGCACGTTATCATAGAAATCTTTTCAATGACCTCTGACCAACCGTGAAGAAGGCCATATTATTATGAGTGATTCTTTGTTCTATGCTACAGCGATCTTAGAGCAAAACAATGGGTTTTGGCACTCTTCTTAACTAGCCATAGTTTTGGCCAGTGGTTCATGTCATATAGTGGTAGATCGCAGTACAAAGAACATAACCTGGTTATTTTTGGACGTTAGTTTAAACATTGTCAACTACTTCAGCTCTGTTAGATGATTTATTCTATTTCCAACATCTGTACCTGTAAAATCACTGAAAAAGAATATTATGTTTTTTCGCTGAGATCAGACTGTATATCAATATTTACATGACCGTAGAACAATAGATAGTCCAATCAAAAGCGCTATCAATATTATCCAGTTGTCAATCGCATTGTTTATCTGCATTATATTGATGCACCACGCTTCGATGGGCCAGTTTGACATACAAATATATTTAGGTCATAGAACGTACTGCTGATATTTTTTTTTGGTTTGTATTTATTTTACAGTTGTAGTGATTCTGTCTGATCTTATTGCAGTTTGGATTGAGTAGAAATAAGGTATAAGTGTTCCTAAAACTAGAGGGAGGCCCTGACCAGACTAGGTTACCGTTCCTGTTTGACTAGTGGTCCTGGGTTCGATTCCCGAGTCGGGCAAAAGTGCTATTGAGTTTTTTCGAACTCTCAGTAGCAACTTGGAGTCTCGTTATGTGCCTATATTAAATAGGACCCCCTATTACATAGGACCTAACATTTTGAGTTTTTCTTCGCAGCAGGCTGCAACGTTAGAACCACAGCTGTGGAACGGGGTGAACGTAGCTTCACTACAGCGCTTTTAGCAGCCTGGACTGTTTGTTCGTTGGCTCTAGCCATCACCTTAGCCATTTTACGAACCTTTTTCCTCTGTTTTTAGCCGCTATCGTAGCCCCTACAGTCTGCCATTGTTCCCCAGGTTCATGAGAAGGAGGTTCCAGGTTATTAGTATTTTGCGTCTTCTTAGACTTCTTTCCCTGCGCAGAAGCAGAAAAAAGGGATAGCAACATTTTGGGCACCAAGGTCGACGGCTTGTTTAGCTGAACCTAGAGTCGAAGTCTTGGTTGCGTATGTATGAGACTTTGGTATAACATGTCTTCTATCCACAGTTTTGTCTTCAGAAGAAACTGTGGGTTCAGATATGCAGTCACCCATTTTGGTACTTGAGGCCTTTTTCACCGACTTCTTCTGTGTACGATTTCTAGTCCCTTGTAAGGTTAAGTGTTTGGAGGAGAATAAAACGCTCTGACTGCTTGTTAAGAACTGCGTCATTTATTATAATAATTGGTATTATAAACACGTGTAACATACATAGGTACATAATGTCAAACATAGGTACATACACACTACACCTGCCCCGGAAGGAAAAAATAATTTAATATGATAGTATTATTTTATTTAAATGACATGTACATTGATTGCTTCAGTCTCTAGATTACGATTATCCGCAAGATTACGATTATCCGCAGCTAACGGTAAACGGTAGTTCTTAGGTGGCAACAATCTGTCCTCTATAGCTTCGAAGCGAGCATTCAGCATGTTACCAACATGAACCATGACTGCGCGCTCGACTTCAGCTATCTGCACGGGTTGTAGGTCAGTCGGTGTAGAGACAGAAACTGTGACTGGCTGTTCTGTTCTTCTATAAAGCTCAGTTTTAAGTGCAGCGAGTTCCTGCCACAATGCTTCAACTTCTGCCTGAAGTCGGATGTTATTAGCCTGCAGTTTTGCTGAATTTTCAGACGAGATCCGAGATGTTGATGCATTTGGCTCCATTTGCAAAGAGCATGAGGAGTCCGATAAACCACCATTACTCTCACCACTAGGCCGGAGAGCGGCGACGGGATGCTTAAGAAAAGAAGACTTTGTATCGCGCGTCTTTTTTTGGACGACCTTGACCCCGGCTAGCCGTTGGCACTTTCGGGGCCGGCAGCTTGTCTTCGCTGGAGAAAAAAATTGACTCCGATCCATCAGTCGCTCTTTTCACCTCCAGATTTTCGCTGGTTGTTTCTGAGGCTCTACTTCCATCGATATCTCGCTTTCAATGCCTTTTAGCTCGTTGTGACCTTCTCGCCGAATTTCAGGAGGTTTATTGTTCTCCGTCATATTTACAAGTGGTGTTGCCGGTCGCGAGAATTCCACCGTCTTGTTTGGTCCCACTTGGTTCGATTCTTTAGGTACATTTTGTTTTTTATTATCTTATTGTAATTCATTTTTATCCATTTTATTCCCACGAGTACCGCGTTTTTGACAGTCCACTGAGGCAGTGCCTCAGAAACCCTTATGCCACTTTAGGGTCGGGATATACCCCAGGGAGGGCCGCTAATGACTGATCACCTGCCAGTCACTCTGAAAAGAGCATCTTCCAACCGCGTAAAGCACTTTCGGGCACCTTAACTGGAAGAGTTCGGGATTTTTTTAGAGGTTTCTCCTCACAGTCCGAGCGATAAAGCCAAGACCTGAGCCAACCTAATCATGAGGCTAATTTGAAGGCCCGTCGCAATTCCGCATCGCTAGTGTATTCCGATTATCAGAACATACAGAGCAGAAAGTAAATTGGTAGTCCACGCAGGACTCCGTCAGATGTCTCTTGCAATTGGGACACGGGACCGTTAGTTGAGAAGGGTAACCAAGGTGTGCGTGGTTTCTCTTTACGTATCTACTATGTAGTTAAAATACATAGGATGTAGTCGAGTTAGTCATGACTAGCTAATTGTACACGCCTTCATAAGCCCCCCTACCACGTCAAGGTGGTCCCTTAGGGGGGAATCATCATCAGCTTGCCATAGCCCACTACTGAATACAGGCCTCTCCAATGGAACCCACTGAGTACCAACCACTTTGCATATATCGTCACTCAACCTAGCTGAATGGCGCCCTACACTACGTTTGCCAAGGCGCAGTCTCCACTCTATGTTACTACTGTTATGTCCAATGACAATTATTTGTCTATGCTGACTAATTATCTGTGCTAATTAACTAGATTATTGGCTATGTATTTTGTCTATGGGGACGCGCTCCGCGTGCCCTGGTTTTGTCTTCAATCCGGCATTAAAAGAATAAATGTTGTACCGAGCACCTCTGAGTTTTAATATAACACTGGCGACGAGGATTGAAACTAGAAGAGATTGTCTAAAGAACGGACAATGTCAATTGGAAAAGTCCGTGAGTTTGCCATCAAATCGGGGAACTGGTCGGCGTATATCGAGAGGTTGGAAATGTATTTTCTTGTGAATAAAGTGGAGGATGCTCTCAAGTTACCCACTTTAATCTCATTTATGGGCGAAATGGCGTACGAACTGCTAGCTAAGTTAGCTAGCCCGCTGAAGGCGGCCGATATTACGTATAGGGCAGTGGAAATATTAGCTGCTCATTTACAACCCAAGCCTTACATCTTGGCGGAGCGGTACAAGTTTCGCCAACGCCGACAACTTACACACGAATCGATCGCAGACTACGTCACGGACCTCAAAAACTCGCGAAGTACTGCGAGTTTAAAACAACGTTGGACGATAATTTAAGAGATCAGTTAGTTGCGGAAGCGAGATGATTCGGCTAAAACTTTTCGCGGAGGAGGACATACCGTACAACAGAGCCGTAAGCCTGGCGCTGTCTTTGGAAGCCGCAGAAAAAGACGCGAGCGCAGTGGAGCCTGGTAGTGGAGTGATGACGGAAGTAAACAAACTAAACCTCAATGGCTGTCCGCGGTGCGGAGGCGAACATAGGGCAAGTGACTGCTCGTACAAGAATTACATTTCCAATAAGTGCGCTGAAATAGGCCATTTGCTACTCGAAAGGTAATCGGGTCTGCGAAAAATGTGACCCGCCCACTACCACTTCAGCTTGCTTCTTTAAGCTATGCCGATTACCTTGTTTCTCTGTCGGATCACTTCATTACGAATTCGATCCTTTAGGTTTTGAGAGAAACACCGAGCATAGCCCTTTCCATAGCCCGCAGAGCGACCTTAAAGTCAGTGCCCACGTCTCATTGAAACATAATAGCATTATATAATATTTTTAAATAGCCTCTATAGCAAGGTACCTAAACGAACCATAGTCGCCAGGTGTATTTTTCCACCGCTGTTTGAGATAGATGTTACACGTTACAGTTACCGCTGCAGAACCCCATGACAAAAGCATTTTTTTAAAGTAACGCCTGCACCAGGTTTGAAATCTGTGTTTCGCGGCACTTTACAAACATTTAAATAGGGGACCAAAAAAACACTTCGGTGTTCTTTTGGTCCCCTCGGCCTCGGCTCGAAGCAAGAATTTATGGGACGAATAGTGTTGTCCCGTAATTGAGCTCACAAAACTCGGTGTAGTGCAAAACGGTCAAAGCCAAGCTCGGTGAAATAACTATACGTAACTCTTTTCGACGTATTTATCATAAATAAGCCTAGTGCAATCAACTGCTGGACATAAGCCTCTCCCAACATGCGCTTTAACGACTGGTCCTTTGCCTGCCACATCCAGCCCATCCCAGCCTCCTTTTTCAAGTCGACGGAAGACCTAGTTTGGAGGCATCCCACACTTAATTTGCTGAACCGTGATCTCCACTCTAAGACTCGTATGCTTTATCGGTCGTCGGTCTAAACTTTTCCGTCTTTATGAACGCGACAAACGCGGTTTTAGGTACCAATAGATAGGGTATTTCCTAAAGAAGATTTACATGTATAATTCACGCAGGCGAGCGAAGTCTAGTCACCTCTAGCAAGCAGACGAACCCTTTAGTAAATTTAATACATAAATAAATCCCAGGCAGCTGAAGTATCTCAAATTTAGTGGTCCATATATCATATAAGGTAAATCACCGGCTATACCTGTACCATAGCGAGTAAACTTAGAACCTTTGTTTAGCCGGCATTGTTGTGATGTGTGCCAAAAATTTATGTTGCCAACATAATAGGGCGCTTTGTTCGAGGCTTCTGTGACTTTGAAAACTATTATGTTGGTAAATAAAGATTAATTGGCGTTATTTTCTGTTTACACCAACTTTCGTTGAAGTAAAATATGTAAGTTTAAAGTTTTGCTGATTTATTTGTAACTTTCATTGATATTTAACATCTTACGATAATTGAGTGAGGTGACTGAATAAAAAAAATTATTTAAATGTAAACTCATTATCATGCTCGAGCATAATTATTTGCTCTTTTACAGAACCCACACGAATTTAAAGAGACACTTTGAAAGGTAGTCTATTTTTATCTCCCACTAAATTAACTATCATTGCAAAAACACACTTGTATAATCTTTAAAACAACTAGATGCACATAACGACAATGTGCATGACACAAAGTTTATTTATAAATACATAGGTTTACAGTGATTTCAAAAGATCTTATATTTTACATCACGACTAAATCGCATGGTATGTAAAAATCATATAAATCCAGTCTCATATTACATAACTCAAAGGCTGGACGTCACACAATCCGTCAGTAAAGTATATGGGCGTTATCAAGTCACTTGCTCGTAAAGTAGGACGTCTTTGAAGCGGCACTCACACATTACACATGTTTGTCTGTAGGTACAGTATTAGGTGATGGACCCATACGCTACTTTAAGTACCGGCGGCGGCGGCGGCCGGTGATTAAATTGTCCTTTAAAGTCGATGCCCAGTATGAATGTTAGACTCATATGTAAATGCTGGTTGTGGATGAAACTGGATGTTGAATTTCAGAATAATTGTCGGGCAAAATCTAAGATAAAATGCGGAAAAACACCGAAACGCTAATTCACTTTCTCGCACATACAAATACCAATTACGGCTTGCGAGAAGTTGCTTTTTAAAATATCAATGTCAATAGTAATATTCCGTGCTTCAGAGAGCACGTGAAGCCTGGCTATCATGAAGTTCTGTGATAGTTGAGTGAGTCGACGCGGTCAGTTAAATTCATAGACAGGACAACAGTTTGTATAAACAACAAATTATAACCCGAAACTGTACGTTATCTATTTCTTTTGTGCCGTGTTTATAAAATCTTGTAATATGTAGAATATTTTGCTGGCCGGTAAGACACTTTAATACTATTTTTAAACAGGGAAATGGCGCTTTATATATTCATTGGCTTTAATGAATTTAGATGGTAATATTATCTCCTCTTTCCCAATAACCCAATGCAATAGCGATACACGATAGCGATTTGGAGGAACGGCGACGACGCGGGGCCTCACAGGCGCTGCCTAGTAATCTAGGGTTAAGATCAACCCCCATTACCGAGGAACTATGCTGAGCTACGGTAACTTTTGCAACTTAACCTTCACGCCAACTTAAACACTTAACTTCCTCCCGCAGTTAATTAGTTAAGTTTACATTTGAATCAAATTTCCTAATGCCCGTTAATAGACCACTGTCATGTTACATTTTGTATGGAGAGCAAACGTTGTTAGTGCGTTTAGTGTGATTAGTTTTCTGAACCTTTAGGACTTTCAACGGTGGTTAATCAATTTCTATAGCATGGTTGAGTTTGATTGGATAACGCAAGTAGGTTTTAAAACTATATGATTTTAAACTACTGACTTGAAATATTATTATGACTTGCTCGCATTATTCAATATTATGATTTCACGTATCTTTGAGGGCATAAATATTTTTTCTCGGTCGTTTCGGCCAGTTGATATCTGCTGTGGTGACGGGAAAATGTTGGTAGCCCAAATCAGCCATGCTGACAGGCAAATTGAAGTATTAATACCTTCAAAATAATTTCCGTGCGATTAAAGGAAATCTATAAAGAAAATCTATAAAGAAAATTTAAGACAGTACAACAGCAGAAAGCGTCTTAGAATTACTTGAATTTGTTTAGATAATCTAGTTTACAGCAAATTTATATTTAAATGATTTGATATAATCCTTGCGTTGTAGCTGTGATGAGTGTCAGGCAGTAAATGAGGAATGCAGTGTAGAATAATAATGAAGTAGATAAAACTAATGTGCAACGACAAAATGGCGCTTACTCTGAAAGTTGTTTATTAACGAGAGATGACCATGTAACTGAACATGGTACGAGAAAATATATAAGGTTAGTGTTACTTGGGTTTAAAATATTCAATGCGTATCTTTATAATAATATTCAATTCAGTAACAAAGTTGCTAGCCAAAGACAGTGATAGCCTAGTGGAGAGATTAACAGATTGCTACGCAAAGTCAAACCTAGGCAAACGTCAGATTTTCCAAGCTAAGTGCGCGTATTCATTTTTTATAGGCAAACATCGAGGAAATCAGCATGTCTGAGAGTTCTACATAATGTTCTCGTATGACGTGTGAAGCGTGCCAACCCGCACTTGACCAGCTTGGTGGACTATGGGCTTACTACTACGACTTCACTCATAACTTCGTCCGCGTGTTAGTCAGTAAACGCGGTAAAAAGTGTATATCACTCCTTACTAAAATTCATTCCATAAAATCGATTTATTGCCATGTGAAAGAAGGCCAAATAAACAATAGTGGATATTCTTGATAGAAACCTGTATTGAAGATTTAATAACATCTTTGGATTCGTGTTGGTGATCTCGCCAGAAGTTGGCCACGTGCCCAACTGTCCGTTTTGGTTAATAGTGCAAGTGGTTTTATTTCAACTTGCATTGTGTAACTGAACTTTCTTACGCGTTTGTACTTTTAATAGTGTTCGTTGTGAGCAAGAAACTTGATTATAACTGTGCTAATATTATTAAAGTGGAGATTTTGTTGGGTTGAACGCGCTAATCTCATATATACTTAACAATCATTTTCATCATATAATCTGATGTATAATTGCCGTAACGTCGAATCGAGGGATAAATATGGTACAAATTTTATCAGCGCCGTCCTATTTTAGAGACTGGCTAGAACACATCAGGCTAGGCTGTTCTGGAGAATAAATTTTGGGGAAGGGTGTTATAATAAATGGAACACAGAAACGTCACCGTCCTATGGTGTCATCAAAAACGTAACACTAGATTACGTCTTCCTGTCAAAAAATATGACAAACAATAAAATTATACCCACAGTAAAATGCCAAAATATAATTGTCAAAAACGACTCAACCAAAAATTCAGAAGACAAAACGTTACATCACAAAAACAGTTACGCGTACATGCATATACATACAACATACACACTGGCGTACGTACACATACACATAACTACGTAACAGCGTAGGCACATTTTTGGCTCACAAACGTTGACTGTGACGGCGCGTACAACGGGAGTGTGTAATTGTTTTGCTAAAACGCAAAACGTGTTAATTTCTCGGTTGAGCACAAAAGGGCAAGATAGCATTCATCTGGCGGAGCGATAACGCGGACAAAGTGGTTCACGAGGGGCCATGATGACACTGTGTACGTTATAGGAAGAGAATCAAGTGTGTGATGTCTTTGATGTACCATAATTTTGGTGATTGAAAAGAGTGGCCACGAGGTTTATTGCCCGTTCTTTCTCGTGGTTCTAGCTATTGCTTTGCGAATGAGGCAGTAAATGTAAAACAATGTAGAAGCATTAAGAAATTTAATTTAAAATTCTTTTTTGACTTCTAGTTTGCGGATCTGATGCCAGAAAATATAATTATGATAACATTACACAGCTCGCAGTCCATTGCTGGATATAGACATCTCGTAATTTGAGCCACAATAACGTAGAGTTAATAGGAGGATTTGGCCTACTATACCACGTTGAACAGACAGGTGAAAGAAAAAGAAAGAAAATAATCGTTTATTTTTAAACAGACGAAGGACATCTAACATAACATAAATCAACAATGTGAAAAAAAATATAGACTTTGATGTCGAGTTTTAAGTTTCTCCACATAGATACTATTTTCTTTGTATATTTTCCCAAGTCGCAATAATAATAAACAGTTTAAATCGTAAATTATTGCGTGGAGATAAATACTCCGGTATTAATCTCCTGTGTTTTTGATTCTATCAGTCTGTAATTACATGCGCAGGAACCAGGAAAATCTATCGATATCAAAGAGGTGAAAGTTAAATCGTCGGATTCGACTGTCATGATGACCTCTTTCACAGTCGTTACGGCGAGTCCGTACCATCCAATTAATCTGGTACTGGTCTAGACCATGGAATAACGCTATCCCATGGGGTTGTGGAGGTCAGACGGCTTACTGAAGAAAATCTAATATTCTGTCAAATATCGTTAGACAAGTGGACTCCTTGTTTTAAGCCGAACACTCTTGGATACTTACTCCGTGGATGTAATCCAAGACGTTTCAGCTTGCGCTAGAACGATGATGATTACGAAATGTACAAAAACATCAGTGTATCTTAAATACTCTAACCATGTTGAAATTAAGAATTACTTTCCCATGGCGAAAAATCTGAAGATCCTTGAAACCTGATACTCGTTGTGTTTCTGTCCTACTTTCAACTCTGTCACCACACAGGGGTAAATAACGTTGGACATAGCTTTGTAAGCAGTCCACAGAACTTGCAGGCATTTACCTAGAAACCCGTAATGATACACAGTACATTGCACTTATACCCGATGCCGGGAAATGTCCAAATGAGGATTTTTGTGCAACCACCGACGCCTTCAGATAAACTTGTGAATAGATGGTGCTGATATTTTTTTCTTCTTTTATCATCCTCCTAGCGTTATCCCAGTTTCAATCTGCGGTCCGCTTACTAGTCTAACTGGATTTGGTTGAATATTAGCTTTTCCACAGAGTGACTGCCTGTCTGACCTCCGCAACCCGAAGGGATAGCGATATTCCATGGTTAAGACTAGTGTCAGTTTATTTAGAGGTACTGACGAACTCTAACGACTATCAAAGATCTTCATGACAACCGGGACCGACGGCTTAACGTGCTCTCCAAGGCACGGGACAAGCGATAATTAATAATTTAATACGCACATAACTCCGAAAAGTCTATGGTGCGCCCCGAACCCGATACCCTCTGCACGGCAGTCTGTTGGTATCTCCACTAGGCTATCGCTGCCTTTTTTCTTCATTTATGACTTTAAAAATATTTTAAGATTGCATTATGAGTTATTGTCGTGTCAATCGAGTGTTTTAAGGCATTGGAATAATGATTATTCATAGCAGTCACACAACTAGTAATGGAAGATTTTATATACATAATTTATTTATATTATTTGATTGATTTACTAGCAAAATAAACCCATGGTATCTTATGAGACATGAACTGAATAAGGCTCGAAGCTTAGTCCTGGCCTTATCTGTGTTAAACTTATTCTATGTAGACCAAGGCAACATTTTTGTGAATCTTCTGTCGCAGAAATTCGTTAGAACAAACGTAAAATTGAAATAAATATCGTCTTTGCCTTACATAATATGGTTTAAATTAGGGTAAATCTGGGACTAAGAGTCCAGAATTATTCTTTGTAAAATAATAAAATCCTTTTCTTTTTAAAGCAAGACGAGATAAAGCAGAACGGGTCTAAATGTTGAAAAGTGCCTTCAGCACATTAACGGCCGGTCCAGATGTTTGATCCATCCATGGATTTGGCTACTAGAAATACATACATACATAGTCTCACGCCTATAACCCCAAAGAGGTAGGCAGAGGTGTATTGCTACACCCACATTTCGCCAGATATACTTTAGTGGGACTAAACGTAATAAGGGGCGAGCCTATTGCCGTACCGGGCACATTTCCAGACTCCGTGCTGCTACTGAGAATTTCATGACAGAAAAACCCAATAACACTGCCCGACCCAGGAATCGAACCCGGGACCTCCCGATCTCACGCGCACATTGATGCCGCGAGACCAATGAGGCAGTCGTATAGGGTTTGATGTCGAGTTTTCAGTCTCTACGCAAAGATGGTATTTGCACCGTGTTATCCCTTAGTCGCCTCTTACGACACCCACAGGAAGACACTTGTATTCTATGCCGTCAACCACAGAAACTACATATTTGATTTAAGTTCCATACAAAATACGTCAAATATACATCTCTAGTAGCCAATTCCACGGATAGATCAAAAATTGAGGCCAGCCGTTACATCTTTTATTTACAGAACCTTATAAAATTATGTAGTGTACTAACTACACTCTGAAAAATATAGATAATAATTCTCTTGTGTTGGTATCATACAACAAAAATTAACAACGTTGTCGCCCCGGTCCTAGAGGATAGCCCATTGCCGCTTGTGACACCCGCACTGAGAACAGCGCACGCCTCGGACAGATTTCGCACGCGTTTGCTCTTCCAAGCATAGGCTAATAAGGAACATGTTTATAGATATCCTTATGTGTGTACTGTTGATAAATTTATTTTATAATTAATTTTAGCGATATGGTAGAATGCTTTTATGACTAAGTACGCATTTTCTCCGAATAGCGAAAATGCTCTTGAAAATTAGTCTATCCTTGCACCTTCTTGCATATTTTGTCCATAAACATTGCTGCGGGCATCACCATCACCATCGCAGCCTTTTATAGTACTCTGCTAGGCAAAATTTTCATAATTTGCGGCACAATAACATTGTAAGTCAATATGAGGATTTGGCCTAGTATAGGGCTTGATGTCAAATTTTCAGTCTCTTCCTAAACATATTAATTACCTTAGTTTATTTTTCCGTAGTTGCTAATCTAAAGGCCTACTTTACTACCTGCTCGTCGATTCTGTAAAATTCAAACAACAACTTGCATTTCACGTCGCTATTCGCTCTCACTTCGCATAAGGTTTTCATTGTTCATTGTCTTTCACTCCGAGCCTCGAGGAGCACATTAAGATGCTGTTCTGGGCTGTCGCGAAAATAAATATGTCGCTATGAGACAAACAATCTTAAATAATATGATTATACCAAGTTTCTAAACAAGAGCCATAACCAAACAATCGATGGGTACATGATTGTCTACTACTAAGCAATAGCAATAACAAAAATGCTTAAAATCTTTGTGTGGTCACGCTTACTGTCGAGAGCCTCAGAACCTTGCTTTAAGGACATCATGCCGAATAGCACAACTTAATTATTTTTTAAAAGAAGTGAATTTAAGGAAGTCTAGAAAATTGTCATAAGGCAGTGACAGCTCAGCTAGAATATACTAACAGACTGCTCAGTGCATAATGCACTAACACACATGCAGAATGGTTCCGAATTCGTATCCAAGGCTCGCACCACAGAATTTTTGGAGTTATGTGCTCATTGAATTGTTAATTATCGCATGGCCCGTGCTCCAGAGAGCACGTTAAACTGTGTTTCCCGATTTTCATGAAAATTTTTGACAGGCATGGAAGATCGCTATCCCTTTGGGCTGTCAGGCAGGCAGTACATCTGTGAAAAAGTTAATATTCAGCCAAATCTAATTAGAATAGTAAATGGACCCTTGGTTGCAACTGGAATAACGCTTAGAGGATGATGAGGATATTTTCAATTCAACACCTTCTTGATATTTTTTTTTTCAAAATTTTTTACAGGTAGTAGAGCCTTGCTGATTTCAGCATGAACGGGCCGGCTCGACCGGGGAAGTACAACCCCCTCACAGAAAATCGATGTAAAGTAATAGTACCTAAACTGTTGCGTTTCGTTCGGTGAGTGAGAGTGCCGGAGGCCTTATCCCCTTTCTTCCTCCCTCATCCCACTCCTCATCCTATCCCTTTTCCCAAACCCAAGGGGCGGCAACGCACTTGTGACCATATATATATATATACTAGCTGACCCGGTAAACGTTGTTTTGCATTTTTATATATATATATAACTATATATATATATATATATATATATATATATATACTAGCTGACCCGGTAAACGTTATTTTGCAAATATTTTTTTTTTTTGAAAAAAAGATGTTGGCCGATTCTCATAGATACCGGATAAGCACAAAAAATTTCATCAAAATCGGTCAAGCCGTTTCGGAGGAGTATGGGAACGAAAACTGTGACACGAGAATTTTATATATTAGATATATATATATATACACACCTACAACTATTGCTTCCAGAGTTCTTCTTATACAAGCTATTACTTCATGTATCTTTACACATTCATTGAAGGTCACACGTGCTACAAGTCACATAGTGACATATTACTGCGCCGTCGCTTTCGATCATCAATAATACGCTGCATGAGTGACTTCTATTTCCCTGAATCGAAATGTAGAAATGCCTTTGTTCTTAACCCCTGTAGCAGACGGAGAGTTTTAAGTGTGACGTGTTTGTATCTGTCTGTGGCATCGTAGTTCCTAAATTACCATATATAACGCGGATATTTTTGTTTGAAAGAATGCTTACATGACTCAGGTGGTTCTTAGCTAGATTGTACGATGATTTATGTAGAGGGTTTCTTAAAATCTTTAATATACTTCTTTTGTCAGACTTACTGTAATATACAGAGACCTCAAGACTACCTGTAGAAGTTTAGTTACCCTTTTGTGAATTTAAACTGTTAACACTGTGTACAACGCAGATTTAAAGTACTTTTAAATTAGATGGTTGGTGCTGGATTGCAACCGCTTGTTTTCCATGTACCTGCTACTAGTATTACCCCATAATTATATTAATGATGTATCAAGTACTTTTGAACATAAAAGCATAAAGTCTAAGAAAAATCATTTATTCATAATGTGACATAAGTGAGAAAATTCAAGTAATTACTTACTGAGTCTTCATTTACTGCTACGTTCGCAATCCAATATGTAGAACCACGAAAATAACAGGCACTAAAACTCATGGTCACTCTTTTTAGTCGCCAATATGTATAATGGGTGTACATTTTATTTTTGTAAGGAGCTGCAACTGTTTCACTGTACCTATAGCAAACCGTTAGGAGTATTATATACACAGCTCAACGACAACCCAACCGACTGTGTTGTCGTTGATACAGCTCTTAACTTTTTACGATCGCATCAAAAAAGCAAAGACATAAACTGCAACCAATTATACGTAAAAATATATAACGGCGCAACATCGGGTTGATTAATATTTACGATAAAAATAATTATATTATCATCAGCATATTGTGATCGTAAAATACCTATGTACCCTTTTTTACATTAATGGAACATAATATAAATTTGAGAGAGTACCTCGTTTTTCGGTTTTAATACATATTTTTATCTTCTTTTGAATATTTTATTCATATTTTTCATAAAGCAATGAAAGTTGAAAGTTTTAATTACGGCAATATGAAATTTATATTGCAACAAAAAGTAAACAAAAGTAATCAGTACTGTCAGAAAGGCTCGCATAAAAACGATGGGTTTGGGAAATGTTTTCCCATAAAAATACATTGTTTTGATTTTCTCTGCAGGATTTTTACTTGTAGTCCTGCTTTTTCTCGTATTAAATTTAATTATCTTGTGATATAAGTGCTCAATCATTAACAGTAATGATCATTAACAGTATACAGATACTGCGAGACTGCGACCGCGGCGCCGCCCTCTTTACGACCTTTGAGTATTCGTATTATAATCTCCAAAGGTCTACACTTTGTTCTGCCCTATACTCCGTAAGGAACATACATGCCAAATATCAGCTTTTTGCGCTCGGTAGTTTCGGCTGTGCGTTGTCTGTCATTTAGTCAGTCAGTAAAAGAAGGGTTATACATAAATATTAACTGACTGATGGAGGTAAGATTCGATCGAAATATATTGAAAAATACGAGTACCATCTTACTATAGTGCCACCACCGCTTATGATTCTCCTCTAGCATAAAGTACTGGGTGTAGGGAACGGCGTACCAAAAACCGATATCAGGGATTCAGTACATGAAACCAGAGACGAGTAAGAATTCTCACTCGTCTCTGATGAAACTTAGCGGTCGAATTTTCTGTAAAATGTTTACGAATTTTCCGATTTCTTTCATTACACGTCATCTTAATATATAAAATCCTTGCGTTACTTACTGACTGACAGACAAGCTACAGCCGAAACTATTAGGCGCAGGAAGCTGAAATTTGGCATGTATGTTCCTTGGAGACCGTAGGAGTGCACTAAGAAGGGATTTCCCGAAATTCCCACGGGATCGGTCAAAACGGGTAAATTAAAAAAAAATGCAGGCGTAGCTGCTGGCGTCCTCTATTTCAATATATTTTCCAATCAGTTTTTAGTGCGCTGTTTCATACACCCAGTTTTTCATAAAGGTGTTTGATTCTTAATCAGAAATCATCTCTATAAACGCAGGGCTGTCTAGGTAACCTAATGATTAGATTTCATACAATAGGTCATGAAACCTCTCCAGGCGTTCAGCCCTAAAGCCTGAAGCACTGAGGGTTAGGAGAACAATAGTTCGTTTGTTTAGACCTCTACTATAGAGCTAAAGTTTGTACAAGCCGAGATAAGAACACCTAATTACAACACAAAGACTGGATGAAATTCTATTTTAGGTTTAGTTCGTGGATTTTAAAATGGTCAAGAGGTATTTTGGGGGTATTGTAGGTTCTTTCATCATTATGTGCGCCTAGCTTTGCCTATGTGTAGAAGACTATCGCCTAGCTTAGTAGTTTTGTTGTAAGATAATATGAAATTGAAAGTTTTAAGTAACTTCCGACATAAATCTATATGGAGAGTAGCTAAGAATCGTCTCGAATACGACAGCTTTTACAAAAAAATGCCAGCTTTTACACAAAAAGAAAACCGCATCAGAAACAGTCTATTCATTTAAAAGACAGACAAATATTCATAGGTCAACATTTTCAACACTCCTCTAGATGCGTCGATGAAAAATAGAGCAGGCAATAGAAAACACTCGCCTTGAATACATAATATCATACAAAATCGAAAGTAAATTTAAATCCCTCAATCACATGACATGGGCGTTTCTTTCAATATTTCCGTCGTAATCATTACATTGCAATTTTTAAAGCGCTCAAGACTCCACTGATTGTGTCAAAACCAATGTTCAAGCATTCCACAGAAGAATAACTGAAGCATGGAAGGAGCGATATTTTTAAGTACAAATTGAATATAGCTACACTCTTCACTCATATGATAAATTAGAGTTGCCAGAAGAAGATGGCACTATGTTTGTCAGTTAGGGCTAAAGACAATTTGAACACAAATATCGTAACTTTTTAATTGAATAGTGACTGAGCAAATCCGCTATCGATATCGATTAAAGTTTCAATATAGGTTCAAAATCAAACGGACTTGTAAAGTATATTATTTATATGTTATACATTTCAAATTCCGTAACTTTATGTCCACAGCAGTCAGAGCGCTAGTTGATGGACAGTCTTTAAATAATTATTACACAAACTTGCATTTTTAAACTGAACTTATATATTTTTGTTTCAAATGGGTACTCAGTAGCACATAATCTTTCGAGGCGTTATTTTCTAATTTTCATGGTATTTTTCTTTACGCATCAACAGCCTTTTCAAGTCCACTGCTGGTCTTTAACCTTCCGTGGTGGAGGTTTGGCCTACTATAATACCACACTAGCCAGACGTATTCGTATAGGGTTTTATTTCGAGATTTCCTTCTCTTGTTTCTCTTAGTCGCCTCATACGACACCCTCGGCATAAATGTTTATTTATACTTATTTATAGTTAGTTTTTCAGCTGTAATGAAAGCTGTAAGTGGAATTAATAAATATTAAATAAATAAATCATCACCCCCTACTCTCTCTCTAATCTCAATAACATATTTTTATTAGAGAAAGCAAATAATTAAGATAAAAGCAAAACTCATAGCTTAAGCATTATGATAACTGAGAATGGCATATCCAAATTAATTCTTTACAAGGATAGGAGATAGTCGACCTGGATTTTATCAAGCAAAAAACATAAAAATTTACTTAAAATGGATAAATCAGACAAAACCTTAAATAAATGTAATGGTGTTGCTCGCTACACCAAATTAAATAATAATATATAGTCCTTAGGTCGCATACTTGTTTCCACATGTGTTTGTCTTATCGCTACGCTGGCGCCAACGTTATGCAATTAGGAAACTCATAAATCCCAAGAGTTTGACAAATTTATAAGAGTTATGTGACAGGCATATAAGTAAAGAAATAGCCATGAAATATGAGAAAATATTGGCACTGTAGTGTTCACATGCTGTATAGTTGAGGATCATAAAAAAGGGGATCAACGATAAAAAACGAACCCTTGTCAGGTAGTAAGAGGTCAGGGGCGTTGCCTTGGGGGTGTTTGACTGGACAGTCGATCTTAGGAGGCAGGGCCAGTCGGGTCCCAGGACAGCGTGACGTGGTAGTGGGGGTGTTGGATGTGACAGTGAAGGTGGGGACGCGGAACCGGGCGGATCTCGGACAGTGAGTCTTAGGACGCGGAAGAGGGCAGTTCACGGGAACGCTCTAGCGTGGTGTTTCAGAGAGTTGGTCTTATGGCGCGAGAGAGATCGGACCTGGCCTAGCGCGTAAGAGGTCTGGTGTTGGTCGATAATTAGTGCTTAGTGATATCGAAGAACAAGGCGAGCGGCTTCAAGAGAAGGTGATCAGCACAGGGCAAGGGGTAAGTTTGGCAGTGACGCAGCTAATAGTCCGGTGAGTGTCTGTTATTCACTTTACTGTAATTTATTGCATGAACTGTATAACATTAATAACTCTGTTGTGTATCTATGTCTATATCACACCATATATATATACCAGGCTGACTAAAATATATAGTTCTCTATGAGATATTGTACATAGTTATATTATTAATAACCGCGTGTACCATTAGTAGTGGTTCGTACCTTGTTGATGATGGATGTAAAGACGAGCGATGTATGATGGGAGTCTCCGTATTCGCGATCAGGTGGTAGAATGCAGGACTTTCACAATCGCTGTCTAAACCTGCGTACAGGCCAGTACATAGCAGCTGACAAGGTTTTAAAGAGCGAAAGAAGAGCCACCTGTCGGTCACGCGGTAGCAGTAAGACCTAATGCGGCTAACCTAGCGGCGATTGTAACGAGAGCTCCTCTGCAATCTATGCGCGATGGCTCAATACGTTTTAATTGACTATGTTTGTATGGGCTTCAATGTTGTGACTTGCGGCAAGGAGGCGTTTTGTGACATCAGTTCTGAGACTGTTACTGTACGCTCAATACTATACACTGGGTATCGCTGAAATACTCGGCGCCGATAATACTATATGACTAATATACCTGGATCAATGTCTCCGTCTCCCTGGAGCTGCCGTCTCTGAGATACGCTGCCTTGTACACAAGTACCAATATGTGAAGCATGAATATATGGAGAGTGATTTTGTGTTGACAAACCAATACTAATGTATCGCTGTCTTTAGTATTTTGATGTCCACTTTCATTCAATTATAAGCATTTACGTTTGGTAAATGCTGTCAGCAGAGGAATATAAAGTAAGGTCGAATTCCATGGTCCTGCGCGGGGTGGTGCGCGGGAACCCTGGCCAAACAAATTACTTGGCGGGGCCAGGCTGAAAATGATATATTAAACCCAGTTAGTAAGAAAACTAAAATTTTAATCAGCCTGGGGTCCATAGGATTCCGTTACATTTGGTGCCGTGACCAGGATCCTCGTCATACAATGTTCTGATTCACTTCAGAACAACGAGGAAGAACTAAAGGGTTACTACACAAACACAACGTAGAAAAATACAAACACAACGTAGAAAAATACAAACACAACGTAGGAAAATATCGATCTAATTAAGCACAACTTGTTATTCGATAATCGATAGACGATCATGTTCATTTTAGCAAGACGAAATAATTTAAGTCACGGCAATTATCACAATATGTAATAGTCCGAGGGGGGCGATATTGCGCCTAAGTGCCACACTTTTGCACATGTGTTATTTATTCTTATGGCACTGTGGTTCATCTTATAATATCGCTGTATCTTGAAAGTAAACATATAACTGACTACATAATTATGTTGAAACGCTTTACATAAATGCTGCTCATGCGTGGCATTTATACTGTATGTCGAGTTTGAGTCTCGACAGTGGTTATATTATTGGGTACATAGAAATGCTTTTGATAAAGCGCGGCAATCATCTTAATATTTAATAATCGGAGGAGGGCTCTCTCACACGTGTTATTTATTTTAATAGCACTTTGGTTCCTCTTATAACATCGCTGCAATTCGAAAGTAATCATATAATTGGCTACATAGATCCACCGCTTTACATAAAGCTCATGCGTGTCATTTATACTGGATGTCGAGTTCGAGTCTCGACAGTGGTTATATTATTGGCTACAGAAAATGCTTTACATTTTAATATCTCGAGTTCGACTCTCGATAATAAGCATATTATGGGTTACAAGCACTTGCGTATCAGGTTCGCTGTTTGAGTCCGATACGCGATGCGGACTAGCGATGGTTAGAACTAATTTTAGATAAGGAAAGAGAAGGATTTTATATTATAAAGATTATTTTTATAGAAAATCTGGTGTAGAACATTAACATGTCTTGAGATTAATGTATAATGCACACCAGAATATTCCGTGGAACATCTAGATGTAGTTAAATCAGGTTAGACTCCTGAGCAATGTCTGTGACTATAACTATATTGTTATGCAAACGTCAACAAACTTACTGAGATAGCAGGTTCGATTCCTGTTGCTACGATGTTTTAAAAATGTTTTCCACAAACTTACTGAAATAGCGGGTTCGATTCCTGTTGTTACGATATATTAACATGGTTTCTACAAGCTTACTGAGATAGCGGGTTCAATTCCTGTTGCTACGATGTTTTAAAATCTTTTCAACAAACTTACTGAGATAGCGGGTTCGACTCCTGTTGCTACGATATTATAAAAATGTTTTCAACAAAGTTACTGAGATGGCGGGTTCGATTCCTGTTGTTACGATATATTAACATGGTTTCTACAAGCTTACTGAGATAGCGGGTTCAATTCCTGTTGCTACGATGTTTTAAAATGTTTTCAACAAACTTACTGAGATGGCGGGTTCGATTCCTGTTGTTACGATATATTAACATGGTTTCTACAAGCTTACTGAGATAGCGGGTTCAATTCCTGTTGCTACGATGTTTTAAAATGTTTTCAACAAACTTACTGAGATGGCGGGTTCGATTCCTGTTGTTACGATATATTAACATGGTTTCTACAAGCTTACTGAGATAGCGGGTTCAATTCCTGTTGCTACGATATTTCAAAATGGTGTCAACAAACGTATTAAATTACGAAATCTAGTAATAATATCTATCTTATGCATACGCGTTCTTTGGACAAGCATCTATTAGTTTATTACATTGGTTGAGTTGAGATTCTTACAGAATGCATAGGGGTTTTAATGATGAAGTGTACACGAGCTATAATTGAGAAAAGGATTATTCTTAGATCATATATCTTTAGTCTCCTAACGTGTTAGCAAGTAGATTAGGGTAATATTAGCCCACTGCAGCATTTTGGTATACTTTATAAAAGCTCTAGGTTCGATTCCTGAGCATTGGTGAAAGTCGGCGGATATTATACTCATGTACCTAATGATCGGCGTCGGCTTTATAGAAGTCGCACAATGTGATTTTAAATATTTTGGGTTCGATTCCCAAACATAAAAAGAATGCACACTATTGTTGAACACGAAACTATTTTGTTAATTGTTGTTATTATTGTCTGGAGCTGAGTTTAGTGACCATTATTTTAAAATGTTTTGTTTTAAAATTGTTTCCCAAACTAGAAAGGCAATGCAATAAGCCGACATCTGGCACGTTTTGTTTCCAAATGCCAGCGTGTGAAAAAATAAGGGATAAAACAAAAAAGGGAAACACATTTTAGATGTTTATTACTTAAAAGAAAGAAGGCTAGAAAGGAACTATTGTTCTTTTGTATTATTGATGTGCTTTGTCCGAACGCGCCAACGCGCACGTGAAAAGGACAGGATGGGCTACTTTGTTAAGATATGATTGCGCATGTGGCGCATTGTTTTAAGGAACTGAATGGCTTTAGAAAGTCATTTACGCCGTTTTTTAGGATGGGTTCGATTCCCATCGTGAAAGAAGCCATAGTTCTTTTGTATTATTGACGTGCTTTGTCCAAGGGCCAAGATCGGCTACTTTGTTAAGATATGACTGCACATGTGCTGCATTCTTTTGAAAAACTGAATGGCTTTTGTAAGTCATTTCTGCCGTCTTTGGTATGGGATCGATTCCCGCCGTGCGTCATATGAAATAGATATTCTACACGTGTTAATTCTAAGCATCAGTATTCTACCTAACTGTTACAGTTTAGGCTATCTCAAATTTTAGTTTAGCTGAGTATTTACAATACTTACTCATCTGCGTTACAATGTGATAGCCAGTGGCAATGATGTATGCATATGTTATGCCTGGTATATTGTACACATAACTTTTAAGAGCGCTCAATGTACCAGGGTTCGAGCCCCAGGTTTGCTTAGAGCTTGACATTGAGTTCCTATTCCTCATGAGATTCGAGAGGTGTGTAAGCAGTATGCTAAGAACGTCTTGATACATACTAGACTCATAGACATAGTTTAGCCCTATCGTGTGATATCCGTAAACAGCTAACTTGATTCTGAAGTTCAAATAAAAATAATATTTTGTTGCTAGACTCATGCAAAAATACTTATTACGCATCCGTACTGAAAAATATTAATTGGTGATCCGCATCACATCTCTAATCATTTATTAGTTTGTATCCGGGTTTAGTACTCAAATAGAAGTCGTATATTATATGACTAATCTTGGAAGTTTGATACTCGTGGCATTTCATTTAAAATTCCAGGACCCTACGTCACCTTTTACTTCAACTACCGTACGTGTTGTTGCGTCCGTCGGCTGTGACTACAAAGTAGCGGCGTTCCGGTAACGTGAAAGGCAGCTGCAGTATGCGTCGAAGGACATATCTCGCATTGGATCATCTTACACAGAGCTAAGTTTTCATTATCTGTACTAACTATAAACGCGCACATTGACTAACTTCAAGCAAGTGGACTCCCTCTGATCCGAACTCTCAGATATACATACAATATTAAATGAAGGTTTAAGTTACATAGGGCCTTATGTGTGTCGTTCGTTATATAGAACCTTTATTTTATGGCATAATATATTTGGCAGCTGCGTCCAACTGCACGAGTAATAATCGTAATTGTTATTTACGTTAACTGTAATCAGAGCCTTAATAATGAAGCAGATATCATGTCGATACGCTTGATGATCCGAATGAAGAACTGATTGGCGGCCATCTCGCTGAACATTGTGGGTTCGATCCCCGCGCGTACAATTTCTAGCTAAATGGGAATAATTCCTAGTATGAGACCGAGTTAAGAATTGTTTAGTTGTAGGGACTGTCGAGCTATCAACTGGGGAAAACGACTGCTGCACTATACTATTGTTACGACTATTTAGCTCATTATATAAAACTATTGCAACTACTTGTCTGTAACTTTTGATAAAACTAGTCTCTTATACGAGTGTGTGCGAACTATTCCAGCCACTGCTACCTGACGCTATGTACACCCGCTACTGAACCCGATTTCGACGAGTGACAATGGCGAATCAGGTACCCTGATCATACCACGCTGCCCGTTTATCAAGAAGACATCTGGTATGTACACTTCCATTCTAAGCATGGATAGGATGTCTTATAGATTGTACTACTATTTTGAGAATTTATTGCTAATTCGCCATTTGGCTTATTGGAAAACATAGGTTACGGGCAACTGGTGATCTTGGTTATGTGCGCTAGTTCTAATAAGAAGGTTAGGTCTGGTAGGAGAAGTAGCACATAGACGGATTAGAATAAGCTTTTCAATTATTTTTCATAAACTTTAGATGGTAAACGAGGTTGAGGCAACAATTGCAATTAGATTCCTATAAGTGTCAATGTTGTCATAGTATAGGGATGGGCGGAGTATAGTTAGTTAGTGCATCGTACGGTACGGCCTTAGCAAGGGTAAAGTAGGGTTATTATTATCAATCAACTATAAGTTAGGATAAGTGGTATGAAGCAATGGATACTTATTGGAAGTTGTATGATATTTGCCGACAGTTAAATGGTGGAAAATAAGATGCAGTTTTAACTGGCGTACTCTACTACATATGCTATTGTATCTTTAGTGAAAGCTCATACGCTATGACTTAGTCTACGCGTCTGATTTTCAGAGGGGGGAATGTAATGGTGTTGCTCGCTACACCAAATTAAATAATAATATATAGTCCTTAGGTCGCATACTTGTTTCCACATGTGTTTGTCTTATCGCTACGCTGGCGCCAACGTTATGCAATTAGGAAACTCATAAATCCCAAGAGTTTGACAAATTTATAAGAGTTATGTGACAGGCATATAAGTAAAGAAATAGCCATGAAATATGAGAAAATATTGGCACTGTAGTGTTCACATGCTGTATAGTTGAGGATCATAAAAAAGGGGATCAACGATAAAAAACGAACCCTTGTCAGGTAGTAAGAGGTCAGGGGCGTTGCCTTGGGGGTGTTTGACTGGACAGTCGATCTTAGGAGGCAGGGCCAGTCGGGTCCCAGGACAGCGTGACGTGGTAGTGGGGGTGTTGGATGTGACAGTGAAGGTGGGGACGCGGAACCGGGCGGATCTCGGACAGTGAGTCTTAGGACGCGGAAGAGGGCAGTTCACGGGAACGCTCTAGCGTGGTGTTTCAGAGAGTTGGTCTTATGGCGCGAGAGAGATCGGACCTGGCCTAGCGCGTAAGAGGTCTGGTGTTGGTCGATAATTAGTGCTTAGTGATATCGAAGAACAAGGCGAGCGGCTTCAAGAGAAGGTGATCAGCACAGGGCAAGGGGTAAGTTTGGCAGTGACGCAGCTAATAGTCCGGTGAGTGTCTGTTATTCACTTTACTGTAATTTATTGCATGAACTGTATAACATTAATAACTCTGTTGTGTATCTATGTCTATATCACACCATATATATATACCAGGCTGACTAAAATATATAGTTCTCTATGAGATATTGTACATAGTTATATTATTAATAACCGCGTGTACCATTAGTAGTGGTTCGTACCTTGTTGATGATGGATGTAAAGACGAGCGATGTATGATGGGAGTCTCCGTATTCGCGATCAGGTGGTAGAATGCAGGACTTTCACAATCGCTGTCTAAACCTGCGTACAGGCCAGTACATAGCAGCTGACAAGGTTTTAAAGAGCGAAAGAAGAGCCACCTGTCGGTCACGCGGTAGCAGTAAGACCTAATGCGGCTAACCTAGCGGCGATTGTAACGAGAGCTCCTCTGCAATCTATGCGCGATGGCTTAATACGTTTTAATTGACTATGTTTGTATGGGCTTCAATGTTGTGACTTGCGGCAAGGAGGCGTTTTGTGACATCAGTTCTGAGACTGTTACTGTACGCTCAATACTATACACTGGGTATCGCTGAAATACTCGGCGCCGATAATACTATATGACTAATATACCTGGATCAATGTCTCCGTCTCCCTGGAGCTGCCGTCTCTGAGATACGCTGCCTTGTACACAAGTACCAATATGTGAAGCATGAATATATGGAGAGTGATTTTGTGTTGACAAACCAATACTAATGTATCGCTGTCTTTAGTATTTTGATGTCCACTTTCATTCAATTATAAGCATTTACGTTTGGTAAATGCTGTCAG
The DNA here is from genome assembly GCA_944739405.2 of Euclidia mi. Taxonomy (NCBI): domain Eukaryota; kingdom Metazoa; phylum Arthropoda; class Insecta; order Lepidoptera; family Erebidae; genus Euclidia; species Euclidia mi. Next base: position 9,915,365 of record OX123182.2, read on the forward strand.
CAGAGGAATATAAAGTAAGGTCGAATTCCATGGTCCTGCGCGGGGTGGTGCGCGGGAACCCTGGCCAAACAAATTACTTGGCGGGGCCAGGCTGAAAATGATATATTAAACCCAGTTAGTAAGAAAACTAAAATTTTAATCAGCCTGGGGTCCATAGGATTCCGTTACAGTATGCAAAGGTTTGTTATTAACAATAATCACTTTATTGAAATTTTCTCATTACATAGTGTAGGTAATACAAATCTATGTGTAAAAAAATGTATGTGCGGGATCGGACACTTTTCGGTCATACATGTGACACACAGAATATTTAGAGAGAAAAAAATTGTGGCTAGACTAGCCCTTCGATTTTATCTTGGGATCGGCACATTATTAGTCCACTAGTCGAACAAGAACAACCAAGTTTTGGTCTCTGGGTAGATGACATTTAACAAAATTTCTTTCAAATGAAGATTCCCTTATTTTGATGCATATCCACTTAGCAGTCGTGACTATGAAAGCAGACAATTCTTATCAAACCTTCAATTACTGTCCTTTAAATATTACTGTCTTTGTAAAGAAAGATGAGATTTTTTCTATAGGTTCATTAATTTTTTTTGTAATATGATGGATTCTGACAAGCTTCGGAATTCATTACTGTTGCTGATAGTTTAAATAATAGCAAGTAATTATTTCATCACTCACACTGATATGTTTAGAAGAGAGGAGCCATCTGTCATTATTATAAAAACATTCCGCAGTAAAATGCTTGGAACAAATTCTATGGTGCTTTCTAGGCACCCAATTTTCTCCACAACATACTGCAGCAATCCACTTATTTTATAAATCTTTATCACGTGCACATATAATCTAAAAAATAACGAGGTAAAAATATACGGTGGATATAAGATATATATCGATAAGATTTTTTACAATACTTGAAAAGTCGATATAAATATTATACGACTAAATTCAAAATCATGATAGAACTGTTATAAAAGAAAAAATCACTAAGGTTATAAAATTTGATGGCATAATATTGTCTAAATTGTATCTTACACGTCAGTTGACTGTGTTCAATTTGGGAGTACTAGGACGGTCTCTATGTATATTATCCAATCTCTTTGAAGCATTCATAATAGTGCCATCTAGCGGCACAATAGTATTACTTGCGTCGTGTGTCAAAATTCAAAGCAGACGTGCTGAGTTGGAAAAATGAAAAAAGCCTAGTTACATGTCAATAGAAAACGCTGCGTTCAATTTTAAACCTTGCCTCATTAGTTTAAGGTTGAGTTTTGATTGTGGTTGTGACATCGGGTTAACTGGCAGGAATTGCCGTACCTTCATTAGCTACCATTACGGGGTAAAGGGAAAAATTGTAGGAAATCCATTAGCATTATCCAAGAACCAAATTTCGGTGTGTATTTGGTACCCGGTAGTGCTAACAGTGTTAAAAGGATCAGCATTTGTTTAAACTCTGACCTAATTTTTTTGTTGTGAGAGAGATTTGAGATTATATTATAATCTTATTCAGGCGACGGCTGGAATGTTTTGTGTTACGTTTACAATTTAAATATCCTGGTAATAATAAGCTGTGCTTTTCTTCGGTGTGTTTTTATATGTGGTTGTTAGACATTTTGAAGCTATGTATTTGAAGAACAGGTGGCATAAAAGTGTATGCCTTTGCCTAATCTTTATTCGTCAAAATTGCTATCACGCCCCTAGTTTCTTATTGATTTCTTAAGACAACTATACTGGGTGTACTGTATTGAGGTGGCTACTTTGATTATTCAACTAACGCACATGTATTACACTCGAAATAGTAATTCGTGGATCACGTAAACTAATGTCTCGTGAAGGAATCTAAATTATAAGCTGATGCCTGACTGCGACCGACAGCTTTGCTGAATAAAAACTTTACTGTGGGTGGTTAAAAAACTGCAGCGAGGGTTTTTAACCACCCGCAGTTAACTTTTCGTTCAGGCTGAGTATGAGTGGAAAATGCGAATGTCCCGTTATCTGTGGCCTCAGCGATTTAAAATGTGCCAGGATGCAATAACCAAACGTTACTCGCGGATAGGTTACACATTGCCCGGTTTCGTCATATATATGTAAGCCAGAGACACGACAAAAAACGGTTCTTACGCGCCCGGCTGACAGCAGTCTGCCGCTAGCAAGCTAAGACCTCCTTGTTGGTATATGAACCCTGGACATCGTCTCGCCTTCCGGATCACGCATTCAATATACTATCCTTTCTACAGTGTCTTAACCTTAATCTAGTATGTGAAGCTGCTGCAATTTATAGTAAATCTTGTATCCTTTTCTTCTAACCGGTAAGCTACAAAACAATATGTGGAAACAATGTGTGACAGTTATAAGTAATGTAGTTTCGTATTCAAGTTAATTGTTTTCTTCCTTCACTTGCAGTAACTTAGCTTCCTGCGTTAATGGGTGACAAGTCCGAGACTAAACGTGAAATCTCGAAACAGTAGCGTATTTTCTCAAGCGTAATATTCGAAACAGTAGTCTCAATTAACATAGCAGTTCTTGTGTCTGTATTTGAATTAATTTTAGAGTAGTACCTCTATGTTATTTTTTATCATGTGAGATGTTTTATACATTTTGTGTGGTGAAGCTGTATATCGCAATATAGAAACATATTTATAAGCTAGGTACCTATTTTATTAATTTTATAATACAGTGCATCCGTAGATGGACGTTAAAATACAGAAAACATTAGGGAACGAAATAATTAGATGGTTAAGATATTACGGAATACTGTATTTCTCTAAACATATTACTCTACTTGATTTCTGTTTTTGGTTTAAAACAAAAATATGTTTCAAGTCTGAACACAAAAATACACTTTGTGTATTATACACAATCTTGTCCCTTGCGGATATCGAACCTACAACACTCAGTGCAATATCAGTCGGCGGCGCTGCGTTTCAACGACTATGCCATTCGAGTAATCCAAGTCAGAAATAACCTTTCTATCTTATACTGTATTTGACGCGTTAACGATGCTTATATGTATATACGATAGTTGAGAGGATATAGAATCGTAGCATTTTATATAATTATCTCGTTTCCCGGAATTATCTGCAGAACGTTTGAATATCCCTGTTTACCTGCGCACCTAATTGCTTGCGCTACAAATGGCTTTGTACCACCGTCAATAATGGAACGTGATACTCGTCGTTATATCTTGCTTTGTGCGAATGTTTAATGAAGGAAAAGTTAATTGAGTATTTTAAAGTCCCTTAGGCTTCACGATGATAACTGTTCTGGTGAGTAGGCATTGATGCACACTCCATGCTTTCTTCGTCACACATACATCATCATTTTGTAACACCCGTTACATTAAAAGCGGTTAAAAATAGTGAAATTGCCATCTCACTCATTTACAGTACTAAACAAACTGATATCGGAGGATTTACAAGTACTGAACACTTACTTAACTCTAAACGAATCTTAAAAATTCGCTCCACGCGTACATTCACACAATTGCACGAGTTTGCACCCACATGCACAATCGAAATTACGCTCACTCACTTGTTCGAACGCTGGAGCAGTCAGGTTCTTGAGTGGCAACCGCGACTCGGCAAACGTAGAGTAGGGCGTTCAGTTGCCAGATGGGGCGATGATATTTGTAGGGCGGTGGGCAGGGCCTGGAAGCGGAAAGCTGAAGCACGAGCTCTTTAGTATGCCATAGAAGAGGCCTACGTCCAGCAGTGGACTGATGCAGGCTGATGATAATGACTTTTTTGAAAGCAAGCATGTACGAGTACACGTGCATGCATGCCCGTAAGTACGCACGCACGCACACACTCGTATGGAATGTGAGCGCGAGTATATGCGAGTATGCTTGCCTCGCGCTCGCTCACACACTCGCATAGACACAGTGTAGACATTCTTATTTTAGCCAAACTTTATGCCAACAACAAAATATGTGCCTATATTACGAGAGTGTACTTTTTTGCGACGAAATAAAATATATATTATTTTTATTATAAAAAACCAACACGTATATTTAGTCTATAACATCTTTGTTGCCTTTGACGCACCGCTTTCCGTCCAATCCTCGTAGCAGTATTATCAGAATCTGCATACAATCAAAAAGAGTAGTATTTAACTCTTCCTCAATATATCTCTGATGTCTGCCAAACAATATTCCTTTATTTCACCAAAAATACTAATTGCACACCAGAATATACTCACTAAAATATTTCATGAAGAACACCTGTTAATTGACCGTTGCAAATCTCTAATTATAAAAGTAATCCTTTCAATGAATAAGAAGCAATTCATATTTTAGTATTACTCAACAACCAAATACTTCAATAATCTGAGTTGACGGCGCCCTGCTTCGCAGGGCTCCTATTTTGGGTGCAGGGTCACAAGAGAACCTAACATAACCTATTAAGTTTTCTGAGTAGATAAGTTTCCTAAGCGGACGAGACTTTTCATATTAAATGATATTTTTAGAACGATCGGCATCTTTGGTGTGCAATTAGTATTTTAGTGAAAGAATAGTTTTTTAGCGTAACGCACTTCAGTGTGTGTTACTTAAGATTTTTGATGCACTGTTAAAAATATCCCAATCAAAAACATCTTTACACAAAAGATTCAAAACAAAACCGTGTTTGATAAAGGACATCTGTCAAGAGGCGACTCCCAGGGGTTGGAGATATTATCATATTTTATACAAATAAACAAAACTGCCCTCCGGGCCTTGTGTACCCGTGGAAAGCTAAATTGACAGAATCCATTGTCAGAATAGCCCTACACAAAAGTGGAACTTGGCACTTTTTGTGTTTTAAAAAGGATGAATCACGAATGAACATGATGTAAGGTAATTTGGTAATTATCAACTTTAAATTCGTCGTATTTTCGTTTTGTGATGAAATGGTTTGAATATCTGAATATAAGAGTTGATAAACGTATGTTTAAAAAGCAGATTACAGTTAAGTCTTAGTTGCTAGTAGACTGAAAGTCTAACAGCAGCCATACCCGATGTAAGTCAGTTAGAATATCGGAGAATAAACTTATATTTTTACCTCAACGGGATAGGTACAGAAATGGTGAAAGTTTTCCTTCAAAATAAATGTAATTTATACATAGCGTAATTTGCAAACCATACGTTAGTATGCAGTATTTATTGCACGAAACGGAACGTTAATAACAAATAGCATTCGAAACGAATTGGTTAAAGCTATTGCATTTTGCTATTGCTATGACTTTCGAACTATGTGAATGCGAGTAGCGATGGTAAAAACGATCAAACAGGTTTTTTATTTAACTAAGCACACCACCAAAGTTTCAAAGGATGTAATTTTCTAGTCACATTTGCTTTCTATCAATAGTGTCTTTGTTTTATACTGTAAAACACTTTGAAAATCCACAGAGTTCATTCATTTATTCAATTTTGTTGATAATATGTCGAATTTTTTAAAAAACCTGTTTGGGGATTGATGACTGCTTGTTGAATGTATATATTTATTTATTTTTATTTATAGACTCACGCCTGTATCTCCGAAGAGGTAGGCAGAGGTGTAATATTACACCCACATTTCGCCATGAATTTTTAGGTCGGTTAGAGGCCGAATCTATTGCCGTACCGGGCACATTACCAGACTCCGTGCTGCTACTGAGAATTTCCTAACGGAAAACCCCAATAACACTTTGCCCGAACCGGGAAGCGAACCCGAGACCTCTCAATCCCACGCGCACATTTATGCCGCGAGACCAACGAGGCCAATGTATATATTGTTTCATATACATACATACATAGACTCACGCCTGTTTCCCGGAGGGGTAGGCAGAGACTACGGAACGCCATTTGCAACGATCCTGACATATCTCTCTTGCTTCATTCACTCCCATCAGATTCCTCATGCATGCTCTTCTGTTTCTTATAAATCATCATAAACCAACCAACTAGTCAACTATAGATATGGGCCACGTCAATGACTTGCCACTTAGCTCGATTTTTGGTTTTATGTGACCAGCCACTGCAAGCTACTTCGCGTATATTGTCACGTGTATGTAATGTGCCTACTAGTAGCCTACTACCACTTCGCCTTGCAAATCCTATGTTCTATGTCGATGATCTTTAAGCTAGCCATTTCTGGAAATCTATTAATAATTGTATTTAGTACATGTTTGGCAGTAATATGGTGTACTTATTTTTTTGAATAATATTGATTAATAGTTCAGGCGACTACGAACATGAAATAATAAAAATATAATCAGCATAAAAAAGGCAGTATGTTATTTCTCAACAAACATTTTTCCTATAAAAAAGACATTGAGCAATGCGTCACTTCTCGGATGTAGAGTGACATTGGAAGGCTCGAGTGACACAGGCTTTAATTCTCCGTCCCGTCCCGACGGTATGACGTTATGTAAGAATTAATGGGAAATAAGTTAACCGTGACTCTCTCCCGACATGACGCGTCAAATCTGAGCATGACGAACACTTACCTTATGATATTGCCTATTATAAAAGCAGCAATAGCCTAGTGAAGACTAATAGACTGTTACGTGGAGGGTTTTGTCTTCGAATCTGACTTTACGAAGTTACCCATATGCGCATTAACTTGTTAAGTATTGCTGCATGTCGGAGAGTTCTGTTGTCCATAATTTTGTCGGGAGACATGTATGTCTGCCAACCCGCACTTGGCTAAGGTGATAAACTATGGCCTAGCCCTTTTCATAATAAGAAGAGACATGTGCCCAGCTCGTGGTACTGATTATAGACAAGCCTGATGATGATGAAGTAAGTAACAGCAAATAATGTCATGCACCATTGACTTTAAGAATTTGTGTGCGTACTATATTTTAATATTCGCTTGCCAAGCGGTGGGGGTATTAGAATGAAGTACATATTATAATTATTATTAATAGTTGTAAAAGATATTTAATTTACATATATTTAGCTTTGCCTTAGTTTTTCAGTGTAATGATATGTAATCTCGGTAGTGAACCGAGGTCGGTAAGAGCAAAAAGTTTGGGCGCCGTTAGGACTCATTTACATCGGAGAGTAACGCCAATTCCTTAAGTAGATTTTAGATACGTGAGCGTATTACCTAAGTAGAATTAAAATAATTGCTTGTAAATAAGCGATAATTGTATCAAATGTAATAAAGCTTATGTTAAGTTCTAGATAAGTACACATGTATTTTATTAAAGGTAACTTAAATTGTCAGTCGTTATGAAGAATAGGTACTTATGAAGGTAACTTAAATGGTCAGTCGTTATGAGGAGTTGGTACTCATGAAGGTAATTTAAATTGTCAGTCGTTATGAAGAGTTGGTACTCATGAAGGTAATTTAAATTGTCAGTCGTTATGAAGAGTTGGTACTCATGAAGACAACGTAAATTTTCAGCCGTTATAAGGAGCTGGTACTCATGAAGGTAACTTAGATTGTCAGTCGTTATGAAGAATAGGTACTTATGAAGGTAACTAAAAGTGTCAGTCGTTATGAGGAGTTGGTACTCATGAAGGTAATTTAAATTGTCAGTCGTTATGAAGAGTTGGTACTCATGAAGGTAATTTAAATTGTCAGTCGTTATGAAGAGTTGGTACTCATGAAGACAACGTAAATTTTCAGCCGTTATAAGGAGCTGGTACTCATGAAGGTAACTTAGATTGTCAGTCGTTATGAAGAATAGGTACTTATGAAGGTAACTAAAAGTGTCAGTCGTTATGAGGAGTTGGTACTCATGAAGGTAACTTTAATTGTCTGTCATTATAAGGATTAGGTACCCATGATAAACTGACCCTGGTCTAGAACAGCAAGGAGTATCGCTGTCAAATAACTCTTTGGGCTGCGGCAGTCTTAGCCTTTACTCTATTTTATATTATTGACGTAAAAAATGTTTAGTCTGCCGTCCAATTTCGATCCACTTACACCAGACGCAACAAACACCAGAGCAAAATATCAAGCTATACATTCTTATATCTGTCGCGTGCACAATATGACTGCATCCTTATCAAGATAGATAGAGCCACGGGGAGCTGTAGTAATCTTGCAGCTGTCACCCCGAGCTAATGCCGCGGCTTTTATTTAGGTTATGCTCGAGATACTTCAGCTTGTTGTGAATCTGAATAAAATTTACTAGCAAAGTTAAGCAACGCTTGCACAGGTCACCACGTGGATGGGTGACCGTGTATGGCATTTACATCTGAGCGCTACCGTGCTTCGGAGGGCACGTTAAGCTGTCGGTCTTGGTTCTTGGATAAGGATAAGGATCGTTAGGTCGTGTCGGCGGCTTTCGGACGATCTGAAAACTCCGATACCAGAGTTGGCCACACACTCACACAAACAACAAACAAGTTGACTTCGCACACGGCTCTAACCACGTGGGAATATTTTACCCGAGTGCAAAAGAAACATTCATGCCAAATTTCAGGTTTTGTGACCAGTACTTCCGGCTGTGTTTTGTATGTCAGTCAGACAGTAAAGCAAGAATATTAAGTATGTATATTGATTTAAGACGTCATAAAACATATAAAATACCGAACAAATGTGACTCAAAATCTGACAGACGCTTTCTGGTTTATTTCTCTTGAGCATAATTGGATGGGACTATGCATGAATGATTGTAAGGGTAAAAGGTCAATATTAATATTATAATAAGGATTTCGTCAAACTTTTTGAAATACGAGCACTGGGAGTCCTTATAAACAACTATGATAAATTAACTCATACATATGAAGGAAACTGTAGAATAAACCACACTATACATATTAAATGCTTTCAACTATATTATCCACATTATATGGTTGCGTGAAGAAAAACCAATATACAAAACAAAACCTTTTATTAAACACTCCTCTCAACTACTGCCATTAAAACGAAACATTTCCTGTAGGAGGTATATACCTCCTATAGATTAAAGCCATATTGCTTCCGAACGTAGCTAAATATCGAACAAAGCTAGGTAAATCATCATCAGGCATTTATACTTCTCACTATGAGAAGGGTAAGGCCATAGCCCACTACGCTGGCCAAGTGCGGGTTGGCAGTCTTCACATAGGTATTTTTCGAGCATATTATGGACAACTCTCAGCATGCAGGTATCCTTATGATGTTTTCTTTCACTGATTAGCAAGCAATAATTAACAATTTAATACACACTTAACTCCTAAAAGTCATTGGTGCGTGCCGTGGATTCAAACTCGAGACCCTCTGCGTAGCAGTTTGTCGGCCTCTCCATTCTGCTATCGCTGCTCTGTACAGCTAGGTAAATATAGTCAACATATTCAAACAACAGATCCGCCCAATCTGTCCAATGAGCAGCCGATTGGAATATGAAGTTATGCACCTGAAATGGCATTCATCGTTCGCAACGCGTTGAACGCATTTGCTCCATTTATTGTCCACGGAACTATTTAGTGTTCCAATATGAATATTTAGTGAATAGACACGAGTATTTTGTTGCGTTTTGCGGGTTAAGCCGCGAAATTATAGCGTAATTTTGTATTAGAGTTTGAACTAGCTGTTTGTTTTTTAGTTCAGTGCTTTATTATTTTTACTGTAGTTTGTCTCACATGCAACAATAAAAATACATTTCTTTCTTCTTCTCCTAAACAGAATTGTCTCGTCGATATTTTGTAGTAAATTATTATCAAAATACTTGCCGTGGTTAAAATAAGCTTCCGAAATTTAATTAATATGCTGGCGGCATATGAATTAAATTTCTGAAGCTTCTTTTCGTAATTTCTGAACCTCTACGTACATTTTATTTAATTCAGAATAGGTGACTATCATGAAAATTATAAGTTAAATTATAAATACTTCGTTCTTCTTTAACGCAGCAGTATAAAATTCATAATTACTCGCTTTTATGTTTCTATGTTGTTTTCTCTATTCCATATAGTATTTACTATATTTTGTACCGCTATCATAAATAACAGCTTACCTACTACACTATTATTATATTGTCCATAAGTATACGATATTAATAGTACTTTATTGCGTTATACCTTAGAAATCTTAGAATCACTGACACTTGCGAAATCCTGGAGCAAGTTAGACAGTCTTAGAATTCGCAACTAATGTAATCAGAGGAGTTTGAAAAATTAAAATCATGACAAAGATTAAGAGAAAAAAATATTATTATATCCAGATTATTTTAACACAGTATTTACATGACAGTGAATCGATTACGACGTCTACATCACTACCAACAATGTCTTACGGTAGGTTTCATATTCAATTAATATAACTGTTTATTAATTGAATGTAGTTAATTGACATCACAACTATCGATAGTATAATTAAGATAACAGTGCATATTAGTGGCTCCTGTCATGTAAGCAATATATTGACGCAACAATAACATACAACATCTATGTCGGTTATCACTGTAAGTGGCAAGATAGCGCAGTGGTTTAAGAGTCTGCTATGTCGGCTAATACTGTCTACGGTGGAAGGTTTGACTTCCATTCAGGGTGTGAAGGAATTGTTGTTTCGATTTTGGTGTTTTAGTGTCTGTGGTTAAATGTTTTATAGTGCCTTGCGATACAGATTCTTACCTTACCTATACTTTTAAATAAAAAAAGACTACAAGTACGTTAGTTTAAAGTAAATAAATGTTTGTTTTTATAAAAGGACTTATCTCAGGATCTACCGATCGCCATAATCCCGTACCAAGTACTTATAATACTAATGGGCTACTAAAACAACGTTTTATATTTTTCATCATATCCACCCATAGATCTACATATCATACATAGCAAGTGAAAGCGTATACAACTTAATACTTCAAGCATTTTTTTCTCTCCATCAACAAAAACCACTTAACCCAAACGTTCAGAGGCTTTCAAAACTACGTCGCTAGCTGGTTTGGCTAGAGGTCCCTGGGGCAGTCACGTATCCAATATCCGGCCCTGTTTAGTGGAAGTGGGCGGAAACGAACGCCAAAGACTACACGCTGCATGTCCAAGTCACTTAAATAAAAGGGATGCAGTAAGAGCTTGTGAGAAACTTTTAGAATTAGATTTTCTTTGAACTGAAGTATATTGGTCGTGATAGTGAAAGTATGTTATAAACTTAAGACGGATCACTTTTTAAGCTTTTTTTTTTCTAAGTGTTTGCTGCGGCATTCTGCGGACATAAAATGTAATTAATAAAAAATAAATAGTGTCCTGACCTGTGTCTAGTGGTCAGAGACCCTGAAAAGCCAGAGATCGTGGATTCGATTCCCATCAAGAACAACTCTTTGTATGGACATGATGATTTGTGCAGTACCCAAGTGTTACTTTTTAGTATAGTACGAGTATGAAGGTGTGTATTTAAGGATTTATTGATGGTAATAAGTTTATCAGTTACCTGGTTACTATACTTTGTGTGAACTCTACTTATTTTGGCATGAGGACTAAGAGTATTTAGAAATCAGTACACAATCATTAACTCCTCTTATAAATGAAACATCGAAGTTCAGATCATTCAACAGTGTCCTGAGCTACTCACAAGCCGTTTGAACACTATAAATTGGCATAAGCACTCACAATTGATAGCCAACTATCGGAACCAGTACATCGACCAGCAAATACCACACGATTACAATTTACGACTTCATTCCCCATGTGTCCTCTTTAACAAGATCCCCCTATAACACTATAATGATGCGAAAATCTCTTAATGAATTGGACATTTGATATCACTCAAAAATTGCCTATGACTAAATTATTTATTATTATATATTATAAGGAAGCAAAATTATGTCATCAAATTATTTTTTCCTGTCATCAAGTCTAATTAGGTCAATCCTGACAAAGGAAATTGTCTTATTGTGTTATATGATCGTGTTCTTTTAATATCTGTATCGTGTTTATTTAAAATCCCGTTTTTTTTGTCATTTTACTGTATACTAAGCCACAGTAAAGTCGTAGTTGATAAATGATTACTATAGTTTCCAGAATATTAAGTTCCACGACAGCATTACTTTGACGAAGAAGTGCCTTCGCAACTAAATTAAATAATCATATTTGGTTATTTGGCTACCTTAACAGACTAGTTTTGAGTTGACAAGGTGAGTTGTGACTTGTTTTGTATGCTTTCACGAAAAAAATTGTCAACAGAAATCATCAATTTTCATAAAGACTTTCTAAAGAATGAATAAGAAGTACGACTGCGCGCTGTGTATATGTATGCTACCTTAATAAAGCAAGCACATATTAAGGGAGTGTAATCAAGTAAAATGTATACTGTAAGCAGTTATAATGCATGTATAACATTTTAACTGGTTAAGAGACTACAAAGCACACACGTCTTTGATTTATTATATAATTTACAGTAACTGACTAACTGACAGACAACGCACAGCCAAAAGTATTTGGCACAAGAAGCTGAAATTTATTATTTTATTGCTGAGTCCTTAAGGTGCATTAAAATGATTTTCTGACATTCTCATGGAATCGGGCAGAAACGGCTAAAATCATAATGAGCGGGCGTAGCTGCAAGCATCCTCTAGATAGTAATAAATTAATAGCAGAAGCTGAAATATAACAAGATACTGGATCTTAGTTCAAAAACCTTACCTTATTTATCACACGAGAGCACCCTATAATATTATTCATAAATAAATGAATTGTTAATCCTACGAATATGTACAAATTTCACACGAACCTAGTTGTATATTATCCGTCAGTTTTACGACCTCCAGAGGTATTGTAATAAAGCAAAGTCTAGATTTACAACATTATATGGAAATTGTACTAACGCCCCATGAAAGGGAACGGTTTTATTTCGAAAGTTCTAAATGGAATAAATCACGTTGGTGTAACGATGCAAACTGTGGCGATAGTGCTTTATAACAGTTGAGTGGTTGTATGATAAGTTGACAGAAGACTCGAAATTAAACGCATTCAGGTTTTGTCATAATGGGCTAACTGGCACACGACGTCTATCTATCTATCGTCACTCCTGTCTCCCATTGGGGTAGGCAGAGACAATGGGAAGCCAAATGCTCCGATTCAAACATACCTATTTCGCTTCCTCGACATCCATTAACCTATTAATGCATGCTCGTCGGTACGGGTACTTTTAATTTGGCCCTTTTTAGACCGTCGCTTATTTGTTCGGCGTAAGTCCACAACGTCTTGTATTATAAAAACTGCATACAATTATATTTGCATGACAATTACTTACTTCATTATAAACGTGTCTTTAAGGAAATAGCTGCAGTGAAAGGTCAACGGGTACGTTGACGATGGCTGATGAAAAGGAATAGTAGCACCGATAAAAAAAGATTTTGATTTGGTTTAAGCGGTCGCCTCGCCATTTAACACTGCGCCGAGTGTTGTGTGTTCGATTCCCACACGAGACAACACTTTGTGTGATCCATAATTTGTTGTTTCGAGTCTGGATGTTCACTGTGTCCGTTGGTTGTATGTCTGTAAAGTCTCCCGCGACACAGGATTAATTCCTAGTGCGGGCGTTGTATTAAAAAAAAACTTTATGATCGATTATGTTTTATAATACAAATTTTCTACTTTTTAAAAACACTGCCCAGCATTATTTGCCTAGCCTTTCAAAGGCTTGTCTTTCTCACACATGCCTTTATACTTACGAATTTACTGACTGTTCATTTTTAAATCGTACCGATATAGTGGCAGCAGATTCCATTTTTATGGTTGCTATTATAAAATATAGATCGAGAAATATACTAGCGTGGTGTCGTGTGTCGTCGCCTCACAGGTTGTAAATTCGACTGTAAGATCTCAAATCTGAAATGGAGATAGAAATTCTGTCAATGTGTGAATCCGCAAAATATATTTATATAGATAGAGAGATATTTGGAGATGCATTTTAAAATCACTTATCTCGGCTTGCTAAAAAAGGGCTGCGTTTTCTACAAAATTAATTTATGTTTGATTAAATACGTAAGGTTTATTAATATCATAAATAAATTAGTAAATGCGATCAGAACCCGTTCAATAAACCTGTGTAATCAATTTATATCTCTTAAAGAAGTAAATTTTAATATTGCAACATTTTTAATTTTTATTAATATCATGATGTACTTATCTCGTCTACAATAAAGTATTATAATAATACATGTTTCTAACTTTATGTGCCATGTAAGCATCACTGTTATACAAACTTCTTTGAATTTCGTAAAGGTATTTAGAACATGAAATACTAAAGAATGCCGTTTAATGGCGCTGATACAGTTTAGCATTCACCTGTAATGAGCATTCGCGCGAATGTTACAAAACAAATGAGTGTGTTTTAGCAAGCATTCTCACGAACATTCGGGCTAGCCTTAGAATCTAGATAATACATCGATTTTGCGCTACAATGGCGGTTAAACCCAATATATTTACTTCACTTTGACTTAAGATTTTAATCTAGGGAAGAATCTTCGTAGTTTGTCATTAATTTTAACTTGACTAGCGATGGGCTAACTCAGAATAAATATCGATAAAATATCAATAATGTTTACAATAGATCCTTAGATTTGATTTACTCAGAATTCATTTCAATAGAATGTTGATAAACTCTCGATATCGATAAATAAATTTGAACGTAGGAACAGACACTTGTGTGATTTATTAAACCTGATCAAATTAAAATCTGCATTTTTTTATTATTTAGAAACGTCATTTGTTTATGTAATACTTCATACTCTAGAAATACTTCATAAGTGAAATTGAAGTAAACATATTGGGATAAACTGCTGTTGTAGTGCGATTTCTATATTTTTTCTATACTCTACGGACTATTTGAATTTATAGTATTCGCAGAAAACGGCGAATGCTCGCTGTTCTGTTACAAGTGAATGCACAGGTGTATCAGCGCCGTAATATAGAAATCCCATCACAGACAAATATCTGTGTACATCCGGCAAACCGCATAAACCCTTCAAAGGTATTTTGTTACTTCGCATTGAGTTACATACTAGACAAAATTTAACAAATAAAACCCGATTACGACAAAAGATTATTGTTAAACGGCCACCATTTAAAATTTTATCTCTTCATGCACTGAGTTACATGTAATTATGTTCTTTCCTTCCAGTATCTTAATTCCGGAGCCCAAATAAAATGAATTTTCCCATTTTATTAATAACAAAGCATTCTTAATTATTCATTCAATTACTGACGAAGACATTTTGAAAATAACAATAAATTTCTGACCCATGGGACTGAAGTTTGACCCCATAAACGAGAATGAAAGCCTGTTCCTCTTAGACTAATTCAACTTTAAAAGTAAAACTGCTTCACTGGGAGGAATAAATGAAATGAATGCTTTTTATTTCATGATTTACAAAAGGAATCCGCTATAAACGAAACTCAGGGACGCCATAACCTGCGCTACGATACGGTAGATCAGAGTTATAAACAAAACACCGGCCTATACAGTCAATTACAATTACATTGCTTAGAAAGAACCAAGCAATGATATTGTAATAAATAGCCGGATATGTTGAATGTTTGTTTGTTCCAAATAATATCAGAAGCATGAAGAATGTTAATAATTTTCAAAGTATATTGTTACACTCAGCGCCTCAAAATATTGCATTTGAATCTGGTATTTTTGGAAAAATTTCTGATATTATTTTATTTATTTTGGTGCATTGGTGCAACCCAAACTGATTTTATGGAAATGATGAACTGGAACTGACAAGAGGTTTTTCTAGCTGGCTGTTTTTCTAGTTAATGCTAATAATTTTTCACTGATAATGCTCATACCAATTCATATAAATTCTTATAAGGCATACAAGTGCATTTTACCCAACCCACAAGTACGCATGAATAGATAAACATGTAACAAAATAACGATACTTTACTTCTACATCTCTATAACTAAATATTCGAGAAAGTTCCATCGGTCAACCCGGGAGTAACCCACACTCCATCTGTCTTGTAACATCTAAATATCCTAAAAGGTTGCGGAAAATTGCTTGAAGGCCTCCCGGCTGTCACCCCACAGCCTCTCAATAACTATACTATTATAAGTGAGTGAGTTATGTAAAAATAGTTGAGTTATTACTGGATCATCTCATTGTTATCTCATCATGTGATTCGCCTATATGACCACATTGCCAGATTCAAAATATGCATTTTTTCTATAAAAACCCTTTCTTGGTGGATGTTTTTGTCATTAATGGAACCCACTCACGAAATATGACACTGAAATGTTTTTACTAAAATCTGTGACTTGTGAAGATGTAACGGCAATAGGCTCGTCCCCAATTACGTGGGACCTAAAATTCATATGACGAAATAAGGTTGTAATATTTCACCTCTGCCTACCCCTTCGGGAGTAAAGGCATGACAAAATAAAAATAAATTCACTGAACTATACGGTTAAACGCCGTCTCGAAAATACATAATATTAGTGACTGCCTAGGTGGACAACTATCTCAGCAGCACTGAATTTAGGACGACTGTTACATCATACTGGGATCACTACTGTTGGTTATTTTGTACCTATTGTACTCTTTATGTCACCAACTATGTGTTCTGGGTTAAGACTTGTGGGGATAATCAACTGAAAGACAGATAAAATAAATAAATACAACGTCTATTTAGTTCATACGCGTCACAGTTATAACTGTGAGAGAGGCTAAACGCGCTGCTAAATACACGTCCCATACCAAGTACTTACAATGCTAGCGTCAGCTAAACGTGACTTCACAGCTGGGAGTGTATTTTTGTGCCGTGAGGTACATTATAAAGTGTAGAATGAGTATTCTGAGTGAGTACTCATTCTCGGCGCCAAAACAGTGGTTACGAAGTATCGGCAAATTTTACATGTTCTAAAAATAGCCTCCACTTACAAATATCTATCTAAAAACTAAATAATACTGTCAATAAATACTGCATACTTGCAGTACTTATTGACAGTATTATTAGTAGAGCATAGTGGTTTGATGGTGTGCGTGGCATCGACAGTGCGTTGCGTGTCGTGGGTTTAATTTCCATACGAGAAGATACTTTTTATAGTCTACTAAGTTTTGCCAAGTCTGAATGTACTTGGATCCGGTCATAGATAACACCTGTTTGAATGTTCATTAAGCAAGGAGTTTACGCAACTTCTTTTAGAAACCAAAGAAAAGTAACAGTTCATCCACAGTGCGAAGTGTTAGAAAACAATTCCCCTATACTATACGTTTATAACCTAAACGCAATAAAACGAAACCGCAATAAAATCAGGGATATTGGCAGTCTGATAAAGACTGCTGCCTAGATTTTAATCGCGCTTGCAACATTGAGAGGAAAATGGAGTCGAAACCATTTATTTTATAGCCTAACTGTAATAAAGTCTTGGTCGCTATTATAGCCGAATAATAGCTAAATAACAATAGTTATGTTTATAAGATACAGCATTTATTATTGACCTTTCTCCAAAAAAAAAAAGATGGTGGATCAGTATACTTAAAAAAGTAAGTATTGATTTGGTTATATCTAGCCAAGAAATAATTTTCACTCACTGTGGTCTACAAAAATAAATTTTAATTATGATTGTAATACATGCGTTCAGTATCTTCAGTTTCTACGTCTGCCACGAAAGAACCACAAAGCTCAATTATAATAAATAAAAGTATGCTGTAAAATTCAGTCTATTACATTCAAATTCAAATCATCTATTTAGCGGGTATTACAGGTCCTAAAAGCAAAAGTACATAGTATCACACATATTCAACCTTAAGGGCATGCAATAATTAGACAAAATATCACATAGTAGGCAGCATATGTTCACAATATATAGAATAAGTATTCCAAACTGAACAAATACAATTAATAGTTTAGAAATGTTATGCATGTCAGATAATCAAAAATAGCTCAATACCATAGAAATAAGTCAACTGAAAATGTCAATCATCAATATTATTATTATAATATACAATACAAAATAGAATAATGTTTCGATTTTAAATGTTGCTACAATAATATCCTAGGTCTTGTCATTAAGGTAATTTCTAACAGAATAATATTCTTTATCAATTAAAAAGAAAAAAATATTTTTTAAAGTTATTTACACTATTTGCCTGTCAAACATTTAGAGGAAGATGTTTAAAGATTTTAGGAGCCATTACAAAAACGCTATTGTGATAAAGTGTAGTTTTACTAGGAACTAGATGCAGTTAATCTGCCCTTCGCTGACTACTAACTTGAGAAAATTTGACAATATTTGTTTTGGTAAAAACTGCAGTCTCATAGATGTACTGACAAGGTACTGTCAGAATCTTTAATTTCTGAAAATACGACTTACAACATCTAGTCTATGCAGTTTGCAAATTGCTCGTATGCACTTCTTTTGAGCTACGAAGACACGCTCTATACCAGTAGCATTACCCCAGAATATGATACCATATCTTAAGGTAGAGGCAACCAATCCGTGATATGCTGTGAGTAATTCTGAGTGGTTCACTGTTTTACTTAATATGTGCAATGCGTACGACTGTTTTTTTTTTACTTCATGATTTATCAATTCTGTCAATATTTAAAACAAGAAATTTTGTAATATTACTTTCTTTTATCTTAGTTCCTTTATAATTTATGTTCAAAGTTTCGTTATTATTATTGTTATTATGTCCAAATCTCATTATAATTGTTTTATCTAAATTTAATTTCAAATAATTTTATGTCAACCAATTGATTACAGAATTAATATTATCATTTATGTCAGTTTCCATATTTCCTACTTCATTGCTATTAAAAATCAGTGTGTTGTCATCAGCGAACATAATCATGGGATATGTTGAAACCAAGGAACTTATATACCTACTATATAAGTTCCTTGGTTGAAACAGAGGGGAAATCATTTATATAGATAATAAATAATAGAGGTCCAAGAAGTCCTTGCGGCACCACACATTTTATAGTTCTTTGGATGGATTTGTAGGTCATTTCAGTCTTATTGTGAACACTATTAATCAAAGTAATTTGCTGTCGATTGCAATCGAAATAGAGTGCCGATATGTAAGTAAACTTTCTAAAATTGCTATTGGCTCTTTTAATCGCTTGACCGCGCACAAGTGACTATTTTCCCTTTTTGCAAAAACAGATGAGCGCGTAAACTGTCATTTTCCCACGCTTTTCCGCTGCGCACTAATCTGTTTATGGAACTCGGATTTTATAACTTAACCGATTGCGGTATGTTGCATATTAATAGACGCGTAATTAAATAAGCTTTCCAATGATATAAATTAAAACCATATAATATGGTTGAAACCCACGCAAGGGCAGTATAAAGTGAAAATTAGATTTTGTTCCCGCCATTTTTGAGCGCGATTTAATATTTCTGACATATTCCTCGTCGTTTTTTATTATGCGAGGTATATAAGTATTATACACAGTTAGAAAGGTTTTTTAATTTAATTTTATAGGAAATAAATATAATGAAAAGAAACATTTTAATATTAAACATAAAAAAATAAAACAAAGATTTTTTTTTTAATTGGCGCCAATTTTCGTATTTTATTTTTTTAAATACCGTTTTATGTTATATATCAGATTCAAACCTAGATAACTTGCTTTTCAACTAGATTTCCAAGTATAAAAACCAATTCTGATAAGAATCTGATAAGAATTATTTTTATTGGAACCTGCACAGTTGTTTACTTTTGCCCGCCAAAAAAACTGAAGTTAATAATATGAGTATTATATATTTTATCAAAGGTTTATTTATATACTCATAATAAAAAAATAATACAACGCAAAAATATAACCTTATATACATACATATGTGTTTAAACTTTTTTACATAAAATGACGTTTTTACGAAAATTGTTTGTCTATAATTAAAGTAATACACATTATTTATTTATTTTTTTGTTGTAACTTCATAATTAATCAGTTAATTTACAATAAAAACATAAAAGTATGATATATAATCACATAATTTGTTTACAATGATGTTTTCAATCCATAATTACGCCCCGCGCGCGGAATGCAAAGTCAGCGAAATATATTTTTGTTTTCAAATGCTTACTTCCAAATATTTTTCTGGAAGTATTGCTATAACTTTATTTTATTACATTGATAATATCACCAGGTACACGAAAATACAACAGCAAACCAGATTCAGTAAGTCGGTAAAGACGACATTGTTTACGTTACGGCCTCTCGCCTAAAGTAAATATTTCATTCAAACGTAATTTGTTTTGTACCATTAGAATGAGTCATTCATTAGGTTGCAGAAAAATAAACACCACTCCTCTCAAGTTATTAACAATCGCACAAAAACTAATTAATTAAGCGCGCCCGTCTTTAACTGGCGGCGCGCACTTGAAATTTGTCGATGCTGAGTAAGCACTTGTTGTCCGTGTGGTGACGGATTAAGAATACGGAATGTCACCACCCCATATCATCCCATGGGTGTCGTAAGAGCCGTCAGAGGGAGCATATTATGCAGAGAACAGCACTGTAAGAGAAGGAAAACTTGATATAAACGCTATACCAACCCGTTTGGCCAGCGTGGTATAGTAGGCCAATTCCTCCTTTCAAAGGAGAGGCCTAGTCCAGCAGTGGACTGTTAAAGGCTGATGATGATGATGATGATGAGTAAGCACTTAAAAATGGTGAGCGGTCAAGCGGTTATTGATTACAGGTGTAATCAATAACCGCTTGACCGCTGCATCACACTTTTACGCATAACCTAGATAGGTTATGCGTAAAAGTGTGATGCTGATTTAGTTGTGTATTAGGTGGTGTTCATTGATTTTTAAGGCATATCAATACAAGTATCAACATCATTATCCTTAGTGTTATTCAAGACGTTCTATTTGAAATTTGGGACTGTATTCTTATGTTACATAACTGCCCATGTACTTAAGTAATTAAATTTACTATATACATATATACATACATAGTCTCACGCCTGTTTCCCGGAGGGTAGGCAGAGACTACGAAACGTCATTTGCAACGATCCTGACATATCTCTCTTGCTTCATTCACTCGCATCAAATTTCTCATGCATGCTCTTCAGTTAAGAGTACTTCTAACCTGCCCTTTTTTTAGGATGTCTCAAATCTGGTCATAGAACGTCCGCCTAGTCTTCTTAAGCCGGGTCTCCACTAGGCAACATTTGGCGCGCGATACGTGACGCTCAACATGTATGGCAACGCTGCACAACAGCGCGCGACGTTGCCCTCTGGCACGCAACATGACGCGCGCCTTGTTGTTTGTTAAAGAGCATCGTTAGTTAAGCATCAATTGTAGTTGATTCAGATTGTTATTTTGTAGGTATTTTCTAACCCACCAACGTGTTTGTTTTCTTTTTGATGCATTTTTCGATAAAATTATAACCACTGCTACTGAAATCAACACAAGTTCCCCTGGCGCCATGTTGTCGACGACTGACGTAAAGTAGTAGACGTGTAGACAGACAACGTTATTCAACAAAAGTTCCGCGCTGACTTTCAACATGTCGGGCAACTTGCTGTGCAACATGTTGCGCGTCAATTGTTGCCTAGTGGAGACCCGGCTTTAAATTTACTTATTGCAATAAAACTGTTAGCTCCCAACAACACCTATTAGCACCTCGTTAATTCTCACCTAAACCGTAATCTCAATCAGAAAACCCTAACCAAATCATTCTGAACGACCGTTTCCGAAAAGGGCACAAACATACATACATGTTATTCTCAAACTGGCTTCAGTCGTTAGGTTAAAAATCAACGGTCTACAAAGGGTTGACCAGCCATAAATCATGCACGCGTTCAGTGACACCACGATTATCGATACGTAAATAAATCTCCAAGATTAGGGACGTTTCTGTGCATGACCGCTCCGTTGGGACACTAGGGTGACGATGGCTTTGAAAATTGTAGGGATTTATGTTAGACGAACAAATTAAAATTGTAATAGTACCTTTCACGAAGTTTCTAATTCTTGAACAGGCACTTTTTTTCATACTTGTTTCTTAACAGGCGACGTAACTTTGAATTTAGGAAGTACTCGTCTTTGACAAGGGGACTAAAGTATAAGTTGGGGGAATAATTTAGAATAATAATAAGACATAATATGTATTCCTTCATAGTGATGGTAAAAATACGCAGTAGTAGTAGTAGTATATCATCTCAACTTTCACACTATTACTTACTAAAATTCTATGAAAAACAGTCATTTTTATCCAAAATCGCAATATTAATATTGAACACGCCAATTTTAAAGAGAATAATCTGTTTAACGTCATCATAGAACAGGCGTCAAGTAAAAAGCCAGTCTCGCTTATCACCCGGCCCACATCCACCCTATGCCCCGCGTTACGGCTCGGTCGTAGGGTAAACTGGCGATAACCGTCCATCCGGCCGTTCCGGCTAATATCATCCGGCGATAAAACCGTTATTGTGTTGACGCACCAAACTATTACTCACTCATATTTTTACGCGAAACAGAACCTCGTTATAATAAAACCTAGCGGACACGCGCAGAATACGTTATTTTTATGACATTTTTTTTTATATTTGATTCTTTTTATCGCGGTGTGAGAGGGTTGGTTTATTACTAAAGGCTTTTACACTATACTGGACTATGCAAAGCTAATGTTTGGTGATAAAATTGATATCATGATTTACTTGCGCAGTCCAATGCTGCAGGTAGGCCACTTCATGTTTGATATTGTAAGTCAATAGAAGGATTAGTCCTACCACATACCAGTGCTTCGAAGGTTTGGTGGTGGAATTTTGACGTCTAGTTTACCGACTCTTCCCAAATATACTTTTTGCTAAATGTATTTTCCTTAGTCGTCTCTTACTACATCCATAGAAAGATACCGAGTAGACACTTTTAATGCTTAATCCGTCACACGGGAAATATTATAACCAACCGTGTATTAGAGCAACGAAATAAGTTACAACCTTAACTAAAATATTATGCCCAACAAATTTACACAATATTTATAACATTGAAACTGCCGTTACTGAGAGCTCGAGCAGTATAATCACACAAATTTGTTTATTTTGAACATTGGAGACCAAGTTTTATGCATAAATACTAGTCTAAAATAACGGAAACTCCATTCATATGTTCTGCTTCTGGGGACATATTATGTTCATAGTGGTTAGAACAGCTCTACAATATACATAGTAATATGAAGATATACCGGGTTTTATAGTTCTCTAATCATACGTTCATGATTTGTTCATGTTTTACTACCGCGGGATTTCTTTATTCCACTTTTTATCTCTTCAAAAACATAGTAAATACCTATAATAACGACCCACTTTTATGATTATGTTGAATCTTACAAACGAAAAGAAACAATCACACACATAGAACATTCTTTTAAGGAAATAATTACATCTTTCTAAACTTATCACAACATTTTTTTACAACATATTGTTTAATCACAAGAAATTATTGTTATTTCGGTCTGCTAGTTATTCTTCGTGAACTTACTTACTAGCTTCTTTTACTACTGAAACTTTACGTCTAATGTCATTAAAATTTTGATAGAGTGGGTAAGGCCAAAGAATAAAAATAACATATTTGTTCTATAGCTAAGACTGCGGAGAACAGAATTTTGAAGACCAACTGGTCATACTAACTGAAGAAA
The DNA here is from genome assembly GCA_944739405.2 of Euclidia mi. Classification (NCBI taxonomy): domain Eukaryota; kingdom Metazoa; phylum Arthropoda; class Insecta; order Lepidoptera; family Erebidae; genus Euclidia; species Euclidia mi. Next base: position 9,938,869 of record OX123182.2, read on the forward strand.
ATTATGAATATATTACTAATATAAACAGAAAACAACTCTGTTAGATTCGGATAGTTTTCGCAAAAAAAGAATATTGCAAACAATGCCAAAGCTTAGCCCTGCAGCTTGCGATCATCATACCAGCCGATGGACGTCCACTGCTGGACATAGACCTCCCCAAGGCTCTCCACATAAACCAATCTTGAGCCACCCGCATCTAGTCGATGCCCACAGTCCCATAATATCATATGATTGAACATAGATAAAATAGATACACCTTGATAAAATCAGGCACATATAATCAAATCAAATTACCTACACACCAAAAACAGTACGTTGTTTTTCTAATCAAAAAGCCTTGTACCCAGCCAGTGACCCGTATCGACGAATTTCAGATCATCCCTTTTCTGTGATGTGGGGTTTGATGTCACTATGATTGATTATCGACACAACATTCCATCGAAGGCTGTAACCTCCGTGCCTTAGACCTTTAGATTAGGTGGAGTTGGGTATACGACACTCTAGGCCGATACGTGGTTTGTAATCTGCCAAGTAATGTTGTAAGGTGGCAAACCTAAATGTTATTTCGAACTAATTTGATTTTCCTCAAATCGTTAAAAGATCCTTTTATTTTGTACCGCATAAGGTAAAACTAAACCTATTTAAACGTGTATGTAGGTTATAAAAGAGTCCATTGACATATCAAAATTATTCTTTTTTGTTGGTGAGTCCCACCTTGTTTTGACAATTCTCCATACCCTCAGCAAGCTCAAGATTTTTAACATAAATAGTATCTAAGTAGCCGTATGGTTACTTAGATACTATTTTATGTTATCATCACTGTTTGGATTAACAAATTATGATCAAATGTAGAGTTCAAATAAATACCGATAAAAGTCCTTGATACACCGCGGCGCTGTCTAGAATTGAATTGTATCCTAGCACTATCCCGGTTGCGTCTAACTCAGAGCCTGCTTACAAGGCTAAGCATATATGACAGATATCTTCTTTTTCACATAGCAACGGGCGCCTCACCTTCGCAGTTCAATGAGAAAATTTTATTTGAGGGTTCTGACCCAATATAAAGACTGCCAAAGACTTTCCATGTCTTGTATTGCTCTTCACGCCTTACGTCTAACTCACCGACGTACGAAACAAGCAATAGTTTAACAATTTAATAGGCACGTAACTACGAAAAGTTTGTGGTACGCTCCAAGGATTCGAACCGGATATCCTCTGCATGAAAAGATGTTGGTATCTTTCCTCGGTTATCGCTGCCCATACTGTATAATAATGATTAAATCTGGTTTAATTCTCGTATTTTATCCAACAAGTTATGAAAGAAGGCTTTTTGAGTGCGCAGTGCATGTTAAAATCGATTTTCAGGTCATGCTAGGTGCTTATAAAACAAAAGCGGTCCAGTTTATATTACACTCAAGAAAAATAATTTGAATTCAGGATCATAAAAAATGTATAATGTTTTACCCTGAGACCACATTTCGTTGTTCAAAAGACAGTCCATAACATCTACTTTTTACAAAACCACTTGGAACAAACACAGTTGGAAAGTTAAATTCAAGAATAAAGGTTAGAATAAAACATTTTATTGGAAGAAGTGCCTCGCATTTAAAGTATTACTCAACTTGGAGACCAAATGCTATATTAATTTCTTCAAAGAGTTTTTGGATATTGACAATTACCATAAAAATTATGCGTCGAGACATTGCCACCCGCAAGTCATTTTCGGATTTCTTTACCTGATGTACAATATTATCTTAACTTTATTTTAAGGCATGGGTATGTGAGGTCATTCCACCCGCTAGTGAATATCTAAACCAATACAGAGAGCCGTAAGATGGTGTTCCATCCAGAGACTTACAGATTGCCTTAGGCATTATCTACCAGCTGCTATTTGTAGTTGGCGCGTTATTATTATTAATTAATTATTTTATATTAGACAAGAATCACTATTTTAGAAAATAGCTTATTAAACTGTGGAATTATTTCGTATACCGTATGTCTGTGAGTTCTCCTTAATGTTCTCGAAAGACATGTGAAGTCTACCAACACGAACTTTACCAGCGCGGCGGACTGTGCCGTTATTACTCTTCTCATAGTGAAAAATGGCCTCTGCAAAATGGCCTGTGCTACTGGTTGCACCGACTATAAAGAAGGGTGATGATGATGAATAAGTCAACAAAAAAAAACTAATAAAGCGATCATAACTGACTCTCATGAAAGAGGCTGCAATAACGCATATTTAAAGATTAAAAAAGTACCACTACTGTTCAATATAATTGCGTAAAATCTCTTTGCTACTATAAACAGAATGTCACATTAGATCTTAGCAGATGTGTATTTCTGATATTCCTATAGTTATAGGTCAACATCCACGTAGCAAGGACTGAAAGTCATCATCATCCTCTTAGCGTTATCCCAGTTTCAATCTGGGGTCCGCTTTCTAGTCTAACCGGATTTGGCTGAATATTAGCTTTTCCACAGAGCGACTGCCTGTCTGACCTCCGGAACCCGAAGGGATAGCGATATTCCATGGTTTAGACTAGTGTCAAATTATTTAGAAGGTACTGACGCCCTGTAACGACTGTCAAAGATCTTCATGACAACCGGGACCGACGGCTTAACGTGCTCTCCGAGGCACGGGACAAGCGATAATTAACCATTCAATACGCACATAACTCCGAAAAGTCATTGGTGCGCGTCGTGGATTCGAACCCGATACCCTCTGCATGGCAGTCTGTTGGTATACCCACTTGGCTATCGCCGCTATCGCAAGGACTGAAAGTATTGCTGCAATTTAGACGATATTTAACATTAAATACAACTCCTTTACGGTTGGCTCGATGTGAAGTCGACCTTCACAATTGGGGACCAAACCCTCACAAACTATTTTAGACTCGACAAACTAAATATCATCATGATCATGTCGGCCTAGAGACGTCCACTGCTGGACATAGGCCTCCCCCAAGGTTCTCCACAAAGACCGATTTTGAGCCGCCCGCATCAAACCGCTTACCAAACTAAATATAATAGATACTATTTTTTACCACATTCACACAACACCATCTAGTCCCAAACTAAGCAGAGTTTGTGCTATGGGTACTAGACAACGAATCAACATACATAATATACTTATTTTTTGTAAATACGTACATATTATACAAAGAAACACCATAGTAATAGTTATTCATTTGCTATCTCGTCTATATATTAGCCCACTAAACCTTCCCTGTCCTGGAATTGAACCGGCGACCACACAATCAATAGCGACGTCACCAACATTCTCAGTTATTACTGTGTTTATGACAACGTGATAACGTGGGAGCGGGATTTGCGGTACATTTGCTCGAGATTATGTTCCGCAAGATACCAATCTTGCGGAACATAATCTCGAGCGATGTGATGGAAGATATAATGACACTTTTCTTCTATCACATCGCAACGGAGTGACCCAATGGTATGATATTTTGTGTTTGGAGATACTCGTACATACCGACTCCCATGCGGGCGTAATCGCAGGCAAAGTCTAGTATGAATACCTAGTAGTTCACACAACACTGCAATTGATATTGAAACTACAATTTGCAAATCGTCTTAAAATAAAAATACCATTTCCATTGAGTTCGCTATTCCATGATACATCATGTTGGTGTACATGATGTATCATGGAATAGCGAACTCAATGGAAATGGTATTTTAATTTTAAGACGATTTGCAAATTATAGTTTCAATATCAATTGCAGTGTTGTGCATAAGTAGCAAGTATCGCAAGAATATAGGATGATTCTCGTTACACCGTGCCGGGGCCGGGCCGGGCCGGGCCACGGCCGGTTAGGATGATTCACGTTACACCGTGCCGTGTCCGGGCCGGGTCAGATATTCATTGTATTGATTTGTATGAAGTAATTCACGTTAGGCCGTGGCCCGGCCGTGGCACGGCCGGGCCACGGCCTAACGTGTATTACTGGCGTCGTAATGTCGGTGGGTATTGTTTCTCTTTCATCTGTCAGTAGGGATTGCCCTACTTAAACAGACAGACACGGCCGTGCAATCAATGCTCGATGATTCACGTTACACCGGGCCGGGGCCCGGTTGTGTCGAATCCACCGTGCTCCGGCTGGGCTAGGCATTCATGCTAGACCGGGCTGTTTCCGAGCATTCATTGCACGGCCGTGCCTGTCGGCACTTGTTGGGATAGCGTCACACGAGGTAATAGTTTGTAATTATTACTAATTAAAATGCAGTTCTCACAAATTGAGTTGGCAGCTATCGCCATTGCCATTGACGACGAAGCATTGGAAAAACGAACCGAAAGTACCAAAAGAAGATGGGGTATACACCCAGCCTGGAGGAAACGCGAAACGGAAGGGGAATTCGCCATACTGTATAAGGAATTAGAAGATGATGAGACCAAATTTTACGGTTCTTTTAGAATGTCTAAAGAATGCTTTAGTATCTTACTTGAAAAAGTAAAACGTGACCTAACCAAAGAAAATTCAACATTTCAAAAGCCTATCTCCCACTGAACGATTAGCAGTTTGTCTCAGGTAAATTAAAAAAAAAAGATTTTCTTTTCAATTTTGTACTTATTTATTTAATATTGACATGAAATGTTTCGCATACATACATAGACTCATGCCTGCATTTATTTAATATTGACATGAAATGTTTCACATACATACATAGACTCACGTCTGCCTCCCCGAAGGGGTAGGCAGAGGCATATTAAACGCCCACTTTTCGCCAATGTTTTGATCCCACGTAATAGGTGGCGAGCCTATTGCCGCTAATCGGGATATTTTGCTAGCCAGAGTCTCGTCCGTTGATCGGCAGGTGCACCACTTGCACCACTTGTGAGGTTGGCTTGAGACCCAAAGTTCTTGGTGGGAACCCTATGCACAATATTACCACAGTCTAACGAACTTGTCATACAGTCGTCCAACTAACCCGTCTAGACGGAGCAATCGTGCGGGGGACGCGGGTATGAGAGAGGCGAGGTACACTCCCGAAAACCCATACAAATACTCGGGAGCTAACGTTCAGGGCTAACTCTTTGTGAATTACCTCTTAAATTTTTACACGACTGCCCAAAACAGGAGTGAAGGCTGAGTCGCGGGCGCAGAGGATATTACTGTGTTCAACGTGCACACACATAACAGATGAAAAATAACATCCTGTGTTCTAAAAATATATCAAAATATGCGTAAATATGTCTTGCTATACGAACATGTATCGTGCTATACCAAAATATATTGTCCTATATCTGTCGAAATACTTTGGTGACGAAGTAAAAATATAAGTTATAGCTGCGTGTGTGGTCACTCACCGATTACTAAAAAAAATATACAATAATATGACCTATGATTAATATTAATTTATAATTATAGCTCCGTGTGTTCCGGCCTAAATCATCAACTGCTCTCCGGCCGGGAAACAATACCCACGGCCGGAGCACGGCCGAGCTCCGGCCGTTGCACGGTCGTACCACAGCCTAACGTGAATTACTTCATACAAATCAAGACTATGAATATTTGACCGTGCCACGGCCGGAGCTCGGCCGGGGCCCGGCCCGGACCCGGCCCGGTGTAACGTGAATCATCCTTTCACGAGTTAAGATATTGTGCAAATATTCAAAATTCATTCGAAGCTAACTAAACGTATCTGCGATGAATATGGTAATAATTTTGTCGCGTCCGTGACGGACATGGATAGTGAGAACAGGAATGAATTAATTGCCTCGTTGGCCCCATAATAGAGCTTATAGAAAAATATCGCCCAATTGCGAGCTCTTCCAGCACATAGACAGTTCCATAGAAACTTGTAGGTTAGGTAAACTTAAATAATTAGCCGATTGAAGAACATTTTCTGCTTTTACGAGTAATTCTAAAGTTTCCCATTTAAAGTCAATCCTTAAACTATATATTACAATTATAATTGTAGATTTATTGTGGTACCTAGACTTCCGACACCCACACTAGGAATAGAGCCTGTATCAAAAGGTTCTCAATAAATATCCAACCATCAGTCATAAAGCGTACTATGACTCGAAACGATTTTTTTTAATCACATGAGTGTTGTCTCGTGTGGAGATCGAACTCTTAATACTGCGTGCACTGTTTGGCAGTGAGGTTGTCACTTCAACTAGTATATTGCTACATACACTAGAGGACGCCAGCAGCTACGCCTGCAATTTTTTTACATTTATCCGTTTTGGCCGATCCTGTGGGAATTTCGGGAAATCCCTTCTTAGTGGACCCTTACGGTCCCCAAGGAACATACATGCCAAATTTCAGCTACCTGCGCCCAATAGTTTCGGCTGTAGCGTACCTGTCAGTCAGTCAGTAACGCAAGGATTTTATATATTAAGATTAAAATAGGAATAGAAAAAGAATATTAAAATAAGGCTCAGATTAATAAATCTCTAATAGGTTTAATTGAAATGACTTATTTGTCATTTTAATTTCATTCAATTTATGAATTTATCCATCTTTAACTATCGAAACAGACAATAAGTAACTCAAAACACAAGCAATCTATATTCTCAATAAAATCTGCCATAGACTGTAATTATGTTACAGTGTCTGATGGGACTGTAACTAACATTATCCTCAAATAAGGATGCAAATAAAGGGACTAAGACAAAGAAAGTCAAAAGGAAAGCCTTGGGAACAAAGTCATTTAGCTGTAAGAGTAAAACAATTTGTAATATTGCCATGTTTACCGAACCTCTATAGCCACCCGTGATATATGTTCTGGGGTTACACTCAATTTGTACGTACTCTCTCCACCTTCGCAATAATATCTTGTAAATAACTATACGTTACGAATGCTTTATTTTCGCGGTCAAGGTTTGGAGAATGATTTGTGAGAAAATATTTTATTTAGTATTCTTTTTAAGCTATTGTTTATAAGTAGCTGGTGATTGTACTAGTTAAAATTAAAGAAAAACATTTAATTACCTGTGATTATACCACTGTTATACTAAACCATCTCAATTTGTTCACCTATGTACTTTTAGCGTTAGTTGAATTTTCTTATTTGTCTCTCTCCTGGAGTGCCAAAAATATACTGGCCTTTCTTCGAATTTTAGTTCTACACTAATGTTCAACGACCAAAAACTCCGACAGTTATTGCCTATATAGATCTCACTTTAGTTCAACCTAAAAATTTAACCTTAATTTGTTATACCAGACAAAAATCACTGCTAGATATGACATAAACTTAATATAAAACGAAAGACTAAAGATGATAATGAACCTAGTCCCAACACATTTATATTCAAACCCAGCTATCAAAGAAGTACCTTACTAATTTTAATTATAATTTTTCAAAGGGACAGATGTCTCACAAAAATTTAATTACTCTACGTATCTACTTTTACACATACATTAACCCTCGAATTTTTTCAATATTTCATTTGTCCCTTCCCATTCTGTTATATTACAAACTAGCGAGCGTAATGTCCCATAACCAATGTTGGCGATTGGTTCATTCAATTGAACTGGAGGATCTCACGATTACTATGAACATTTTCCTGTATGTATAATAACCTAAAAATTCGCGGCGAAATGTGGGTGTAACATTTTCAACTCTGCCTACCCCTTTGGGGATACAGGCGTAAGACTAGAAAAATAAATGACATATGTCAAGAACGAGGTGTTTTTGTTATTCAATGGCTCTTCGTTTCAGTATTGGATAGTCGGTACAGTTTATTCCAGCGGTGATATGTTTCTAAAGCTTTTGTGGAGGAATGGGAACAAATTTTCCGTGTGGTGACAGATTAAGAATACGGAATGTCACCATCCCATATCATCCCATGGGTGTCGTAAGAGCCGAGAGAGGGAGCATATTATTATTACAGAGAACAGCACTGTAAGAGAAGGAAACCTTGATACAAACCCTGTACCAACCTGTTTGGCCAGCGTGGTATAGTAGGCCAATTCCTCCTTTCACAGGAGAGGCCTAGTCCAGCAGTGGACTGTTAAAAGGCTGATGATGATGGGAACGAATTCGGCTAGTGGTAGAACATTATTTTGGTTTAGATACAACTAAACATAGAAAAAGATTGTTGATTAAAGATGTTTTATTTTATTTTGCTGTCATTGTAATACGGCTATTTATATAAATGCGATGTTTCATTAATCCTCATTTGTTATAAAACAAATACGGGAAAAACCTCATACACTATAAGAATAAAACAAAAACAAATATATGCGCGCTTATCCAATCAGCTGATCACAATTATACAGTTACTATTAAATATCGGCTTATTATTTTACTTAAAGCTTCTAAATCCGTCGAATCTGGTCCCAAAACAAGAATCATTAGGCTATGTTGGAGGCTATCGGGTGTCATCTAAACTCTTACACCAGGGCTAGCCAAACAGTGACATGAAAAAAACACGTTAAATATAACCAGTCAATAAAATTAAGTCAAAAAGGTCTAGAGAGCAGCTTGTGTTGAAATTTGCTATAATAAATTAATTATTTCGATAGTACTGTAGATAATCAACTAAGATATTTTATATTTATTTAGTTTTAAGTTGGTTCTTTTTATTGCATGGGAAGACAAACGACGAAGCGGATCACCTAATGGTAAGTGATCACCGCCGGCCATAGACACCTGCAATGCCCGAACGATTACAAGTGTCTTGCCGACCTTGGCTTGACAATACTAGGATAACAGTCCCTATTTAATGTTGAATTAATCCCGGATATTAATAGATGATTTACTTTCTGTACAATAATATCACAATAAAAACGACCATAACTGGGTTTTCTCTTTCGTAGCTTTTGCTGTTACCCTTCGCTATAACAATGTTAGTTAATTTCACAATAAGCTCGATAGAACGACGGCCTCCAATACGCTGTTGATTTATGGCGTAAATTTACAATATAAACTTTACGCTATATTAATCTTATACTAATATATAAAGCTGAAGAGTTTGTTTGTTTGGTTTAATGCGCTAATCTTAGGAACTACTGGTCTGATTTGAAAAACTATTTCAGTGTTAGATAGCCCACTTATAACATCACGCTATGAGCGACAGGAGCGGAGTAGTAGGCTTAAATAACACGGGTGTAACCGCGGGCATCGTCTATCGTCTAGTATGTCATAATATCAGTGTTTGGCACTAATATTTTGCTACGTTGTATACGAAGATATTGTTGTATATCGTCGAATCGCAAGTGATGTCTAACTTTCATCTAATGACAGGTCCACACTTCTTAATTCTTGAAATTACGTGTTTTCATCAATTTAGAATATTTAGCATTTTTATGAAAAATTATCACATTTACTTGAGTAATAATTCGTAATGATAAATAGTTCCAACTCTTTCAGTATGGATGAAGAGATGCAATATCTTAAATCTTCTGAGCCAGTGCTGTAGCGGTAAGGTAAACGTCTGAAGCGCCGAAGGTTGCGGGTTCAAGTCCAACTTGTTTGTGTGAGCATGGTTGTTTGTCTTAGTCTAGGTGTTTCTATGTACAATATGAATGTATTTACAAAAACAAAGTATATGTGTGTTTATCTCTTGTCTAGTACCTATAATACAAGCGCTGGTTAGTCTAAGACTACAATGGTGCTGTGTATATGTTGTAGAATGTTATTATTGTTAATAACGCAAATCACGTAGAAGCAATAAAGAATAACCGGCACTGCCAACTAGCTGAAACAAGCTAACTTAGAGTTCCGTCGTCTACTTCTAAATTATTAATAAGCGAGGGCTCACTCGGTATCCAGGGAGACATATTGTTCTAAATCATAATTTACAACGTGAACTTAGTAGTAGCGGCATTCATAACCAAGTTGGAAAGAATTATGCGGTTTAATATGGCTAGCTCTGAGGGCCAAAGTCAGAGAAAATTTGTTTTTGTTGTAATAAGAGCGATTTGTTGTTTAAACTGAACTAAATTCTGCTGTTGGTTAGAAATGTAATACGTGAGCTACAAATAGAAGTGTATAAAAAACGTAAGTGCACACTTATTAGTTTCATTACCATTTGTGTCATTAATATGTTGTTCATGTCGAATACTCATAAGAAGTTGAGCCTAGCATCTTATTTTATTTTTATTTATAATTTTACATACATTACTTAGGAAAGTTGCCGTTGCCGTTGGGGCAGGCGGGTTTTGGAGTGGCGACCACGTATCGGACGACGCAGCAGGGGTAGGCCTCCCGCAAGGTGGACCGAGCATCTTAGCCATCTGGTTAAGATCGCGGGAAGCGGTTGGATGCGGGCGGCTCAAAATCGATCTGTGTGGAGAGCCTTGGGGGAGGCCTATGTCCAGCAGTGGACGTCTCTAGGCTGATATGATGACTTAGGTACACAAAGCATATTAAGGTGAACTTAATGCATTATAAACTTTCTCATCGTCTATCAAGGTATGATAAGCCGCATGGTCACACATAAATTCCTACATAGCGGCTGAAATCATAGGCATCAGACCCCCTCCGAGTAATTACTTAATTGAGTTTCGGTCGCAATTCGACCACCACACGACCAGCACTAATAATAATTGCCTACAGAACTGTAATCATTACTCACGATGGATTTTCTTCAAATTTCTAGGCATATCCAACGATGTTTCGAACGTAGAAACTAACGCTGTTCGATAGACAATCAGACTGATATTGTGCACTGCTATGTACCTACACTTGAGTTTGAGACCGCACTCAAGCGCATCACCCATTTAGAGGGCCTCCTAAGTGAGGCTAACAATCATATTAATAGATTGGAGTGTGCAGACCGGTCCATCAAATCAGGCACTACACAATCACTGTTTGATGAGCTGGTTGGTAGCACTCCATCTATGGTTTCTGCCAACTCAAACATAGAAGAAGTTATTACAATTGACTTAACTAAAGACAATTCAATTATTCAAGCAAGTAAAATCATAAACTCAGCAAATAAACTGAAAAAGTATGTTAAGTTGAATAAACAAATTAAGAAAAAGGAAAAGTTATTGAGAAAATTTAGAAATTCAAAGTCAAATGTCAATTATTGCCGAAAGTATATAGCTCTAAAGGAAGATTTGTCTATTTCTATGACGAAGCTAGATAATAATCTTATAAAGTATGATGCTGATATCCATTGTCTGCAGACAGAGATTGACCGCTTAAAAAATTCCCTATGTAACATGACAAAGAAATATCAATTATCTCAAAATCAAATTAATGAACATATCTTGGCCATGGACGACTTAGTGGATTTGTGTAAATACAATGAGCAAAGACTCATTTCATTAACTAATAATAATCAGGCCAATGAACCTAGCCTGACACCACAAAGTTTTTCACAGCCTACCAACTTTAAAGAGAGTTCTGCTATGTCATCTCAGTCAGCGGTGATGAGTAACAGCTTCATGAATGCTAGCACTTCCCTCTCACATCTGAATACAAATACGAACACCAACAATTTAGTAATGTTTAGTGATGAGATAGGTAGAAACATGAGCCAATTGTTGAGACAAGTCAAACAGTAACCAACTTTTGTATGCCCGGAGCAAGTTTTACACATATCTTACAAAGCATTTTGAGTAAAACATACTGTCCCAAATCAACAATAATCATTTTTATTGGGAGAAGGGGTAATGCAAATTTAAATATTATAAAAAGATATTTCAATCAATTATTAAACATAAAAGTTAAAAAAATAATTTTAGTTGCATTTCCCTACAGTAAGTTGTTGCCACAGACCGAAAATGACTTTAGACATAAGTTAAATAGTAAATTACATACACTGACATTTTACAATGATTTTATTGACATAATTGACTCTAATGCTTTCATTTGTAAACTTTTATTTGACATGTGATAGTTGTTATCTATCTCAATATAATCAAAGACAAATAGCATCATCGCTAGCATATTTTATTAATAACACAGCCAAAAATTTGGCTAATAACTCTGCTTTTATTGAGCAGTCTAATTTGACATTAAATATTAGCTTGGAATCCGTTCCAAATTCTTTAAATTAAGTAATGAGACAATAGAGTCAATCTCTGGCAATAACCTTGATAAGACATTAGTTACCTTTTTTAATACCACACCTATACCTATTACCTTTTTTAATACCACACTAATACTTAATTTTTCTTTCTATGTTCTTCCTATTTAATTCTTTTCTATCCACTTTCAGTGTTATAGTGTTACTAGAAGACGCCAGCAGCTACGCCTGCATTTTTTTTTAATTTACCCGTTTTGGTGGTCCCGATCCCGTGGGAATTTCGGCAAATCCCTTCTTAGTGCACCCTTACGGTTCCCAAGGAACATAGATGTCAAATTTCAGCTTGTTGCGCCCAATAGTTTCGGCTGTAGCTTGTCTGTCAGTCAGTCAGTAACGCAAGGATTTTATATATTAAGATTTTGTCATGCTAGTGTAATTTCGATACTATTGTAACACGTAACTGGCGGGAGGACTCATTGATTTTTAAATAGCTATATTTATTATATTATATACGTGATTATATATTTAATTAACTTACATATACTTATATAGTACTTCCAATGCTTGAATTAAACAGTGATGATGACAACTTTTTGACCGCTACTAGTCTCGATGACAGCTTCACTAGTTTACCGTCACTTGCAGAAACTCTTCAGTTTCAGTTCTCTGACGTACCAAAGAACTTTAATGTAGTCCATATAAATGCTCAAAGTATTCCAGTCCATTTCTCTGATATGCTGGCAACCTTTGACTGTAAGAACCTACATGCTATTCTCGCCTCAGAGTCATGGCTAAAACCATGTCTGCCATCAACTTCTTATTCTCTCCCTGGGTTCCATCTACTTAGGAATAATCGTGCGGTCGGTGGTAGGTGGTGGTGTTGCTATATACCTACATGCCCAAATTCCTTACCGTATAGTAAGCATCTCATCGCAACCGCCATCCTCGAACGCCGGCAAGCATCTCTTTTTGGAAGTGGAACTCAATCATTCGAAAGTTCTTCTAGGTGTTTATTATTCCCCTTCATCACGAGTAAATTTTTTTCCTTCTTTCGAACACATCCTAGAAACTTTAATGCCTTCTTACAGTCACACAATTTTAATGGGAGATTTTAACACCTGTATTATAAAACAGGATACACGTTCAGCCACTCTTAAACGTATTTTAAATTCCAGTAATATATCTGTTCTACCTCCTAATGCTACACACCACTTCCCAAACTCTGTTCCTTCTCTTCTTGATCTTATTTTTGTTTCCTCTTCTACCTGTGTTGCCAAGCATGGTCAATGTTCTGCCGACGCCTTCTTTTACCATGACTTGATCTATCTTTCCTATAAAATACGTCCACCCAAGGCAAAACCGAGAATCATTATGCAGCGCAGTTTCGGTGGAATGGATCATTCGAAACTCTGCGACGATGCCAGCAAGATTGATTGGTCTCCTTTGTTTACGACCGACTGTATAGATACTAAAGTGCAAGTTTTTACAAACACATTAACGCATCTGTACGATAAGCATGCGCCTATCCGTGCCATCAAATCAAAACATTTACCATCGCCTTGGCTGACTGAAGAGATCAAAAACATAATGTCCAAAAAAACCGCTGCCAAGGCGAGATATAAGTGTTTCCCGACCTCTGTCAACCTGGAAAAATACATAAGTGCAAGAAATCTCTGCAATAAGGTGTGTAGGAATGCACAACGCCAACACATTCACAACTCTGTTGAAATGGAGATCCGGTTAAAGTCTGGAAATTTCTTAGAACATTCGGAGTTGGTAAGTCACGCAACGACGAGTTCCCAAAGGATATTAATATCAATGCACTTAATGCACATTTCACTGGGACCACTAAAACAAATACGTTACAAGATTTTTCACGTATCCCATATCCCAAATATTCACCTTTTGTTTTCGAGCAATTTTCCTGTTGTGATGTTAAAAAGAGCATAATTTCAATCTTATCCAATGCTGTTGGTAATGACTACATTAGTCGAAACATGATCCTGCCCATCCTTGATGAAATTCTACCTGGCCTCTGTCATATCCTTAATTACTCAGTTACCACCGGTATCTTTCCATCAGCGTGGAAAGATGCCCAAATAATTCCTTTGCCAAAAAAATCCAAACCTTGTTCCTTTTCTGACTTCCGACCTATATCCATACTCCCGGGCCTTTCCAAAGTCCTTGAACGTCTTGTCTTGTCCTTCCAATCCGGTTTTCGTCCTGGTCACAGTACTACCACGGCATTGGTACATATCACTGATGAAATAGGCTGGGAATGGATTGTGGAAAGCTCACGCTACTGTCCTTACTCGATTTTAGCAATGCATTCAACACCGTGGACTTCAAAGTCCTGCTCGGCATACTCCGCTCTATTAACATATCTCCAACGGTAATTGGCTGGTTTCGGAGTTACCTGTCTGGACTGGAGATATACTCACAGGCGCCGCTAGACTCTATTACAAACGCATTTTCTACCATAAACAGGGACTTGGTGCAAATTTGTAAATGGAGCAAAAATTATGGACCAAAATTAAATCCAACCAAAACCCAGATCATTCTGATTGGTAGTTCGAGGATGATGTCTAAGGTGAATCCGTCACAACTCCCTCAGATTCAATTTGATGGAAACATCTTGCCAATAACAGACAGTGTTACAAATCTGGCCATTTATCTGGATAAGACTCTATCCTGGGGATGTCAGGTGCAGGAAAACAGTCGGAAATTGTTTGCTTCGGCGGGGTCGTTGCGCAGGTTGCGAAACTTTCTACCCATAACCACCAAAATTGCGCTTTCACAATCATTGCTTCTCCCAATACTCAATTATGCCGATGTCAGCTATCCTGATCTCAATGAGGAGCAACTTGATAAACTTGAGCGTCTACAAAACTTCTGTATTAGATTTATATTTGGTTTACGCAAATATGATCATGTATCTGAATTTCATAGCAGGCTCAAGTGGCTCCCAATTCGCCTTCGCAGGAATACTCATATTCTAATATTACTATATAGTGTATTGTTCAATCCTAACACTCCCCTGTATCTCAAAGAACGGTTCAAGTTCCTTTATGACACACATACAAAGTGCCTGAGGTCATCAGAGGATCTGCGACTGCAGATGCCAACGCATTCCACAAACTTCTTTGATAAATCCTTTTCAGTTCAGGCTGTACGTTTGTGGAATGCGCTGCCTGTTGAGATTAGACGACCAAAATCACTGAACATCTTTAAAAACATGTTAAAACAGCACTATTTGTCAAGATGATTGCATTATTGTCCATGACTTTTTATTAGACTATACTATTATGTATCTTATATATATATATGCGATAAGGCCGCCAATAGTGCATTTCTTGTTTGCGCTCATTCTATGTATGTTATCCTTATGAGGTGTACAATCAAGATTTATCTAATCTTATCTAATCTAATCTAATCTATTGTAAGTAAGAAAAACACACTTTCATCAACCACATATTGTAAAATAAATAATTTAAGGAATTGTATCAACCTGGTGCATCAGAATATACAAGGGTTGATGAGTAAGGAATTAGAATTGGAATTGTTTATGAACTGTAACAATATTGACATCTTATGTATTACAGAACATTGGCTAAAAAGCCACCAGTTCATATTCAATTTCAAAAACCACCAGGTTGCAAGCTCATTCAGCAGAGAAAACTTTATTCGAGGCGGCTCGTTAATTATAATAAATAAACTTTTAAAATTTAAGGAAAGATCTGACATTGTGAGCCTTTCTGTTGAGCGAGTTATAGAGATATCATGTGTCGAATTTGAGCAGTTCATTGTTATGAGTGTATACAAGCCTCCATGTGCGCCTTTTGAAAGTTTTATAGTAATTATGGAGGATGCCCTAAGCAAAGTTAATAATTGCCATAAAACGGTTGCTGTTTGTGGTGACTTTAATATTAACATTTTAGAGAAATGTTCTTCATCAATTAATTTCTTAAATCTTTTTAAATCTTACAATTTAAGTCATACTTTTTTAGAACCAACTAGAGTGACTGCCACAAGTGCTACCTGTATTGATAATATATTTATTAACACTAAACCTTTACATAAATCCTTAATTAATATGCTACAGTCTGATCACAGTGGGCAGTTAGTCTGTTGTCCAAGAAACAACCTTAAGGTTCAGAGTAAAATTATAAATCTTATACCTACAAATGAAAACCGAATGGAAAATTTTAAAAATAATTTATCTAGTAAAATGCGTTGGTTGCCTACTCATGACCGTCCGGATCAGTTATATAACTCATTATTTAAATTGATTAATGATGAATTTTCTGTTGTATTTAAACCCAAAAAAATAAATGTAACTGACCGTCTGACGTTTAGTGATTGGGCAACTGAAGGCATTCATAAAAGTCGGATTAGGTTATATGAACTTTACAATGAAAAAACTTTTAATAATAGTCCAGCCTTTATTAATTATGTAAAAGAATATTCAAAAAAATTCAGACAAGCTTGTTATGCTGCAAAATCAATTTATTTGAAAAATAAAATAAATTGCGCTGAAAATACCATAAAAGCTACCTGGAATTTATTTATTTATTTATTTTATTTATTTAATTATTCGGAAGACCAACAGCTGAAAATACATAGTGGCAACAATAATAAACATCAGAGAGCCAATGATAGGTCTCCACGACTAACTCTAGATTACAAGATGTAGACAGTTATTATAAGTTTCAGTATAAAAAACAAAACAAAGAATACAACATTACCTAATGAGCATTAAACCCTGCAAAAAAGTCAAGACTCAGCATGCGCCTCAACGTGTCCGGTTTAGTGTTAAACACGTCTATGTCAAATAACGAAACTGGTAGAGCCAAAGCACGCAGTCGCGACTACCTACTAAATATCAATAATGTGAGTGTTGCAGAGGACTTGGAAGTAGCGACAGAATTTGAAAAATTTTTTGCTAATATACCCATTTTAACTACCGAGTCACTCAAGTCATCTTCCGCGTCTGCTGAAATACTACTTAAGGACTGCATACCAGAATGTGTCACAGCCCTTGAATTTACTGCTGTTACTACTGAAGATATTCTTAAACAATTTAAAACTATTATTATAAAAAAGACAATGGATTTATGGGGATTGTCAGTAAAAACTGTTTCATATATTATAACTTTAATTGCTCCACATCTAGCCACAGTGTTCAATAGCTGTGTCGCTTCTGGAACATTTCCTGATTTAATGAAATATAGTAAAATTACACCCTTATTTATATCTGGTGACAAATCAGACCCCTCAAATTTTCGACCTATTTCTGTATTGCCAACTCTTAGTAAAATTTTTAAAAAGTTAATTCTTAATCAATTGCTTAATCATTTTTATAGACACAATCTTCTTCACAAGAAACAGTTCGGACTTACGAGGGGTCGTTCAACTACTGACGCAGCAGTTGAGTTACTGAAAAGTATTTTTGCGGCTTGGGAGAAGTCACAAGATGCGTTAGGTATATTTTGCGACTTATCAAAAGCCTTTGATTGTGTACATCATGATACTCTTATCAGGAAATTATATCACTACGGCATTAGGAACAAAGCTCTCGATCTCCTGACTTCTTACTTGGGCAACAGAATCCAGAAGGTCGAAGTTAATGGTAAGACATCTCCAGGTTCAGCTTTAAAAATGGGTGTCCCGCAGGTTTCAATTCTAGGTCCATTTCTATTCTTGATATATATTAACGATTTACCTAATTATGTAAAGGACAATCATGAGATTGTGTTGTTCGCGGATGATACATCTTTGATTTTTAACATTAAACGACAACAGGTTAATTTTGACGGAGTAAACAATGCACTCTCTAAAGTTGTTAATTGGTTTAATGTAAATAACCTATTACTTAATAATAAGAAAACGAAACTTTTAAAATTCTCTATGCCTAATGTTAAACAAATGGAAACCAATGTGCAACTTAATGAATCTAGGATTGAGCCCGTCGAGACAACCATGTTTTTAGGTATTATGCTCGACACCAAACTACAATGGGGTCCACATATTGAAAGGCTATCGGGCAAACACAGTTTTGCAGCTTATGCAGTTAAGACAATTAGATGCCTTACAGATTTAGAAACAGCTAGAATGGTTTATTTCAGCTATTTTCATAGCTTAATGTCGTATGGGATTCTTCTCTGTGGGAGTGCTGCATACCTAAATACAATATTCGTTCTACAGAAAAGAGCTGTAAGGGGAATTTATAACCTCGGTCCAAGAGTTACTCTAAGAGAGAAATTCAAAGAAATAAACATTTTAACTGTTGTATCACAATATATTTATGAAAATCTGTTATATGTACATAAAAATATTGACAAATTTAGAAAAAAATGTGATAAACATTCTGTGAATACAAGACAAGAATAATCTGGTAGTTCATAGCACTCGTCTCCACAAAATAAGTAGCTGTTTTATGGGGCAATGTATACGCTTTTATAACTAGCTCCCTTATAATTTAAGAAACTTATCTATAAATAAGTTCAAAATTATTGTTAAAGCGAAATTATGTTTAAAAGCATACTTTAAAATATCTGAATATAAAGACGACCAAAACGCTTGGGATTGAGCTGTTCTAATTCGACACGCAAAAATAATTGTATAAAATGCTTTTTTTAATGACGTTTCGTAAGTACTTGCAAAGTTTATACGAAATAAAGAAGTATTTCATTTCATTTCACTCTTGTTGCTAATTGACTAATTTTGTGTGAAATTAATTACCTGCCGCTGTTGTGAATTATTTGATGAGGATATTCTAAGGTATACCCATTATAAGCATAAAATATACAGTTATTTGCCTCATGCAACCAGAAAGGTGAGCTCATGCAGCTACCTATTAGATACCAGGTGAACAGCGGCGACGATGTCATCCCAAACGGAGATGGCGGAATAACCTAGCTGCTTTTGAGCGCGACTGGCCAGAGATTGCAAAGAGTAGAGATTTATAGAAGGGGTGAGGCTTTGCCCAGCAGTGGGACACTGTAAAGTGTATACTAATTAAAAAATATATACAGTTATATACAAAAACGAAATACAACGTAATAGAGATAAATCCCATAAAATTGCTACACGCATTACACCGTCTTCTAAGTGGCAGCTGCCTTTAAAACTGCGCCGAGTGTTGTGGAAATTAGACCGATTAATGGTTGTGTTTATTTTTATATTATGCTAATAAAAATTATGAGCTAAAGACTATAACGCCTACAAATTATATGCCAAGACTGCCAAGAGGGTATACTCGTTTCAAGTCTGTATCGTCATTTAAAAATTAAATAAAATATGAAGCACAACTTTTGAGAAGACACTATCAACTTTCTAAGCAGTCCTTTCTTAAGTATATTCCTTTATTAAGATACAAGTTCAAATACAACCAGCTAACTATCGCAACCTATTTTACATTATTAGTACAACTTGCGTAATCCCTAAACCGAAAGGCCTCATATCACGAAACCGACGTACAAACACCGCCTCACCAAAGTACAAGCAAGTACAGCTTTATTAGTTCCACAAAGTCTCATACAAAATGTACCACTTACTTCCAAGCATAAAACGACTCAAGCAAGTAAACAGAGATATTAAAATGACGTCTTTTTTACGTCTCCCTGCGTCACCGGACGTAAAAATTAGTACTCTTTCATCTGTTCAGTGGTTCGACAGTTTGAACGTAAAATGAACAAATTACTGCACATATTTTAGTAGCCTCTTACGGTTATAGTGAAAGGACTCGCGTAAAATGCTTCCAAGACACTTTCCTAGTTGACGTGAGGTTAAGTGGCCTTGAGACACCTTGTGTAATAACTATTTGGACTTGAAGGAACTTTAAATCATTCTTGAGTAACTATCTCGCAGTTTTTGATGACATGGCTAAAGTTTTAGACTTTGGCATCTTATAAATTATGCGTCACAAAAACTAACATTTTAAAGATTCTCAGAGAACCTTCTCAGTTCATTCTGTAAGCCTGGGTCATTATATTATATATATTATTTTTTTATTGAATTTAAACACAAAATTGCATGATTTACCGCAAAATCTAATAATATGAGGTTATATTAGTGTTACTACGTTTCTGTAACCCCAAAGATAAAAATAAACAACCGAAAAGGTCCCTTAGTAGTGTTATAAATTATACATTATAGTGTACCTATACATCAGAATAATACACTGGGTATGTTTTGTTAAGATGACCGACACCCACGCGGCCGGAGTCACGCGTGAATTCTTGTTTCGCTATTTTCCTACTGATGTGAATATAAGGCGGATAAGCACCTATTCCATCACATGTCAGCAACCGGCGACACATCGAAGCTAGCCGTCAGATTGCAAACCATTGCAACATGTGCGCCTCGACGTCTGACATTCGGGTATTGTCTGTCCTCCTATTTTTGTGGCGTTGCATAACAATATAACTTTGGCATACAAGTCATTTAGGACTGGATGCGGAAGGCCGAGGACCGTGTACTGTGGCGCGTGTTGGGAGAGGCCTATGTCCAACAATGGACTACGATAGGCTGATGAAGATTGAGACACAAAGTTATTCGTGGTGATATATTATCTAAAGTCTTCAACTTTTTTTGCACCTTGGTCTATGTCACTCTCACACATGTTATATTCTTTTTTTTAAGTACACCTTATACACATCTCATATTTTGCTGGAGTTTACAAACATTCAGTGTAGGTGGGTTTCGTGTGGGGACTGAACACACAACACTCAACGAGGTTAATATTAAAAGAAATATCAGCTCAAAGAGCCAATCCTCGTATAATTCACACTTTTCA
Source organism: Euclidia mi (assembly GCA_944739405.2). NCBI lineage: Eukaryota > Metazoa > Arthropoda > Insecta > Lepidoptera > Erebidae > Euclidia > Euclidia mi. The sequence goes on from OX123182.2 coordinate 9,959,613, forward strand.
TTCGGATTTTATTGTTAAATCTGCCATTATGATCGTTAATGTACCGATAACACTCCCAAGAAAAACATGCATTCCGTCTTCTCTGATTCCAGGAAATTATTTAAGTATGGAGTGAAACTTCCACAAAGCAGATTTACATGACTTATATATTGATATTGCTTATATTGACTGGACTGAATTACTTGACAATCAAAATTTAAATATTAACCTTGCCGTAGATATATTATATAAGAAATTAAATAATGTTATTAGTATCCACGTTCCTTTAAAAACAATAGCTCGCAACCATAAATATATATATCCGAAATGTTATACCAAAGAAATAATTCATTATATTAAATAAAAATATTTTAATTTGAAAAAGTTTAAATGCAACGGTTTAGAGTTTAACAAAGAACTTTTTAAATATTATAGAACTAAAGTGAAACAACTAATAACTACTGAATTTAAAAAATATATAACAATGGTCGAAAATAATATAACTAAAGATCCCTCAAGTTTTTGGAAATATGTAAAGGAAAAACGGAAAAATAGGCAATATATAAAAATATATACTTATAACAGTAGAACAGTAGAAGGTTAGGAAGCAATTGACTCGTTTGCTAAATATTTTAGTTCAGTGTTCCACAACACTTCACCGTTGTTAGATGTAAAGGTAGCTGAAGAAGAGGCCAATCGTTCAGGCTGTTTGCCTGTATCTGATGATGACTGTTAATCAAGTTACAGTTACTGATCTCAGATATGCAGTACAACGACTAAAAGCATCAACAGCTTGTGGTCCAGACAACATACCTGCCTTTTTAATAAAAGATTGCTTCTCAGCCCTAGGAGTGCCTTTACATCATGTGTATAATCTATCGCTTAGACAATGTTTGTATCCAAGCAAGTGGAAAGTGTCCAGGGTGACACCGATACCAAAATGTGGGTCTTCCACGGATATAACAAACTATAGACCTATTGCTGTATTGTGTGTATTTGGAAAGATATTTGAATCCATTCTTAATAATACCATCTATAAACAAATTAAAGGACTATTAAGTGATTCCCAGCATGGGTTTCGTCCTGGGCGCTCCACTTTGACCAATCATATAGATTTTGTTGATCATATAACTACTAGGGTTAAGTCTAGCTGTCAAATAGATGCCACATATTTTGATTTTAAAAAGGCCTTCGATCTTGTAGATAATAATGTGCTACTGAACAAATTTTCTGTGTTGGGATTCTCGTCATGTCTTTTAAAATTAATGGGCCATTACTTAAAAGATCGAAAACAGTTTGTTAAGACAAAAGGATATAAGTCAGAAGAGTATTTTACTAGATCAGGTGTTAGTCAAGGTAGTACCTTAAGTCCCTTGCAATTTTTAGTTATGATCAATGATCTACCTAGTGTTGTTTTTTAAAGCAAAATGTCTAATGTTTGCTGACGACTTAAAACTTTACCTTTCTGTAAAAGAGGCTAATCGATTGTCTAGACCTACAAAATTATATAGACGCTGTAGTTGAGTGGGCAATTAGAAATAAATTACCGTTAAATAACTCTAAATGCAAAACTATCACCTTAACTCGATCCCGTAATCCAATAGTCAATATTTATACTATTGATGGCGCACCAATAGAACGTGTGTTTTCAATTAAGGACCTGGGAGTCATAATGGACAGCAAATTTAATTTTCGTGACCAAATTCTTGATACTTGCAAAGCCGCCAATAAATGTCTTGGTTTTATTATTAGAATATCAACACAATTTAAGAACACACAAGTTATAAAACAATTATACAATGCTTATGTCCGTAGTAAATTAGAATATAATGCAATAGTTTGGAGTCCTAAAGAGTCAATGTATAATGAAATGTTAGAAAAAAATTCAACGTAAATTCTGTAGATATTTATACAAAAGGCAATATGGTTACTACCCGTTTCTTTATCCATCTTTGTTTGTGTCAGGAATGGTAGGGTTTGATACACTCCAACTCAGGAGGGATTCTACACATATAACAACGTATTGTCTTATACTGACAAATAAAATAGATAGCCCTGCTGTACGGGAATCAATACATCTTTATATTCCCGACCAGTATTTGCGTAGTGTAGGCAGAAGAATGCATAAACTCGTTTGCTATCCACCTATGTGGCGCTCTCCACAAGTTGAAAACAGTCCTACGGCTAGAGCAATAATTAAGCTTATAAATGAGCTTCTTAAATATAGTCCAGATGCAGACATATTTTTTAACGAACAGAGTATATTATTAAAACATATTTATAGGTACCTAAATTTAAGAAATAAATAATAGTTCCTACCTCTAGTTAAGTTTATTGTTGTTTTTGTTTACAAATTTTATATTGTTATATTTAGTAATTTTGTAGAACTTAGTATTTAATTTACATTACATTTAGTATAGATATAAGTGAGTTGGTGTATTACATGCTGTAAACTTATATTTTATAAATATTAAATATCATATCATATTCATATTCATTTGAATATGAATATGATATTCGGGATAAACGGCTACACGTGAAAGCACGTGTAGCCGTTTATCCCGGATATAATAAAGTGAATTCTCGCAAACACCGAAACAAGTGATTTAAGCCTTTAGCTCGTTAACATCAGTTGCAGCAAAGCTTTGCAGAATAAAATGATTTACAGCACGTATTGGGGTGATCTCAGTATGTGATTATTAAAGTTGACAATAAGTAGAGATATTTAGTTTGTAATTCGCTTTTTATGACAAGTTGATTTAGAAATATATCCAGACTGAATTACAGACAAAGCTACTAGGTTCAAGAAACTGAAACTTGGCATTCCTGGGGAAATGATAATGATTCCAATAAAAAAAAAAACTAACTCTTACCCTCGGTAGTAATCTATAGTGGCCCATATGGAGATCCCTGAACCACCATCCTCGAAGCCAGGTTGGCCATTGCAGATATAAGCTAGCGAAATTGGGTATAATCGACCAGAGCATACCATAAGTCACCTGCTGGAGTGTCTCAAATGTCCGCACAGACGTTTGGAGGCTGATACACCAAGCCACCGACAGTGCAGTTGCTGTGGCCACGCATAGGGCTTGTGCCATCTGATCCCTGTGCCATCGACTAGAGAAGATTAAGAAGAAGGGATTGTAGGGGTGCACTAAGTTGATACCTATTTATTTGACTTTTAAACAACATGTGGCGTTGACCGTGGTCAACAATATTTGGTAAAATTAAAATTAATGATTTCAGTAACAAGAAACAATTTGTTTGTTATTATAAACGTCTCTAAACAGTTTTTTAATAAAAAAGTAATAATTGACTCTAAAATATATAGAAAACAGGAAGAAGAGGGTCGCGAGTTTATGTAGTCCTAAGAAACGTGCTCCTGGAGTCGTAGAGGGGAAAGACTTCACTCCTGTTGCTGCAACGGCGAAAGCGAGGGCTCCATCGGCACGTGCGACATTTAAAGCGCGGAGTGGAGGTGAGAGGTGAGCGGGAGGGAACAGCCGGTGCGCAGAGGGGTTTTGACCTCACAAACATAAAATAATGCGTTATATACATACATATATACATAGACTCACGCCTGTTTCCCGGAGGGGTAGGCAGAGACTACGGAACGCCATTTGCAACGATCCTGACATACCTCACTTGCTTCACTCACTCCCATCAAGTTACTCATGCATGCTCTTCTGTTAAGGGTACTTCTGACTTGTCCTTTTTTCAGGACGTCTCCAATCTGGTCAGAGAACGTCCGCCTAGGTATTCCCCTTTGTCCTTTTCCATTCACACTTGCCTTGTATATCTTCTTTGTCAGTCTATCGTCATCCATCTTCTCCATGTGCCCAAACCATCTTAACATGCCTTTCTCAATGCTTGTCACTACATCTTCTTTTACCCCACACCACTCTCGTATCACACAATTCTTTACTCTGTCGGTCAAATATATGCAAACTTAATGCCTGTGATATTGTCATCATTCTATCTCTACTAATTCAACTTCTAATCAAAGTGTTTCAGTTAGTGACTGAGTTCTGCTAACCTAACCAGATTGCATAGAATAATAAATAAATTTATAATGATTGTTGTTCGGTATAAAGCTGAATATGCGATCTTTTCAAGCTTTATAGTTAGATACCTACTGCAAGGAAATTACAATGTGATGAAAAATGACAGTGCCTTTGTTGCGATCAGTCCAAAATTGTGTTAAGCAAATTGACAAACACACAGAAGTACAATTAGTCTTTTCTAGAATAGAGTTTCTTTGTGATGAATTGTTCTGTATAAACATTTCGTAGTCTCGAGGCAAACATTTGTGTGTAGAGCAAGCTATACACACAAATGTTTGCCTCGAGACTTTTGATACAAATAATCAAGTTTATATTTGGACTTTGTTATGTTTAGGTGGAACAAAGTTTGCGATATATGTATATCTGGAAGCTTAGAATAGCACCCAGTTTCTGCGTATTTCGAACAAGCGTGCAAAATGCGTGCGTAGTTCTATCTCATAATTTTACTTATTTGGCACACAACCTAAAAAAATCCGATTCACTATTCTTCAGTCGTATCCATGGAGTTCCGTATAGGCATATAAAATTCTTCCAATTGTGCCTAACGTTGTCTGCCACAACGCACAGTAAAAACTATTGGGTTCTAGGAGCTGTGTTTCGGCATGTATCTTTCTTAGAGTTCGTAAAGTTGAATTTTGAAGCCAGTTCCTGAAATTCACACGGGATCGGGCAAACACGGATATATTTAAAAAATATGCGTATGTCAGAATCATGAAAGCTCCCTATAGTGTAGAGACAGTTTTGATAAATAAAAGAGACAACTATCAAATCATACTTTCATTTATTCAGTTTGGCACAAGGATATATCTTTAGATTACGTAGTGATTCTACATTTACATTTAGAGCCCAGTTCGCAAAGCAAATGCATAGAACCAAGAGAAAGAACGGGCAATAAAACTCTTGATCATTCTTTTCAATAACTACATATATATAACAATAATTAACAAACTGTGGTACAGCCAATTTATATCAAATATCAATGTTGTGGGTAGTTTTATATTACTAGAAAGGTCTGTCTTACAACAGAACATAATAAGCATTATTTAGCATCAACACAATTTACTAAATGTTTACCACAGGTATATAATGAATTTAATTGATACAACTTGATCCACAGTATAATATTCTATCCTATATTACAATCTTTAATATCTCACAAACGATCAAACTACCCACAACACAATATAAATAAGATAATGATTACACTATCTTACATTGTTTCCTAGATGATGAAACAAAAGAACAAGCAACACAGAATATTAGAACACAGTGGCAGTAAAATAGTCAGAACCATATCGTACCTGAGCCGTCGTCGAAGGAGAATAGGATGAACTAGCCGAGCTTGCAGACTTATATAGCTAGCTAGTTAACAGTTCTGTCAAACGTCATGTCAGTGTCATTTAACTGCCACTATCCTCTTACATATTATGTATAATATACTTGGATATCAGTATTTTCAGCCTACGGCCTAAATACAATACCATATCTCTCACGTGCATAGCTGCGGGTATCTTCTAGTATATTAAATGTCCATTACTTCCCACATTTCATTTTAAAATAGCCTTAATAATTTCGTTTCAGTATAACATAATAGCCCGCAACATCTTAATACGGTACCGCATACAGTTTAATTTCCGGCTAAGAATAAACTACACACTTCAGCACTTAGAGATTTCTCCTGGGAATGGACAACAGGATATGGTCCAGGAAAATGAATAACTATATTCAACACTTGTATTCTAGTTGGTAAATAAATTTGCGCACACACCAGGGAACGATTTTGGGTTAGTCCCTCTCACATTCCGACCGTGTATCACATGTGTAGAGTGCCAGGTTCAGCAGCAGTGACCATAGAAAATACCGAGTTTTGAAATGTATTTAGTCCCATGCAATTTAAACTAACTTAGATGCCAGAACAAATCTACTTATACATATATATATAATTCTTGCGTTACTGACTGACAGACAGACAACGCAGAGCCGAAACTACTTGACGTAAAATGCTAAAATTCGGCGTGTATGTTCCTTGGGGAGTGTAGAGGAGCACCAAGAAGGGATTGTCCGAAATTGACACAAAACATGTGCTGGGTGGAGCTGCATGCTTCTTCTAGTATATAGATAAGGATTATTAAATGCTTTTAAGTTAATTCTTTAAATCAAATCGTCAGAAACAGTACAGAAGGTTTATCAGATTAATATTGTTGTTATATTTCAATAAAATACTGAAATACCTGTTTTGTGATACAAACGGTCATTAAACTATCACAATGAAACCATTCTTATCTGTCGCTTGTTATAATAATAATTATTATGATTGTTGTAATAAAATTTTAATATTGGCTCTATCTTGTCGTAAAACTATTGTATTATAAGTTTTTGTTGTCAACTTGCTGTAAACAAATCTGATTGAATTTAAAAGTGGTTCATTATCATATAAATGTAAAATTGAAAGCGGTAACATTGTGTTTGCATGCATATGATGAAAAATAAATCGTTTCCCAGGTATGTTTTTTTTTTTAAGGAGACACATTTCTTAATCCGCAATTAAAAGTGTGCGCGTGCAATTTTCGAAATATCTACTTATTCATTGGTGCATAGGACATCTATAGCACAGGTTGCCGGAGTAAATGCATCGATTTTGTACCTAATTACAAAAATTGTATAGTAACTTTGAGCATCAATATCTCCTGACCCAGTACCCAGGTATGGTGCCAAAGTAAAAAGTGTTTGTAATGATTGGTACAATATGGGGTTTCAGTTTTCGTTAAGAATCTTTTTACACCCTGTATATAAATGTTCATAAAATTTACTCACCGATATGACGTAACTCTCTCTGAGGCAGCGATATCCTAGTGGAGACACCAATAGATAGCATTGCATGTATTGGGTTCAAACCCAAGGCATGCTCCAATGACGTTTCAAACTGTATGTGCGTACCTCGTCAAATATTATTTGATACGTGCCTTGGAGAGCGTGATGAGCCATCGATTCCGGCTGTCATTAACATCTTTGACAGTCATCTTGGGGCGTTGGACACAATTATGCGCACTATGCCACGCAAATTTTTACAGCTTTTAGCAGTCCGAGATTTTTACCTTTATTTTCTAAATTTCACGACGTAGACCCATTATTCAATAAAAGTTTACAAACAGTTCCGCAAAATTTCTCGATAAAGCGCTACTTGCCAGCGCATGTTAGTCATGCGAAGATCTTTAAAAACCACGTCAAATTTTATCAAAATCGTTAAGTAAATGACAGATCAGTGAAATACCTACGTGCATCACTAAAATTATATATTTTATGTACGTTAATTCACCCTCGTGGGTATGGGCTTTAGAAACGAAGGGTAGCATAATAATATGTATATTCTTATAAACGTTATATTATTCTGACCTATAAGCGGTAATACTGCATATTTTCATTAAAATTCATTCTTTCGTTTTTTGCATAAAAAAGTAACAAACCATCATCCAAACTTTTGTATTTATAATAGCAGCAGTAGAGGCTTATAAATATTACTACATTGGGTGCAAAATACATAAGTTCTATATTTAATCCGATAAAAGCGTTGTTGTTTAGCGTTTCCAATAAAATCATAATAGGTTTATAGATAAACAAATAATGATTTTAGTTTTAGTGGTAGCCTAATTATTTTAATACTCGAATATAAAAACTACTAGCACAGGTTACTAAGCCGTTCCTTGTATTGTTTTATAACGCAACACCCTCTTTTAGTTTACCTGCGAATTGCCCTAAGAACATCGTTAAAACTTTTTCAGAGGGCAATAAAAGTCGTTTTTCGGCTCATTCCACATGAAAATATTTAAGAAGCGTGTTTATTTAGACGATTTGCGTTCAAGCAAAAGTCGTAAAAACGTTTCATGCTGACTCACCGTACGTTGATCAACATTTGGGACAGCTACCCTACACAAAAATCGCATTTGTTCGCTGTTCATTACCGCAAGCGTTCGAAATTTGAATTATCCAGTCATGTGTCAGCTAGTTATGGATGCGGAACTTTACGATGTCGCAGCCGCATTCAAGGGTGAAAGTCCCAATTAGACGCAGCAAAAGACGGGTGTTAAATTATTCATAAACAAATGTATCTCGCTTAACGCATCATTTTTCCTTCACGTCGTTACTGAAGGTGAGGCGTGTTTTACGCAGAGCACGTAATCTTAAGCTCGGCTGCGATAATGTATGACTGTCAGCTACGCACATGGTACACACCGGAGTTGTCTGATGTTTTATTTAAATACCTTTACTTAGAGAAAATTATGTTACGAACGAGATGGGAATTTGCAAGATATTATTATTTTCAATTAACAACAATTTTGGCACGGAGTGTGCGCCGTTTAATGGCGTGTGGAAATTACGTACATGAGTGCACGGAAGAACGACATTTTAAGACGTTGATGTTTTACGGATAGGATTAAGAAATTTTCAATAAACTTTTCAGGATGCCGCCTCTATAACGTAAGAAAATTCTTAAGCAACAATGCATTTAAGGAAGGCAGTAACAAATTGAGCGTATCTTTAAAACCACAAAATGTATATACTTAAAAAAGAGCATTTTTTCTACAAGTATAGCATTCAAAGGTTTTATGCCTAAAGTATAAAAGTTATCTTATGTATTATATAATCCTCTATGTATACTCCATTTATTAGCCATTATCAGTGCCTATACTATACAGTATAGGCACTAATAATGGCTATCGTTTAACTACAAAATTAATAGCTGAACATGACCAGCTCATCAAATCTCATAAATTCATCCGTTAAGGACGCGTTTACGCTTGTATCAAAAAACCACATATTTCCGGTACATTTTACGACAATTTTAGATAATAACTAATAAAACTAATGATTACGATAAATTGATTACTTTTTTATCTATAAATCAATTTGAAAATAAATAAAAAATATTTAATTAATATTAATGTAAAATCGATTCGAAACGGCCTCTTAAATCAAAAATAGGCATATACTGCTATTTTTGGGTACAATTTTCTCTAAATTTTTACATTTATTTAGATTTTCAAAGATAGAATAGGGTAGTAAATATAGTCAACTCAAAAACAATTTGACTATTTTTTTTCAAAATATTGTAAATTGACTCAAAAAAAGCAAAAAAACATCTTACATTTTTCTTCTATTTTGCTCGCATACGTGTGTCTTAATATGTGGCAATAAGGTTCGTTTTATTTAGCCACTTTCTTGATTTATATATCCAAATTCTGCAATGAGATCTCAGTCTGCGCTTGAGCGCCGTCGGGAGTGGACACTATGTCGCTTGTCGCTGCAGCTCGAAGACGAAAAAAGCAATATACGAATACAAAATATTCGCTAAAATCAATTTGATACTTCTCGTATTCAGTGCGAATTACGTACAAGTAAATTTCTTTTGTATAAATGGACATTATTACTTTATTTTCTCCGTTATGTTGAGTCAGGATATATTTCGGTATTTAGATATTATTTTGTTTCTTGCGTTGAAATCTGGTAAGATTATCTGGACTGATGGTATACCATCCCGTTCAAGTGTTGCGACTGGAACTCATAAAAGAGTAGACCTAGTTATGCCAGGTTGGGGCTCATTTTATTTGTTTTGGTGAGACCCTATCACTGGTACTAGTGAAGTAACCTTCCAAGGTTATTCGATGAGTCGTGCTGGTACTCATATGTGAGTAGAGCTAGGCATGCCGAGTTTGGGCTTATTTTGTTTGTACATAAGAGACCCTACCACTGGAACTTATGAAGTAACCTTCCAGGGTTATTCAATGACTCTTGCTGGTACTCATGTGTGAGTAGAGCTAGGCATGCCGAGTTTGGGCTCATTTTGTTTGTACATAAGAGACCCTACCACTGCATTTTATGAAGTAACCTTCCAGGGTTATTCAATGACTCTTACTGGTACTCATATGTCAGTACAGCTAGGCATGCCGAGTTTGGGTTCATTTTGTTTGTACATAAGTGACCCTACCACTGGAACTTATGAAGTAACCTTCCAGGGTTATTCGATGACTCTTGCTGGTACTCATATGTGGGTAGAGTTAGGCATGCCGAATTTCGGCTCATTTTGTTTGTACATAAGAGACCCTACCACTGGAACTTATGAAGTAACCTTCCAGGGTTATTCAATGACTCTTGCTGGTACTCATGTGTGGTGAGTAAAGCTACTCATGCCGAGTTTGGGCTCATTTTGTTTGTACATAAGAGACCCTACCACTGCATTTTATGAAGTAACCTTCCAGGGTTATTCAATGACTCTTACTGGTACTCATATGTGAGTAGAGTTAGGCATGCCGAGTTTGGGCTCATTTTATTTGTACATAAGAGACCCTACCACTGGAACTTATGAAGTAACCTTCCAGGGTTATTCAATGACTCTTGCTGGTACTCATATGTGGGTAGAGTTAGGCATGCCGAGTTTCGGCTCATTTTGTTTGTACATAAGAGACCCTACCACTGGAACTTATGAAGTAACCTTCCAGGGTTATTCAATGACTCTTGCTGGTACTCATGTGTGGTGAGTAAAGCTACTCATGCCGAGTTTGGGCTCATTTTGTTTGTACATAAGAGACCCTACCACTGCATTTTATGAAGTAACCTTCCAGGGTTATTCAATGACTCTTACTGGTACTCATATGTGAGTAGAGTTAGGCATGCCGAGTTTGGGCTCATTTTATTTGTACATAAGAGACCCTACCACTGGAACTTATGAAGTAACCTTCCAGGGTTATTCAATGACTCTTGCTGGTACTCATGTGTGAGTAAAGCTAATCATGCCGAGTTTGGGCTCATTTTGTTTGTACATAGGAGACCCTACCACTGCATTTTATGAAGTAACCTTCCAGGGTTATTCAATGACTCTTACTGGTACTCATATGTCAGTAGAAATAGGCATGCCGAGTTTGGGTTCATTTTATTTGTACATAAGAGACCCTACCACTGGACTTATGAGGTAACCTTCCAGGGTTATTCAATGTCTTTTGCTGGTACTCATGTGTGAGTAGAGCTAGGCATGCCGAGTTTGGGCTCATTTTGTTTGTACATAAGAGACCCTACCACTGCATTTTATGAAGTAACCTTCCAGGGTTATTCAATGACTCTTGCTGGTACTCATGTGTGAGTAAAGCTACTCATGCCGAGTTCGGGCTCATTTTGTTTGTACATAAGAGACCCTACCACTGCATTTTATGAAGTAACCTTCCAGGGTTATTCAATGACTCTTACTGGTACTCATATGTCAGTAGAAATAGGCATGCCGAGTTTGGGTTCATTTTGTTTGTACATAAGAGACCCTACTACTGGAACCTATGAGGTAACCTTCCAGGGTTATTCAATGACTCTTGCTGGTACTCATGTGTGAGTAGAGCTAGGCATGCCGAGTTTGGGCTCATTTTGTTTGTACATAAGAGACCCTACCACTGGAACTTATGAAGTAACCTTCCATGGTCATTCAATGACTCTTGCTGGTACTCATGTGTGAGTAGAGCTAGGCATGCCGAGTTTGGGCTCATTTTGTTTGTACATAAGAGACCCTACCACTGGAACTTATGAGGTAACCTTCCAGGGTTATTCAATGACTCTTACTGGTACTCATATGTCAGTAGAAATAGGCATGCCGAGTTTGGGTTCATTTTATTTGTACATAAGAGACCCTACCACTGGAATTATGAGGTAACCTTCCAGGGTTATTCAATGACTTTTGCTGGTACTCATGTGTGAGTAGAGCTAGGCATGCCGAGTTTGGGCTCATTTTGTTTGTACATAAGAGACCCTACCACTGCATTTTATGAAGTAACCTTCCAGGGTTATTCAATGACTCTTGCTGGTACTCATGTGTGAGTAAAGCTACTCATGCCGAGTTCGGGCTCATTTTGTTTGTACATAAGAGACCCTACCACTGCATTTTATGAAGTAACCTTCCAGGGTTATTCAATTACTCTTACTGGTACTCATATGTCAGTAGAAATAGGCATGCCGAGTTTGGGTTCATTTTGTTTGTACATAAGAGACCCTACTACTGGAACCTATGAGGTAACCTTCCAGGGTTATTCAATGACTCTTGCTGGTACTCATGTGTGAGTAGAGCTAGGCATGCCGAGTTTGGGCTCATTTTGTTTGTACATAAGAGACCCTACCACTGGAACTTATGAAGTAACCTTCCATGGTCATTCAATGACTCTTGCTGGTACTCATGTGTGAGTAGAGCTAGGCATGCCGAGTTTGGGCTCATTTTGTTTGTACATAAGAGACCCTACCACTGGAACTTATGAGGTAACCTTCCAGGGTTATTCAATGACTCTTGCTGGTACTCATGTGTGAGTAGAGCTAGGCATGCCGAGTTCAGGCTCATTTTGTTTGTACATAAGAGACCCTACCACTGGAACTTATGAAGTAACCTTCCATGGTCATTCAATGACTCTTGCTGGTACTCATGTGTGAGTAAAGCTAGGCATACCGAGTTTGGGCTCATTTTGTTTGTACATAAGAGACCCTACCACTGGAACTTATGAAGTAACCTTCCAGGGTTATTCAATGACTCTTGCTGGTACTCATGTGTGAGTAGAGCTAGGCATACCGAGTTTGGGCTCATTTTGTTTGTACATAAGAGATCCTACCACTGCATTTTATGATGTAACCTTCCAGGGTTATTCAATGACTCTTACTGGTACTCATATGTCAGTAGAGCTAGGCATGCCGAGTTTGGGTTCATTTTGTTTGTACATAAGAGACCCTACCACTGGAACTCATGAAGTAACCTTCCATGGTCATTCAATGACTCTTGCTGGTACTCATGTGTGAGTAGAGCTAGGCATACCGAGTTTGGGTTCATTTTGTTTGTACATAAGAGACCGGAACTTATGAGGTAACCTTCCAGGGTTATTCAATGACTCTTGCTGGTACTCATGTGTGAGTAGAGCTAGGCATGCCGAGTTTGGGCTCATTTTGTTTGTACATAAGAGACTCTACCACTGGAACATATGAAGTAACCTTCCATGGTCATTCAATGACTCTTGCTGGTACTCATGTGTGAGTAGAGCTAGGCATACCGAGTTTGGGCTCATTTTGTTTGTACATAAGAGACCCTACCACTGCATTTTATGATGTAACCTTTCAGGGTTATTCAATGACTCTTACTGGTACTCATATGTCAGTAGAGCTAGGCATACCGAGTTTGGGTTCATTTTGTTTGTACATAAGTGACCCTACCACTGTTACTTATGAAGTAACATTCCAGGGTTATTCGATGACTCTTACTGGTACTCATATGTCAGTAGAGCTAGGCATGCCGAGTTTGGGCTCATTTTGTTTGTACATAAGAGACCCTACCACTGGAACTTATGAAGTAACCTTTCAGGTTTTTCAGGTTTATTCGAAGACTCTTAGTGGTACTCATATGTGAGTAGAGCTAGGTATGTTCCAGTGGTAGGGTCTCTGATGTTCATACAAAATGAGCCCAAACTCGGTATGCCTAGCTCTACTCACATATGAGTACCAGCAAGAGTGATCTAATAACCCTGGAAGGTTACTTCATAAGTTCCAGTGGTAGGGTCACTTATGTACAAACAAAATGAGCCCAAACTTGGCATGCCTAGCTCTACTCACATATGAGAACCAGCAAGAGTCATCGAATAACCCTGGAAGGTTACTTCATAAGTTTCAGTAGTTGGGTCTCTTATATACAAACAAAATGAGCCCAAACTCGGCATGCCGAGCTCTACTCACATATAAGAACCAGCAATAGTCATCGAATAACCCTGGAAGGTTACTTCATAAGTTTCAGTGGTTGGGTCTCTTATGTACAAACAAAATGAGCCCAAACTCGGCATGCCTAGCTCTACTCACATATAAGAACTAGCAAAAGTCATCGAATAACCCTGGAAGGTTACTTCATAAGTTTCAGTGGTAGGGTATCTCATGTACAAACAAAATGAGCCCAAACTCGGCATGCCGAGCTCTACTCACATATGAGTACCAGCAAGTGTCATCTAATAACCCTGGAAGTTTACTTCATAAGTTTCAGTGGTAGGGTCTCTTATGTATAAACAAAATTAGCCCAAACTCGGCGTGCCTAGGTCTACTCACATATGAGCACCAGCAAGAGTCATTGAATAACCCTGGAAGGTTACTTCATAAGTTGCAGTGGTTGGGTCTCTTATGTACAAACAAAATGAGCCCAAACTCGGCATGCCTAGCTCTACTCACATATAAGAACCAGCAAGAGTCATCGAATAACCCTGGAAGGTTACTTCATAAGTTCCAGTGGTAGGGTCTTTTATGTACAAACAAAATGAGCCCAAACTCGGCATGCCTAGCTCTACTCACATAAGAGTACCAGTAAGACTCATCGAATAACCTTGGAAGGTTACTTCACTAGTAATAGTGGTAGGGTCTCACTAAAACAAATAAAATGAGCCCCAACCTGGCATAACTAGGTCTACTCTTTTATGAGTTCCAGTCGCAACACTTGAATGGGATGGTATACCATCAGTCCACATAATCTTACCAGATTTCAACGCAAGAAACAAAATAATATCTAAATACCGAAATATATCCTGAATCAACATAATGGAAAAAGTAAAGTAATAATGTCCATTTAGGTATATAAAAATAAGAAACTTATTTGTACGTAATTTGCACAGCCAGGCCTATAACACATAGATACATTTCACAAAAAATTCTAAGTCTCAAAGTTATTTAGTTGAACTACATTTCCGCAAATTACCGTACGTAGTACGTACTGTTGCCGCCGTGTCGCTGTAGTGACGCGATTTTGTACCTACTAATTTTGTAAACGCGTCCTTAAACGACTTATTAAATCGGTTGGACGCAGTAATTGAATTTCGAACTACTTGAATCGTAATTTGCTATACAATCGTCTGTATTATCAAGTGCATCTGCGTTTCTTTTAGTTTTGGAAATAAAAACTGTAATTGAAATAAATGAAGAATACTTTGAATTCTCAACAATCATTAATTTCTGGCGGCTTACATTATTTGTTTTGTAAAAAGAATTTTATAACACTTTATTAGTTTCGCGTTTTCCCACGTCATTTTTGGTATCTCGACAACATCGCCACCTGCCGGGTGAAATTATAGACTATATTTTGAAGCCCAATAAAGTGCTCCATCTTCCGGTGATTCCAGAGATTTAACATTACATACATAGACTCACGCCTGTTTCCCAGAGGGGTAGGCAGAGACTACGGAACGCCATTTGCAACGATCCTGACATACCTCACTTGCTTCACTCACTCCCATCAAGTTTCTCATGCATGCTCTTCTGTTAAGGGTACTTCTGACTTGTCCTTTTTTCAGGATGTCTCCAATCTGGTCATAGAACGTCCGCCTAGATGTTCCCCTTTGTCCTGTTCCATTCACACTTGCCTTATATATCTTCTTTGTCAGTCTATCGTCATCCATCCTCTCCATATGCCCAAACCATCTTAACGTGCCTTTCTCAATTCTTGTCACTACATCTTCTTTTACCCCACACCACTCTCGTATCACACAATTCTTTACCCTGTCGGTCAAAGACACACCACACATACTTTTCAGTGCTCTCATTTCTACAGCATTTATTTTACTTTCAAATCTCTTCTGCCATACCCAACTTTCACTACCATACATCAGGGTAGGCACTAACACACCTCTATGTACAGCCAAACGTGCCTTTTTGGACACGTTTTGACTGTTCATAAACGCTTTCAGAGCTCCATTCACACTATTACCTGCATTAACTCTCCTTTCAATATCCTCTTCATTCTTACCATCTCTTGTAAACAACGTACCTACTTAGGTACGTTGTTTACAAGAGATGGTGGAAACAAACTCATTCACTTGTTCCACTCGCTGTCCATCGATCAAAACATTACAAGCCGTAACGCATTCCTCCTTTTCAAAAACCATAACTTTCGTTTTACTTACATTCACATTCATTCCTTTCCTCTCTAACGCACCATGCATGATTGCTACCATCTCCTGCAACTCCTCCGCTGAAGATGCAAGTATTACCTGATCATCAGCATAAAGGAGGCATTTGACAAGTAACTCATTCATCCTTAATCCGCAGTCACTATGTTTTAAATCTTGCAAACAACTGTCCATGAAGAGATTAAACGTCCCTGTCTAACACCTTTCTCGATGGTAAACCAGTCAGTGTATGCCCCGTTTATCCTCACACAAGCTCTAGAATCCTTATAAAGGGATTTAATTCATTTATTAGATCTCTGGAATCTATATTATCAATTGAAATAAATTATCTTGCCACAAATGGCTTGACGCAAAAAATATGCATATAACTAAGTACTACATTTGATAACTTATCCCAAATTAGATAGCTGATATTATGAACTAAATTATGGTGCGCTCGGTAGTCAAATTGCAAATAAGTTAAAGAGTTAAAGTTGAGTTGTACTTGAACTGACCTTTTTGAACTATTATGATGAGGTTTGCTTGCTTGCCAGCTAAGTTGTATTTAAGTTAACTGTGACGATGATGAGATAAGTTGGATATGTTCTGCAAAAGGGATCTGACAGACTATGTATATAACCGTATAACTTTATACTTACATTATTTTTGATGATACATACGACTGGTATAACCGTGGTCTGGCCTGATATTGAAACATGTCTTCTTTGAATTGATGATGGTTAGTGTCAATTAGTTGTCTTTATGAGTGAGATAATATAGGGCTACATAATTTGTTAACAAATGACATTTTGCTAAAATTATATTTTGTGTTTCGGTACTCATGGCAATCTTCATCATTTTATTGTTGACCTGGTTGTATACCAAAAATTTTTTTGGTCTACTTTCAGTAAAACCTGGTTTAACACTATATTAACTTCTTTCAATATTCTATGGTGAAGTATTCACCATAGAATATTGATAACCATTTGAGTTCGCATTAATATCAAAATAACATCTCTATATTCATGTGTTCGTATTGTTGGCAGATTCCAATCACAATATATAATTATGTTCTATACTCTCTTGTCATGGGGTAAATATCAGACTAATATATACATATTATATGTTATGATCATTTAATTAATGATTTACTGTACGTTAAAAGCACATAGTTGAAGTTCAATTTTATTTTTTGCTTTGTTTCTATTTTGTTCCTGTTAGTAGTTTTTAACATGATGTACTTTCTGAACTGGCTATAGGTTACTTCTAATGACGGAAAAAGGAAAAACGGATGAAATTATGTTATGATCAATATAAAAATATTTAAGAAGTGTTTTCTAATTGAAATTCAGAAAGAAATGACCAATCATCTATAAAAATCTTTCTTCATTCTAACATTTGACGACACACCAACTAAAATGGATCTAATTATGTTTCACAGAGTTTCACACCTTAACTGCTGAGCTAATCAACATGAAACGTTGCATACAAGTAGTCAGTGGCCCTGAAAACCACGTACATAAAATGCCGGCTTACGTGTACGCCAAACCGAAGAAACAGCTGTTTCTGCAAGGCAGTCTTCAAATCAAATTACAATATTATCTTCTATTTTACATACCGTGTGTTCTTAATCCAATGTACCTCGGTCATCAATCACGGCATCCAGACGTGGTTGTACCGGAGAACTGATCGATGTGACCTCCCTCAATGGCCGTCTCCGCGAAGAGTAATATCTTATTTATTCGATACTCCACCAATACAGCGAGTGACAAATTTGAGAGGCTGAGGTTTGATTTGGGTAAGCAAAATATATTTGAATAATTGATTATGATGACGGTTATATTTCGAATGGTGGATTTTTACGACTCTATCGTCAATATCTTCTTAGCGTTATTCCAGTTGCATCCAAGACGCTCTGGAGTGGCGACCATGTACTGGACGCCGCAGCAGGGGTAGGCCTCCCGTAAGGTGGACCAACGATCTGGTTAAGATCGCGGGATGAGGTTGGATGCGGGCGGCTCAAAATCGGTCGTAAGCGGCGAGGCGGCCGTTTAAACCACAACGTCATTCATGCTGCCGAAGTTGAGATTACAGAAAGCAGATAAATTTTTGTTAACCATAGGTGAGTTGTTGTATACAACAAGTCTACAAAGCTAAATAATTATACTGCTTTTATGTAAATTTTGTAGATAGAGATAACATACATACATAGACTCACGCCTGTTTCCCCGAAGGGGTAGGCAGAGGCATATTAAACGCCCATTTTCGCCAGTGTTTTGATCCCACGTAATAGGTGGCGAGCCTATTGTCGCTTATCGGGATATTTTGTTTGCCAGAGCCTCGTCCATTGATCAGCAGGTGCACCACTTGTAGGTGAGGTTGGCTTGGGACCCTTAGTTCTTGGTGGGAACCGAGATAATCCGATTGATATTTCATTAGCATTCGAAATTATGGCCAGTATGGCCTAATCCCAAAGCCTTCTACTAAGCAAACTCTTATATCTGGTTCATCTACTAGCAATTTCGTAATAAAATAAATTTTAATCCACTTTCTATCTATAAATCGCTCAGCTAGTTCTAGTACAAATAACTTATAGCAGAAACTCGATAAATACTTAACGTTATACTAAGTATGAGCTCCGGTTTCTTCGTCGTTTTCGATCAATTTTTAATTTAATAGAAAACGAAGAGGTAGTCTTATTTAGGATCTTATAGCGCTTAGATCTTGTAATAAAAGAACCCTTGTTCAGTCTTGCGAGTATAGTGACCTCTGACATTATAGTAGTCTTTACTATTTATACCTCGGATTACAGATTTAACGAACTTGCTTGAACATGTCTAGTGATCATGATCAAAGCTACAAGTCTATGGTCTAGTTATCGCAAAGCCAGATTTCCAAACCCAATTAGTTTAGAAAATAAAGACAAATAGAAAGAGACAGATAGAGCACGTGAAATCAACGAATATTTCTGCATTATCTAAATGTATACTACCTATTTTTAGTCTCATAATAGGAACAGACCTGTGCCCAGCACTGGGTCAGATCATGAACAAGACTAATGATTGGCTAAATTTAATCTACCTATTCTTCTCACTCAACACAGAGTTCAATCTACCTTTTATTTATCCTCGCCATTTTTAAAATTGCTTATGTCGTCCACAACACAATAACTGCATTGTATCCGCAAAGAAACATCTCGGCACGTAATGAAAACTGACGTAATTTGCTCATAGCTAGCTAACGAATGAACGAGGGTACTAACTTATACTGTTTAGTTTGGTTATTCTCGAACAACGCCACGGCAAAATTTGGACAATGCGACTGTTAATAACATACTAGAACAGCGGCACTGCTAATTAGACGCTAAATAGTTTTGGAAAGTTTTGGTAAAGAGCAAACGCGTCTGTATATGCGGAGAAAGGTAGGTTAAGGTTTAGAAAATACCTATAGTTTGACAAACATCGTTTAGATTCCATTTGGCAGCAAATATATCTATCTACTGTGAGAGTTTATCGATAATGTTGCGATTTTTTACAAAAAGACCTAGTGGTAACGCCACTGAGTTTTTTTTTAACAAATGCAAATTTTGTGTTGAACATGTTATTTGAGTTGAGACTAAGTATATTTTTTAATGAAAACTTATAACACGTGACGTGACTAGTGGCCACTACGCGGGATGATTATATTGATTGCGGTCAACCTTACACAGGGATCTCTAGTTCAAATCCACGATGAGCCAAACTGACTTTCCGAACATAACTGCATATTTAATTGTTAAATATCGCTTGCTAAACGGTGACATAAAACAGCGTGAGAAATCCACCATGTCTGAGAGTTATCCATAATGTTCTGAAAAGACTTGCGAAGTCTGCTAACACGCACTTGGCCCGCATGGTGGACTATGACCCTTGCCATACAAGCGGTAAAGGGTGCTACGACACTGTCTCTTTTTGCAAGGCAGTCTTGCCGAGCCGGTAGAGCAGGAGAGGAAGAGACACCGCAGTCAGTTAAACTGATGCCTGCGGATGACGAGTCATGCGGCCTCCCGCTTTTTACCAGTAACAGGTCAGATTTGTCGCAGTGTATAACTTTGCCAAATTTCAGCTCCCTAGTGTTTATAGCTTTTGCGGTAAGCCGCGGACGGACAGACGGATGGACGGACATGGCGAAACTAGAAGGATTTCTTGTAGTTTTCTACGAAACCTAAAGAAGTGACAAATGTTATTACATGAAATTAACCTTTCAGTGATGGCAACTGCCATACATGATAAATATATTATTTCGACAAACATCAATCTCCTTACACAATAGTCAGTATTATAGTTCTCGCAGTGTTGGTACAGTAGATACAAGCGACATTAATCAACGTGACAGCAACGAGATTGTGCTAATTTTAAATGCATACACCCCACCTCTTGGCATGCTGTACTGGCCACATTCATACCGACTACGAACTTTGTAAATAATGCATATATTCATGGCACATCTCTATCAAACTGTGACGGAAATAATAAGGTAATAAATATGTATTAATCGATTTCATGATAATTGAAAACATGTCTTATATTTTATTTACCTTTCTTTTCATACTTTTGCTTTTTTATAGTTTAGGGTAGTTTAGTTATATAATTAGTTTTATTTTATTGTACATTATAATGTTAATCCTACTTATAGACCAATTATAATGTAAATATTAATAATAAATGTAAATAAGATATTTCTCAATAAATCCCTGCAGGTTAGGAAAGTGCTTAAAAACGTTAGATTCAAATGATTTGACTAGCTGTTATAATATATTGTATGGCTGAATATAAATCATGTCGCTAGTGGTGAAGCGGCTAGCCTTTTAAATGAATGGCTGATTTAGCTATTCGGCTGTTACGTATGCATATTATATGTTATTGGAATTGTAGAATTATCAATAGGAAGTCTATATTTTAAGCGCTTCCAAACATGCGTGTTTATCCCCGCATGAATATTTTTTAGAAACCGAAGCCAATTTGTTTGTTTCGTATTTTTTGTTAAAAGCATGAAACTTAGTTTTGCGCAAGCTTTCTAGAAATTATTCGACTATACCGTCACATCAGCCAAAAAAACATTCGTCCCAGTTGACAAAAAAACGATTTTGGTCGATTGTGTATTTTAATTCTCTATTAATTTACAATAACATCACAGTACAATGAAAATTATGGTCAAAACTATGAAACAAACACTACATATCATATCAAAATTATAGTATCATTCATTTCCTATATTATTCTTAACAAAATTGTCGTCGACGTATTAAGCTATTAAACAATTAAAACCAACGAATTATTTCATTGTATAATAGCTTAATATCAATAGTTACTCTAAAATAGTTCGCGGCAGTTAGTATATTTATGTTAACCGTTATTATCTTAATATATAAAATCCTTGCGTTACTGACTGTCTGACAGACACGCTACAGCCGAAACTATTGGGCGCAAGAAGCTGAAATTTGGCATGTATGTTCCTTGTGCACCGTAGGGGTGCACTAAGAAAGGATTTCCCGAAATTCCCACGGGATCGGCTAAAACGGGTTAATTCAAAATAATTGCAGGCGTAGCTGCTGGCGTCCTCTAGTGTTAAATACTTTGGTTGAATGTTATTGTTGCTTCCGCAAAGGAAATTTTTGACTGCACAAATGACGTAGTGATTTAAAGGGCCACCTTGTCGATCAGTCCTGGGCCTAATGTTATGGGTTCGATCCCTGAACGGAATAACATTTTGTTTATGTGATCCACAATTTGTTAGACTGGGCACTTTGATTAAAATCCCTTTTTCTTACACCTGCCCATGTACCACTTGATACTTGATGGCACGGGCTGTTTCCGCAACTCCACGTCTTGGCGTGTATTTTGCGTGCGGGTGGGAATGGTGTCGTCACTCGAGCCACCCCAGCTCTTCGAGGAAGGCCAGCAGACTCTTGATGTGGCCCACGGCCTCCCTCAGGGTGCTGTATCTGCTCAGGTACTGCTGCCTGTACTGTGCAACCTCAGGGCAGTCGAGGAGCAGGTGGGCTGCCGTCTCGTCTGCTGCCATACAGGCCCTGCACAGCGGGCTGTCGGTGATACCTATAGTAAATAGGTGTTTATTAAAGAATCCGTGTCCTGTGTAGGCGGCCGTGACTGTCCGTAGTTGTTGTTTGGACAGCCGGAGGATTTGTTTAGCTATCTTACCGTCTACTGCGGGAAGAGCCTCCTTGGCCTGCCTACATGTTTCAATACCAATCCAGGACTGGTTGTGTTTGGTCCTGGTCCTATTTCTTACCAGGTTGCGATAAAAACCAGAAGGTAGGGGAATAATGGGCTCGGGTCCCACCACCTCTAAAGTGGCCCCTCTTCTGGCAAGTACGTCGGCTGCGTCATTCCCTCTTGAGCCACTGTGGCCCTTAATCCATTGCAGTGTTAATTTGTTTAGTTTACCTACCTCTGTTAGTTTCTGGTGGCATTCAAGCGTGAGCGCCGAGGTGACAGTATGGCTTTTGAGGGCTGAGAGGACAGCCTTACTATCTGAGAGGATCCTAATGGACCGTTCCCTTACCTCACGTGCCATGATTGCTGTGGCAGCTAGGATTATGCCAAAACATTCGGCCTGGTAGACCGTGTTGTAGGCTCCCAGCGGTGCTGCGATGTTGATGTTTAGGTCCTCGGAGAATACTCCTGAACCCGTACCTGTATCTGTTTTAGACCCATCTGTGAAGATCGTGAGCTCGTTGTGGTTAACTGCTCCTTCGTGTATGTCCTCGTACAGTTGGATTTTGTATTTCTTGTCGAAAACAAATTGTTTCGGTATACGGTCGCCAATGGCTTGTGTAATAGGAACTTCTTTAAAGAGTGTATTTAAGTTGTTAGTGTGCGGCGTGTTGGTGTCTTTCCAGAGCTTCAGGGCTCTTAGCCGGACTGCCGACATCGTTGCTTCCTGTTGTATGAACAGGTGC
The DNA here is from genome assembly GCA_944739405.2 of Euclidia mi. Classification (NCBI taxonomy): domain Eukaryota; kingdom Metazoa; phylum Arthropoda; class Insecta; order Lepidoptera; family Erebidae; genus Euclidia; species Euclidia mi. The sequence goes on from OX123182.2 coordinate 9,982,538, forward strand.
AATGGAGGCAGGTCCAGCAACACTTCAAGTGCCGCTGTTGGCGTTGTTTTCATACAGCCCGTGGCCGCTAGGCATGCAAGTCTTTGAAGCTTCTGAAGCTTGTTGGCGGCCGTTATTAGGTTGGTCCGAGGCCACCACACTACTGCGCCGTAGCTTACCATCGGACGTATTATTGTCTTATAGAGCCATAAGACAATTTTGGGGGATAGGCCCCATCGTTTACCTATCATCTTCTTGCACTGCCAGAAGATGATGCTGGCTTTATTGAGCTTATTTTCCATGTGGCTGTTCCATGTCAATTTGCTGTCGAGAGTGACGCCCAGGTACTTGACCTCGGTAGACAGCTTAAGCTCTGTATCAAATAGCCTGGGCAATCGGTAAGTACCCAGCGCGCGCTTGTGTGTGAACATAACTAGTTCGGTCTTGGTCGGGTTTACAGATAATTCGTACTCATTACACCACCACTCTACTATGCGTAGGGCTTGTTGGGTTAGGTCGTACACTGTACTGGTTACCTTACCTGAGGTGAGTATGGTTAGATCATCTGCATAACCTATTGTAAAGAAGTATCTCGCGTTGAGTTTGTCTATGAGTTCATTGATGACTAAGTTCCACAATAGCGGGGAGAGTACACCTCCCTGCGGGCACCCTTTAGTTATCAAGGCTGTCTGAGTGTCGCCTTGCAGGCGCACTACCCTTTTGCTGAGCATGTTTTGGATCCACTGTATGAGCATCTGGTCCACACCATGCCTGGCTAGGGCGTTGCTTATGCTGGAAAAGTTTGTCTTGTCGAAGGCTCCTTCTATGTCGATGAAGGTGCCCAGGCAGATGCTTTTTTGTTGTATAGCAGCTTCTATCTGGTTCACGACCTGATGTAAGGCCGATTCCGTCGATTTCCCTGAGCTGTATGCATGTTGGTTGGCATGTAAGGGTAGGTGCTTAAGAGCCCCACTTCTTAGTTCCCTCTCGCAAAGCCTTTCCAAGGCTTTAAGCATGAAGGAGGTGAGGCTTATTGGTCTAAAGGACTTTGCATGGGTATAGTCTGTTTTGCCTGGTTTTGGTATGAAGATTAGTTTAACTTCCCTCCACCTCTTCGGTATATATCTGAGGGCCAGGCTAGCCCTCATAATTGCCAGGAGTCTTTTAAGGACAGGTTCTCCTCCCCATTGTAATAACCCTGGGAAGATGCCATCCAGTCCGGCTGCTTTGAAGGGGTGGAAGCTATCGATGGCCCATCGGAGTTTTTCTTCTGTGACCACGTTGTTTGCGTGTCTCCATTCGTGTTCGGTCGCCACTGTTGGTGTATCGTGCCACGTTATTACCGGGGTGAGGACGCAGCCTGGGAAGTGTGTTTCGAGTAGGACGCGTCTTGTCTCCTCCTCCGATGTGGTGTATGTGTTATCCGGTTTACGGAGAGTACCTGGTGCAACCGTCGGTTGCTGGGCCAGTAGTTTCCTTACCCGGTTTGCTTGTTGGCAGGATTCAATGCTCCCACAGAATTTTCTCCATCCCATGGTGCGTCTGAATCTGAGGCATTTCCTGTAGTCTGATTTGGCCGCTTTATAAGCGTCCCAATCTGCGTCCGCGCTTGTGTTCATTGCCCTATTTAGAGACTTCCTTACCTTCTTGCGCTTACGTTCAAGTTCAGCGCCCCACCAGGGTTGTTTCCCCGGGGTTGAAGGCGGGGTGGTTTCCGGGCAAGCTGCATAATAGCTGTCAAGCATCGACTGCGTCAGTATACATACCTGATCGTCGATCTGTACAGTGTCACCCAGTACCGGCGGCGTGGCCGTAAGGGTAAGTTTCTCTTTAAGTAGTAGGACATACTTTGCTTTGTCAGTGTTGTGTGGTTTCCTGCGGGGCTGTGTGGGCTGTATATCGACTTTTATGGAGAAGCTGATCCATCTGTGGTCTGAGCATGATGCCTCTTTCGAGACGTGCCATCCCTTGATGCGTTCAGCCGCTCCTTCTGTTGCGAGAGTTAAGTCGATAATTGTCCGACTACGTTTAGTGACGAAGGTGGGCTCCGTACCTGTGTTTAATAGGGTAAGATTAGTGGTGAATAAGTATTCAACCAATGACATACCTCTGTTATTGTTGCAGTCCATGCCCCACATTTGGTGGTGGGCATTGGAGTCCGTTCCTATTACGACCTCCGTATTGGTTCTCTCGCACTGGTTAACCAGACGCGTGAGGTCGAACGGAGGCGGGTCTTCGGCCTCGGGCATGTAGACCGATGCGAAAACGACCGCTATACTCCTTGGCTGCTGTATTATTTCGATTTGTATTGCTGTGATGTCTCTGGAACAGAACTCCATTAAAGCTTGGGCTCTGATGTTTTTAGTTGTAAGTATGCAGGTTCTTGGATGTGTGTGGTCAGTAGAAGAGTAAATCTTACCTCCCAGACTGGAGAGGCCTCTAATGAGGCCACCCCTTATCCAAGGTTCCTGGATGAGCACGATGGCTGAATGTTGGACCTCCATCCACTTGCGCAGTTGCGCAGTGGCCGTTTGGCTATGATGGAGGTTGATTTGTAGGCAGCTGACGTCACTAGGCAGAGGGTTCATCTGTGGGTGATGTCCCCTCCCCCCCGACCCTCAGCTGCGTTAGGCCAGCCAGGATGTCGCCGGCCTCCACCCCGTCGTCCCGCCGCACCGGACTCAGGAGCAGGCTCTCATCTTCCGAGTTACCCTCGGCTGACGGGCCAGCCTCCGAGCCAGACGCGGCCGGCTCTGACGGGCCGGATTCCGCGGAGCATCCTGACTGGGTGTTTGAGACTTGCTGTGTGGAGTTGTCGCATCCCGGAGGATGGTCGACATACTTGCCTGTAGAGTCCCGGAACCGGACGTAGACTGCGCCCAGCCCCAACGCGAGGCGGCGCTCGTTCTGCACCAGGACTGGGACTTGTTCCTCCGGGATGCCCACGACCAGGAACCACCCACCTGACTGTCTCTCCGAGTGCAGCAGAGACCATTTGTCGACCGCCAACCAGGGGTTCTGGAACTCCAGAGCTCGACCTACGTCGCGCACGTCGTCCCAGACTCCCTGTTCGTTCGGAACGACAACGCCGCACCGCACTCTCTTCGGGGCCTCTTCCTGGCCCCTAACCTCCAGTTCGAAGCCCGGTGGTGGGACCAGGAGAGAGACCGCCTCCGTCAGCCAGGTACGCGTTGCCTCGTCGGCGCACCAGAGTTTGAGGACCCCGTCCGCGTACATGGGTTTCCCGGTGAACGCAGGGGCGGGGCGTTTTGGGGTTTTAGTCGACCAGGCGTCACTCAGGATCTTCCTTTGAATCTCCGTGAGTATCCGGTCCACGAACTCCTTCGGCAGGTTCCCTGTGCGCTTGCATGTTACTGCAACGCCCAGAGATGCCTTGGAGGCCTGTGCATAGGACTTACCTTTTATCGTGGAGGAGTCGAGGCGGGGCTTCTTGTGCTCCCCTCGAGGCGAGCTGGTCTCGTTGAGAGCACGTTTGGCCTCACCTCTTTCCTTGTTTCCGGCAGTTTTACCTGCCGTGTTTCCTGGTGGTGCTGGGGCTGGATGCCGTCCAGGGTGACCAGCCCGCCGCTTGGCGGCAGGCGGCTTCCCCGTACTGCCTCCGGTCTTCGTACACCCCCTACTGCTGAGCGCAGGCTGCGCGCTGGTCACATTACTGGGACCTGCGATAGCGGCCTGCTCCGCTGTTTTTGTAGAGGCAGCACCGGCTGCGGCAGCGGTTTGTGCCGCCTTCCGCCTTATTGCCAGGCGCTGTCTCTTGTTTTTGTTTGCCCTCTTTTTCTTCGCAGAGCTGGTAGCAGCGGGGCCACTCGGTTGTGTAGTGGGCGGGTGTTGGGCAGGATTGGTGGTCTTGCCCTTACCCTTGCCCTTGTGGTGGCTTACCACTTGCCAGCCTGCGAAGGAGGAGTCGTCTGCCCGAATGATTTCAAACGGGCTGACGATTGTAAGGACGGGACCAGTACTAGCGTTAGCCAGCGCTGAAGTCTCGTCCTTGGGGGATGGTTTAACACCTGCAGCCGAGGCCACGGCGTCAACCATCTGTTTGGTTTTGGTTGATGCGGCGGGAACAGCTTTCGCTGACCCCGTCACAGTTGGGGTAATATTAGGATTTTCGGTATCCATGCAAGTTACTAAGACTTCATCCCTCTGGCTTCCCACCCTCCATGGAGCCCGCATCAGGGAACGTCATACCGGACGTTAGGATTACCAGAGGGATATAGGAACGCGGGGCTGGTTTACAGCACGACTTCGGGCGCCCGCTTGGGTCAACGGCCTGAGCCGAGTTACCAACTCTAGCCGTCATCCCTCGCTTGCGCCCTCCGTATAGCCTTCACCCACCTCATCAACAGCCGAAATAAATCCCGACTGCTGATGTGGACCCTACGTCCCTAGCCTGTGGCCCTCTGACGGGACACGATGGCCATTTCCCCCGCTGCGGCTCACAGCGGGGGCTACCGTTTAGCTTGAAATCAGGACCAAAGAGGGCGTGTTGCCTCACGGTCACATTACCGCCAGCGCCGCTCGGCTCAACCCCCCAGGACTCCGTCATCCCCGCGTACGGCGCTCGACTGCGCAGGTCCTAGCGCAGGTGGTCAGCTACTCTTACCCGTGACTTTTTACTACGAGCCCACACCCTCCCGACCACGAAGGGGCGTGATGAAGAGATGTGTTCCTGTATGTGGATGTGTGCGCGCATGTGTGTACGTGTGTGTATGTGCGTGTGTAATGTGCCTGTTGTTTGTGTTTCGGCTGGAGGTTTTGGTTGCATCCATTTCTGAAGGAACTGGACCAAGAACGGGCGGCAACCTCGAGAAGGATAGTCCACCAGCCTTGCCTAAGGGATCATCGCGACCTGCGCTACCCCTGAGACCATTCGCCACTCCCTGCACCGGACTCAGGTGCAGGGAGTAGAAGTCAGTGCAGTTCAGTGGTGTTAAATATGAGTTGACCTGCACGGACTTCCGCCCATGTACCACTTATAACTTACAGGGCATTACGCACAATCCCACCCACATATCAACCCACTCTCAGCCATTGCTGTCTTCAATCGAAGCCACACGATTAACGCCCGCAATTTTGTTTCCTTTATACACGGCGGTGTGACCACGCCCTGACGTACGGCCGACTTACTCCGGAGATAGATTACTTCATTCATTACATCACGAGTGACGTAAGCTACTAATAATCTAGTTCACTACACTATATTTAAGATGAATTTACTAGTTATGGATACCTGCCAAAAGAGGATAATCATGTTGCATTTTCCGATATATCGGCGTTGTTGCAAGCTCGAGGTATAATTTAAAGTAAGTCACAAGTCTACAAGTAAAAGATTAACACCATAGTATAAGTTATTATACAATACTAGTTGGGGCAATGATCTCGTCCACACGCATCACATGGGCATCCACACGCAGCTAGGCCCGAGCATTTTCCTTTCCCCGTTGAAATTTCGGGAAATCCATTCTTAGTGCACCCCTATGCTCCCCCAAGAACATACACGTCAAATTACAGCTTCCTGTATCCAATAGTTTCGACTGTGCTTTATCGGAACGAAAGAGTTTTAAATAATAATAAATTGATTGACAAGTTTTCAAGGCAAAGATGTTGCAATTCGCAGTTTTATCATAAATAGGCCACAACACTTAAACTAAAATATTCGCTCTTGAAATCTTTTTCATACGATCTTTATATAAATTATTGGACAGCAACAATAAAATTGACTGCCTCGTTGGTCTCGCGGCATAAATGTGCGCGTGGGATTGAGAGGTCTCGGGTTCGATTCCCGGGTCGGGCAAAGTGTTATTGGGTTTTTCCGTTAGGAAATTCTCAGTAACAGCACGGAGTCTGGTAATGTGCCCGGTACGGCAATAGGCTCGCCCCCTATTACGTGGGACCTAAAAATTCATGGCGAAATGTGGGTGTAATATTACACCTCTGCCTACCCCTTCGGATACAGGCGTGAGACTATAAATAAACAATAAAATTATAACAGGTATATGGTAGGGATGGGTAAGGTGTAAAACAGAAACGAAAAAATGCTTTAATCACTAAGCTATCACCTATCTTAACTAGCTTTAGGCCATCCATAAGTCAAGTCTTGCTAGCTTTAGCATGACTTGACTTATGGATGGATCATAATAGTTCAGAAAAATTGAGCAACGCGTATATCGTTCTTGATAACTTTTCTTTCCCACCTTTACTTAATTTCTGTGGCATAAAACTGTAAACCATTACACCAAAGTGAAAGGCTGTTACCCACAATTCATGTCAACCTTATCGTGTGAACAACGTTGACATATACGTATATTGCATGTGTCTTGACGTGTAAATTAGTCCCGGTGGCAAGCCGGTCCACGCGACTTAGGTTAATTCGTACGCAATGTAAACACGAGTCCCTAATTATTATAATGAGGTATTCCATGTAGGTAAAGCGTCACACTGTTTGTGTCGTAGGTGCAGTTTCGTGTGGTTTACAATAATTTTTAACAGATTAACTTGTACAGGAACTGAGGTTTAGCTTGAATTAGTTTTAAATTTATATTTAGGCAATCCCGAAGCACTATAACAATAATATCGTAGAATTACTTCACAAACACGGTCAACTGATTCCAAACTGAACAAAACTTGTACTAGGGTAAATTTTATGCTACCTTTGACAAAGCAGTATCCATACTATTGCATTGGTTTGGTAAGTAAAATCAGTCTCCACTCACATCTTTCTTCCACTGGATGATTTATTTTCATAGTCTGCAAACAATTAGCTTATTTTGCAGATTCAGATATGTCTTATGTTCTCTATCTGGCTTATCTGCCGTTGAAAGTGGTTGGAATGTATCGCCATAATGCGCACACATGCTACTGAGTTTGTAACTAATAAGATTATCGCCTGTGTGGTGACGTCACCTTGTGTCACCACCCCATATCATCCCTTGGGCGTCGTAAGAGTTGACAGAGGGAACATATTATGCAGAGAACATCACTGTAAGAGAAGGAAAACTTGATATAAAACCCTATACCAAACCGTTTGGCCAGCGTGGTATAGTAGGCCAATTCCTCCTTTCAAAGGAGAGGCCTAGTCCAGCAGTGGACTGTTAAAGGCTGATGATGATGAAGATTATCGCATCTGTTGCTTACACCTCTACAGACCTCGCGTCGTCGCGAAAATAGGCACCCAAAGGTGTTTCAGCAACAATTTTAATATACTGATTTCAATTCACATGTCAATTTGGATCCAGTACAAGGGTTGATTATAATTTACTGAAGTGGACTCACGATTTATTACAAATACAATTACTTATAAATGTACTAAGTGTAGAAAGGTTATGGGCATGAACAACTTAGTTAACAAGAAAAGGCCTGAAATCTGGACAACTTAATTAGCGATTAGGGCAATGGTTTGACCATAATTGTGTTGTGGAGGTCAGCAATCGGTCCAAGTAAATATTTGTGATGAGCCACATCTGATTACCGCAGACTCCAAGCCAAACCAACAACCTACTTCATTTTACGTTTGTTTGCTGAGAAGAATAATAGTATTAAGACTACTGGCTCCGTAGCCCAGCGGATAGCGTATGCGGCTGCTGATCGGGAGTTTCGGGTCCCGAGTTTGATTCCTGTGTCGAGTAAATGTTTTACTGAGTTTTCCGGAATTCTCAGTAGCAGCACGGAGTCTGGCAATGTGTCCGGCAATAGGCTCGCCGCCTATTACGTGCAACCTAAAATAATATTACACCTCTGGGCACATCTTTGTGTATAGTTGAAGCATACGTATGCATTTGAGAATACACTTGTATGTTTATCAGTTATCTGGTTGCCGTGGTACAGTTCCGCTTAGTTAGGTATCAGATGACCGTGTGTGTTTTGTTCCAAGATACAAAAAAAAAATTGTTGACAAAAGCTCCTGCCGATGAGGTTTGAATCGGAGTTTGCCATCAACCATCTAAAAATAAAACCATCGATACGCTAAAGCAAGGCTTCCCCGTAATTATCTCTTTGCTTTAAATTCTGAGGACTGACACACACTTCAAAATAGCGATGGCCATTTCTCTCCATACCACACGAATAGAAATATTCAAACCTTCACCAACTTAGAAATTAATCGAAAGGAACACGGGGCGAATTTACTTCAACGGAACAATTTAACGTCATGCAATCATCAAAGTTGTACTTAATTTATGAAAGTTTGGCCGGCAAAGCTATACGGGTCACATCATGTCAAAGGTCAGGACAAATAGTTGCCAAAAGCGTTACGTTATATCAGCCAAAACTAAGATGGCAGGAATGGCGGGACAGGAGTAATTATCCGAATACTTCGTGTTGAGTCGAACGATTTCGCTGGACAGGAAGTAAAGCTGTGTCCACACAACAGTAAGTGTCTAAACACAATATGCCGAATGTACGCGACCGAAGTTCGATATGATTACGCCTGCAACGTTATTTGAATTACTGACAACGCATTATACCGAAATTACCTTGCGTTATAGCGTACAGCTTACTTCGGTCGGGCGTTAGTTCAGTGGCAACTTTTCTAGTAGTAGAGCATAAGCGTAGTTCGCAGCACGAGCGTATGTTCGGCACTTATGGTGTATCATATCAGCCAAATACATCGAATACATGAACTTCGGTCGCGTCCCTTCGACATAGTGTGTTTACACATTAAAACAAGAAATTTATCTTGCTCAAACTAAGCTACCATCTGGCATAATTTGTGATAATTTTTGTTGTATCTCATCAGTGAGACAACAAGGACCAGCTCATGGTAAATAGTAATTACTTTTCTAGTTTTCTATAATATCAAAAGAATACATGGTTCTGAGACTTCTTAAACCCAAAGGGATAGCGATATTAAGACCACAATGGTCTTGGACCACATTTGAGGGCAGTGTTGCTTAAAAAATATTACATATAACATTCAGCATTCAGGACTTTATCTGTTCTCCAAAGCACATAGTAAGTTACTTTTTGCAGTTGGTTATCCATCCATCTATATACCAAATGGTGATGAACGCGCTTAATGTTGAGGATCGATAGATTCATGCGTTCACCTCTTTCACTCAACCCTTTGTATCCCCTGAATATGACCACAAAATATAGTCACATACAAAACCTAACTACGCAACAACATAAACATGTTACCCGAACGTTATAGAGTGGCCCGAACCTAATTTACCAAAGGAAAGGTTACGAGAAAATTGATTATAACTCTGAATATACAGGCATTATTTCTATAAGAGCAAATTGGTCGCTATTTATATTATTGCTCCATGAATATTGTAGCGTACGTGGTAGTTATTTATTTCACAAATCCCGTATTTCATAAATGGTTGTACGTTTATTAAATGAAACACGTGCGGAGGGCACGTCCGATCATACGGAATCAGCATGGTTTATATTTGCGAGGTTCATTGGGATGTTGAACTTAAAAGTACCTACATGGTTTTATTTACGCCAAGTTTTATCAAAAATTATTTGTCCCGTTTTTCAATAGTCTACTCCCACACTCGGAATAAATCCTGTGTTGCGGGGGATTTTAACACGCAGCTAACGGACATAATGATCATGCAGACCCGAAATAAAAATTAATGTTGTAAATGAACAATTTATATGCACACCTTTTCTAAAAGGCAATGGTGAGTGCCGTGAGCTTGTTTACCCGATAACCTCTGCATAGCAATATGTTGGTACTTGTATCTCCACTGGTCTAAACATGCCTTTTAAAGTAAAACTATTGTATATAAAATAATCTTCCCAATAGTAAAAAAAAAACAGAAATCCGCCAAAACACTAAAATTAAAATACCAGTGTGTAAAGTCGTATTAACCGTGCAGGTTTACTTCCAAAATGAAGGGTAAATATAGTAACGCATTAACTCGCGAGCTGTATCACTGGCAGAATTTGTCAATAACGGTGTTCGGGCCCCACCGAAATAACGATGCCCGTGTTCTGTTAGCGATGAAATATTTACTAATCTGCTATGTATGAACGACAAATGTGTTGCTTTATTAAAAAGGGTACTTCTTAATTTCCCAAATAGAACTATTGTCATAAATAATAATCCTCGATGTGCTAACGACGCTTTTCATACTTTAAGACAAATGTTATTTATAAATTTAAGACAAGACTTTTTTAAGACGGCGATCTTTACTAAAATAGAACCGACTTAATGTACAACCAGAATCGAAACATCCAGTTACGGATTACATAACAAGGAACAGGTGATTCGATCGCTTAAACCACTATGCCATGGGCTCAGTCGGCATCGGTAATTTTATTAAGAAATAAACTTTCGTCGCTTTTTTGTCTTTAACATAAGTACAGGAAGCCCATTCACTTGAAAGTCATAACCATCGCCCTGGTGTTACCCCGTTTGCATCCTTCCGCCTTGAAGCCGCTTACCGTTTCGACCAAATTTGGCAGAACATTAGCTTATTCTTCCGTGGACCTTCCGCCTTGAAGACTGAAGTCCACTTACTGGTCTAACCAAAATATTTTTACACGGAATTATCGCCTTCTGACCTCAACCCATGGGTTGCTAACAAAAGAAATGAAAGAAAAGAAAAATCGATTTCTACAACTTACACGAGGCCTAACTTAGGTTCTCGATTTCATAAAACCTTTGGCCTTTTTGCAAAGCCCTTGAACGTTTATATTTCAGACAGGCAAACCTAAAACCAATCGCCGGTGTTGCCTTTCATTTTGGAACGACACCTTCCGAACTACAAATAATATTTTTGTTGTGTAGGGTTTTGAAAAACACTGGACATTTTGCTTTACAAACTCCTTCCTCACATTAATATTTAGATATATTATAAATAGAAAACGGGTCACTTATTCAAGGGGACGGTGAAATAGACCGCGATGTCACGCACCGGATCAACTCAGGTTGGATGAAATGGCGACAGGTCACTGGAACAACGTGTGACCCACGGATGCCCCTTAAATTAAAGGGCAAAATTTACAAATCCGTTATAAGACCTGTCGCACTATATGGATCGGAATGCTGGGCCGTGAAAAAGACGGATGAAAGAAGATTACATGTAGCAGAGATGAGGATGTTGAGATGGATGTGTGGGGTCACAAGGATGGATAAAATTAGAAATGAGTATATTAGGGGAAGTATGAAAGTTGCACCGGTGCAAGAAAAGCTGAAAGGATATCGTGTAGCGTGGTATGGGCATGTTATGAGGAGGGATGAAAAGCATGTGACTAGAAAGGTGATGAATATTAGATTTGAGGGATATAAAGCAAGAGGAAGACCAAAGAAAAGATGGATGGATTGTGTGAAGGATGACATGAATGATAAGGGAGTGAATAATCAGATGACAGCTGATAGGAGAGAATGGAAGCGAAAGACATTCTGCGCCGACCCCAAGTAATATGGGAATAGGGCAGGCAAAAGAAGAAGAAGATAAATAGAAATTTTTTTTGGAGATTACTGACTTGATATTTTCTGGTGGTAAAACATGTTTTGTAACAAAGTACTTCGAGACTTAATTTTGGAAATAAGAAATTAAGCTCGGCGTTAACTACTTGTAAGACAAATTTTAGAAGCTAATTTCGTATCGTTTACACAAAAGGTTGAACTGTAAGTGTAGAAAACTGTTTCTCACAAAATACTTAAATATTATTAATGTTCTGCGTTACTACAACCATAGTAACCGCGGTAATTTTGTAAATTACCACTTACGGAAATGGATCGACATAGTCGAGTCCTTTTTCTCGCGGTACACTTGCTATTAAAACGGAAAAAGATCCAAACACATTTTGCTCGATCTGGGAATAGAAACCAAGACCTCACAAATCGCAATCACCTTCTTGGTATAAAAATAGCCTCTGTAGTCTAGTGAACTACCGCTGGACTACTATTGTATTTTCTAAAAGGAACACGTCACATGTTACTGGTCTGGCGGCAAGTTGCAACTTGGCTCAGCGTTTGCAGATCCAAGACTATGTCATGCACTTTTTGGCGAACGGAAGTCCTTATGATATAATATTTATTTCTGCGTAAGAAGTATTATCAGTTTAGTTAATATAATTGCATTTGTGTAGTATTTTTACAAGCATAATAAAGTTTTGATCGGCTAGTCCTATGAATAGTAAAACCAGTCAGTCTAGTTCTATCTGTCAGTACACCACAATCCTAACTAACACATAGCACAGATTGATTGGTCTACACCAGAATTTAATCTGCTCCACATCCCGCAAGCTGGTGCGTTGCAATCATACATTCATTATTGAGTGAACGAGTACACTCATACAGCCGGTCATTCGCTGCAAATCGACCTTTAATATTATAATCGAATAGAGTACAGAATGGCATAGCCTCCCAAGGGCGCCGTTGGATGGGAGGAGGTTTGTATAGCATTCACTTGTTGGTAGCTAAGGCTTGTAACGTTTATTGTTTCAGTAAACCAAGACGCTTATCATTGGGTTCATTGGTCTAGTGATATTGTAACGTATGTCCGGTACTTACCGCGTTTGCGTCACAGTACCGCCCATACGCTCGGCCAATCAGAGAAGGCCATCGTCCGCGCCCGTGAGTTTTGCCCATATTTGGCTACCTACGCGCCGACACGAACTCTGATGGAGGGCCCGATTTATAAAGCGGCCGACAGAGAGGCCGGCACCGCTACTCTAACGTCGCTTCTACTATCTACCTACGATAATAGAAGTATCTTGTATGCTTATTTTTGGAACCCACCAGGATAACTTCCACGACATCTACTTGTATAGACAATATATTTACAGATATTGTACCAGTTAAAAAGCAAATAATTAACAAATTAACATCAGATCATTGTGGACAATCTATAACATTTGCTATGCAGTCTAAAATAGTAGGTAGAAAGGAATTGAGTGTGGTGCCAAAAACTTTGCGTCGTCTGGAGGGACTTAAGGATAAACTCACAAGTACATTACCATACTTATGCTATAATAACGATCCTAATAAGTTGTACAATTCTTTCTTTGACATGTACTGTACTATATTCAATTCTATCTTTGTCCCTAAGAGGATCTCAGTTGCTGGTACTACATCCTTCAGTGAATGGGCAACCACTGGAATTTATAAAAGTAGAAATAAGCTTTACGAATTATATGAACAGAAAGTAATTAATAAAAATGATGAACAATTTTGTCAATATGTAAAAAATTATTCCAAGTTATTTAAAAAGATTTGTCGTGAAGCTAAGACACTTTATTTAAAATCAAAAATTAAAAACAGTGACAATAAAATAAAAGCAACGTCGGATATTATAAACAATGAGACTGGAAGGGTCCAGATTAAAAGTAACGATTACACTCTTCAATTAAATAAAAAGACATTAAAGTCAGATTTTGAGGTTGCCACAGCATTTGAAAATTTCTTCACAGACATTCCAGTCTCAACCACTAAATCCCTCAACTCGTCCCCTAATGACGCCGAATCTCTATTGAAACAAAATGTCAATAGGTGTAACATTGAATTTAGTTTTAGTTATGTCACTGACAGAGATATTGACTAGCTTATTATATTAATAACTCAGCCAAGGTTTTGGCTAACCACACTGCTTTTATTGAGCAGTCAAATTTGACATGCAATATAAGCTTGGAATCCGATCCAAATTCTTTAAATTGACTTCTGAGACAATAGAGTCAATCTCTGGCAATATATTTAATAAGACACCAAATTTTGTACCTAGTTTAAGTGACAAAAACATAGTTCCATCAACCATACATACAAACAATAATTTTAAAAATTGTATCAACCTGGTGCATCAAAATATACAAGGGTTGATGGGTAAGGAGTTACAATTGGAATTGTTTATGAACTGTAACAATATTGATATTTTATGCATTACAGAACATTGGCTAAGAAGCCACCAGTTCATATTCAATTTTAATAACCACCAGGTTGTAAGCTCGTTCAGTAGAGAAAATTTTATCCATGGTGGCTCGTTAATCATAGCAAGTAAATTTCTAAAATTTAAAGAAAGGACTGACATTGTGAGCCTCTCTGTTGAGCGAGTAGTAGAGATTACATGTGTTGAGTTTGAGCAGTTCATTGTTATGAGTGTATACAAACCTCCATGTGCACCATTTGAAAGTTTTTTAGTTATTATGGAGGATGCTCTAAGCAAAGTTTGTGATTGCCATAAAACGGTTGCTATTTGTGGAGACTTTAACATTAACATATTAGAAAAATGCTCTTCAACTATCAATTTTTTAAATTTACTTAAGTCATAAAATTTATGTCATAATTTCTATGAACCAACTAGAGTGACTGCCACAAGTGGTACTTGTATTGATAATATATTTACTAGTATAAAACCAATACACAAATCTTTGATTAATATGCTTCAGTCAGATCACAGTGGGCAGTTAATCTGTTCAAGAGAATGCCCGAGAGAACAGAGAAAAATTGTTAAATATATACCAATAAATGAGAAACGACTTAAAACTTTTAAAAACAATTTATCTCGAAAAATGCGTTGGTTGCCACATCATGACCATCCGGATCAGTTATATAACTCCTTATTTAAATTAATTAATGACGAATTTCAGACTGTATTTACATCCAAAAAATTAAATGTAACTGACCGTCTGATGTTTAGTGATTGGGCAACTGAAGGTATTCATAAAAGCCGAATTAGGTTATATGAACTGTATAATGAAAAGTCTTATAATAATAGTCAGACCTTTATTAATTACGTAAGAAAATATTCCAAAATATTTAGACAAGCTTGTAACACGGCAAAATCTATTAATTTGAAAAATAAAATAAAACTATCAGAAAACACTATAAAGGCTACCTGGAATGTGATCAACAATGAAACTGGCAGAGCTAAAGCACGCAGCCGCGACTACCTGTTAAAAATCAATAATGTAAGTATTTCAGAGGACCTGGAAGTTGCGACAGAATTTGAAAATTTCTTTGCTAATATACCTATAGTGACAACAGAGTCGCTCAACTCATCTTCTATGTCTGCTGAAATGCTTCTTAGGGACTGCATGCCAGAATGTGATGCAGCCTTTGAATTCACTGTTGTTACTACTGACGATATTATTAAACAATTTAAAACTTTAAATATGAAAAAGACAATGGATTTGTGGGGACTGTCAGTGAAGACTACTTCATCTATTATTAGCATAATTGCTCCACATCTTGAAGCGGTATTCAACGGTTGCGTCGCTTCTGGAATATTTCCTGACTTAATGAAATATAGTAAAGTTATACCTTTATTTAAATCTGGTGACACAACCGACCCTTCTAATTTTCGACCTATTTCTGTATTGCCGACACTTAGTAAAATTTTTGAAAAATTAATTCTTAGTCAGTTGCTTAGTTATTTCAATAGACATAATCTACTCCACGAGAAACAGTTCGGATTTACGAGGGGTCGTTCGACTACTGACGCAGGAGTTGAGCTACTCAAAAGTATATTTGCAGCTTGGGAGAAGTCGCAAGATGCATTAGGTATTTTTTGCGACTTGTCAAAAGCGTTTGATTGTGTACATCATGACACTCTGGTCAGGAAATTGTATCATTACGGCGTTAGGAACAAAGCTCTCGATCTCCTGGTTTCTTACTTGGGCAACAGAATCCAGAAGGTCCAGATCAATGACAAGACATCGCCAGGTTCTGCCTTAAAAATGGGAGTCCCGCAGGGGTCAATTCTCGGACCATTTCTTTTTTTGATTTATATTAACGATCTACATTATTATGTAAAAAAGAATCATGAGATTGTGTTGTTCGCAGATGACACCTCCTTAATTTTTAATATTAGACGACAACAGATAAATTTTGACGAAGTAAACAATGCACTCTCTAAAGTTGTTAGTTGGTTTAATGTAAATAATTTATCACTTAATGATAAGAAAACCAAACTATTAAAATTCTCAATGCCCAATGTTAAACAGATGGAAACCAATGTACAACTTAAGGAATCCAGAATTGAGCCCGTCGGGTCGACTATGTTTCTAGGTATTATGCTTGATACCAAACTCCAATGGGGTCCGCATATAGAAAGACTTTCGGGCAAACTTAGTTCTGCAGCTTATGCAGTTAGGACAATTAGACGCCTTACAGATATAGATACAGCTAGAATGGTTTATTTCAGTTACTTTCATAGTATTATGTCTTATGGGATTCTTCTCTGGGGGAATGCTGCAGACCTTAACACAATATTCGTTCTGCATAAAAGAGCAATAAGGGGAATTTACAACCTTGGTCCTCGTGTTTCTCTAAGAGGAAAGTTCAGTGAGATAGGCATTCTAACTGTTGTATCGCAATATATATACGATAATCTCTTATATGTCCACAAGAATATTGACAAATTTAGTAAAAAAAGTGATCTTCACACTGTAAATACTAGACATAAGTATAATCTTGTAGTTCATAGTACCCGCCTCCACAAAATAAGTAACTGTTTTATGGGGCAGTGTATACGCTTTTATAACAAGCTCCCTCTTAATATAAGAAATTTAACAATAAATAAATTTAAGATAATTGTTAAAACTAAGTTGTGTTTAAAAGCATATTATAAAATTACTGATTATATAGACGACAAAAATGCTTGGGATTGAGCTGCTCTAATTCAACATAAAAATATAAACTTGTACAACTGATAAATTTAAAATTGACGTTTCGTAAGCACTTTATACAAAGTTTACACGAAATAAAGAATAATTTCATTTCATTTCAGAATAATTTCATTTCATTCATTTAAAAACTTTTAATACCCTTAATTTGAAGAAGACTAGTGATCTTTGGGGCAATTCTGTTGTGATTACGAAATCTATAATCAACACAGTAGCACCGGAACTGGCAATGATTTTCAATAGATGCATTGACTGTGGTGTGTTTCCTGATCAAATGAAACGTAGTAAAGTAATTCCGTTATTAAAATCAGGTAGCACATCTTATAGGCCAATATCTGTGCTACCCACGTTTAGTAAAATTTTTGAAAAATTTATTCTAGGTCAGTTTCAAATTCATTTTAATAACAATAAGCTGTTACATGAAAAACAATTTGGTTTTACTAGGGGTCGCTCAACTACCGATGCTGGAGTTGAGCTTTTAGATAGTATTTTTGATGCCTAGGAGGAGTCGCATGATGCTCTGGGAGTCTTTTGTGACTTATTTAAGGCTTTTGACTGCGTGTTTCATGAAACATTGATCAGGAAATTACATTACTATGGAGTTAAGAACACTGCTTTGGATCTCCTAACATCATATTTGAGTAATAGAATACAGAGAGTTGAGGTAAATGGAAAAGTTTCTATGGGTTCAGTGGTCACAATGGGAGTGCCGCAAGGTTCAATTCTTGGTCCATTCTTTTTCTTTGTATATATTAATGATTTGCCATACATTATGCAAAATAATGAAGAGATAGTGTTATTTGCTGATGATACATCACTTATTTTTAAACTAAGACGACAACAATCAAATAATGACGATGTAAATAACGCTCTCTCTAAAGTAGTTCAATGGTTTACAGCTAACAATTTACTGTTAAATGAAAGGAACACAAAATGTATGCGATTTTTAAGACCGAATGTAAAACAAGTTAAACCTAACATATGTTTGAATGGAGAAGAGTTGGATCTTATAGATAACACCGTATTCTTAGGCATAACCTTAGATTCTAAGCTACAGTGGGGCCAACATATAGGTCAGTTGTCGAATAGACTGAGCTCTGCAGCGTACGCGGTTTACAAAATTCGTCAGTTAACTGATATAGATACGGCCAGATTAGTATATTTTAGTTATTTCCACAGCATAATGATGGCATATGGCATTTTCTTATGGGGCAACGCAGCTGACATTCAAACTGTGTTTGTACTGCAGAAGCGGGCTATTCGTGCAATCTACAGTCTTGGTTCAAGGCATTCACTGAGGGCAAAATTTAAAGAAATTAAGATAATGACTCTCAATACATTTATGAGAACTTGTTATATGTCTGGAAAAATATAAATATGTTTTCTAAATTCAGCGACATTCATAATTTAAATACACGAAATAAAAACAAACTTATTCTACCTTCAACTAGACTACAAAAAATAAGTAACTCATACAAGTGTCAAAGCATACGTTTTTACAACAAAATTCCAGGCAATATTCAGAAACTAAGTATTAATAAATTCAAAGTATTTATTAAACAGAGCTTGTGTTCAAAAGCTTATTACACAGTTAAAGATTATTTAGCAGACAAAAATGCCTGGAATTGAGTTTAAAAATTATGAATTTTGAAATTAGTGACATGATAATTTTATTTACATTTGTAATACTTATATTTTTACATTTTGACATTTTTAATTTGACATTTGTAATTTTATTTATTTTGTTTTGACATTGTTTGATTTGACATTGTTATTTTTTTTTTTGACATTTAAAATTACTTAAGTAATATATTATTATTCATAAATTGACATTCAATAATATTTTCTGACATTTAATAATATTTTCTGACATTTTAAATATATGACATTTTGTTTAAATTTTTATTATTTTTACTTATTGTTTGCAACATGTATTTTCCTGTGTATTAGCATGTAAAGTTGTGAGTACGATGTGGGCATTATTAAACATATAAACAAATAGTTGTGGCAACCTGTCTGATGGCTTAGGCTGACATGCTTATGCATACACCTTCTGATGGCGTGGAGGCATAGTGATACAGGAGGCTTACCATGACCTCTTATTGCGATTCATTTTACGACCTAAACTGAATAGAATCGCAATATCGTACTATGACCTCATTATAGCGGCTCAGTTTTGGTGTTTACATTTCGATACGACGCAGCTGTGAGTTGGATAGCGTTTGAACCAAAGAGATTGGATAATTGAACCGAAATCTTAAACCATTCGTTCCTTTCCCGTAGGAGACCGTACCATGAGTGTAACGTCAGCTCAAACTGAACCGCGTATCTGTCAGATTTAGCGATTCAATAAAAGTTACAATTTGTAGTGGATAAACTGGATAGTTAGAATTATTATTGGGTTTTTAGACATTATATGTGGATTTAAATCAGTTAAAGTTAATTGTAGATCGGTTTCTGTGTCAGAATTTCTATAATACTGTGTTAAATCTTACATAAACTCTGTGAAATTTGTGACTCGATGTGCCAAGGACTCTAGTTTTATTCGGTTTATTGAATGTGATAATGTATCTAGCACTTCACGTCGTAAACAAAGGCGCTAAGCTGGAGAACACTCGTATTCATACATGCCAAGGAGCATTTGATGAAACCACACGATGAAACAGAATTCATCAAAAGATTTCGCCTCGCTAAACTATTGGCCCTAGATATTTTATGAGAAGCATTGAGACCATTGTCTATGCAGCCGGTGACGTCCACCGATCTCAATAGCTTAAGGTAAGAAACATTCTGTACCAAATATGCTAATAAATTCATGAAACCATAGAATATTTTAGTGTGACTGCAGTATAGACACAATATTCTTTTAAGGTACCTACATAGTATCTTTAACTTACAAGTCAATAGTTACTTGACTTAGAGACTTATTGATAACATATCATTACTTAATTGTTACTTTATTTGTTGTAGATAGTGACTGCACTGACATTTTCTGCTCCTGGGTGAAAACACCAAACCAAAGGAGACCAAAAACCGATTGGTGACATGCAGCTTATTCTATGGCTCAACAGACAGTGGCAGCAGATATAGCAAACTGCGGAAAGAGATTCTTCTCGAATGATAAAGAATTATTTCTGCTTGTCCAAAATATAAGAAGAGCTTACTAAAACTGAGGTAAAGTATGCTTTTGTTAAAAGTTAAAGTATATAATTCAGTAGTATTGAATAATTATAACTTATTTTTGTACTTGTTTCAGGTTTTGTCAAGGTTTTCATGATGTTCTGGGTGGCACTCATTCGCGCTGCTATTGCCAAACTAGCATTACCTTCTGACTTGAAGAACATTTTTTATTTGTAGAAAACACTATCACTCCATAATGTCAATTTTATTGGTACAACACTTTTATATTATATGGTTTTGATAATATAAGTTTTATGTGAGCTAATTAAGTATTTATTTTTTATTTACTTACTGAACATACTTTGCACCACCCTTTCCAATTTTACTGTACCCTTACAATGTGCATTTAAATTAAGGTGTATTTCTTTCCAAATCCTGTGTTATAGTTACCTAGCTTGTGGCGATTTACTGAATCACAGAACTATATCCCTACACTTATCTTAAAAATCCCACAAGTGCACAAGTTGGTTGTTACCTAGTTAGGTACTCTTCGACGCAAGGGTTCACTGTATACAAAAAAGAAACCACTTAAAATAACAATGGCGATTTCGTTTAGCTGCGAAATCTTTGTATGAGTGAATCTATTAATATTTCATAGTAAAGAAGAGAGATAAAGATAATAGCGATCCCAATAATTCTAATTTACAAATCCCATTATAAGAAAGTTTTAAACTTGGGTTCAGACTTAATTAAGCATTAAAAGCAATAATTAATAAATATGGAAACAATACTTCTAAGAATAAAATAGGCCTTGATATTGTATTACTTCTTTTGTTAACCTTGAAATGCTAACAATCAAAACATACGTTCGTAACTTCCACCGAGTCAGTATTTGTACCGTTTTGCTAGGTATTTTTGTGAGAAAAATAACGTAACGTATTTTAATTAACTATTCAATATTGTAGTTATTTTTAGTACAAAATATATTCGCTTTGTTATAAAAGAATCTTAATTTAGTTGTAGCGTACAAGTTATAACTACATACAATATTGTAACTTGCCGAAAATGGCTGACTGAATAATAGTTTCTGAACGCAAACAAGGGAAAGAGACCGCATTATTCACGAACTGTATAGCTTGGTCTCTTTCTGTCAATGTGATTATATTGCGTCATTGCGATCCAGCGATATCATTCATTCATTCTAACAATCCAAACACGATTCAGTTTAAACAAACTCATGGTACGTTTTAAAACAATTCAATTTAAGAACCTACACTGAATTGCTCCAAAACTGAATCGCTTGTTAAAAGTTCATGGTAGGCCTCCAGATCGTGCTGGCTCCCTCAATTAAGGTTGAGCCGTACGATTGCTGTTGAATGCGGGCCATCAGTGGGCCGAGTCAGTCAAAAGCGTCAGATAATTTCCTGCATTGTACTTGCATACTAAACCCTTTTTTTGTCTGGACTTTAAAAGATGAAGAAAATACTAAAGAAATTGAAGTGACAAAAAAAACAATGACTCTGAGTTTGTTCCGGCCTTTCTTCTCAAGAAGTCATTTAGCTAGGAAAAGCCGGCATCATCTAGAATAGGGTTTTGACATGAATAAGTGTTGTAAACAACCAAAATGCAGAAATAAATATGTCTTTATGTCTTTATAACTAAGCGTACCTACTGACCCTACGTCGTATCTACGTGTATCCTGGTCCCAGCTACGGGTAAGCACTACATTTACTGCGTTAGCGTACTGCCCATCTCTCTACCTGCTAGCTGAGGCCGGCTGACGCCGCCTGCCTGACTCTATTGGTTGTGGCTTTCCTAATGCTGTTTCCCTTCAGGTTCCAGGTTTACCTTAAGCTCCGGGCTACGCTACCTAGACCGCTACACCTGCTGCATCGCCTTCGGCGTCACCTCTGCCGTGGAGTCTGGCCTGCCCCGCTCATCGCACTCACACCGCCGGCACCTGCCAGCTGAGCCAACGGCCTGCGAGGATCTGCCGCTACGCGCAGCCCTTCGAGCAACCTGCCCTGCACACTACCGGAGGGAACAGCGTGGGAGACTGCAGCCCTTAGTGTTCAGGCCAGTGTCGTGTTGTTGGTCGGTCATACTCGGCATAGGAAGCGAGGTAATACTCAGCAAATAAACGCATAGAACCTTTTCTGCGTTTTACTACTACCAGAACCCGTTACAATATAGACTAGGAGCAATGTGAGGTTCTAGTTTCGATATAAGATTGTTCAAATAGATACGTGCGTAGACTTGCATATGGTGTGTAGCGCATATGGTGTAGATGTAACTAGCGGTTAAAATTGTAAGATGTAATTGACAATCTGTGAATGTCATTGGGACCAGACAGAACGTATCCCGCTCTAAAAGTAATTTTCTCAATCAGTTATTAAATAAATAACATAGTTTAAAAACAGCAAACATAAAGGTACAATAATTGTAGTCTAATGAATGTAGAACTCTTTCTTTTTAAAAGTCGCTTGAAAAAATTACCTGCTATGTTTCAAAGTACAGAGAATATTATTCTGTGCATTACAAATATTACCACATTATACTACTCGTCGGCTGAGTGACAGCAGCTGGTAGCAAAACATGGCGCGCATTTTCATGTATAAATATAATATATAATACTGCTTTACAAGACCATACTACCAACCCCCTAGACACCTCCCTAATCATGAATATTTTGTTATCAGTTGAAATAAGCAAACCTATATAAAAATATACATTAATACAGGCTTATTCCAAAATTCTCATTGAAATTTGAAATTATCATCCCCTCTCACAGATGAGAAAATTTTAATTAAGAAAGGAATCCGGAGAACACCCATTATTATTACAATGACAAACAAAAATAGGATAATAGAAAAATAAATACACGTAGGAAAAATAAACACGCCAAATGATCATAAACGCGAGTCCAAACAAAAGGAAATTCTCTCAGAAATCTGTGTACGGAAAACATTTATCGGGTCCGAGGTACTTGAGCTCAAGACGATTCGGCTTCTTGCTCAATACTGGCTCTTTTGTACGCCACACAAAAACAAGTAAAGTAAAATAATAAAATGTATTTGACTCCAAGAAAAAAACAATTAATATAATGGCAAAACAGTAGTATCTCCTAGACTTCCGCTCATCAGAATTTCATTGCAGACGTTTACAATTACCATTTGGCCGCCCCTGCGCTGTTTCACCTCCCCGGACGTCCAAACAGGATTTGTAAACGTAGTTAACTCATTAGGGCCAGGCTTTGTCTACAATCCGACCAGGAAATAATATTGGACTACGCTTAGGAATTTAACTACCGCACCCAGCCTTAATATCGGTAGATTTTTGTAAGGCAAATACGCTATTAGTATGCTTATGAAGTCGAAGTAACGGCGCCCTGCCCAACTTCGGCACTTTTTAATTTGCTTTTTTCTCATCAAAATTTGGGCTTGCCCTTTCTTAGACTTTGAACATGCACAAAGTCGATTTGTGGAATTTGTGTGAATCGGGCTTTTTTGGCGGCAAATAAATTGTGGAGGCCAAGGCAGGTTGCCGGTTGGAGTAGTACAGTTTTCTTTACAAGGCGTTTTGTTTGTAAATTGAACTATGATTCACGCTGTAATTTACTTATTGTATTGCTTTATTTGTTAATTATTATCTTTAATGACAACGATAGAAAATACACTGAAGGAAATATGCCATTCTTTATCTTATTTACTATTTTAATAATTTTCTAAACCAATTTATCTGTTCACTTTTAAGCGTAGCAAGGGCTACGAATTTATGAATGACTAGAGGGTGCTCGCAGCTACGCCTCCACTTTGATTTTAATTTAGTCGTTTTGCCCGAACCCGTGGGAATTTCGGAAAATCCCTTCTTAGTGCACCCTAAGGGTCCCCAAGGGACATACATGCCAAATTTCAGCTTCGTGCGCCCAATAGTTTTGGCCGTAGCTTGTCTGTCAGTCAGTCAATAACGCGAGGATTTTATATATAAAGATTTTATAAAATAGCTTACGTGAAGACGATTAATTTTGTATTACAAAAATCACATTTGCAAGTAAACCATTTATTAGCCCGCGAAATATGGGTGTATACGGATGAAAGGGTATACATTAAATTGGAACATGTGAATAATTGGGATTAATTTTGTCCCGAGAGGCCGAATGCAAAGAAGCGTGCAGTCCAACTATTTTGTCTGTGTAAGAATTGTAAAAGTTGATTCAATGGGATTTGTTTATTACTTGTGTTCCTAATTAATTGTGGGAGTTTGTTCCGAATATTAATATTTTCTTCCTTCCATTATTCCTTTTAGTTAAAATATTTATGCCCTGTGAATATTCAGCTCACAACTTCCATAGAATGGCGCAGCTATCACTTTAAAAAATAACTGAAAACTAAAATTACAAAACTCTTTCAATAAAAAACCCATCCATGCGGCACGTATTATGAATTTATCACTTGAAAACGCGACGAAGGAATTACTTAAAATGCTAGTTTCATTTTAAATTAGAGCTTTACGGTCGACTTCTGATAATTTGAATTTTAAGTTTTAGTTCTTAAGCTGCTTAGGTTTCAGAAAAGGTTAGTATTATACAGGGATCGATAGCGGCTTAAGTATAAAATTACTGACGCCCGTCCGTGGCTTAACGCCGTCATATCGTGTTATTAAACCGTAAGTGATACTTTTAAAATTATAGGTAGATCGCATTACCGTTGGTTTTAATTTCATACTTAGTTTATTCAATAGTTTTACAAAATCAATCAAAACGTAACGAACAGAACATCATTCACTTTGATTTCTTTTAAATTCGCGACTTGTACACGTAGTAAATTGGAATGGATTACACCAGCCGTAGTCACGACATGACGTCGCAATTTCACAAGAATGATCTCGTACCATTAACTTTGTACAAGATTTTACTTATTTTCACCTTTTTCTAGTGTCTGTAGTGAATCTTACAAAATAAGCTTGACGCACTTCTTGGTTTTCTAATGAGCTGAAATTGCATGCATGTGTATATCACGTGACGTTGCAATATTATGATGTCAAGGAAGGAGCTGATCTGTATTGGAACTGTAAGGTGACTATAGGAACTCTGCAATAAAGTGCCACAACGACATCGGCAATAGGCTCGCCTCCTATTACGTGGGACCTAAAAATTCATGGCAAAATATATCACCTCTGCCTACCCCTTCGGGTATACAGGCGTCAGTCTATAAATAAATAAATAAGTAATAACGCCATCGAGTTTGGACTCCTATGACTCGTATCTACGAGTAGTTTGATCCTATATGTTCATCGCATATGAAAAATTGTTTAAAACAAATGTGTTTCCATTTATTCTTTCAAAATTCCAATATCTGGCACCCAATATCACCCAAGTTGAAAAAAGTTCTCTTCGCCTCCTGGGGTCCCCAATTTCAGACGACGGTTTTGATTCCTTTATACAGGAAAAAATTCAAAATTTTAATGATGTTTCAGACAGGCTACTCAAAATTAATATACATTCGGCTTTTACTATTATTCGATATTGTCTTTTTGTCCCTAAATTTACACACGCGTCTTCACCTTTTTGTAAAAATCTGACTCCACTCATTCAAATTGACAAAATTATACAGAATACCCTAAGTAAAATTTTGAATGTGGCTCTGAACGACCGAGTGTGGCAACAGGCGTCCTTACCTGTGCGCTTGGGCGGCCTCGGCGTTCGCAAAATTTCTGACGTAAGCCTGCCAGCGTTCTTGTCATCGGTCCACAGCACTGCAGAATTGACCAGGAAAATCTTAGCAGCTACACTGCTTGATTCTGAGGTGCCGTGTAAGGCCGATGCCATGAACGCTTGGAGAAAGGCTTGTCCAGGAACTGAGTTACCCCGAAACTTGTTCTCCCAGAGGCAATGGGATGGGCCGCTTTGCAGCGTGGTACGAGAAAAACTCCTCAATACATCGGCCAACGCTGCGGAGCGTGCTCGCCTGCTGGCTGTGGGAGAATGGGAATCGGGCCTCTGGCTTCAGGCACTGCCATCGTCCAATATAGGTACCATGTTGGACGATACGACCTTGCACTTCGCTACTTGCCTCCGTTTAGGCGCGTCATGTGTCTCTCCACATCGCTGTCACTGCGGGGAGGCTGTCGATAGCCTTGGTCACCATGGTCTGTCATGCAGCAGGAGCGCAGGTCGTATTTCACGACACGCCAACACCAACGACATTCTGCGCCGTGCTCTTGTCACCGCTGGCGTTCCAGCCCAACTTGAACTTCAGGGCTTGGCACGCGACGATGGCAAGAGACCGGACGGGATGTCTTAACTGCCGTGGAAGCTGGGTAGGCCTTTGGTATGGGACGCGACATGTGTCGATACCCTTACACCATCCCATCTTTCCAGCACAGCAGGTTGTGCGGGCGCTGCTGCTGCTTCAGCAGAGACCCTCAAACGGCGCAAATACGTAAATCTTGTAGGAGATTATGTATTTTAGCCGTTTGGGGTCGAAACCTTTCGGCCATGGGGTCCAAGTGCGAGATCCCTTTTTAGGGATCTCGCAAAGAGACTGATCGACGCCTCGGGTGACCAGAGGGCTGGCACGTATTTAGCACAAAAGATAAGCATTGCTATACAACGAGGCAATGCCGCCAGTCTTCTGGGCACGCTTCCGATTGACTGCGATGCGGATGACTTTCATGACGCCTTCTAAATTTAATTTTAATTTATTTTTCGTCTTGTATACATCGCTATTTTTTAATTAGTACAAAAAATTTTACACAGCCCTAAGTATCTTTACCTGATCATATTTATGTAGTTAAAAAATAAAAACACTAAGTCCCAAAACTGTCTCAAAACTGTCCACAAAAATACGTGATAATTGGTAAATGCAATACTAATACTATGACCGACCCGAGTACTACGAGTATCATAGTAAAATGAACCATTGATAAATTCCCCTCCTGCCCCTCTGCGCCTGCGCCACGCCCCGACGATGCGACAAACAGTACTAAATTGCTAGCAAAAGTGAGCGTATCTAATTTCGTTGCAAAAGTTAATTGTTTGTCTACGTTTGCCCGACGCGATGGCCTATCATATCAGTTCATATCACGGGAGTATGTAGCTATGCTGCGTGCGTACTTTTTGAGTGGAAAAATCGCGAGTGCAGCTGTGTACCCATGGACATCTTATTGTGAGTGTACAAAAGTGATCCGGTCAGTGTCAAACAATTAAAACAGTACATATTGGATGCTTTTGACAACGGTGGTGGACATTTCGAAGGACAAAGGAAATACTTGTAAGTTTAGTAAATAATAAGAAAAGAAAAGAAAAGAAAAGAAAATACGTACTTAAGTAAATAATAATTTGATGCGGGCGGCTCAAAATCGGTCTGTGTTCTCCACACACCTTGAGGAAGGCCTATGTCTAGCAGTGGACGTCTCTAGGCTGACATGATGATGATAAAATAATATTTGTAAATAGCAGATGATTCTAACTTCATAAATACGCCAAAATTACTCTTTTCCTTTAGTCCAGAACACCTTCTTTTATTTTGATATTTGTTTGCTTTCTAATTACATACCTCCGTATTTAATTACTTGTTAAACGATAAATTTTACCGATCCTAAGCCCGAATGAAGTATGAAGGAGAGGGTAGAATTAACAAAATTAAAAAATAACTACCTACATTTATTATTTTTCTTCATTTTATTTTCTATGGCTACCTACATCATAAGTGCGACAGAGAGAATACGAATGAGCAGGATGGAATATTATCAATGAATTAGTGAATGGATTGTAAAATATGACTATGATTTAAGTGAGATTTTCTACAATAAACAAATGATAATAACTTTGCTCTTTATTGATATTATGAAATTCTTACGTCACATATATGATAATAATATCTTCGCTAATCTGTCCTAAAAGTTTCTGTACTAATTAAAAAATAGCGGTGTATATATTAAATAGGCTGATTTTAATTTTAAGGCATGATAAAAGTTAATTTAAGTAATATGTAACAATTATTAAATATTTAATAACCATAATGTGTTTCCATTGAATGTATTAAATAATATATTAAAAACTTATTTGAAATTGCGTTACTTTAAGTTGGGTAAAATAAATTACATTTTCAAACCGGTATGTTGCCAGAAAAGTACTTACAGCGTTAAAATATAACGTAAAATATTAAATATGCCACGAAATGATTCATTAGTTTTTTTTTATTTCATTAAACTAAAAAAAATGATTTTCTGAGAAATCCTAATGGAATAGTTTATAACTTTCCATTAGTTTCAGTCAGTAACTTATAGATTTATGCCTATTTGCTTAAGGGAAACTAATAAGTAGGGATTTTATTTTAAAATGTTACTTAATATAGTGCATTGTGTGCTGTCCACTTACGTTAAGGAAGCTTATAGCTGATGGTGAGAATAAATTGACTGCTACGCAGACGTTGTCGAAGTTATATGTAACTAAAGCTGGTCCCATACCTAGCATAGCACATTGCTGGCTGTCATGAATATCTTAGCCAGTCGTTATAGGGAGTCAGTACCCTTGATAATACTGATGGGGAGTAGACGCTCTGTGGAAAAGTAAATATTTGTGATAGAACAGCTTTCTAAAGTGAAACCTACTTGTAATAAAAACCTTTAAATAAAATAAGAATGTATTATAGTAAGGTTACTGATAAGCAAACTTATATCTTGTTAAATACTTATTTATTGTTCATAAGCTACATCCAGATACAGGGCACATAATCGTGCCCATCAAATGAATATTTGTGGGAAACTACGCGGATTCCTTGTTTAGCAGTTAGGCTCTTGAAGCACTTAACCAACAGACCAGTCAAAATATTTCCATAGACAAGCCTAAGTTATACCTTATGACTTTAAATGCCGTAAAACACTCACTTACCCTTGAGTTATAAAACAGTAAAAGTACAGTATAGAAACAGTCGATTTAAATAACTAAAACATTAGCATACCAACGAGAAACACAATGGTCATGGTGACCATTGCGTGACATGCAAAAAACACATGTTCAAGCAGTGCATTCTATCAAGCGATTTACGTCAACACTTACTTCCACGCGAGCCATGACCCAATTACTACAGACAATGGTACAAAACTAACATAACTTCACGCCTTTATCCCCCAAGAGGTAAGCAGAGGTGTATTACACACCCACACTTTGCCAGTTATGTTGCGGTCCCAAAGTTATAGTAAGCGAGCCTATTGCCATGTAACGAGCATAGTATAAAGCGAACGATAATTAACATTTTTAATACACATAATTTCGAAAAGTCACAGGTGTGTGTCCGGGGTACCTGGGGATCGAACCCGAGGCCATCGAATCGGCAGTCTGTTACGTACATCACTAGGCTATCGCCGCTGTTTACACAAAACTGGGACAAAGTAGAACTTAATTATCTATCTTCTATAGTGAGTAGTATCGCCCGTAGAATTAATACAGCAAACCATGAAATTTCGATAGCTACGCTAATTGCTTACACTATCTGATGGGTAACTATGGATTGCATTAATAGACAGAGGATGCCCGCACACATTTTGAATTGAACCGTTAATGACCGATCTCGTGGGAATTTAGGTACATCCCTTCTTACTGCACCCCTACGCACTTCAAGTAGCATAGATGCCATATTTCAGCGTCTTACGCCCAGAAGTTTCAGCTGTGCGTTGTCTGTCAGTCAGTAAAGCAAGAATTTTAATTACATTTCACTGGTCCTATTATATCACTAAGTTACTTAATAGAAAGAAGGTAAAAAGTTGCAAACAGAAAAATACCAACTAAGATTATTGTGTAGTGGCCCGTCGGTTAGGGCTTGCTTAAGTGCTTTTTTAGTACAGCAATAAGAAAAGAGCAAATTTAAGTAGATAATAGATCCTGAGTACATATTTTTTATACATTCTTCAGAGGTTGCGAGCCTAAAGAAAATTGTTTAAGCTAGTCAAAGGGCTTTTAAGAGCAAAAGTAATTTTGTTCCCTTTGTCCGCGACAAGTAATTCTCAACTACTATGTCATTTTAACTGAGTATATATTTTTGTACGTTTTACTTTTGTAATGTGTTCTTATGTAAGGTTTTTGCATCCTTGTTTAAATAGTCTATGTGTATAATTAAGTACAGGCGTTAGGGACGTTACCTTTTGTTATTAAGAAGGGTCTAGATTTTTACCGACGAAATCTGCTGAAAATGAACCGCTATGATTAAATATGCTACAAAATGTTATTATATTTGCGTCGTGACCCTTCGTACTAAGGGCGAAAATTTGCAAAAGCTTCGTGAACAAATATATATATTTTATTAATTTTATGATACACTAAGTATAATATTTTACATATGATACTTTTTGATTTATATCTCTTGACAATTAATTTTTGGCTCCTATTTTATCTACTTATACCCAACTACTTATTTGTTTACACTTTCTTTGGACGTAACAACGTAACAACCAGTGCCCTATACTGGTTGAATCTTATGAGGAAATGCATTATATGAACACAGGCTATGTCCGCAAGCACATTTCGGCATTCGGTGTAATGCTATTTGTTTAATCATATAATATTATTTTATGCGTATGGAATTCCCATGTTTACTACACGAATACACGTATAGCGTAGTGGTTTAGGCGTCCGCCTAACACGATTATTGATTCCAAGCTGGGTGTTGTTTGTTTTCGTTGATTGATTAATAATTATTTATTTATTTATTTATTTATTTATAAATTTCCACTTACAACTATTATCACAGGTTAAAACCTAATACAATAGTGTAGTTACTTTCCAAATATTTACTTAATAACTATACTAATCTACACATTCATAAGAAAAAACACAGTAAGCTGCCCTTGTGAATTCATTCAAGGTACAATGAAATAAGTCAATGCGTTGAGACAAAGTGTTGAGCGCACGCAGGGCGCGCGTCAGCGGCGCGTATCGCAGCAAGTTGGTGCGCGCGCGCGGCACACACAGCAGCGTCGGCCGCCGCCGCCGGCACAAGTACGCATCAGGGACACACAAACTCACCGAGCGCAGTACGTCCGGGTTGTGAATTTTACCTCGGAACACTTTGAACATGTACGTGGTGAGCGCCACTTCTCGTCTCACTTCCAGCTTAAAATATCCACTCATACCAATTAGAAATAATGTCGGATATAACAACGAATATCCTGGGTATATACCATATTGTTTAAAATATAAGAATCTAATGAACTTATTTTGAATTCTTTCTATCATTAACTTATATTTGACTTCGTGTGGCGACCAAAGAACGGCGTTACACTCCAAATGACTTCTTACAAGCGCTTCGTATAAAGATTTCAGTGCCCTAGTGTTTGTAAATTTGTTCGCTAGCCGTAAGATCATTCCCAAATTGCGATATGATTTTTTACAAACGTGTGTAATGTTTGTAAAGTACTACGGCACAGAAATTATGTCCACTGATGTTCCGTTTTCTATTTTATACATAGGGTAAACATAAAATATACACATCCCTTTTCGACATACGGCCATTTTCAATATTCGAACTAAAGATAGATCTGTTGATTTTAGATTCGTGTTTGACATTTAGGAGCCTATGTCAAAAAGGAATCTAAAATCTACAGATCTGTCTATAGTTCGAATATTGAATTCCGTAGATAGTCATATAATCTTCTCGTTGGAAGTAGAACTCTGTATAAAGAATTATTCAAAGTAGCCTCCATTCCAGTTGTACAGTGCAAGCAAAGTTCTGAACATTTGCATATTGTAAACATACTCGATGTTGGACAGTTCTGACGATAAGACTTCATATCCAACGTAGATGGGATAAGCTAAGCGAAGTGCGAGGAAACATGCCACAAATCGTATCATCAGAGCTATTTGTCTTGCTCTACGCAAGTAAAATTATTATCTTTCTCCGTTAAGCTTGAACACATGCCATGATGCAGTATTGTTCAGCACAAGTTTAGGTACAATGTTTTGACTGAGTCTCGCTTAGCTGAGTTGTACATCTTAGGCAGAGGTGCAGCAATAACCGCATATTTGAACACATGCATGATGCTGCATTTTTGCTACAAGTTTTGACACCCAAATGTCCTTGGACCGTTTAGTTTCGAAACACACTATGCCGAAGTTACGCGACGGAAGTTCGCCATGATTACGCCTGCAATGCGATTTGAATTACTGACGACATATTATACCGAAATTACGTTGCGTCATAGCGTACAGCGTAACTTCTGTCAGGCGTAAATTAAGCGCCAACTTTTCTAATAGTAGAGCGAAAGCGTAGTTCGTAGCACAAGCGTAATTTCGGTACTTATGGTGTGTCAGATCAGCCGAATACATCGGAACGTAAAATCAGCCGCGGAACTTCGGTCGCGTGACTTCGGCATAGTGTGCTTAGACACTTAGAATGCAAATACCGCGGTATGAGGTATCTAGACAGTTTTGAGGCAGTGGATGTTTGCTGGAGTGTGGTTTGTATTATTAAGTAAACTTGGTGTTTCATGTAAGTTGAAATTATGATAACTAATGCACCACTTCCGATATACCAGTATCTGATGTGAAACTGTCGAGTATGCATTACTTGATAATTACTTTAAATTTGTTAATATTTTTTTAGGCTTTTATACTTCGACATGGAAAGTGAGTTATAACTGAATGGTAGCTAAATCAGAAAACTTCATTGCATATTATTCTGCAATATCGTATTACGCTAAACAACAAAATAACAACATTCGTAGTCACAGCCAAATCTCTGCGCGCGGCGACCTTAAACCAGCCTGTTAACCCGCCATACTTTCGCAAATAGAATTTAAGATAGTGGCTTCAATCCAATTGGGTTTGCTCACTGTGAATTAAATCTGCAGTCGTTCACGACGACCGCGATGCCGGCTCTATTTTAAAACTCAGTGACTCTGGGGGATTAAAAATTGTGTTTTCAGGTTCTTTGGTGGTCAAAGGTCATAAATATAATGTCAGATTTTAAAGACGAAATAAGGACGACTGAGTTTGTTCTATTCTGATATAGTGGCAATTTGTAGGGCTCGGCGAACGGCAAGTCAAATCACGCTATATGACATGACTTGCCTTGTTCTAATGCCTTTTCGAAATTAAGTGCGTATTAAATTGTTAATTATCGCTTGCCGCGTGCCTCGAAGAGCATGTTAAACCGTCGGTCCCGGCTGTCATGAAGGTCTTTGACGTTACGGGGAGTCAGTAGCTTCAAATAAACTGATACTGGTCTAAACCATGGAATATCGCTATTCCTTTGGGTTGCTGAGGTCAGACGACTATGTAGAAAAAATTATATTCCGTCATATCTGGTTAGACTCGTAAGCGGACCTCGGGCTCCACGGCGTGTAAGTCTTGGATGCAACCGGGATAGCGCTAGGACGATGATACCTATGTGCTATTCTTATGTAGTGGCAGTTTCTAGCGCTCATGGAGTAACTTGACTTGCCATTCGTAATAGATCGGCAAAGTTAAGCACTGCTTGCACGGATCGCCACTTGGATGGATGACCGTACTGCTCAATGTGGCACTTACCCAAGGCGCTACTGTGCATTTGAGGGCACGGTAAAGCTGTCGGTCCCAGTTTTAGTTCTAGGACAAGAATCGTCAAAACGCGTCGGAGACCTTTGGGTGGTCTTAAAACTCATAATAAAACTCAAAAACATGCCAGGAGAACATAAAACTACAGGCGTGACGTCACAAATTGTTGTTAACGTAAATAAAATTAAAATCAGTTCAAACTAGTGATTTTTTATTGTAGAAAGACTTATAAACTAAGTTGCTACAACATAAATTGTGCGAAGGAGTTTATGTGTTGTGTAAGGACAGAAACAATAAATGTAAACATATTAACCTTCTGGAACAGTGATATCTACCCGTACTTTGGTGAAAATAAGGTGAATTTACAAATATATAACTTTTATTCGTCAGTGACTTATTTCTAGTGTGTGCGCACCCTTAGACCGCCTAGTGCTTACATCCACAGCGCTAAGTGTCATTATTTACTACCGTAAACACACTTTTATCAATTCGACCGTTGCAGCGCCATCTAATGCTCCACTAGTGTATTACCTATGACTTCATTCAGCTCAACTTTGCTACAACAACAGTCAACATGTCGAAGTGCGGTGGTTGCGGTCGATTCATATCTCCGGCGGACGCCGCGAGATGTCACAGGTGTAGCGCCATGTATCATCGTCGTTGTGTGGCATTACCAGTGAGTGTAAAAAAACCAGGCCAACGGATAACAAAGCCGATACTCCGGTAAGGGGCAGCGGTTCTTATCAGACTGTGGGTAGGAGTACTCCCGGTGATGCTTCGGAGCTGTCCACCTCAGCTGATTGTGGTGACCTGCAGCTGTCTGACAGCGTTTTCACGACCGGGACGTCAGTAACTGCACATAGTCTGAATGAGGAGATCACGACCGAGATGCGTATATTTCGCGATAATATGCGCAGCATTAATAAGGAACTGTTGGCCTTTCGGGAAGAGATGGCAGAGATACGAGCATCAGTCAGGGCTTGTGAGAGTCACCTAGAAAAACTGGATGAGCGAGTAGTCGCTATAGAAAAGCAGGTGCAAGTAAGGGATCAATTAGACATGCATGGCGTAGTTGCTCAACTCAAACGCGAAATCAATGACCGGGACCAGGATTTATTCGCGTTTGATGTCGAGATTTCGAACCTACCCGAGGTTAATGGTGAGAATGCGGTTCACACGGCTTTGCAGATAGCCGCAAAACTTGCCGTTAACCTTAGCGCACTAACCTTAATTTCTAATAACGTTATTACTAACCATTCGTAAATTTTACGACAGATGGAAACACCAATATTTATTTAATCAACTGTATTTATGACACAAAACGAACTTATTAAGCAGTCTTAGTTTTCTCTTAATCAAATAATATCAGCTGTTTTAAAATATTCTACATTGAACAATGGTTACACATAGAAACAATATGCTCCCTGCAAATCGCTTTTTTGCAGCCCTTGCAGAAGTTTGTGGCCATACGAGTTTTTTTTCAGGACAGTAGCTGCAAGTTTTGCGTTTTCTAGGAACTTCTTAAGGGTCATCAATTTTCAAGATCTCCGCGTTGATCTGCTTCAATTTCATTGCAAAGTGATCGTCTGAAATCTCTCTTGCAGCCAAGGCTTCATCAGTTCGTCCGCCATTTCTAACGCAAAAGGCCTCCTTTTCATGGTTTTTTTTCCATTTCGGATCGCATTAGATACGTGAATGACATATGCGTTCACTATTGACAGATTTAGGATGTCGTAAAACAAGCGCAGTGGCCATCGATTGGTCTTACGGCTGGTACTCATGATCGAGCACATCTGGTCTACAGTGTCAACCACACCCTTTGTACAATTGTAGAATTCAATAATTTCGGGCTTTTTTGATTCGATGTTGCTGGCAAGTTGATCATGTATGGTAGAAAGAAGGTAAACTACCTTATTTGACTTCGGTTTGTAAGACACCAAAGTCATTTCCTTATCGAAACTAAATATGGAAGTACCTACTCGTCTATTTCTAGAATTCGTCATTTCTTTGGGAATCTCTCGCTTATTGCTTCGTAGAGTACCTACCACTGTGAGCTTATATGGCGGTATCAACAGTTCAGCAGCTAGAGGAACCGATGTGAACCAATTATCCATGATTATATTCCGGTTCCACCCGGTTTGTTGTTTGTATTCACGGTTTGTTGTTGTTTGGTTTGTGTTCGACCCATGAAATGTTAAAATTTTGTAAAAACCATGCAAAACTTTTAGTCATTTCTAAAGTATAGTAATTATTACGTCTTATTATAACATTAAAATAATATGTTCATTAGTAATTATTGAAAATAATTGACAAATAAATAAATGTACAACTTTGAAAAACAGTTACGTAGTTACTAACCTTTCGTAAATTTTACGACGATCACTCGATATATCCCGATCTAATGAGCGTGCATCCGCAATGAGTGTTTGCGGGTCACTGGCGATGCGAATTAGGAAGGTATTAGAAACGGGCGGGGTGGTGGGGGTCGGGATCTAACGGAAACACTTAAAACGCACTAGGTACGTCGTAGTTTTGACGAATGGTTAGTGACACAGGGTTAAAATAGAACAACGCGATATTGCTTGCGCTGAGCGCGTTGGTCCACGCCACATCATTTCGACGGACGCCGCCGGCCCGGAGCGTAGGCCCCGCCCCCTCACTGTGCGCCTGGCTTGTCGCAATTTGCGTGACGAGTTGTTGTCGAGCGCGCGTGTGCGCCGAGGTGCAACGTCCGCCGACTTGGGTATTCCCGGTCCTGCACGGCGCTTCTACATCAACGAGCGCCTTACGAAAAAGAACCGGGATTTGTTTCATAGGGCGCGGACTGTCGCCCGTGACCTCGGCTTGAACTATGTTTGGTGCCGACGGGGACGTAACTATGTGCGTAAGAGTCAGGGAGACAAAGCTTATTGCATACGGGAAGACACGGACTTTGAGAGTGTTTTTGGTCCGACCCTGTAATAGTTTAATTCAAAACAACAAGTTACATTTAATGCGTAAAATCCCTAATCTGTTTCGGTTGTCATGGGCCATTTCTTTTAAAAAGAAATACTATTTTTGTATTAACACTGTTATATTTGTACATTATCTCACAACTGTTCTATCACCGATGGTTCGGCGTTACACCGAAACCGTATGGTTCCTAGACGATTTGGGAAAAAATGGACTGTATCTAAAGGATGGCGAGTTCTGGTCGCCTAGGATTGGAGAGGGAGAGAAAGTATGGTGTAGAAAGGAACCTCTTACCTTGTACGGAAATCATCTTCTTCTCAGAAGGGCAGTCTCCTGGTGTTTTCGAGATGAAGCTGCTTGATTCACTCCACTACACAAATCACTTTCACTCACGAGCGGTTTTGTTGAGTTTTGTATAAGCGGTAATAATTATATATGGCGGATACGGCGCGGTGCGGTACGGTATAGCGGACAAGATCTCAGCGTCTCGAATCTTCTGCGTCGCCGTTGAGCAAGGCGGCCAATAGCGAGGTGTTTCGGGAAGGGATTTATGAAAAGGATCGCTCGGATTGGCTGAGCAGCGACAAACCATTGACGTTGACGTGATTAGTTCTCGATGGAAAGGTAGATGGCGCTACCATATCCCCCCGGCCCTAAAGGGTTGCCTTTAAAAGAAATAGAATTGAACTTAGCTATGTTGGGTGTACTACCGCATAACCCATCAATAGGCTAAGACAGCGATATGATAATAAAATTGATCTAAATTAACTTTAGCGAAAACTACTAACGCAATAACAGCGAAAACTACTAACTAAATACTTAAACTAAGAGGTAGATCCAACTTCAGGCTAGATCTCACTGAGTTGGAAGCGGACAGAGACGTACAACAGGGCGCACGTAGCTCCCCTTCGCGGTTTTCACGGTAACAACGCGGGTTGTACCGTCCTTGGAAGTATGCAGTTTCTCTACTATGACTAACGGCCATGAAAGCGGCGGAGCATTATCATGTATTATGACGACCAACGTACCCTCCTGTACAGGGGATGCAGGACTATTCCACTTGGATCTAGCCTGAAGCTGGTGTAGATATTCCGCACGCCAGCGCCGCCAGAACGACTGCACGAGTTTATCCAGCAGAGTATGTCTCTGGAGCAAGCTTGAAGAGTCTGCTTCAGGAGCCGGAAATGACGATAATGGCACTGTGTTCATAAAATGTGCAGGGCTTAACGCGGATGGTTCAGCAGGGTCAATACTCAATGCCGTGAGTGGACGCGAGTTGATCAGTACCTCGACTTGATTGAAACAAGTAGCGGGAACAAGTTCAATCAATTTACTAACGTGGTTGGCGACAAAAGTCTGCCAGCGATGAGGAGAAGAATGAATCCAAGCGAACACTACTTTGGAGTCGGAAAATGCGTATATTTTATTAATAGGGTAGTGGGGCAAAACTGTGGCTGTGGAATGTCAGTCGGTATTAAATAATTATCTGCATAACGCAAAAAAAAGGACAAAACTAAGATCGTGTGGACAGAGGAGGCGAATAAAGTATTCGATCAATGTAAACTTAGCTTACAGGATGCGGTTACATTGTTTCACCCGTTGCGAGACGTGAACTTATCTTTGATGACCGATGCGTCCAGCTCAAGCGTGGGAGCAGTGCTTCAACAAAAGGTAGGTAAGTAATGTATATCAACCGTTAGGATATTTCCCTAAAACATTGACAGAGGCGCAGCAAAAATATAGCGCGTACATATGATTGAGAATTATTGGCGATATTTTTGGCTATGAGGCATTTCAGGAACATGTATGAAGGCCGACCTCTGACAATTTTTACGGATCATAAGCCCATAACGTACGCTTTTATCAAAAGTAATTCTGATGTAGATAGTCTTAGGCGAATTAGGCAATTAGCTTACATTAGTGAATTTACCACCGACATACAGCATATTAGTGGGGAAGATAACGTGATAGCGGACACGTTATCGCGCATAGAAACAATAACATGTCCCACGGCGATAGATTTCTCAGAAGTCGCATTACGTCAACATAGCGATCAGTACCTTGCGCAAGCGTTACAAGTAACAAAGAACAGTAAATTGCAATTTAAACAAATTTTGTTACCTTTCTGTAATCAACCCATTTATTGTGAAATATCTACAAACAAAATGAGACCTTACTGGAACTGAAAGATTTTCGACGTACAGCTTTTGATTCAGTTCATAATTTAAGCCATCCCGGAATTCGTGTCAGTAAGAAGTTAGTAACTGAGAGATATTTTTGGCCGTTTATGAATAAGGGCATTGTTGCATGGGCGAAATCATGTATCCAATGTCAACGCGCTAAAATACATAGACACACAGAATCGCAATTAGGTACTTTCCCTAGTGCAGACCGATTTACGCATGTACACATAGATATTGTAAGACCCTTGCCAATTACAGCAGATGGATACAGGTATTGTATAGCATTTCCGACCCGTGATATTACGGCAGAAACTGTAGCTGAAATAGTCTTTTCTGGTTGGGTAGCTCGTTTTGGTTGTCCTGTTAAGCTAATTAGCGATCAGGGCAGAGAGTTCGATAGCCAATTGTTTACCCAACTCATGAAATATTTAGGTATTGACAAAATGCGTACTACAACTTATCATCTGGAAAGTAATGGCATGATAGAACGTTGGCATAGAGCATGTTTGAAATAGAAAAAACTATGGTCACACTATGAACTGTCAAATCATTCACTCTTTTTGAGTCTTTGTCGGATCCGGATAGAAAAATTGTCTGGTCCCACGCCGTATCTTTAAATTTGGAACCCGACTGAATACCGCTTCTTTGATCTATAACCAGCACTGGTATATTGTGATAAAAGATAAACTTGTAACATACTGAACATTGTAAAACTTGTGTGAATCCGCCAACGTGCATCGTGATCTGAAGAACCTGACCATTGGACTGGTAGCTATAACGATTTCGTCATTATTTTGGCCAAAAGTATGAGTGTAATCTGTTCTTGAGTAGACCTATAGGTCTACTCAAGAAAATCACCAGGAGATCCCAGGTAAATTTGCACATATACCTATTACTTGAATTCATCGCTGTGAAAACACAGTACATAGGTGTTTAGATCTTTGCCTTGGCTAGACCAGACTGGATGAATTAATCGCTTCCACTGTCTTCTGCAAACCTTTCCCAGCCTTCCAGCCAAACTCTAAACACATGTTTGGTACCAGAGCGCTGTTGTATCTAGCCGTTGATTGTATCTAAACTCAGATTGGTACTGTACAAGCTTGTATCTGAGCTATATATCTCATTTGTTGACAGTATTGTAGTGTTTGTCAGGTCAGTATTGCCTTTAATACATAATATTTATTTGTATTAGTTGACCTACTTATTTTGAAACACATGTCATACATAACCTCAAATCAGTAATTGTTTGACTTGAATTGTTGAAATCTAGCTTAAATTTGTTGTTGTTAGAAATAATAAGTCGGTTCGATTGGACACATAACAGTTGTAAGTGTCAATAGATTTAGTTAATTGCATATATTGAGTTTGAAACATTATAACATTCAAACTTGACCTTGCATCTTGGGCGGGCCACATTGATAATACTAGCTTTCGCCCGCGGCTTCGCCCGCGGCTTCGCCCGCATGAAATTTTAATAAAGAGTAGCCTTTGTACTTCCCCAGGTTTCAGACTATCCATATCAAATTTCATTACAAACGGATCTGCACATTAGCCGTGTAGCATACATATATTATAAACAGATAATAAGTACTTAAAATTACTTTTGTTTTTATAGTCGTCAAACTTCAGGTAAAGATTAGTATGTAGTGTATATTATTAAAGTTATTGAAGAGCTTATATACCTACTGAATAGAATTGCAGCAAAAATAAAAACTGAAAGCATTACCAGAAAGTACAAAATCAGACCGCCCCTCCTCCCCACTGCGCTTCAGCGCACCAATTCATACTCTCGCGCTTTTAATAACGCTGCGCTTAGGTCAATTATATCGTAAGCTCTATTCTGCATTCATATTGGGGTATTTGAGGAAAATATGTCATCCGCCATTTTATGGCGACAGCCATCTTAGATTTTTCATAGTGAGCCCTATTCTACCAATCATGCCCTTTCATTCGATACCCATATTGAGTTATTTGTGGCAAAATGTAATACGCCATTTTGCGGCGACAGCCATCTTCGATTTTTCATAGTGAGCTCTATTCTACGAATCAAGCCCTTTAATTAAATACCCGTATTGAGGTATTTGTGGAAAATAAGTAATTCACCTTTTTGTGGTGGCAGCCATCTTGGATTTTTCATAGTGAGCTCCATTCTACCAATCAAACACTTTCATTAGATACCCATATTGAGGTATATGTGGAAATATCTAATCCGCCAGTTTGTGGCGGCAGCCATCTTGGATGTTTCATAGTGAGCCCTATTCTTCCAATCAAGCCCTTTCATTCGATACCCATATTGAGTTATTTGTGGAAAATATGTAATCCGCCATTTTGCAGCGACAGCCATCTTGGTTTTTTCATAGTGAGCTCTATTCTACGAATC
Organism: Euclidia mi; assembly: GCA_944739405.2. Classification (NCBI taxonomy): domain Eukaryota; kingdom Metazoa; phylum Arthropoda; class Insecta; order Lepidoptera; family Erebidae; genus Euclidia; species Euclidia mi. The sequence goes on from OX123182.2 coordinate 10,023,282, forward strand.
AAGCCCTTTCATTTGATACCCAAATTGAGGTATTATTGGAAAATAAATAATCCGCCATTTTGTGGCAGCGGCTATCTTGGATTTTTCATAGTGAGCTCCATTCTACCTATCAAACCCTTTCATTCGATACCCATATTGAGTTATTTGTGGAAAAAATGTAATCCGCCATTTTGCGGCGACAGCCATCTTGGATTTTTCATAGTGAGCTCTATTCTACGAATCAAGCTCTTTCATTTGATACCCATATTGAGGTATTTGTGGAAAATAAGTAATTCACCTTTTTGTGGCGGCGGCCATCTTAGATTTTTCATAGTGAACTCCATTCTACCAATCAAACCCTTTCATTAGATACCCATATTGAGGTATTTGTGGAAATATGTAATCCGCCAGTTTGTGGCGGCAGCCATCTTGGATGTTTCATAGTGAGCCCTATTCTACCAATCAAGCCCTTTCATTCGATACCCATATTGAGTTATTTGTGGAAAATATGTAATACGCCATTTTGCGGCGACAGCCATCTTGGATTTTTCATAGTGAACTCTATTCTACAAATCAAGCCCTTTCATTTGATACCCATATCGAGGTATTTGTGGAAAATAAATAAGACGCCATTTTGTGTCAGCGGCCATCTTAGATTTTTCATAGTGAGCTCCATTCTACCAATCAAACCCTTTCATTTGATACCCATATTGAGGTTGTTGTGAAGTAATATGTGATTCGCCATTTTGTATCGGTGGCCATCTTGGATTTACAATCATTTAAATATTATCTTTTAATCTCGATGACAATATGAGTGTATACCAAATATCAGATCAATCATCAGGAAGGGGGTAAAATTCCAATTACCTACTAAATTTGACCCAAGCAAACAAATAAAGCTAATATAGGATTTTCGCCGACTTAGTTGATACTTTTCCTTATAGTATGGCAACATTATACATTTTTTTTATAAATTGTAGCCTATGTGTTATTCTGATGTATAAACTATATTACTGTAAAGTTTCATCCAAATCCGTTCAGTAGTTTTTGCGTAAAGAGTAACAAACATCCATCCATCCATCCATCTTCACAAACTTTCACATGTATAATATTAGTAGGAAGTAGGATTGATAATATTGTTAGGTAACACATACTCTACTATTGTATATCATAAATTATAACCCAGTGAGCCTGTCTGTTGCAAATAATTAATTAATTAATTTAAAGTTCAACCTTTAATTTGCTGTAAGTTTAATAAGACCTTTGTTTTTGTGTCAATATAATTTTGTTGGGCAGTAAGTACCTGTCACTTACTTGCACCAGCAGTAAACAGGCTAATACTTTGTTGGTTTCAAAGAATTAACAAATATTAAGTTTTAATTGATAGTATTATTTAGCGCTTGTCCGAGCTTTTCTGAGAACTTAATTATGTCAGCTATCAAGGACTTGCGTGCGGCTGCAGCTGGTGCCATTGCATCAGATTTGCGCTGATTTGCCTCAGCCAGTGCCTTGGTGAACCGGCCTGATCGCCAGCAGGCCTTACTACAAAGATATGAGCGGATCGATGATCGCCTGGCAAGTGTGGAACAACAATTTCGTACTTTCAGCGCTTGCTGTCTCGAAGTGTCAGTTAATGACTTCACCGCTGACTAGCGAAATAGAGTCTAGAGCAGATTTTAGATCTGTATGATACTGTCTCCAACTGTGCAAGTCAGTTAATTGCCGAGAGGGACGGGCAACCCGCCCTGAAGCAGGAGCTTCCTAGGACAGCACCGGGACTGGTGAGTAGGCTTCCCACTTTAGACCTCCCGCATTTTGATGGCTGCCTAGGAAGCTACCTGGGCTTCGTTAATTTATTTGACAGCCTGGTCGACGACAGGGCTGACCTTCGGCCGGCTCAAATGTTGGCCTACTTGATGTCGGTTCTAGATGGGGAGGCCAAAGGCCTCATCCAGCATCTGCCCGTGTCTGACGAGGCGTACCGGATGGCTCGGGACTTAATTACCCGTAGGTACCACAACAAGCGTGGCCTCGCAGACACCCACATTGAGCAGATTTTGAGCTTGCCCACGCTCACCCGGGTCTTTGGGTTGCGCACCCAACTTTTGAACCTGCTCTTGGTGGCAGTAAACGCACTTAAGTGCTTGGACCTGCCCATGGACCAATGATCCTACCTATTGGTGCACATTGTGCTCAAAAAGCTGCCTGCCGACCTGAGGTCGCGATTTTAACAGCGCTTTGGTGGGGATTGCGCGACCCATCTGCCTCCCTTTGCAGACTTGGAAAAGTTTCTCGAGGATGAGTGCCGGGTCTTGGACAACTCCGGTGGTGACACGCCGGCTAAGTCGCAGCCGCCCAAGGTCAAGGAGCAGGCTCGCGTTCACACCCGAGCCAATGTTGACCGGCGCCCTCCTCGCTTTGCAGTCACGCAGAGCCCAGCGGAGTGCTCTTACTGCAAGGTCACGGAGCACAGAACGGCCAGTTGTAGGGCATTCTTGGACCTTCATGTCGACTCTCGTAGGCGCATCGCGAATGCCCGCCGCCTTTGCTTCTCTTGCTTGGGATCCCACTACCAGCGAGACTGTCCAAACTCTCGCACCTGTACTCACTGTGGAGGACAGCATTTGGACATTCTCTGCATGAATGCCAGAGAGGTAGGCCGCTTTTTCAATCAGCCGAAGCCGCGCACGGGCGGGTGTTTTGAAGGTGGCAGCCGAGGCTCACCGGCGTGCAGCCGAGAGTCGCCTCGCTCAATTGACCGCCGCTCACCCCGCTTGGAGAACCGTAGCGTGCGCACGCCTTCTCTCTCTCGCGCACCTGAATGTGCGACTGTTCAGCGTCACCAGCACCATGACTGCTGCCCTAGGTATTCCCCTCCTTTGGCGGAGCGTCCCCGTCTTGACTCGCGCCCACCTCGTTTTGGGCGTGTGCGTCATTATGACCCCCCACAGATGGCACGCGGATCGAGTCATCGCGCCTTTGAGGACTTTAGACCGCACCCTCGGTTTGATTTGCCTGGTCCTGGCCAACGGTCGCCGCCCAGGCAGAACTAGACGAATTGATAGGTATCTTGGCCTCCGCTGGTTATGAGTTGCGCAAATGGATCTCCAACTCACCAGCGCTTTTGGAAGGCTTGCCAGAGGACAGCAGGATTGACCTGGGACGAACCTCTACGCGGTACTCTTGTTGAGGAATGGACCTCTTTTGTATCCTCACTGCCTGCCGTCAATGAGATCTCCCTGCTTCGTCCCATCCTTCCTCCCGGGAAGTACAAGGCAACCCTTCACGGGTTTTGTGATGCCTCGGAGCATGGTCACGCGGCCGTGGTGTTGCTACTACTTACTTGCTCACAGTCAGTGCCTCAGGTCAGGTGAGGGTTTCCCTGATCATGGCAAAGAGCAAGGTTGCACCCCTTCGGACATTTCTGACCATCCCGAAATTGGAGCTCTCGGGAGCAGCCCTACTTGTACGCTTATTGAATCACGTGTCTAACACTTTGGGTAAAACAATTTGTATTAATGCGACCTACGCCTGGACGGACAGCCAAATTGTTCTTTGTTGGTTGAAAGCGTCTGTCCACACTTTGGAGGTATTTGTCGCTAATCGCGTTTCCCAAATCCAAAAATCCGAAGTCACGCTTGTTTGGAGACACGTGCCAGGTGAGCTCAACCCCGCTGCTAGCGCCTCGCGCGGATACTTAACGCCTAGTTTGATAGGTCATTCGCTGTGGTGGGGTCCGGAATGGTTGAGTCGACCAGAAATTGATTGGCCTCGAACGCCAGTTTTGAATACTTCCAATTTGCCGGGTCTACGAACACTCACTCTTGAGAAGGTGGAATGCGCCTTCGACCCCAATTTCTTGTTGAATCGCTACAGCTCCCTTGACAAGTTGTTAGGTGTTACTGCTTGGATAAAGCGTTTTGTTTTTAATTTTAGGCACCCACAACAGAAACGACTGACACCGTTTCTCTCACCACAGGAACGACAGGAGTCTCTCACTTTTTGGGTTCGTTATGTGTAATTGGCGCATTTTGAGAGGGAGATTGCTTTCCTTAAGTCAGGGAAATCGAAATTATCGGGAGCTGTATCTAAATTGAACCCCTTTTTGGACGAAACGGGTCTCTTGCGCGTTAGAGGGCGTCTCAAGAACGCCAACCTCCCTTACGGGGCACGTCACCCCCATTTGTTACCCAAGGACGGTCACTTGGTACGTTTGTTGGTAACTGACCGTCACCTTAAAAATTCGAATGCTGGTTGTAATGCGCTGTTGGCCATTTTGCAACGCGAGTTTTGGATTTTGTCTGCCCGAAGAATTATTCGGAGGGTAGTCTTTCGCTGCATCCCTTGCTATAAGCTCAAGGCTTCTACCATGCAGCCCTTGATGGGAGACTTACCGGCAGATCGCGTAACTGAGAGCAGGACGTTTGACGGTGTTGGCAAGGATTTCGCTGGTCCCTTTTTGGTGATAACATCGACACTTCGAAACAACAGGACTATTAAGGCCTACTTGTGTGTTTTTGTTTGTCTCTCCACAAAGGCCGTTCATTTGGAACTGGTTTCCTCGCTTACGACCGAGGCGTTTGTAGCCACATTTGACAGATTTGTATCCCGCAGAGGGCTGTCTTCATTGATCCGTTCTGATTGCGGCACTAACTTCAAGGGCACCTATAATTATTTGAATGACGTTGGTAATTTCCTTGAAACCAACAAGGCTGAAATAGGCTTGCCCGACGTGGGATAACTTGGTTGTTTTCCCCACCAAATTATCCACACTGGGGTGGTATTTTTGAGACCGCTGTAAAATCAGCCAAAACACACTTGCGCAGGACAATCGGTGAATCTGTCCTTACATTTGAGGAACTCGCAACTGTGTTTTGTAAGATTGAGGCCGTTTTGAACTCTAGGCCATTATGTCCGATCTCCTCAGATCCGAATGATTTGGAAGCTCTTACGCCGGGCCATTTTTTGATTGGTCGCCAACTTGTCGCCTTGCCTGAGTACCCCTATATTGATACGAGCCCTAATCGTCTCTCGCATTTTGAATTGGTACGCCAGTTTGAGTAAACTGGCGTACCAAGTCAGCTTTTGGAAACGCTGGAATTTGGAATATTTGCACATACTCCAGCAACGCGTTAAGTGGACCGACAAGACCGATCCACCCAAGATTGGAGACTTCGTTTTGATCAAGGAGGCTAACCTTCTGCCACTCAGATAGCGCAGGGGGCGCATTCTTCGTTTGGTAACTGGGGCTGATGTAGTTCCCCGATTTGCTGAGGTCTTGGTGGACGGTTCGATTCTGAGGAGAGCGGTTGCAACATTGTCACGTCTACCAACCGATTAGCGGACGGGTAGGCCGGTCCGGGACGGGTGGATGTTTGAAATAGAAATATTTTTTGTGATAAGTCAAATCGATTATAACAGTTTAGTAGCGTGTTACTTTGTCCATTGTAAATTTCTGACTATGGTCACACTATGAACTGTCAAATCATTCACTCTTTTTGAGTCTTTGTCGGATCCGGGTAGAAAAATTGTCTGGTCCCACGCCGTATCTTTAAATTTGGAACCCGACTGAATGCCGCTTCTTTGATCTATAACCGGCACCGGTATATTGTGATAAAAGATAAACTTGTAACATACTGAACATTGTAAAACTTGTGTGAATCCGCCAACGTGCATCGTGATCTGAAGAACCTGACCATTGGACTGGTAGCTATAACGATTTTGTCATTATTTTGGCCAAAAGTATGAGTGTAATCTTATAGGTCTACTCAAGAATATCACCAGGAGATCCCAGGTAAATTTGCACATATACCTATTACTTGAATTCATCGCTGTGAAAACACAGTACATAGGTGTTTAGATCTTTGCCTTGGCTAGACCAGACTGGATGAATTAATCGCTTCCACTGTCTTCTGCAAACCTTTCCCAGCCTTCTAGCCAAACTCTAAACAGAGCACTTAAAGTGGCGCTTAAGGCACGTTTTAAATGCGACACAAATTGAGAACGTCAACTGCCCGCCGCCTTATTGCGATTGCGCGCGGTACCACGTATATCGTACTGCGATACGGGAGTAAGCGCTGCAGAACTTACTATGGCCAAACATTACGTTTGCCTGGTGATTTTTATGATGAGGTAAGTATTAAAATCTCCGATGCGGAATATGTAGATAGGTTAAAAACAGCAATCACTAGTTTACGACCTAAACCAGCATCTCACCAAACGTCGAAATCTTTGTTTATTCATCCTGATCTAGATTAGTGTAGAATGGTATTCATACGTAATAACTTGGTATGTCGTAGCTTGCAACCGCCCTACGACGGTCCCTACCCGGTGGTCAAACGCCGCGGGAAGGTCTTGATGATCAAAATAGGAGATAGAATAACGTCTATAGGATTAGACATGTTAAAACCTGCATATGTGTTGAATGAAGACACTGTGAACGACGATGACGCAGTAATTATACGCACTACGAGCGGCAGAGTGGTAAAGAAGCCCTTAGGATTTATTTAAGTAATGTAATTTATGTCGTCGTTGAAATACTTCTTTGAATAACGATTGTGTCATCGACGATCACAGTATTCAAATGCTGTAATTTGTTATAATGTGTACCTATGTTATTAATTGTGTTAACAGGAACGCAACTTGATACGCTATTCTATCGTAATCGTGACGCCTACGCATCGAGCGAGACTGTTGACTGGCAAATTGTTTCAACTTAGGACGACTAACAGTACTCATTTTATGCTTTGTATTATTTCAAGGTTATAACTTAGAATATTGAAGTTAATATTCATTGTATTTTTGTAGTTTTTTTTCTTTTTTTGGCAGGTGAGTACTGTAGGGACACAAGTGTATTGTTACTCTGTGGTTAGGTAGCTTTGCTCGCCAGTCAGTACGTCAGTCATTGTCGCGCTCGGTCCGTGGTCGCACGCTTTGTATCTGGAATGTATTTTACATTTTACACATAATAATGTGTAACATACATTACAGCGCATAGCATGTGAATAACTACATTATACGTAATTGTAAATAATTCCACCCATAACTATATAATCCTATGTATTTAATAGTGAACTTTTACCTACCAATGTGCTGCCAAACTTAATGGACTTGTTAAAGGAATTAACCCAATTAGCGTGAATGGATCGTGAATGGATCGCATTGGTGCCGAAGTGCATTATGATGACCTACATATACCGTTATCTGTCGTATTGAATTTCCGTAAAGCTAACATTCTGGACATGGGCTTAGCTGCATCAAGGATCGGGTTAAATTTTAGGAGCAAAGAATTCACCTATATGTAGTAATATCCTTTGTTACTATGTATAAAATGAAGGCTATTCCGAAGAAGACGATTGTTTGCCGATATTCTCATTTCATCCACGTAATCAGCCCCGTATATATAGGTATATGCGTCTTTCGTGTGCGCAAAACTTTTTTGACGTGACAACGTCTTATAAATTGGTTTGCCGGGTGACACTTCAAGAAACTGCGTTACGCTCCGCTCACGTTATGCGCTCACAATGAGAGCGAGTGAGAGGCACGCGTCCCGCCTAAGAGCGAGAGAGACAGACATAAAAAGTGAAAGGCACGCGTCTTTCATCCTTCTTCCTACTATACGAATGAATATTCACATTAAAATTATTTTACCACTCAAAGTCGTTGTCACGTAAAACTTTCGCCCGTATACCGACTTTACAGGCAACCAATTTTTTTTCGCTATGCGAAGGCTTACGCCGTAGTCCCAGGCTGGCCAAGTGATGACTTCGCATATCTTTCAGTAACTTTATAGAGAACTCTCGGCATCGGTTCAAATCTACGGCGCGCACTATTGATTTTTCGGAGTTATGTGCGTATTGTATTGTTAATCATCGCTTGATCCGTGCCTTGGAGAACACGTTAAGCCGTCGGTCCCGGCTGTCATTAGAAACTTTGACAATCGTTATAGGGCGTCAATACCTATAAATAAACTGACACCAGTACAACGCTTGATAGAATGCTCGCTAAAACGCGCTCATTTATTGTTTTGTAATGTAACATTACCAAAAATGCTACATCATCATCAGCCTTTGACAGTCCACTGCTGGACTAGGCCTCTCCTTTGAAAGGAGGAATTGGCATACTATACCACGCTGGCTAAACGGGTTGGTATAGGGTTTGTATCAAGTTTTCCTTCTCTTATAGTGCTGTTCTCTGCATAATATGCTCCCTATGTCGGCTCTTACGACACCCATGGGATGATATGGGGTGGTGACATTCCGTATTCTTAATCCGTCACCATACGGACGAAAATGCTTATTGCAAGTATTTACTATACGATTCTATGTGACATGATTAGGGTTTGAGTCGCGAGTTGTCTCGTCTCTCGAAGTCCCGGGGTCATTTTGAAAATTTAGTTGTCTCGGGTCCCGAGACTTTCCGGTCGAGACTCAAGACAGGACACAGTTGTTGAAATTTTATTGTATTGCAATAATTGTATTATTAAATAATCTGTACTTAAGTATAAGTGTAAGTATGTTGTGGCACCCACAACATATTGTTTCAAGTGAGGATCTAACCCACAACACAGGACGCAGTGCTAAATGGTAGAGCGTTCCCTTAAATCGCTACTGCGTTCGTACAATCAACAAATACTTGGTATTAATATGACTTATTTAGGTGGTAACTGTTATTTGCTGTTGATTGAATATTTGTAAAGTTCCCCACAATACAAAATTAAAATATTCCTATTGCGAGAGTTCTATTTTTTAGAAAAAAATATTATTTACACTGAAATTAACCTTAAAATGTTACAATTTCAATTGATGTTTCGTGACTATGGATTTTCATCAGATTTTAAATTTTATTCACACATTGGGCCCGAAATTTATGTAACTCCATATTTAATTTTTAACAGCGCAGGCTGTCTAGTGTACGGGGACATTGAAACCGAAAAGACTTCCCAAACCTTCATAATGATTGTTAATAAGTTGTTGTATAATATACCAAAAGTTGTTGTTATTCATACATTTCGGCCGAAATTAACTTGATTCTATTCTCTAGTTTTATTCTGAAAAGTCTCGAAATCCCGGGAAGTCCCGGGACTTTTGGCGTTGGCTGTCTCGTGTCCCGGGACTTTGAAAATGTCGAGACTTCACGAAACCTAGACATTATATTATCAATATCCCTCTTTTAGACCATAGTGCATCACACTGACCAAGTGCGCATTCGTAGACTATGTGTTTTAAGAATATTGTAGTGAACTCTCAGAAATGCTGGTTTAATCACGTTACCTGATTAATTTGCTTTTAAAAGAGAGGGAGGGAGACAAACACACACACATATACAAAAATACACACGCACTCACATATACACTCACTCATTCACTTCAAACTTTCGCGATTCTCTCTCTCTCTCTTCCTAGCTATAAATCCCACATGGTGGTGGGGTCAGCTTTCTTCACGTTACGCTTCCACTTCGCTCTATCCATGACATCATCATCAGTGACCTTGCATTCCCTCTTGTCCTTGAGCACTACATCTCGCCACCTTGTTTTGGGTCGTCCTCTAGGTCTCCGACCAGGGAGGTCGAGCTGTAGTGCCAAATTGCCGACGTAGTCTGGTGGCCTCCTTTTCACATGACCATACATCTCAGCCTACTTTCCTGCATTTTTTCGGCGATGTCGCGTACACCAAGGCTTCCTCGCACGTACTCGTTGCGGATTTTATCGAGCCTGGTTACGCCGCACATCCATCTTAGCATCTTCATTTCAGCAACTTGGATTATTATATAATAACATATAGCGATTATAATATAATAATATCACATACACACAAGACCATCTAGTCCCAAACTAAACAGAGCTTGTACTATGGCTTCTAGATTGCATAAACACACATATAATATATATTTTTTTTTTGTAAATACGTACATAGAAAGCAGACCCAGGTCAAGACAAACATCCATGTTTGACACAAATGTTTGACTTGTGCGGAAATAAATAAAATAGTAGTATGTGTAACTAAGTGAAACTTCTAGGTCTAACTACTCTTGGCCTTTTAAAACACTATTTCTTTTTTACTCATTAACTATCTTGTTCTCGTAGCTCAACTGCAGATGGTGCTAAGTAAAACTTTAATTGTGTTCCATTAGGTTCTGACTATGGGCACCTGTGTGCCTGTACAACCTTCTTACTTGCTGTATGTTTGCTATATATAGTGCTATTATAAAAGATACTATATAATTTGAACTTCAAAAATGTAGCAAGCAGTGTCTAACATCATCATCATCGTCCTCGCGTTATCCCGGTTGCATCCAAGATTTACACGCCTTGGACACCGAAATCTGCTTACTGGCCTAAACAGATATGACAGAATATCAACGTTTTCACAGAGCGCCTGCCGTCTGGCCTCTGAAACCCAAAGGGATAGCGATATTCCATGGTTTAGACCGGTATCAGTTTATTTTAGGGTAATGAGTTACTGACTCCCCGCAACGACTGTCAAAGATCTTCATGACAATCGGGACCGACGGTTTAACGTGCTCTCTGAGGCACGGGGCAAGCGATAATTAATGATTGAATATGCACATAACTTTGAAAAGTCAGTGGTGCGCGCCGTGGATTCGAACTCGACACGCTCTGCAAAGCAGTCCGTTGGTATATCCACTAGGCTGTCGCTTAGCAAGCAGTGTCTATATATGAGAGCTTTTCTTTGTGCATACATGTGAGTGAGTGAGTGTATGTGTGTGATGCGTATGGACGTGTGCGTGTTTGTCTCCCTCTTTCTCTTTTAAAAGCAAAATTAATCAGGGATATCGACACATTCATACCGCTATCATGGTTTAAAACAATTCACAGAAACAGAGAAGAATTTTCAGAAATTCTCGTACATGAAAATTCAAAGTAATTTCCACCGAATCGTTGTGCAATAAGTCACACTTGGATGCAATTTTCCCGCTCAGTGGACGAACGTGTAGCTCTCAGTATGAATGATTCAACAGCTCGGCTCATCCGAATACGATTCATACTACTTGGAGAGTCAAAGATTGATGTATACAATAGTATACAGCTACCTACCTGTACCCTGTTTTTGTGCAGATATCAACAAGGTGGTTAAGATTTATGCGAACTGGATGCAGATGAAGACAATTTTAAAAGACCTTTCATTTATTTTTTTTAAATATTCAATCTTGTATTGTTTGGTACTTAAAAAAATAAAAACCATGAACACAAAGAAAATGCAGATCTGAAATAAAAATTTGAAGATTGGAACCCAAAGATTCAGGACAATAATAGTAAACGATTAGACTTCTGTTATGACCTCTAGCCGTCCGTACAGTCAAAAGTTACGATTACATAACATTTCACTTGCGTTGCCGAAAACGGTCGGAAATAGGTTTATTAATAGTCTTAAATCATGACTAATGCCTGACGTTATAAAGTAGCTGAAATCTTAATATTGAACTGCCGTCAACCGTCACTAAATCTTAACCCTAAATCCTAACGAATCGACCAAATTTATGTGTATGCTATAGTGAACAATGTGAACAATCTGCACAATTCCACAAGGGCGAAAGCTGTATTGACGGCCAGAAATACAAAAAAATATTATTTTTTGGCGGATATAATATACCTCCCACTTATTTTGTTTTGAGTATTGGATGTCCTAGCACTGTTGCAAGCAACATTATCGACCTATTTAGTCATTAAACTGTTGCAAAAACATGCCCTCCCCATCCAATTAGTGTCCTACAAAAAGACAAAACTGCTCCCCTTCAAGCTATCGAGGAAAACACCCTAAGTAAACTCCGTCATCCCAGCCTTCCAGAAAGTATATTAGCGCCCACAATAAACATACATATAATACATATCCGTACCATATATAAATAAATCTTTAGATTTTTATGTCGAAAACCGGCAGTAGGTATTTTTATTACTTTTGAATACCAACGAGATACAAAGAAAAGGCTCAACAATATAATTATAACGAAATCAATCAAACGATTCGGTGTATTGTCTATTGCCGAATATAAACGAGTGTCGTTAGCCTTTTTATCAAAATTGATGTGTTTGTAGCCTTATTACATTATGTAGGTATATATAAAATTCTTGCTTTAGTCACAGACTGGCATTCAATTCACAGTGAGCAAATCCAATTGGATTGAAGCCACTATCTTAAACTCTATTTGTGCTGATTTAAAAATGCCGCGCACATAGATTTGGCTGTGACTGCGAATGGTTTTGTTTTGTTGTAAAACGCAAAACGATATTACAATATAACATTCAAGCAACAGTTTTTCCGATTTACCTACCATTCAGTTTTGGAGTCGAAATATAAAAAGGTAAACTCCTAAAATATCAATAAATTTAATAACGTATCAGTTTTCCTGCGGTCATTTTACTCAAGTTATAATACAACAGTTTCAACTTATATCAAACACTAAGTTCACTGAATAATACTAACCACATTCAAGCAAACATCCACTGCCTCAAAACTGTCTAGATCCTTCATACCGTGGTATTTGCATTCCAAAACATTCAAGAACATTTGGGTGTCAAAACCTGTGGCAAAAAATGCAGCATCATGCATGTGTTCAATTATCTAAGGCTAAGGCAGCGTAATAAATAAGCTAAGTGTTTCATTTATGTGGAACTAATCTACAACCGTGGGTATGACTGCGTGGGACCCGGTTCACGATGTATGTTTGATCACGGTCAAAAGTAGCCTTTGTCTCTGCAAACAAAAATCATTGCTAAACATCGCTCCCTTGCGACGTGAAAGGACAAACAAACATAATTTTGCATTTGTTATTAATCTACAGATTACAGGACAGCTAAAGATGTATTCTGAACACCAGGCGATAAGTAGACATATAATACAGAAATAATGGATCCAGTCTTTAGTATAGACACGAATTGAATCAAACATACTCCATTTGTCGGCGCTAGTCGGTACATTTACACAATGTAGTCACAGTGGTTCCCGTTTCACAGAGTTGTCATTTTAAACCTCCCGAGCTGAGGAGGCTTTGAGTGTCGGACCGTCCTAAAGTCAACAAGTTGCATACAAAAAAAACAGTCCACAAACATTGTACCTAAACTTAAGTCAAAAACTGCTGCATAGTGGCATTTGTTTAAATATTGCTTCAATAAGTCACACTTGCAAAGCTGCTTGACGGCAAGGCAATAATTTTACTTGCGCAGAGCAAAACAGAGAACTCAGATGATACGATTTGTGAGAAGTTTCCCCGCTCTTCGCTTAGCTCATCTCATCTCCGTTGGATACATAGTCTTTTTTTTTTAATTATGTTGTGTGTTTATTATTGTCAGAACTGTCCAACATCGAGTATGGTTACAATATGCAAATATTCAAAACTTTGCCTACACTGAACGACTGGAATGGAGGCTACTTTGAATAATTCTTTAGGCAGAGTTTTACTTCTAATGAGTAGCATATTATATGACTATGATGAAAATGGATATGTATAAGTATTTTATCTTAAGAATACAATCAAGAACCGCAGTAGGAATAAATACTGTGTCGCCGGGAATTCAATTATTCAATCAATCAACGGAAACAAAGAACACCCGGTCTCGAAATAATATCGCGATAGGTGGCCGCCTAAACCAATAACACCATATCTACATTGGGTATGCCAGAAGAGTCATGAAAGTATAATAAATGCTGTAGAAATGAGAGGACTGAGAAGTATGTGTGATGTGTCTTTGACTAACAGAGTAAAGAATTGTGTGATAAGAGTGACACGCATCGAGAAAGTTATACTAAGGTGGTTTGGGCTCATGGAGAGGATGGATGACGAAAGACTGACCAAGCAGATATATAAGGCTAGTGAGAACGGGACAGGACGAAGGGGAAGTCCTAGGCGGACGTTCTCTGACCAAATTGGAGACATCCTAAAAACAGGACAGGTTAGAAGTACCCTGAACAGAAGAGCATGCATAAGGAATCTGATGGGAGTGAATGAAGCAAGAGAGATATGTCAGGATCGTTGCAAATGGTTTCGTAGTCCCTGCCTACCCCTCGGGGAAACACTACTAGTCTAACGGGATTTGGCTGAATATTAGCTTTTCCACGGAGCGACTGCCTGTCTGACCTTCGCAACCCGAAGGGATAGCGATATTCCATGGTTTAGACTAGTGTCAGTTTATTTAGAAGGTACTGACGCCCTGTCACGACTGTCAAAGATCTTCATGACCCCATGCCCTCCGAGGCACGGGACGATAATTAACAATTTAATACGCACATAACTCCGAAAAGTCATCGGTGCGCGCCGTGGATTCGAACCCGATACCCTCTGCATGAATGTCTGTTGGTATCTCCACTAGGCTATCGCTGCCTTTCTCTTGTATGTATGTATGTATGTACATACAGCCATATTGAAGAGAAAGAAATTCAATTGCAGTCGCTTAAAAATTATAGTATAGTATTAAACAAATAGATAGTGCCATCTTATTCGTATCCATCGTTGAATTCCTATAAGTACTAACAGTGACAGCCTGTATTCTTATAATACATTCTCTCTTTTAAAATTCAACCATTGTACATTTTATTTACGTCCAAAGCAAGTGAATAAATAGTCTCACATTTGTAAACATAAATTTGTTTAGCGATGTATAGGTACGTAAGTTTAATAGCATATTAAGGTACCTATAAACTATAAAATAAAATCACATTTTGTTTACGAGTCTTTTTAAAGATAACTGAAAATTCGCCCTTAGTTCGAAAGGTTACGACGCAGACACAACATTTTGTAGCATATTTAATCATAGCGGTGCATTTTCAGCAGATTTCAGCGGCGAAAATCTAGACCCTTCTTAATAACAAAAGGTAACGTCCTTAACGCCTGTACTTAATTATACACATAGGCTATTAGAAAAAGGATGCAAAAACCCTAGAAATTATTTAGAAAAAAATAAGTTCAAAACGGTAAAATAGGTAAAAACACATTATAAAAGTAAAACGTGAAAAAAATTACATACCTACTCATTTAAAATGACGTAGTAATTCAGAATTACGTTTAACTACTTGACGCGGACAAAAGGACGAAAATTACTTTTGCTTTTAAAAGCCCTTTGTCTAGCTTAAACAATTTTCCTTAGGCTCTCAACCTCTAAAGTATCTTTAAAAATATGTACTCGGGATTTATTATCTACTTAAATTTGCTCTTTTCTAATTGCTGTACTTAAAAGCACTTAAGCAAGCCTTAACCGAGGGGCCACTACACCCCCTCCGTTGGATCTCCACCTTGTCATGGTGGAGGGGCTCAGTAACCGTGGTTAGGTCACCCTCGGTGAAACTAAGCGAGATCCCAGGAGTGGACGCTCCGCGTGGGCTTGACGGAGGCCTGCGCAGGATGCGTCCAATGGTCCCTCGCAGTCGGGCGCGGTCGCGGGAGGAGAGGCGTGTCGGTGTTGCGTTGCCGCGCGCTCTATCTCCCGCGACCAAATGGTTGTCCCATCCACCATCGTTGCGTTGCGGTGGGGCCGCAGAGGAAGAGGAGATGCTGTGTTGCGTTGCCGTCCTCCCTATCCTCTGCGGCCGCTGGGTGTTTTGGCGGCGAAGCCCAACACCTTCATCCGCCGCCAAGGGGGTTTTGTTCGGCGCCCGCCTGACCATCTGGCGGGTCAATACCCGTCGGGGGTAGCGAGGAATGCTTCGGCGATAACCGACCCTCCAACACACGGGCACATGAGGAACACGGGTTGGTTTTTAGTCAGTTAGAGTCTGACAGTCCTCTTCGCCTTCCCCCCTCCCCCCGTGGCGGAGGGACTCCATGAAGATTTTCCAACCCGACACCAAAAAGCTTTCTGGCACATAAATGATAAAACGATAACAGTGAAATTTAACCCAATCTGTATGCATTAAATCCGAAATAAACCCTTATTGCAGCAAAAAACGCTTTGCATCGAGTAATTTTAAAGTAAACAATGCATCAGGCGGAACAATAACCACATTTATTAAGTGCAAGAGTTGTATGCAACATTTCGTTGACCGGTCTTTGGACAAAAGCCAAGTCCAGATTGACAGAGTTGTCCAGTACATCTTTCGTGACGAATATTTTTGGTAGTGCGAGGGAACGTTTAGAATCTTGTACTTTAAAGACGTTCTAAACTAGTGGCGAATAGGCTTGCAGGAGTTATCAAGAAGGACGAACGCTTTCCTATTTACTATAAAATATCGAGTCAATATACGGTTTGCAGTTTAGTTCTAATTTTGTCTATATATAACATATAAAACGTAGCTTGATGTTCGATTGGTATAGCAGGCAAAATCTTATAGTGACTTACAATATTATTGTGACTCAAATTTGGATTGGCCCGATTCCAGCAGTGGATTGCAAAAGGTTTTCGAGTTTATAGTTGTAGTTATAATACACTGAAGAGACTATAATGTCTTCAAATTAGCTTATACACTGAGAACTGAAACTAGTACTATTCTTTATATTGTAGTTTTCTTGAATATAATTTTAACCAACAGCACAAGCGTGCGAAACTGAGATCTTAAGCTAGTTATTAAATAAAAAGAAAATGAATGTCACCACTAGTCGACCGACCTCGGTCACAGGATTCACAGGTTGGTAAGTGGCACTACATTCACGTTTTTAATTTAAATGAACTCTGCGGCGAATTAAATCAAGCTGAAGCTAAACGAACGCAAGCCTGTAGCCGTAAATAGCTGTATTTTATACCACCAAACATACAATGTAGACAGTAAAAATTTGGCATTACGGGTTTTCAATTTTAATTTCATAATACCGGTGCCGATATTCGATCTGACACATATTTTTAATAGAACTCTTTTCAAATATGCACCTATCCCTAATCTCCAAAAAATGGATTTGACAATTGAACAGTATTGTCTTGTCCTTACTCATCTCATAATAAGAAGAGTGCCCAGTGAGACAGTTTATGCACCTCCAAATTGACTTCCATGTTATTTGCTGCTGCCACATTGTGCCTTACAGGATTGAACACCCATTAAAGTCGAGATCTACTACATGTAGTTTAATCGCACTATAAAATAGAAAGTGCAGGTACTTTATAGGTATAAAGTACCTTCACTTACTATTTTATTTCACCGAAATGACAACCACATATCATGTATGTACCAAAATATCATGCTCTATATTACAGCATTTCGTTATAAAATCTAGTCATAAAGGTCGGGTAAAAATACAGCCTAACCAATTACCTACAGGGGAAACATTTCACTCGTGCACAAATAAAATTGCTTACATATACACATGTCGGGGATATTATTAATGTGGAGTGTGAAATAAATTTTGTCCCGTGGGCACAAGGAGAACAAAGATTATACAGATACGGATTTTTGGACAAAATGAATATCTGTGTCTGCATCCGTATTCGACGAAGGGTCTTGAACGAATGTTTTTAGGCTTCCATTGTAAACTACAAGCAACCCTAATAGTTTCGCTATGTCCGTTCGTCCGTCTGTCCGTCCGCGGTTATACGCGGAAACTATAAGAATAAGAGAGCTGAAATTTGGCAAGGTTATCAATTTGTGACTACGCGTAAAAAACTATACAATCAAATTCTGAAAAAGTTTTAATTTAAGGGTGGTAAATATTTTAGTAATTATTCAAATTTTCTATTTATATTGAATAGTCTTTAAAGTACACTACAGGTTTGCTTTAAGCATTTTTATTCAGGGATCCATTTGCAAAATATCTGGCAAAATCACCAATTGCAAAGTGTACCGAATTTAACTGTTGATACTTCAGCTTACAACACAACATCTTATGACGTCAACGTCAGGACAAAAGCTTTATATCCTTAATACAAGATTCTACGCGATTAAACCCCGTTGACAAAATAGCGGATAATGAATATAATTTACTAAGCCATTTTATTTTAAGTAAAGTTTGATGACACTGACAACCGCTGTGCACTTCAATTATTGCTCGTGAACCTATTATACCTACTCTGTGATGATTATTCTTTGCATTTTTGATCGAAAACAAACATTATTTCAATGCCTTTGGCATAAAACCTTTATTTACCCCATTAACAATAACAATGATAATTGTTAACTATTAACTATCTGTACATTCAGGTCAGTGTTTGAAAAATGCGCCGCGACCTACCAAACAGAAAAAAATATTACTGCAAATTAGTACTTATCAGTTTAGTGTAACGACGTTCTGAGAGACAAATAAAACACTCTCTGTACCTGATCTTTGTGTTGCATTTTCGTGCGAGCCAAATTCGTTTATTTCCTGACTGAAGATGTGTCAATGCCAATATAACTCGTACCTAATATTAAGTACAAAGATACGAAATATAGAACCTTATACGCTAAATTATTAAAATGTCGAGCGCCTGAGTGGTATGAAAATAGCCAATCTAGTAGAAGCCAAAGTTAACCCAGTTTAGGAATAATTATTTATTGATAACCAGCAGTCGCCCGCAGCGTCGCCTGCGCTAAACTTTTAACTTTTATTTTAGAATTGCTCCCTTAAATGACTAAGGAATTTTTTTTTAATATGCCGCCGCATATTAAAAAACCTTCCTTAGTGAGTGTCTACGTTATATAAAGAACCTACTGTCAAAATGTTTTATTTCTATCTTCAGTAGTTTGGGTTCTGGTGTGTTATTAATATATGTAATTATATAAAACAAGACAGTATTGCGTATCTATATATTTTTTGTGCCTTTGAAGAGGAAACGTAATGAGACCAAGGTGCCAACCCTTGTTACATTATAAGGACCGTAATATACATCTATTTAAAAAATCATGTGTATGTATTTACAAAAAATCATATACATATATGTGTGTTTGTCCATTGTTTAGTACCCATAGTACAAGTTCTGTTTAGTCAAAAGACATGTCTCTTTTGTGTGTATGTGGTAAAATACATATTAGACAGAAAGATAGAGAATTTAAAACTGTATTACTTTACATCTCAGCGCTACCGTGCTTTGGAGGGCACGTAAAGCTGTCAGTCCCGGTTTTTGTCTAAGGATAAGGATCGTTAGGCCATATCGGAGGCCTTAGGGTGGTCTGAAAATTCCGACATCAGAGTTGGAATCGAAAAACAAAAAACAAACAACAAAATACATATTTTTAAATAAATTATGCTCGTTTGAATCTTAAAACAAACAATTTAAAATTAATGAAACTTCGTTTAATCATTCAACGTCAAAACCTTTCATCATAATAATAATATAATCAAACTCATGCACGTAAAATATTGCTAACAAAATCTAAAAGAACGTCTACGCCAGTAAAATGAACTTGATAAAATAATCTCTTCAATATAATGTCAACGTAAGCGCTGAACAAGTGAGTATAAATATCATGCAAGAAAACCTATCAAAGGCCAAAATTCAAGGCCTATTTAATAAAATAAGGTCTACTTCAAAGACAAGAGTTTTGAGACTGAAGGTTTCAGATACATTTATGGTGGGGTGGCCACATTTTACATTCGGGACGTTGTTGATACATTTTTAGGTAGATTTATGATAGATAATACAAATGTTGTAATCAATATGTATAACATTCTTGCGTCACTGCTGACTGACAGACATCCAAAACCATTCAGAATTAGAACCGGAATTAGTAATTCATTCACATGAGCTGGTATTATAAGTTGTTACACAATAATATAAAAGGTACAAGACATCTCACCTGCATGCGTGTGAAAATGCTTCAAGCATTTAAATTTTATTACACAATTAAAACTTAATTGGGAGCAAGGAAGTAAATTATAGCATCTATGTATGTACCTTGTGGGCACAACGTGCACAAGGAATTTTCCGAACTTCCCACGCGTTTCAGAGGAAACGGTTGAAATAAAATATACGACCGTAGCTGACAGAACCCTTTAATAAAAAACAACTTGATCTTTATAAAAATGCATCTTATAGACATTTCATTCAACTATCACCATTTATGCTCGTAATTAAACGTTATTGACCACTCAATTCTGATTAGCAAGGCTAGGAGATCTGATCCAGCTATCGGATATCTGCATCACATTACCCAACGTTAAATACTCAGCAAAAATATGTCAATATGTAATAGACTCAATATGATTAGATTCATGAACACCAAACTAAAACACTTCACTTGATTGAACTACAAAAAAAATATATGCAGAATGATATCACATAAAAAAATCTTACACGTTGCCATAGTTTTAATCAGAACTTCAAACCTCTGAAGTCCGATTTAATATCCAAATTTATTATCCAAATATTGAGTTGTTATGAGAATTCGATATCCATCTGTAGAATCTAAGGCGCCCTTACTTCAATATAACCTTACCCAGTTCGGTATTGCCCCAAGGACCAATATTTCCCTAAAATTTGATTTCAAAAATGTAATTGAAATAAGTCTGCCGTCAAATCAAATATTTCGCTTAAAGACGTTGTTGACCGAAATTGATAGTATTACGGTACTCTCTCAGGGGACGGTAGAGATGAGGACTACACAATAACGACTGAGTAAGTTAATTTATGTTTACTCTTGAATGGGAATTCCTTGAATTATCGGCATCTATATTTGGACGCAGCAACAAACAAGATAGTCAACTGCCCTTTATTGACGTTCTGGGAAGACGATTAACTCCCATGAGCATACATGTTTTCCTTATAGAAAAGATGTTTTCGCAATTCCGCATTTTAAATACTTCTTGATCTTCATGCGAGTTGTTAATTTAAAGTGTATATACATATATACATACATACATAGACTCACGCCTGTTTCCCCGAAGGGGTAGGCAGAGGCATATTAAACGCCCACTTTTCGCCAGTGTTTTGATCCCACGTAATAGGTGGCGAGCCTATTGCCGCTTATCGGGATATTTTGTTTGCCGGAGTGAAAGTTAAAGTGTATATACCTAAATTTTTTGTCTGTGCTTCGACCGAATTATACCGGTGGTGTAAAGTAAACGTGAATAAACTTGTATATTGTAAACGAATCACCAAAGCTTAAAAAAGTTCTTCGTAATAAGTTCTACATCAATTTCAGGTCTATGAAATGAAATCTGCCAATTTTAATTAAGTATACTGACACTAACTGTGCCACTTTATTCTTTCTTCTTTACGCAAATCATAAATGTTAAAATTCTGTTCTCTGGACAACAATCTAACATTTTAGCTTACACGTCTGATCACTTGATATTTCTTGTGCACAAGCTTCAAAAGCGAAGACTCTAAAGACATCCAATAAAAATGCTTAAAATAAATTCATTTCAATGTAGAACGCCAGCGGTTAAACGTGCGGATATCCGAGGCCTTCGGCGTGGCCGCTGCTATAAAAGAGAAAATTAAATCTGTGAAATATTTTCACATACTATACTGCAGAGCAGAATATCTTGAGACAATCGTCTGAAGTATTGAATAGAAAGATTTATGTGTCCGAGATAGTTGTGTTCTTGAGTAATATAAGACTCTTCTTAGGTATTTAAAAAAATAATACACTGAACCAGAATTCCTCACTAAGCGTTAATCTTATATCACAGAGGACTTTACAAACATTAAAGTACGCATAGACGCAAAATAACAATTTTTGGATCACACAAAGTGTTGTCTCGTATGGGGATCGAAAAAAATATTCTGTGAAATGCAGTTAAGCTAAAAACGGATCCCGAGCTCCAGTACAAAAGTGTTGGATGCAACCGTGTAGCATAACGTTAAGATGTTGATGATGTAAGGCCAGCGTCAGAAGAACAAATTATTCAGTTTAGAAAATTGTAAACCTAACGATTAAAAACAGTGAATGGAACAGTGAATGAATGATTCAAACCCAGGAGTGTTTTATTAAGTGTTATTTCACATATAATACTAAAAGTAAATTAGAATCATTAAGTAATTAATGTATTGAAGTTCAAACGCTTGACATTGTGACCTATATTTGAATAACTAATTTTGTCTTTGAGTAAGGAAAGCGCGCGTTCCATATGTAAGCATTTTGCATACAATTCTAATTACTAGTTGATGGTTTTGAATTTATAAATGATACAATAAAGTACTCATCTTCAATCTTACTTACTTTTATAAACGCGAAAGTTTGTGGGGACGAATTTAGGCATGTTGTTATTCTTTGACCATGACCATGACCCAAAAACGATTAAACAGATTTTGATGAAACTTAAAAGTAACGTAGCTTGTAGCACCTTATATATTTTATTGCGAAAAATGATTCCGATGCGAAGCCGCGGGCAAAAGCTTGTATCATAAAAAGCCTATATAACCGATGTATTTATAGTTGCTAACGGCACCGACTTTCGACACATAGTTATGAATGTAATACATAAAGTAGTAGGTAGAGTTTGAGCTTATTTCTATTATCCGTCGTTGTAAAAGAAAGGTAAAGCGGACGCGGTAAAAGGGAATAAGGATAATTCGATTTTTCCTTTCACGTGTGCACATAAAATATTTTAGATATTCCCTTCAACTCTGGCTTTGGTTTACTGATTAATATATTATGAGTGATGTTTTTTGTCATTGTCAGTGTATGTTGGTAAATATTTATGTTTTATCATACCTAGTGCTTTCAGAAGATATATGTATAATATTTGCTTTTTAATTCTATAAGCAATGCTTTCAAAATGCACGATTTGTTCAGGTTAATAATTTATATAAAGGGTCCTTGCTTTTTCTTTCAATTATTTAAAAAGAAAACTGTGAAATATCTTTAATATGTCCCGTCATTACGGCATCTGTTATTGGTACTTACCAACCGTGGTCAAATTTACTGTTCAGCAACTGTGTGATAACTGAGAGCGCACTGAATAAATCATATTACTCTCAAAGCATTATATTATCGTCGCCGTAAAAAGTGTTTAAATTTGGCGACAGGTATCGGTTGGGTGTTTGCGTTGCTTGAGGTGTCAGCTTGAGTGCAATATAACTTTCATTTAGACCTGTAGACATACGTCTACCTTGCTTTACCATGGTGGATTCAACAAAGATCCATCGTCATAATATCCTAGAAAACCAGAAAGCAATTGAATAAAAAAAATCTTTAAGAAATGTCATTTAATAACCTCACCAAGCATTGCACGTTTTAACACCCACCATAAACTCTACTTAGTCAAAAAAATAGCTGTCATCCCCACGACTCAGCGAAGCGGGCGTCCAAGAAAAATTTGCAACATCTTGTACCGTCCGTGACGTAAGCACATAACACATCCCACAAGTTTGTCAACGGAATGATTTACTCAAGAAAAACTAGGTAGAATATTTTGAGGGGCAATATAAACTATGTTGTATAACATTGTCAAATACAGTTATAGAATAAACTCTAGGCTCTACTAGGCTTACTATATGGGAAATGGAAAAATTTGCCATGGATCCTAATTAGCGAAAAATTTTCCTGCTTTATTCCATATTTTATCAATAGCTCTAAATAAAATAATGTCGCAAATGATAGGACCAAGAACTCTACAGACATATTATTTAAGACCTTTAAGTTTAATTTTAATTACAATTCAATTAAAAAGGCTGAGCCATCGTACTTTTTGCGGTGACGCGTGATGGACGCTGAATCTATCAAACTCCAATCTAGTCGACTTTTTAGAACAGTTATAATAGAAATCAGTCGCGCGTACGCACCCACCCGCGGCGGGCGTGTTTTTTCTCATTCGTTGCGTTGACTCGTGATTTGTAAAAATGTCGAACGTTATAAAGGGTAACGTGTGTAATATTGTTATTGACGAAATGTTAAGTTACATACAAAACAAAGTTTCGATCATAGACGAGGAATCGTTGGTGCGTATATGTACAACGACGTTCACGAGTGAGGACATCAAAAACTCTAAGACGCTTTTGTTCGAGTCCGTTCCAACGGATATTAGAAAAATCCTGCGAAAAAACAGAGGAAAAGAGGAGCGAGATGTGATAGATATTATAAACTTATTTAAATCTACAGAGCCCGACATTATTCCTGTTTTTGTGGCTAGAGAGTTGGACAAATTACCGCCGATTTTATTCGACCACTTAGATTGTTCAAAACTGTTAAAAGACATGATGAAAATTAAGGCTGAAATTGAAGAAATAAGGTCGAGTTATGTCACAAAAGATATCTTCGACGAGTTAAGGACAACAGTTATTCGCATACAAGATAATACGCTGCCGCAAGTAGCATTGGCTTCAAAAGTCAGTAATGATTGCATTACAAATAGTTTGATTGAAACTGCGATTATAAGAGATGTGAGGGTAGAACATGAAGATAAAACGCTGCGAGATACAAACGACAAACAACGGTTAGTAGACAGCGGCCAGATATATGCAGTCGCTGCCTGCGGTGCGGGGGGTCAGAGAACGTCGAGGCCGCCCTCACCTCAGCCGTCATCAAGCGCGCCGCTCACCGCGCCGCCGCCGCTACGTAACGACGCAAGCACCGGGACCGCGACCGATATCATATTGAGCACTGCGGTGAATTTAGTATCGCCGAGCGCGGGTATACAGGTTGAAGATAATTTGACATCCGTTGATAGGGCTCGCCTTCCTCATACACCGATAGGACGGCCTGCCTCGGATCGGCAGACAAGCACTCGTGGTGCAACGGCAATTAATGAAGGATGGCAGACGATGACACATCGCAAAAAACCAAGGAAATACCGTTATGTAGGCAAGTCAGGCGAAGCTCGAGATTTGGATTGCACTTTCCGCGCTGCAGACAAGAAAATTCCCATGTTTATTACGAATGTGCACATATCTGCGACGGAGAGCGACATTATAAACCATATATTCAGCAAAACGCAGGAAACTGTTTCTTTAGAGAGAATAAACATGAAATTCGATAGAGGACACAAAGCTTATAAATTCTTTATATTAGAAGCAAACCTCCCTCGTTACATGGACGCTGCACTATGGCCCAAAGGCGTCATATTCCGACGGTTTGTAAGCTTTAGACAGAGGAATATAAACGGTTCGTCTAGTGACGCTCGCGGTGCGGCAAACCTAAACAATGGATAGCGGCCTTCATAGATTAGCTACATTTAACTGCAAGAATGTGAAGCGGTCCATTGATGACATTAGGGAACTTTGCCGTACGTGTGACGTGATATGTCTACAAGAAACGTGGTTGCTGCCGCATGACATAGCCTATCTCGGCACGATCGACAGCGGTTTCGGTTATACAGCAACGTCGGCGGTTGATGCATCTGCGGGGATGCTGCGAGGGCGTCCATACGGCGGCGTCGCTTTGTTATGGCGATACAGTTTGTTTCAACAAGTGTCCGTGTTGTCGTGTAACAATTCGCGAATTTGTGCTATTAAAATAACAACAAGTGATAGACCTATAATAGTAATGAGTGTTTATATGCCTACAAATTCAGCTGATAATTTACAAGTTTTTACAGACTGTTTGAGTGTTGTAAGTGCGATTATTGATGAGTATGGAGTTGATTCAGTGTTTATACTCGGCGACTACAACGCAGCCCCGGGTGAGTTGTTTTACAGTGAACTTATTAATATTTGTAACGACCAACTATGGTTATGTGTAGATGTAGATATGTTGGGGCTTGACTCGGGTACGTTTACTTTTATAAGTGACGCGCACGGGACTAGCAGCTGGCTAGATCACTGTATTGCAACTCACGCTGCGAGGCAGGCTGTTGTGGGAGTGGAGATTGATTATAGCACTCGATGGTCTGATCATTTTCCCGTTATAATTAACTGTCACCTCAATTTGTCAAATAATACGATCTTGCCTGATGTTATGAATATAAATATAAATAGAGAGGTAGTATGGGGTGTAAAGACTGAATACCAAATCGCAATGTATACCACACAGTGTAACGATAGATTAAAATTAATTGACTTCCCTTCTGAGTGCGCAAGCTGTGCTGATCGTTTTTGTAATGATCGTGGCCACAGGCGTGTTCTTGACGATCTGTACTCTGACATTGTGACCGCTCTTCGTGACGCAGCGACTTTGGTGGGTCGATGTGGCACGCAGAATGGCAGGGGTGGCTCGCGCGTGGCAGGGTGGAATAGGCACGTTAGCGAGGCTCACAGGCAGGCTAGGTCTAAGTTTGTCGAGTGAGCTTCTTCTGGTAAGCCTAAGTCAGGTAACATTTATAATGAAATGTGTGATAGTAGACGAGTCTTTAAGTCTAGACTGAAATGGTGTCAGACTCATCAAGACCAAATAAAGATGGACGCTCTTGCTGTAAAACATAGCAAAGGAGATTTTCGTGGCTTCTGGAAGAGTACCAGTCAGACAAATGTACGACCTGGCCTGCCTGTGAGTGTCGATGGTGTAAGTAGTCCCAAAGATATACCAAATCTTTTTAAGAACCACTTCGCTGTAAAGTCTCGTTTGGATCCGATGGTGCGGTTGCTCAATGCTAAGGTGGATAATCAAATAGTAGGGACTTGTTTTCGAGCAAAAGAAGTTAGGAAATTTATAAAAGATATGTCAAGGGGCAAGTCCCCAGGCCATGATGGACTTAGCATTGAGCACTTGCAACATGCGGGCCCTCACATCGCTAGGATCTTGGCTACATTTTACTCGCTGTGCGTAAGCCATTCGTACTTACCTGATGATTTCATGAAAACGGTGGTGAAACCTATAGTGAAAAATAAAACTGGCGATCTTACCGATAAGAGTAACTATAGGCCTATATCACTTGCTACCATCATAGTAAAAGTTTTTGACGGTTTGCTTAATACACATCTCAACAATTACGTTAAAATACACGATAACCAGTTCGGTTTTCGTCCCCGGTTATCCACTGAAAGTGCCATACTGTGTCTAAAGCAAACCGTCAGATACTACACAACTCGTAAGACACCTGTGTATGCGTGCTTCCTCGATTTATCTAAGGCCTTTGACCTTGTAGAATATAACCTGCTTTGGGAGAAGCTGAAAAGAGTAGACCTGCCTCACGAAATAATAAGACTGTTTCAGTACTGGTATGCACACCAGTCCAATACCGTCAGATGGGCGGGGGCAATGTCAGATCCGTATCAGCTAGAGTGTGGAGTAAGGCAGGGTGGCCTAACGTCTCCAACCTTATTTAATTTGTACATAAATGAGCTGATCGAGGCGCTCAGTAATCAACACGTCGGATGCCACATTGATGACGTCTGTGTCAACAATTTAAGCTATGCTGATGACATAGTACTCCTGTCAGCATCGGTCTGTGGCTTGAGGAAGCTGATACAGACATGTGAGGAATACGCGTGTGGCCACGGCTTATTATATAATGTCAAGAAGAGTCAATATATGGTCTTTGAGGCCGATGGTGCAAGATGTCCCAGTAACATCCCTCAAATTAAACTTAATGGAGTTCCCTTAGAAAGGGTTGAACAATTTAAGTATCTGGGACATTTAGCTTTCGCTGCAGACCTCAGGGATCATGCGGACATCGAGCGGGAGCGTAGGGCGCTGTCTGTTAGAGCGAACATGATCGCTCGTAGATTCTCGCGATGTTCTAGAGAGGTTAAAGTTACGCTTTTCAAAGCGTACTGTACATCGTTCTACTCATGCAGCCTATGGGCTGACTATAACAAAAATACATATAGCGCCCTACGCGTGCAATATAATAATGCATTCAGAGCGGTGATGGGGCTGCCCCGATATTGTAGCGCCTCGGGCATGTTCGCGGAGGCACGAACCGACTGCTTCAACGCTATAATGCGAAAGCGCGCTGCATCGCTGGTGCGCAGAGTGCGGGCCAGCTCCAACACCGTTCTGTCGATGATCGCGCAAAGGTTGGACTGCTATATTATTAAACATTGCTGTGATAGACATATACCAGTAACACACTCAAAACGCAGATTTTAATATTACCAATTTCAATGTACAATCTTATTTAATTATTATTTATTACAGTTTAAATTGCTATTGGACTAGATTGGACTTACTTACAATAATTGACATATTATATTTTTCATCGCATTTACATCTAATTAAAATTTGATTTTTACAATTATTTATGATTATTACTAATATTTCAATTCTGACTGACTTAGTGTATTTATTTAATATTGTTGGCTTATAATTGTGTATGTTGTTTGTGTGTTATTACTATCACTATTTTCATTGTCTGTATGTTTAATTTCTTGTATGGGTGTAAATAACCTGAAATAAATGATTTATTATTATTATTATTATTAATAACTTTGTATATTTCGCTTCTCATTCATTTATTGGCTCGTATAATAAATTATACTTTTGATGTATTTTATTTTGATTATTTACCTTTTGTTAAGCTATCAAGGTTTTTTCTTTTACATACTATGTAAACATTTAGAACAAATTATCTCTTTTACTTTATCTACGCAATTCAGCAATGTTTACACCTGAAGCCTATTATTAGATTTAATATTAACATTGATATTGTTTATTTATAGTGATACAATTGTAATGTTGTAACCTTTTGTGTGTGTGTGTATGTCACTGAAGTCCTAAACGACTGGACCAATTTTGATGATTTTTTTTGTGTGTATTCAAGGGGACTCGAGAATGGTTTAGATACACAAAAAATTGCGAATATTTAACAAAAATGTATGGCGGTACGAAGTTCGCCGGGTCAGCTAGTACAGAAGTAAATAAACAATGATCTGACATGCATGACGCCTCATCTTATTACACGTCTATCGACTTATGACATCACGATCTAAACTGGCACGTGACGCATGACGTATTGACGCGGAATTAAGTGCGAGACATTTTATGCGAAGTGTGAGTAAATAAAATTGTGTTTGTGCGATGTAAGGGATACGGGCACGTCGATAAGGAAAGGGGATGTCATTATGTCAGTCGCGATAAACAAAATATTACAAGTGAGGTGATGTTTGTGTTTTTATTTTCTTGGTGTTCGAAATGAAACGTGTATTTTTTTAATGTATTATTTATTGCTGTCGACAAAAAAAATCTTTATTCTATAATTTTTACATTTCAATGAATGGATACATTTAGTTCTGGCTAATATTAAACTATAATACTTTAAAATCTAATAAACAATAAATAATTAACATATAGTTTAAGTGGCTGGTATAGGTTATATTTTACTTTGCTATCTAGGTTTAAAATGAATTGCCTGAACTAGGTTTTCACCTGTGTTTCAGGCTTTTTATTACGAATTAATATTGAATATTGAATTGTTATATTATTATTGACGAATAATAATATAACAATTTAATATTTAAATATTTTTAACACCAATAAAATAACATCGCAACTAAAGTAGGTGCCGAAAACCGGCATGAAATTCAATAAAAAAAACAACTACAGAACCAGAACATAGTTTAATTTTTTAAACTAGCTATTCCCTACGGTTTACCCGGACTTTATTTTCTGTTTCGCTGTTAGTTTGATTGCTTTGGAACAAACAAATATTTTCACATGTAAGATGTGATAGTGGAAGGTAACTTAGCCTAATGGAGATACCAACTGATTGCCCAATACTCATGCAAAGGGTATCAGGTCCGAATCCATGGCGCGCACTACTGAGTTTTCGGAGACACTCGTCCAAGCCTTGGACAACCGGTTGGCGCAGCGGGAGTGTAAGCGACTGCTACGCCGATGTTCGCAAGTTCGATTCCCGCTCAAGTCAAACATTTGTGTGCATGAACATGGATGTTTGTCTCGGTCTGGGTGTTTCTATGTATAATACATATGTATTTAAAAAAAAGTATATAATTATGTGTGTTTATCCATTATCTAGTACCCATAGTACAAGCTCTGCTTAGTTTGGGACTAGATGGTCCCTACTATATACGAAATCAGCTCTAATAAACGATACCTACCTCACGTCAATATCCGAACCCAAGTCAATAACCGCGACCTCTCGTTCTTAGTTGACACCGGTTCCTGTGTCAGTCTAGTAAAACGATCTTCAATGAACGTGATGCCAGCTCTGAAAAATGAAACCATTCAATTAAAAGGTATTAATACCAGTGACGAAACCGTGTCTACTATAGGCCACTTCCAATTAAAATTATTCACAGATGCTCATTCCGATCTTAGTTATAAATTCCACGTAATTGAAGAAATAGACTTGAATTACGATGGATCATCGGCACCGATCTTCTCAATGACTTAGATGGCATTATTGATTACAATTCCGGTACCTTACAAATCAGACATTTCGTAGTTAGATTAAAATATTACGAGCTAACCTACAAAATTCCACCTCGCACCGAAACAATAATTGAATGTGCAGTCATTAACCCGGAATATTGTGTAGGACTCATTTTAGATCAACATATCTCCGACTCTCTCCTAATTGCTAATTCCCTTGTCAATGTAATAGGCAACAACAGAGTAAACGTATCTATATTAAATACATCTGAAGACACAGTCGAAATCAATTCCGATATTAAAATAAATCTCCAACCCTTCAATGCTAATTCCTCCTTTATCTATAACTCCGAACCCTATAATACTAAATCTTCTACATCCCGCAGAAATCAAGGCCTAAACATGCTTAGGACAGAACATTTAAAGGACGAAGAAAAATCTCGACTCCTCGACATATGTTCCCAATATTCAGACATATTTCAAATTACCTAACGATAAACTTACTACCACCGACTTACTAGAGCATGAGATAAATACTAATCCCTCTGAGCCTATCAACGTCAAATCCTACAGATTCCCAGAAATCCACAAAAAGGAAGTTGAAACCCAAATATCCAAAATGCTATCTCAATACATTATCCAACCTTCTACTTCTCAATGGTCATTCCCTATATGGGTAGTCCCAAAGAAAATTGACTCTTCCGGCCAAAAGAAATGGCGCATCGTTATAGACTACAGAAAGCTTAACGATATTACCATCGGGGAAAGTTACCCAATTCCACAAATTCACGAAATCCTAGACCAATTTTATTAGGTCAAAGCAAATACTTTTCCACTCTCGATCTCTGTTCTGGTTTTCACCAAATTTCCATATCAAAAAAAGACGCTCCTAAAACTGCATTCACCGTTCCACAAAGACATTTCGAGTTCAAACGTATGCCGTTCGGACTTAAAAATGCTCCCGCAACTTTCCAACGTCTCATGAACACAGCCCTAGCTGGCCTTCAAGGCATTCACTGCTACATTTACCTCGACGATATTGTTATCTATTCACACGACCTCCCTAATCACTGCGAAAAGCTCTCTAAAATCTTCTAAAGATTACGTAAACATAACCTCAAACTCCAGCGCGACAAATACGAATTTCTACGCAAAGAAGTCGGCTATCTTGGTCACATTATAAGTGACAAAGGCATAAGCTCAAATCCAGACAAAATCAAGGCTGTAACACAGTTTCCTATTCCTAAATGTCCAAAAGATACCAAATCCTTCCTAGGTCTAGTCTCTTACTATCGTTATTTTATCCCTGAATTCTCCAAAATCGCCAAACCCTAACTGCTTGACTAAAAAGGACATCACTTTCTCCTGGTCAAACGAGCAACAACAAGCGTTTGACGAATTAAAATAAAAACTCGTTTCTGCTCCTATCCTTATTTACCCTGATTTCACTGAACCTTTTGTCCTAACCTGCGACGCGTCTAACTATGCTATCTCCGCTATCCTATCTCAAGGGGATATAGATAAAGACCGCCCTATAGCTTATGCTTCGAGAACACTAAACAAAGCCGAAACTAACTATTCCACAACCGAAAAAGAATGCTTAGCCATCGTATTCGGAACAAAAACCTTCCGTCCCTATGTATATGGTCATAAATTCACTATTGTCACTAATCATAGGCCATTAAAATGGCTTTTCAATTGTAAAGACCCAGGTTCCTGTTTAGTCAGATGGCGTCTAAAACTAGAAGAGTTTGATTACAAAATCGAATACAAGAAAGGCGTAATCAACAGCAATGCTGATGCTCTATCCAGATTCCCAGTGAATCCTGTACAACCAACTCAAGACTCAATAGAAAATCCATACGATAATCCTATTCCTTCTACCTCCCGTCAAGATATTCAATATCCATCACCTGCGTTTAGCCCTATAACTTTTGACGACCTCGATATCCAGATATCCTCTGTTCCTCTAGACTCTAACGAAGTCCCTTCGATAGACCTGTTAGAAAACGACGACGCTTTATCAGATATCCTAAATCCTGAAAGCAATAATCACTCACCTGATAATTCCAATCCTCTGCTTCCTCCCGCCGAATCCGCTGATCCCGCTGAATCCACTGAACCTGTTCTAAATCCTCACTCACCTTCTGGTTCCACTGCTTTTCCTGCTAATCCCACTCCTCCTTCTGATGAAAACTACAGCAAATTCCTGAAAATCATGTCAGAAAAACAATTGAATAGTAATACTAAAATCCTCGAATTTAACGAAAGTATTCTTAATACTCCTAGCAAACACATCGTCATTCCTACCTCAATCGACCTTGATACTTCTAACTCGTATATCGAAGAAATCCTAAGCAACATCCCAGATCCTAGCGAATTCCTAAATAGGGAATGAACCCTATATACGTTTATATCCTTTGAGCACAAAGGATCCACTATATACTCTTCCTATTTACCAAAGTATACCATTTCGACAACTGCTCTTATGAATCTGTTTACAAAAGCCTAATCTATCTTAAAAATCAATTCCTTGCTATATCCTTATCTCTAACCAACGAAAACTTAGAAATAGCTATCACTGATTTCCGCGACCCTTTCGATAAACATATTTGGTCAAGAATATACAATATGTTCTGCTATATCTTTTATAACACTAACATAAGCATCAACGTCTATCACAATACTCTCATATTTCCAACCCTCTCAGAAATACCTAAAACCCTTCGTGAAAATCATGATATCCCTATTGCCGGTCATCTTGGCAGAGCCCGAATGCTAAATCGAATTAAAGAAAAATACTATTGGAAAAACATGCGTTCAGATATCGAGACCTATATAAAAAACTGCACACTGTTTCAAAGCAATAAAGCCCTCAGACAAACTAATGCAAATAACTATCACTTCTACCAAACCCTTTGAACGCCTTAGCATGGATCTCGTAGGCCCTCTGCCAGAAGCAGGGTTAAATCAATTAAAATTCATACTCACTATGCAAGATAACCTTACTAAATTCTCATTTGCCTATCCTATCGCTAATGCTACCTCAGAAGACACATGCGAGTGCCTAGTACACTTTATTTCTCTATTCGGCATCCCTAAAACTATCTTAACCGACCAAGGTACTGTAATGGTGTTGCTGGCTACACCAAATTAAATAATAATGTATAGTCCTTAGGTCGCATACTTGTTTCCACATGTGTTTGTCTTATCGCTACGCTGGCGCCAACGTTATGCAATTAGGAAACTCATAAATCCCAAGAGTTTGACAAATTTATAAGAGTTATGTGACAGGCATATAAGTAAAGGAATAGCCATGAAATATGAGAAAATATTGGCACTGTAGTGTTCACATGCTGTATAGTTGAGGATCATAAAAAAGGGGATCAACGATAAAAAACGAACCCTTGTCAGGTAGTAAGAGGTCAGGGGCGTTGCCTTGGGGGTGTTTGACTGGACAGTCGATCTTAGGAGGCAGGACCGGTCGGGTCCCAGAACAGCGTGACGTGGTAGTGGGGGTGTTGGATGTGGGAGTGAATGTTGGGACGCGGAACCGAGCGGATCTCGGACAGTGAGTCTTAGGACGCGGAAGAGGCGAGAGCACGGGAACGCTCTAGCGTGGTGGTTTAGACAGTCAGTCTTAGGACGCGGAAGAGGGCAGTTCACGGGAACGCTCTAGCGTGGTGTTTCAGACAGTTGGTCTTATGGCGCGAGAGAGATCGGACCTGGCCTAGCGCGTAAGAGGTCCGGTGTTGGTCGATAATTAGTGCTTAGTGATATCGAAGAACAAGGCGAGCGGCTTCAAGAGAAGGTGATCAGCACAGGGCAAGGGGTAAGTTGGCAGTGACGCAGCTAATAGTCCGGTGAGTGTCTGTTATTCACTTTACTGTAATTTATTGCATGAACTGTATAACATTAATAACTCTGTTGTGTATCTATGTCTATATCACACCATATATATATACCAGGCTGACTAAAATATATAGTTCTCTATGAGATATTGTACATAGTTATATTATTAATAACCGCGTGTACCATTAGTAGTGGTTCGTACCTTGTTGATGATGGATGTAAAGACGAGCGATGTATGATGGGAGTCTCCGTATTCGCGATCAGGTGGTAGAATGCAGGACTTTCACAATCGCTGTCTAAACCTGCGTACAGGCCAGTACATAGCAGCTGACAAGGTTTTAAAGAGCGAAAGAAGAGCCACCTGTCGGTCACGCGGTAACAGTAAGACCGTACGGCTAACCTAGCGGCGATTGTAACGAGAGCTCCTCTGCAATTTATGCGCGATGGCTTAATACGTTTTAATTGACTATGTTTGTATGGGCTTCAATGTTGTGACTTGCGGCAAGGAGGCGTTTTGTGACATCAGTTCTGAGACTGTTACTGTACGCTCAATACTATACACTGGATATCGCTGAAATACTCGGCGCCGATAATACTATATGACTAATATACCTGGATCAATGTCTCCGTCTCCCTGGAGCTGCCATCTCTGAGATACGCTGCCTTGTACACAAGTACCAATATGTGAAGCATGAATATATGGAGAGTGATTTTGTGATGACAAACCAATACTAATGTATCGCTGTCTTTAGTATTTTGATGTCCACTTTCATTCAATTATAAGCATTTACGTTTGGTAAATGCTGTCAGCAGAGGAATATAAAGTAAGGTCGAATTCCATGGTCCTGCGCGGGGTGGTGCGCGGGAACCCTGGCCACAAATTACTTGGCGGGGCTGCCTTTTAAACCCAGTTATTAAGAAAACTAAAATTTTAATCAGCCTGGGGTCCATAGGATTCCGTTACATTTGGTGCCGTGACCAGGATCCTCGTCATAAAATGTTCTGATTCACTTCAGAACAACGAGGAAGAACTAAAGGGTTACTACACAAACACAACGTAGAAAAATACAAACACAACGTAGAAAAATACAAACACAACGTAGGAAAATATCGATCTAATTAAGCACAACTTGTTATTCAATAATCGATAGACGATCATGTTCATTTTAGAAAGACGAAATAATATTTAAGTCACGGCAATTATCACAATATGTAATAGTGCGAGGGGGGCGATATTGCACCTAAGTGCCACACTTTTGCATGTGTTAATTATTCTTATGGCACTGTGGTTCCTCTTATAATATCGCTGTATCATGAAAGTAAACATATAACTGACTACATATGTTGAAACGCTTTACATAAATGCTGCTCATGCGTGTCATTTATACTGTATGTCGAGTTCGAGTCTCGACAGTGGTTATATTATTGGGTACATAGAAATGCTTTTGATAAAGCGCGGCAATCATCTTAATATTTAATAATCGGAGGAGGGCTCTCTCGCACGTGTTATTTATTTTAATAGCACTTTGGTTCCTCTTATAACATTGCTGCATTTCGAAAGTAATCATATAATTGGCTTCATAGATCCACTGCTTTACATTAAGCTCATGCGTGTCATTTATACTGTATGTCGAGTTCGAGTCCCGACAGTGGTTATATTATTGCCTTCAGAATATGCTTTACACGAAGCGCTAACGTATGAAGTTTTAATATCTCGAGTTTAACTCTCGATAATGCAGCATATTACTTACAAGTCCGATTCTCGGTACAGACTAGCGATGTTTAGAACCAATGTTGAATTAGGAAAGATAAGGATTATATATTAGATGATATATTTATATCTGGTGTAGGACATAAACATGGCTTGAGAGATATAAGTACAATGCACACCAGAATAATCCGTGGAATATATAGATATTGTTAAATCAGGTTAGACTCCTGAGCAATGTCTGTAACGATATGTTGTTGTGAAACGTCGGCGACGTATTGTTGATAACATGTTCGATACCTGTATGTAACAAGAGGGAATTATTTAAGGATATATAATGTGTAATATTTTGTTGGAGTTGCGGGACAGGAATTTATTACACTAACGTACTGAAATAGCAGGTTCGATTCCTGTTGCTACGATGTGTTAAAATGTTTCAACAAACTTACTGAAGTAGCAGGTTCGATTCCTGTTGCTACGATGTTTTAAAATGTTTTCGACAAACTTACTGAGATAGCGGGTTCAATTCCTGTTGCTACGATGTTTTAAAATGTTTTCAACAAACTTACTGAAATAGCGGGTTCGATTCCTGTTGTTACGATATACTAACATGGTTTCTACAAGCTTACTGAGATAGCGGGTTCAATTCCTGTTGCTACGATGTTTTAAAATGTTTCGACAAACTTACTGAAATAGCGCGTTCGATTCCTGTTGTTACGATATATTTACATGGTTTCTACAAGCTTACTGAGATAGCGGGTTCGATTCCTGTTGCTACGATGTTTTAAAAATGTTTTCAACAAACTTACTGAAATAGCGGGTTCGATTCCTGTTGTTACGATATATTAACATGGTTTCTACAAGCTTACTGAGATAGCGGGTTCAATTCCTGTTGCTACGATGTTTTAAAATGTTTTCAAGAAACTTACTGAGATAGCAGGTTCGATTCCTGTTGTTACGATATATTAAAATGGTTTCTAAATACTTACTGAAATAGCGGATTCAATTCCTGTTGCTACGATATTTCAAAATGGTGTCAACAAACGTATTAAATTACGAAATCTAGTAATAATATCTATCTTATACATACGCGTTATTTGGACAAACATGTATTAGTTTATTACATTGGTTGAGTTGAGATTCTTACAGAATGCATAGGGGTTTTATTGATGAAGCTTACACGAGCTTTAATTGAGAAAAGGATTATTCTGAGGTCACATATCAGTAAATTTAGTTTCCTAACGTGTTAGCAAGTAGATTAGGGTAATATTAGCCCACTGCAGTATTTTGATATACCTTATAAAAGCTCTAGGTTCGATTCAATTTCTGAGCATTGGTGAAAGTCGACGGATATTATACTCATGTACCTAATGATCGGCGTCGGCTTTATAGAAGTCGTACAATGTGATTTTAAATATTTTGGGTTCGATTCCCAAACATACAAAGAATGCATACTATTGTGGAACACGAAATTATTTTGTTAATTGTTGTTATTATATCACCAAATAATACTTCGCCGACGTTGTGCGTCTGACGCTGGGTTTTGTGACTATTGTTCGGAAATGTTTTGTTTAAAAATTATTTCCCAAACTAGAAAGGCAATGCAATAGGCCGACATCTGGCACATATTGTTTCAAAATTTTAGCAATACAAAGGAAGGGACAAAACAAATTTTTGATGCTTATTACTAGAGGAAAGAGAGCTATGAAGGAGTCATTGTTCTTTTGTATTACTGATGTGCTTTGTCCAAACGCGCCAACGCGCACGTGAAAAGGACAGGATCGGCTTGTTTATTAAGATAATGTTGCGCATGTGGCGCATTGTTTTGAGAAACTTAACGGCTTTTGTAAGTAATTTTCGCCGTCTTTAGGATGGGTTCGATTCCCACCGTGAATGAGATTAAATATATGTACGTATATTCTACACGTGTTAGTTTAGACTTAAGTATTGTAGTTGATACCGATTAGGTATATATATAGGATTAGGTATATATAGAGTTCGAGCGTTGAAGAAGTTACCTTTAGTTAAATTGCAGAATGGCAAGTCGGGCAAAGAAAAATAAACGTAACATTGCAAGAAGTCAACAAAATCCGACCGTGAAGACTATAGATACTGTAATAAACGCTAATCACGTGCTATCAGTTGGATCGGCGTCAAGTGTAAGCAGAGTAGATGTGGAGACACCAGTAGGTTCTAGTAATGGCTTAGCTGAACCGACAACTAGCACCGGTATCGGTAAAAGAACAGAGGCAGGGATAATTTATATGCTAGACACAATATTTGAAAAACCTTCATTTAGCGGTGGAGATGATAATCCAGTTTCATTTCTAAGGGACCTATCACGTTATATAAAATGCATCAATGCTGAGAGTAGAGCTCTAGAAATTGCTTTAGGGTGCGTGACTAGGCCAGCAAAATATGTTATTGAATTATACAGAGATAGATGGCAATCCTTTGAAGACTTCAGTAAAGACTTTTTAAATTTATTTTGGAGTAAGAGGATACAAGATATAGCTATGGATAGATTAACGAACTCCACTTGGGATCCTTATGGTCCAGCTACTATGGCAGAATATTATGCAGAAATGGTAGCAACCGCTAAGGATGCAAAATTACCATTCGATGAGGCAGATATTGTTAATAAAATCATACGACAGCTACCGTTAGATATACAGACAACATGGTTTGCCAATGAAAACTCACCAATCACTGTTATAAAAGGAATTGAATTCATCAGGAATATAGAGCAAAATATAAAGAGACGAAAATTAGATCCCACTAATCAATATGGAAGCAATAAAACATTTTCTTCACTTAAT
This sequence comes from Euclidia mi, assembly GCA_944739405.2. NCBI lineage: Eukaryota > Metazoa > Arthropoda > Insecta > Lepidoptera > Erebidae > Euclidia > Euclidia mi. Next base: position 10,061,645 of record OX123182.2, read on the forward strand.
CGCTATCTGAGACTATATCACGGTACTTATAAAACCCTCAATGCTACGAAACTATCAGATTTAGATCGTGATAATGGACTGGCCAATATTATTATAAATTTCTTAAACGAACCATTATATACATTACTAGAGATACACGACGGGCCAAGTGCCGATGTAACTCAAAGTGATTGTAGTAGGATAATATACAAATAATGTATTCTTACGAAGGAATCCGATTTAAGTTCTCAGGTTATGCACAATAACAAAGTCCAGGTTCATACAACGCATCATGTTGGTGAAATAGTTGCATTGGACTGGTTCGGACCATTTTCTCCAAATTATGGCGTACAGTATATTTACATTATACAAGATTTATTTAGCAGATATACTTGCATCTACAACGTGAGAAAAGTATCGTTCCACACGGCTTTAAATTGTATACAGGAATTTTTGAAGACAGTACCAATTAATACTTTAGTTCTTTTTGGAAATGAGCAATTTACAAGCGACGTTTGGTACAAAGAACTGACCAAATTAAAAATTGATGTAATATACGCAATCAAGGAATATACTAAGCCACGCCTGAACCATAAATTACGTCGATTACTAAGAACTTTGCGTGGCAATAACTTGTCTTGCTAAAATAATATTGTAGAACGATATAATACTACGATAAATTCGGTGACTGGGTGCAGACCTTTTGATATCGTTACTGATTTAAACTGCTAGACAAACAATTTGTAACTAATAGTAAAAGCTGCGACAGCATTTTCTATTTTATAAGGCTATTGTGTATAAGATAATTGTTTACAATTCTGCATATATATTCATAGGTTAAGACCAAGAAATTTTGCCCACTCTTAATAGAAGGTTAGGTTAAGGTAGTATTTGTTGTTTGGTTATGTTTTAAGATTGGATACTCGTGCTTGTTCATTTAAAATTCCAGGACCTTACATCAAGTGCTGGACGTGATGGTGCGTCTGTCAGCTGTTCAAGTGTAGTGTGCATCGGAGGACAGGCACATCGAGTCACCTTATACCGAGCTAAGTTATACTACCATGTACTAACTTTAAATAAGCGCATCGAGTATCTTGGAAGGGGACTTCTTTTGTTTTAAACCGTAAAGTACACAATATTAAATATTGGACTAATTGGCATAGATCTTATATGCGTCGTTCCTAATAAGCGACTTTTCTGAATACATGTATTTGACAGATACATTCAACTATAAGAGTAAGAAAATTTAAAAGGTGCATAGATCGGAGTGGTCCTCTTCGCGCATGACATTGCGCCGAGCGTTGTGGGTTCGGTTCCCGCACGTACAGATTCTCCGCAATTTGGGAATAGGCTCTAGTATAGAACCGTGTTGAGAATTGTTCAATTGTAGGGATTGTCAAGCTATCGACTGGGGAAAACGACTGCTGCACTATACTATTGGTTACGACTATTTAGCTCATTATATAACACTATTGCAACTACGTGTCTGTCAATTTTGATAAGACTAGTCTCTTATACGAGTGTGTGCGAACTATTTCAGCCACTGCTACCTGACGCTATGTACACCCGCTACTGAACCCGATTTCGACGAGTGAGAATGGCGAATCAGGTACCTTGATCATACCACGCTGCCCGTTTATAAAGAAGACATCTGGTATGTACACTCCCATTCTAAGCATGGATAGGATGTCTTATACAGATTATACTTCTATTTTGAGAATTTATTGCTAAAACGCCATTTGGCTTATTGGAATACATAGGTTACGGGCAACTGGTGATCTCGGTTATGTGCGCTAGTTCTACTAAGAAGTTTAGGTCTAAGGAGAAGTAGTATGCAGATGGATAAGAATTTTAATAATTTCTCATAGACAAAGCAAAACGTTCGTATTCGATTAGACACAGTTGAGGCAACAATTGCTACAGGATTCTTATAAGCATCAATGTTGTCATAATATGGAGATGGGCGGAGTATAGTTAGTGTATCGTACGGTGCGGCATTAGCAAGGGTATAGTAGGGTTATTATTATCGATAGGAATATTATTATTATTATGATACTGGCCTAAAGTTAATGGTGGAAGACCAGATGCAGTTTTAACTGGCGTACTCTACTACATAAGCTATTGTATCTTTAGTGAAAGCTCATACGCTATGACTTAGTCTACGCGTCTGATTTTCAGAGGGGGGAATGTAATGGTGTTGCTGGCTACACCAAATTAAATAATAATGTATAGTCCTTAGGTCGCATACTTGTTTCCACATGTGTTTGTCTTATCGCTACGCTGGCGCCAACGTTATGCAATTAGGAAACTCATAAATCCCAAGAGTTTGACAAATTTATAAGAGTTATGTGACAGGCATATAAGTAAAGGAATAGCCATGAAATATGAGAAAATATTGGCACTGTAGTGTTCACATGCTGTATAGTTGAGGATCATAAAAAAGGGGATCAACGATAAAAAACGAACCCTTGTCAGGTAGTAAGAGGTCAGGGGCGTTGCCTTGGGGGTGTTTGACTGGACAGTCGATCTTAGGAGGCAGGACCGGTCGGGTCCCAGAACAGCGTGACGTGGTAGTGGGGGTGTTGGATGTGGGAGTGAATGTTGGGACGCGGAACCGAGCGGATCTCGGACAGTGAGTCTTAGGACGCGGAAGAGGCGAGAGCACGGGAACGCTCTAGCGTGGTGGTTTAGACAGTCAGTCTTAGGACGCGGAAGAGGGCAGTTCACGGGAACGCTCTAGCGTGGTGTTTCAGACAGTTGGTCTTATGGCGCGAGAGAGATCGGACCTGGCCTAGCGCGTAAGAGGTCCGGTGTTGGTCGATAATTAGTGCTTAGTGATATCGAAGAACAAGGCGAGCGGCTTCAAGAGAAGGTGATCAGCACAGGGCAAGGGGTAAGTTGGCAGTGACGCAGCTAATAGTCCGGTGAGTGTCTGTTATTCACTTTACTGTAATTTATTGCATGAACTGTATAACATTAATAACTCTGTTGTGTATCTATGTCTATATCACACCATATATATATACCAGGCTGACTAAAATATATAGTTCTCTATGAGATATTGTACATAGTTATATTATTAATAACCGCGTGTACCATTAGTAGTGGTTCGTACCTTGTTGATGATGGATGTAAAGACGAGCGATGTATGATGGGAGTCTCCGTATTCGCGATCAGGTGGTAGAATGCAGGACTTTCACAATCGCTGTCTAAACCTGCGTACAGGCCAGTACATAGCAGCTGACAAGGTTTTAAAGAGCGAAAGAAGAGCCACCTGTCGGTCACGCGGTAACAGTAAGACCGTACGGCTAACCTAGCGGCGATTGTAACGAGAGCTCCTCTGCAATTTATGCGCGATGGCTTAATACGTTTTAATTGACTATGTTTGTATGGGCTTCAATGTTGTGACTTGCGGCAAGGAGGCGTTTTGTGACATCAGTTCTGAGACTGTTACTGTACGCTCAATACTATACACTGGATATCGCTGAAATACTCGGCGCCGATAATACTATATGACTAATATACCTGGATCAATGTCTCCGTCTCCCTGGAGCTGCCATCTCTGAGATACGCTGCCTTGTACACAAGTACCAATATGTGAAGCATGAATATATGGAGAGTGATTTTGTGATGACAAACCAATACTAATGTATCGCTGTCTTTAGTATTTTGATGTCCACTTTCATTCAATTATAAGCATTTACGTTTGGTAAATGCTGTCAGCAGAGGAATATAAAGTAAGGTCGAATTCCATGGTCCTGCGCGGGGTGGTGCGCGGGAACCCTGGCCACAAATTACTTGGCGGGGCTGCCTTTTAAACCCAGTTATTAAGAAAACTAAAATTTTAATCAGCCTGGGGTCCATAGGATTCCGTTACAGTACCAACTTTACCGCAGAGATGTTCAAGAGAACCTGCGAATTTCTCAAAATCAAACAAATATGGTCATCCCCGTATCATCCTCAAACTCAGGGCGTCTTAGAGCGTAGTCATTCTACCCTTAAGGAGTACCTCAAATCCTACGTCAATGAGAACCATACCGATTGGCACAAATTCGTCTTCACGGCAATGTTAGCCTATAATACCTCTGTTCATGCGTCAACCAATTTTACCCCTTACGAACTCCTATTCGGCCACAAAGCCTTCATCCCTGACTCTATCTACGAACTACGTCCAGAACTAACATACCCCGAATATGTAAAATTCCTACATCATAGACTCAAACTCTCAAGAGACAAAGCTCTCGAAAATATTCAAAAGTCGAAAGAAAAATCCAAGGAATATTATGACAATCACTCACGTCCCATTCAATATAAAGTAGGCGATTACGTTTACCTAAAAAATCTTGTAAGACTGCGCAAAGCCCTATCGCCAGTGTGGAAAGGCCCTTACAAAGTCGTGAAGATAAACGGCAAAAATACACTAACCCTTCTAATAAACCGTAGGCACGTCACCCATCACTATGATGACGTGAAACTCGCTTCTAGATCTAGTACTGAAGATTAATTCACTAAATCATTATTCTATTCTCTTACAGCAACCCTTCAACGGGTCAAGAATTCGTCAAACCCCTGACAAACAGTTCAGGAATATATTTCGACCCCTTAGGATCGTTAAATTTAGGTGATAGTTACCTTAGCGTAGTTATACCAGTAGATATATCTTACCTGTTCCCACATATAGATAATTTATACTATATTCTCAACATTTCTAAATCACTTTGTGAAAATGATAATGCATTAGATAACGTAGAATGCTTCAATCTCTTTCAACCCCTAATTACACGCTTTGAAGACCTATATCGTAACACTGAATCTATCCTTTACCATGTCCCTCATCAATCTCGGAGAGGTGCACCCCTATCTATCATAGGATCTATTTCGAAAAAGTTATTCGGAACCATGGACGAAGATGACGCTATCCGGTATAATAATGCCATCCAAGAAGTTAAGTCCGATCAAAAGAAATTAGCATCATTAGTAGAACAGAATATCCTCATTACTACCTCAACCCTCAAATCTTTTAACGAAACCATTTATACTATAAATCATAACGAGCATGAATTAAATGTCGCCATCGACGGTCTTAACAAGACAAGACATTAAAAACCTAACTTTTATCGCCAGAGAATTAGGAATAAGATCACGTATCCTAGAATTTTATTAATTTCCATGATAGAGAATAGTCTCTTAACACTATCCTTCAAAGTCGAAGATATTATAAGCTTAATAATGTTTAGTAAATCAAACATACTTTACCCTTCTATTCTAACGCCTAAAGAACTCTATACTGAGTTGATTAATAATTATAGATTCATACCAAATTCTAAACGCCTTCCAGTCCTTCTAAGCCTAAGTAATATACAAACAATTATAAATGTATCTTCTATATCTTGTTATGAAAACGAAAACAAAATAGTTTTCGTCTTAGATAGTTTATTACATTAGTCAATCCTGCTAATTTCCACTTGTACCATAATTTACCCTGTCCAGTACCCTATGAACCTCGTATCCCTGTATCTTATACTACTATTGTTGCTTCTGCCAAGTATATAGGCATAAGTAAAGATAAGTCCACTTATTGTAAACTTAATAATCTGAATGACTGTAAAATGATAAACCATGAACATTACCAGTATAACACTCCGATATCCTACTCTACTGTCGCAACTCCATCCTGTGAAACAGAAATTATTACTAAAGTACTTACTGAAATTCCCGAATTATGTAACACTAAGTTTTTCACTGGAAATGTAAACATTTGGCAACATTTACAAAACAACAAATGGTTGTGTGTCATGTCCGATAAAAGTAAGCTAAGTATAGAATGTAATACCTCTATTGTAGACCTAGATATAAGTGGTAGCGGATTATTGTACTTAACCCAAGGGTGTGTCGCCTATTGTAAAAACACACGGCTAGTCTCTAAGAATAATATTAATATTATATTAAAACCTATAATCACTGAATTAAATATCCTTAACGACTCCTGCTGTAATTTCAATAAATATATTAGTATTGTATCGAACTTACCTCCTGTTAACTTGAAAAATGTAAATCTAGATTCCATTGCTTTTGAAGATCCTAAACTACTTAAAGAATTAAACGAAATTATTGAAAAACCGCATATTGACGGTGTGACTCTATGAGAAGTACTATACTTCCACAATCTATGTAATCCTAATTCTAGTCTTAATTTGTACTACTTTCTTAATTTGTAAAACTGGCATACTCAGGAAAATTTTAAAATCTCGTGAAACTCCTATCCCTGAACCCGAAAATGATGAAGTTGAACTTCCCACTATAACAACCTACTCTTCGTATTCGCAACTCGTAATCCTTGCTATTTATTTCCTTTCCCGTAAACTTCATTTTTACCGTGAAGTTTATTCTAAATCGGGGGGCTGTTACAAACGCCTCTTGAACCCTAAAATGCTAACACAGTTGCCTATCCATACTACTCATCACAAATCTCTACCAATGCCTAAATCTCCGTGTCAGCACTTTTGCCTTCCTTATTCATTCAGTCCCTTTCAACCTCAGTCTGCATCCATCATCTAACGCGAACAGTTCTACCATATCCTTAGTGTGCCAGTCTCAAGTCCTAAATCTTTGTTCTATTTCTAAATCAGTTTATACTATATCTAACATTACGTGTGTGTACCGTGTTCCAATAAATAATTTTAGCTAGTTCAAATATCTTTTTTTAAAAAGAAACTTTCCCGGTCCCGCGTAACAGTACGCTGCGTTATGTACCGTTTAAAGCTAAATTAACATGACTACCTTATCCATAGTTAATCTCGACAGATTTCCCGCGCACCACACCTCCGCGACACTGGGATAACGTTTTATTCTTGATTGAGTGCTGTTATAATATACGATTTCACAAAATATTCTGAGAACCGAAGCCAGCCTGGGTTGCGTAGAATAAGCGGCAGTCGCTAGCTATGCCGAACGATCAGTGGAACCTTAGGCTGGTTTTAGTCTTATGCTGACGGCACGCGCACCATCAGCGATGATGGCCGAGATATATGCACTTCTAGGAAGCGTTTTTGAATGACGCGTAGCTATCAGCGCGCACGGTGGTCAGCGCTGATAGCTACGCAGACGTACGCGTCGCGCGTCGGCCCCGCGTAGCTATCAGCGCTGATGATCGCTCGAGCGCCTCTGCTTTCAGTGAGCGTTTTAGTGTCATGGCGAATTGCGAAGTGGATACAGGTCGAGTTATCGGTGAGTCGTTCAATCGGTGGTATAGGCACGATCCGTAGGCTGCAATGGACCAGTATTTCGTATCCTGTATCTTTGCCAGTAATTCGTCAAAAGTTCTATTTGACATTCAAAAGTAATTAAAGAATTTACTTTTGTCAGCCCTCAAAGTGCCATATAACAAAACAAATTCTCCTGCAACGGCTCTCTGCTCAATCAATGGATGAACATGGAGTCTTCGTCGTCGCCGAATTTTTTTTTTGTGATAGATAGTACAAAGCAGAAATAATGAATACACTCTGCATTTTGATCGTCGACTATACAGTATAAAACGAGCCATCCTGAGCCTCAGCGCTGACAAACGACGCGCTGAGCTATGAGCGCTGACGGTGAGTGTGAGATTAAAATCAGCCTTATAAAGATGACAGCCCAGTTTTTCATGCTTCGCTTTACTGATAAAAATCTTAGCTAAATTAAAGGGCAGTGTTGAAAGGACAAAGCTGAAGACCAAGCTCGCTGCCATAGGCTGATGATGACGTAAGCTAAGTGAAATGTAACAATCTACACCATAAATTAGAAGAACTATGTTGAGGATTCTTCTTCGATGTAAAGGAAACAATTGTGTGGACTGTATAATCACAATATATTTCGCCGGTAAAGGTAAGCAGTACAATATTGGAGACTAAAATATTTGATATGCGCGCGTGCCGATCGTCGTTCGGTCGCGGAGTGAGTCGCGTGTCGCAGCCCGTGCGCCGCCGAAAGCCGTTGAGACCGTGCCCTCCGCGCTCCACCGTCCGTGCCAGGGGCACCAACATACAAGGCGCGAACATGCTCCCCGGGTTGAAGAATTCAATAATTAATCTAGAGGAAGAGGACAAATAATATTAAATGACCGTAGTAGCGTCCCCTTCTTCGTCTTCAGCTCGACCACGCGTGTAGTTCCGTCGCTTCCCGGGAAGACCTTGGTGACACGTCCCAATGGCCACAGTAGCGGTGGTTGTCCTCGCTCTCTCACGAGCACCAAAGTTCCCTCTGATAGTTCTCCTGTTGAGGTAGACCACTTGTTTTTTTGCTGGAGAAGACAAACATATTCTAGGTGAAATCGCTTCCAAAAGTGTTGTTTTATGTGCTCCACTCTGTGGTAGCGCTCCAAGCGACCGATGCTGGTTTCAGTCACCTGTGGATGCGGCACAGCCATAAGCGATCGTCCAATTAAGTAATGGGAAGGAGTGAGAGCAGTGAAGTCTAATGGATCAGATGAAAGTGGGGTTATAGGACGTGAATTAAGTACAGCTTCAATTTGAGTTAAGCATGTGATCAGTTCTTCGTATGTGAAGTGTGTTAGTCCTAGTAACTTTTTCAAGTGATGTTTTGTGGAGCGAACGGCAGCCTCGGCAATGCCGTTGAAATGTGGTGAGTATGGTGGGGCGAAATTAGATTCAATGCCTTCCTGTGAAACTTCGTAATTAATATTAGATTCTTGTAAAAACTTATGTAATTCATTACAAGTGCCGACAAAATTTGTGCCATTATCAGATAAGATGCTCTTGGGTTTGCCTCGACGAGCAACAAAACGTTTTAAAGCTGCCATATAGCCCTCTTTAGTGAGATCTGTAACGAGCTCGATATGGACAGCCTTGACTGCTAGGCAAACAAAGATGCATATATACGCCTTTAAAAGTTTGCACCCTCGCCCCTTTCGATCTGCTATCAATATTGGCCCGGCATAATCGACACTACAATTTATGAATGGGAACTCCAAGTGAGTTCTTTTAGAGGGCAACTGCCCCATAACTGGTTGCACATTTTGAGCCTTATACCTAAAACATTCTATGCATTTTCTTACTACCGACTTAGATAGATTTCTACCGCCAAGAGACCAATATGTTTGACGTACATTTCCTAACAATAACTGAGGGCCAGCATGAAGTAAGATTCTATGTTGCATTTGAAATATAAATTTTGTAAAGTGGTATAATAATAATAATAATCTTTATTTGCTAGAATATGGTCAAGATATACAGATAGTAGTTTATTATACATGTTCAGCATATTCTACCACATGTGGTGTGCAAAAAATACATGTTTGAAACTTCCTCGATTAAATTTATATAAAACAATTCAGGTATAGGTATGTCAAGGTTCATTAAATAATTTGAAGATGTCACTTAAATCCATTACAGTTTAAATAGGTAATAATTAAATTAAATATACAAGGAATGTCAACTTATAATAAATTTGAAAAATTAGTATTAAAAACACGGTGTAAATTTGTCATCAAAATATTCATTTATGGAATAATACATTTTGTCTATTAACCAATTATATAGTCTATGTTGAAATAATGATGTCGATAATTCAGAGAGGTCATTCGGTAAGTGGTTGAATACCCTTATAGCCGTACAGAACGCGTTTCTCCTGTAAAGCTCGAGTCTTATCTGAGGTAGCCGAAGTCTATCCTTGTGTCTAGTTCGACTACCTGCCGCTTCACCGAGTTTGCTGAATAGTTCAGAGTGTTTTTTTACAATCTTGCATATCTCATAAATGTACAAACACGGCAATGGCAATATTTTATGTTTATAAAATAATGGCTTACAGCTGTCGAGATAATGTGCACCACACATCGCTCGTATACACTTTTTTTGTGCTATGAATAGGAGACTTACATCCACAGAGTTACCCCACAAAACAATGCCATACCAGAGCATGGAAGATACATATGCATGGTATACAGTTTTTGCCGTTTGTAGATCCACAATCTCTCTTATCCTTTTCAACACATAAACATAACAATCAATTTTATTCAGCATTTTTTCTATGTGAGGTTTCCAGCTACAATATTTGTCGATAGTAATACCCAGAAATACACAGTCATTAACAATTTTTAAAGGTTCCTTATTATAGCTTATATTTAGGGTACTTGTTTTCGAGTTAAATGTTTGAAATCGAATTATATTGGTTTTAGTCATATTTAATTTTAAATTATTACAGTCAAGCCATGCCATGGTTCTGTCTAGGGTCGTGTCTATGTCATCTTTTAGCGTCATTTCGTTTTTGCTTTTAATTATAAGGGTTGTGTCATCGGCGAACAGTACGCATTTATGGGTTAAGGCATCTGGGAGGTCATTTATGTATATTAAAAACAAGAGAGGAGATAACAACCCCCCTTGAGGTACACCGTAATTGGTGCTTGCCGCATAGCAAAACTGGATGCTTAACCTCGTATTCATATGGTGAGTTGTCCAGCCTGCCACCTACACGAATAATGTTATCATTATCTAAAAAAGGGGTTAAAGAAATAAGTCTGTTCCTGCGCGGCAATGACTTCCCTGATCGAAGTATCGCGTACTCATCTGCAAACATTTCAGTTTGAGCTGCACGTATCAATATAGATAAGGCATCTTTAAGTTCTTTAATAGAAAGAGGACCTGTTACTTTAGAATTAGGATTCTTTGAATTGTGTATGAATCTATGTATATATGCCACTGTTCTTTGTAAACGATTTAAGTTTGAATGTTTATGAATTAATGAATGAATGATTGATTTATTTGTGAGAGACGAAAGTACATGATTTTGTGAATGTGTGAGAAACGAGTGATCAGTGAAGTTTGATGTAATGACTTCTGGCAGATCTTGTATCACACTTCTATTAGGCATGACTGGCCAGTCTTTTTCATGATTTAACAAAAAGTGAGGCCCTGACCACCATAAAGAACACTTGCTGATAAGGTCAGCCTTCAGCCCTCTAGAAACAAGATCCGCCGGATTGTCCTAAGACGGAACGTGTGCACGTGTGCCCTGCTGTGTTCTCCTGAATCTCATTGACACGATTACGCACGAAAGGTTTTAATTGAGTCGGTGACATTGACAACCAACCCAACACTATTGTTGAGTCACACCAAAATTGGCATTTGGTAATGGGCAGAGTTATCGAACTCAGTACTTTAGCACACAGTCTCGCCCCTAGCAACGCCCCACAAAGCTCCAGACGAGGAATGGTGGTGGGCTTTATTGGTGCTACACGATTTTTAGACGCATAAAGTTGTACCTGTACTACCTCTTGCTCGTTTACTGATCGGAGATACACACAACAGCCAAACGCTTTCTCTGATGCATCTGTAAAAACATGAATCTCATGCAATATAGCATTGTCACACACAACCCATCGGGGAATTTTTAAATTATTTAAACTTGGAAGAGTGTTTATAAAATCGTACCAGCTATTACAAATGGACTCTGGGACCTGCTCATCCCAATCACACTTGGCTAACCATAATTGCTGCATTAGAATTTTTGCCTCAACTACACATGGACCTACCAAACCTAATGGATCATATATTTGACTTATGACTGATAACACTTGACGTTTAGTAACCTGCTTACCTGCATCAATGTGAATAGAAAATGATAAATAATCTGCTTCACACATCCAAAGTAAGCCTAAAGTTTTCGATGCCAGATTCCTATCCTCAGCTAAGTTTAGGCAACCCGAAACCTCTGAAGAATTTGTAATTTGGTTTAAAATTGACGAATTATTAGACTTCAATTTTCTTAAATGAAAATTAGCTGATGACAAAACAGAAATTACCTCTTTGACCATCTCTACGACGTCGGATACTAAATTTCCACCAGCAAGATAATCGTCAACGAAGAAATCGCGTTCAATTGAAGACCTGACGTTTTTACTAGTAGCAACTTTAGCCAAACTAACCAAACATTTTGTCGCCAAATATGGTGCGACTGCTTCCCCATAACTTAAAGTATTGAGCCTGTACGTTTTCAGTGGTAAATTGGGATCAGTCCCGAATATAATTTGCTGTAGATCACGTTGTGACGATGTGACAGTAACAGCACGATACATCCTTGTTATATCACCAGAAACGACATATTTGTGTTGCCGAAATCGTAACAAAATTGAAAATAGATCCTCCTGGACAGTTGGACCTACCATCTGAATATCCTTGAACGATATTCCAGACGAGGTAGCCGCTGAGGCATCGAAGACCGTCCGAAGTGGCGTTGAGCTAGACTCCTTTATAACCCCATGGTGAGGCAAGAAATACTCAACATTATCACCTGTGTGAGGCTTCATAGACGTTTGATTTTCTGTCATGTGACCAAGACGCTCGTACTCCTCCATGAAGGCAACATATTTTTCTTTGAAACTGGGATCACGCAGGAAACGGCGCTCCAGAGAGAAAAATCGACGCTTAGCCATTTCATATGACTCACCTAAAACGTTAGGATTGTTTTTTAATGGAATTGTTACAACAAAACGACCCTGTTCATCACAAATAGTGTTTTGACGAAAGCTTTCTTCACATGCGCGTTCTTCTCGAGACATAGAATGTATTGATGACACAGAATCTAGTTCCCAAAACCTGTTTATATTACTGCTTAATTCATCCATCGACACATTGCAATAGTATGATTGTATTTTAGATGACGAAACAACTGGGACTGGGCCCGACACTATCCACCCGAATCTTGTGGCGTGAAGATTGGGTTTATTCTTACCTAAGTTGATCGATGAGGTACCTAACACATTCCAAAAGACTTCAGCGCCGACAAGAATATCAATAACTGACGGAATGTGGAATGAGGGGTCAGCCAGTTGAATATCTGTTGGAATGTTGATGTTGCTAATGTCCACCATACATGACGGCAAATTCCTAGTTATCTCAGGCAGTATAATACAACTGATATTCTCCTTATAGGCACCATTACGGGACTGAATTGTAAACATACAAGACTGTGTGCTATTAGACATCTGATTGTTTATACCTGATATAGTGGAGTTAGCATTATGTCTGGACAACCCTAGCTTGTGACACAGTGTTTCAGTAATAAAATTGGCTGTGCTACCGTTATCCAGCAGAATTCTGGCGTCGAGCTTCTCACCTCGGCTGTTGACCACTGTCACCAGAGCTGTGGAAAGCAAAATAGAACGGGTAGAGTTTTCTGTAGTGTCACCCGACAAGGCGACGTTTTCAGACGTGCTGTTTTGAAATTGTGCACCTCCAACCACGTCAGTAGGTAAGCCAGGTAAAGCAATACTAGGCATCGGGTCTTGGAAGTTGCTTGAGTTAGGTTGATCTACATGTAAAAGGGTATTATGCCTACGTTTACAGTATTTACAATGCGACAATTTACACTGTTTACTAGAATGGCCAGAACGTAAACAATTAAAACATAACTTAAGCTCCTTTACCTTTAACAAACGATTTTCTACTGTTAACTTACGAAAATCTTCGCAAACAAACATAAAGTGGTCTTTTTTGCACATAGGACATTTACTGTAATTTATTGTAATTCCTTTGTGTTTATTATTGTTTAAATTGTCGCTTTTATTGGAAATTTGTGTATCTACTATATAGCTGCTAGTACTACTATCTACATTTTTTTTTTATTGTTCAGTACGTTCAACCGTCTCCAACAAATCAGCCCGCTTGCTAACAAATTAACAAAATTGTGACAAAGTAGGATTTTTGGCACTCGTGAAGTTACGTTCCGTCTAAGGACAATCCGGCTCGAAGGACCAAAATGTTGAGGATTCTTCTTCGATGTAAAGGAAACAATTGTGTGGACTGTATAATCACAATATATTTCGCCGGTAAAGGTAAGCAGTACAATATTGGAGACTAAAATATTTGATATGCGCGCGTGCCGATCGTCGTTCGGTCGCGGAGTGAGTCGCGTGTCGCAGCCCGTGCGCCGCCGAAAGCCGTTGAGACCGTGCCCTCCGCGCTCCACCGTCCCCCCGCCAGGGGCACCATACAAGGCGCGAACAACTAATAGAATTAATTAGAAGAGTTTGCTTGTTTGTTTGAACGCGCTAATCTAAGGAGCTACTGGTCCAATTTGAATAATTATTTTTGTGATGGATGGCTCATTTATCGAGGAAGCTATAAGCTAAAATCACGCTAAAACCACGGGTCCGGAGTCCTAAGTAACGCGGGTGTTACCGCGGGCTCATCTATAACCTATATAATAATAAAGCTGAATAATTTGATTATTTGCTTGGTTGAACGCGCAATCTAAGGAACTCCTAGCCCCATATAACGCGAGTGTAACCGCGGGCTTAATTAGTAATTTCTAAAGTCGTATCGTTCTCATGTCGTGACTTATAACGAGGGACTTCGGTGTAATTGATCTAGTTCCCCCGAGCAGTACGTGCGTCGCTGCGTCAATCAAACCGAGATAAGTTGTTAACGATCGCGAACTACCAAACCTATCGCTAATTTGTTCTATTGGTTTTAGAGGTTGCTGCAGAATTGATAGTGTGATTTGGTTTTGATAGGTTTATAATATACGTGCCATTACCATAGTACCTAATTAAGGTTATAGTCACAAAAGTGCTACAGTTCTTTTTCTTATAGCAAAAGAGTAGATACCTATTTAATTTTTTTATTTATAGACTCACGCCTGTATCTCCGAAGGGGTAGACAGAGGTGTAATATTACACCCACATTTCGCCATGAATTTTTAGGACCCACGTAATAGGGGGCGAGCCTATTGCCGCACCGGGCACATTTCCAGACTCCGTGCTGTTACTGAGAATTGCCTAACGGAAAAACCCAATAACACTTTGCCCGACCCGGGCATGTCTCGGCTTCGCTCAGGCTGTGAATCAAAGGTAAAAGACATGTGTGTTTTCCTCTTGTAGCAGTATACTATACTGAACGATGCCTGCAGGCACGCCCGCACATTCGTTTATAATTTAACCATGGTTATTTGGGAAAATTGTCTCGTACTGTGGTCGTCAAGGTACATAATTTAATATTTTATCGTAGAACCAAATATAAAAAGCTTTGATTTCTCTTTATTAAAATGTTTTTATTGCGCGTATTTAGCCTTCTTTTTTCTTAACTGTCTTTATATGACTTACTTTACTGTATTAAAATGCCATTCACATGCAAATCTAACACACTATTCATTCCAACCTGCAAGTCATACATAGTCCTTTTACATGAAAAAATATTTTTACAAAATTCCACGACGTATTTTAGAAAATTGCCAAGTTTGCGTGAAATCACATTCATGAATATTAATGTAATATTTGGTTTAGAGTTGAATACAGTGGTACGATGGATGATCAAATAGATTTTTCATGGAACCGCGCCGCGGGAGGAATACTAATTTGTTCGCTGTCATAACTGTGAAGAACTGTTCGTGTGATTGGGTTATGGGTAGTATGTCTCTATAATAGACGTGCGATTTCGGGATATTGATAAATTTGTAAAGGCATTTTAGAGATACGTCGTTTCACATGCAACTCTTGTAGAATTAGGTTGTCCGTTCGTCCAGCTATTAGAAGTTATGCTGGTAGATTATTGGATGGATGGATGGATGGATGCTGTAGACTATTGGTACCGTTACTACTAAAGTATAGAAAGATAACAGATTTATTCATTTAGTTTTGTGGGCATATCTGGCTTGTTGTTCGGCTGTTACGTGGTACCTAAGAAATAATTACATGAAGAAATGTGGGTGTAATACTACATATCTGCCTACGTGTATCTATAAAAAACAAAGTAACTATTCCTTAGTGCCAGAGATGGCAAATAAAAATCGTTTTAAACTTAAAAGTACTGTATCGATGGTACAATAATAGTCAAAGTGGTCAAAGTCACACATGTAGCCCAGGACAAATAACTATATGTCCTTTGTGTTGAATAGAAAGAAAATACATCAAATATTTGATTCAATATATGTAATTCGCAATATCTAAACTATCCGCACAAATACTAGTACTATGGGTAACCCTATTCAGAAATAATATTTCGCTAGACTAAATTCTTTTCACTAACATTTTGCCAATTGCATAAGTATATATTTATGCATAATAACCATAGTCTTATTCAACTATGCATATATTCTAACTATTTTTGTAGAAATACGACATATTTATGGGATCGAGACTATATTGGAAATACGTAATAAAAGAAATAGAATTTCGTAACTTATTCTTGTATACCTAACTGTAATCTTCGATAAATCAAATACTTTATGAGATTGTATCTTTATGATAATAATAAAGCTAGAATATTAGAATTACTATTCTGAATAATACGAAATGTTTTTGATTAAAATATTTATATTTATTGTATTTATTTGTAATAAACATGTAAATAACGTTTTTATCTGCATGAATATATTAAAATTCTGCTGTTACTGAGTGACTGACATACAAAGCATAGCTGAGACTATACGGTACTAGAAGCTGAAATATGGTATATAATTATGTCCCTTGGGTAGCGTAGGTATATGACGTAATTCCCCGAGCTTGGTGCAAGCCTACAGCCACATCGAATCTGGCTGTGATTCCAGCTGCGGACCGGACTTGCGTGTAGCATTCAGCATACATAGCTTGGATCAACTTCAGGTACTTTTCAGGCACTCCTTTCTTCTTGAGGGCCCACCACAAGACTTCACGCGGTACCCGGTCATATGCCTTTTCGAGGTCAGCGAATACCATATTATTATGCAGATTTTTATGCGCCTCCCTGTATTTTTCACAAATTTGGCGAAGTGCAAAAATGGCATCCACCGTACCTCGACCAGGCATAAAACCGAATTGGTTACGTGAAAACTCACTCTCTGCTCGCAAACGTCGCTCAATTACTCTCTCCCATACTTTCATACTATGAGGCATTAACTTTATTCCCCGATAATTGTTGCATTCTTGGACATCTCCCTTATTTTAAAAAATGGGCACTAGGTAACTCCTGCACCATTCCTTGGGTACTGTCTCCTCATGCAACATCTTATTGAAGAATAAAGTCAGCCACGCCCATCCATCCTCCTCTAACACCTTCCATGCTTCTACTGGTATTCCATCTGGTCCTAATGCTTTCCCATTCTTCATTCCACTCACAGGCCGTCTTACCTCATCCTTACTTATTACATTCACTAGTCCAATATTCTTCGCCTTGTTCTCAAGCATTTTGCACCAATCATTCTCTTCATTCATTAATTTTTCAAAATATGTTCTCCATCTTTCTTTAATCCTATCATCATCCGTAAGAACCACTCCTGTTTCATCTTTCATACACTTGATATGGGATACATCCCTCGCCTTTCTCTCTCTAGCCTTAGCCAGTCGGTATAAATACTTTTGGCCCTCCGGCTTCTCAATTAATCCGTATATATTGTCAAGGGCTTTTGCTCTAGCTAAGGCAACGGCTTTTTTGGCTCTTTTCTTACAATCAATCAATCAATCATTTATTCATTTGCTGGAAATATGGTACATAAACAGTTGTTACAATGGATTATAAGAGCTATACATATTTCACCTATTGTACAGGCATGCAAATGTAGTAATAAAAATTATCTTAATTAGTAGGAACAGTTATGACATAATAGGCACATATTAAAATAATAAAGGAATAAAAAATTTAAAAAAATGAGAAGGCTATTACATTCTATTACATAATTTACAAGACATTTCCATAAAAGCAAAAGCGACAAGGGCTCTTCTTAAAAAAGTCCTTCACAGAATAAAAACTTTCCTCTATGAGCCAGTCCCGTAACACAGTACAGAATCTTATCTGTGGGAGTTCGGTGATCACCCTCGGTAAACTATTAAAAATGAGTGGTGCCATATATATGTACACAGCTGCGTCGAAATAGCTCTAATTGTGGCGCCGGCATTTTAAGAGGCAGGTGAGAAGTCTGTTTCTTATTCTGGATTTCATTTTTTTCAAAAAGATACGGATGAAATTTAACAAATTTTGCGACTTCGTATATGTAAAGGCAGGGAACGGTCAGTATTTTTTCAGACTTAAATACCGGTTTACACGATTCAAACCATTTTAAACCAAATATTGCACGAATGCTTCTTTTTTGAGCTATGAAAACTCTCATTATTTCAGGAGAGTTTCCCCAAACCACTAATCCATATCGAATGATTGAACAGACATGAGCATGATAGACCATTAAAGCGGCTTGTTTAGAAGTTAAATCTTTTACTTTCCTAAGTGCGAAAACAAATTTGTTTATTTTCATACAGACCATGTCAACATGCTTCTTCCAAGTAAAATGTGAATCTAAGGTTATTCCGAGAAATTTAGTACGTTGTATTTGTTCAACTTCATTATTGTTATATTTAATACTAGAGGACGCCAGCAGCTACGCCTGCATTTTTTTTAAATTTACCCGTTTTGGCCGATCCCGTGGGAATTTCGGGAAATCCCTTCTTAGTGCACCCCTACGGTCCCCAAGAAACATACATGCCAAATTTCAGCTTCCTGCGCCCAATAGTTTCGGCTGTAGCGTGTCTGTCAGTCAGTCAGTAACGCAAGGATTTTATATATTAAGATTTAATTCTATTTCTTTGCTTTTAAATGTCCTAAAGTGTATACATTTTGTTTTATCGATATTTATTTTTAATCTATTAGCATCAAACCAAGTAGTAATGTCTTGTAACGTATTGTTAACTTCAGTCTCGTAATCATTTAGACTTTTACATTCTATAATAACAGTGGTGTCATCCGCGAATAAAATGCAGTCATGGGATATTGATCGTGGGAGATCGTTAACATATAAGAGAAACAATAATGGTCCCAAGATGCTTCCTTGGGGAACACCTGAACAATTTATACGTTGCTCTGAGTCAACATATTCCATGGTTTTAGAATCCTTATTAAATTTGGTCAACCTGGTTGACATTCATCATACTTCTTTTTCTTACTCTCTTTCAACGAGTCATTACCTTCTTTCATCAGCTGCCATTCCTTAAACCTTGCTTTCTTTTCCTTGAGCACACTCTGTACTTCCTCTGTCCACCACCAGGTATCCTTATCTTTCATACGTTTTCCTTTCGATTCTCCTAAAACATCTTTTGCCACGCATCTCCTCCCAACTCTCATTCACGCTGCAATCCTTCATATTGCCCATCTCAATCATTTTATCTACCACTCTATTTCTAAATTCTACTGCACATTCATTCTTCTCTAACATATGCCATTTTACTTTTGGGGGTAGCTGCTCCTTGGTTCTTTTCGAGCTCAGCTGAATTTTTAATTTGACCACCAGGAGTCTGTGCTGTGAGACTAAGTCTTCTCCCGGTACCACCTTACAGTCTTTGACCCAGTTGATACGTTTACGCCTTAGCAGAAAATAATCAATCTGGGTCATATGGTGGCCACTGTTGTAGGTTACCAGGTGTTGCTCTTTTTTTTGGAACCAAGTGTTAGCCACTATAAGATCAAAAGCGGCAGCAGCTTGGAGAATTGCTTCTCCCTCGCTATTTCGGCTGCATTACATCTGAATGCAATTATAACACCGTTCATGACCAGACCTTATAAATATAATTTTCTTCTTTGTAAACATTATCCAATATTATACAAACCATTTCATCTTAAATCTTAAATGAAAGACAATCAAATATAGCTATATACAATAAGCATTGTTTTGTTTTTATGTCGCGCCATTGTTGGAAATTCAAGTTTGTGCTTAATTGTCCCAAAATTAAGTTTATTCAGTTAATTGACACGTAACATACAAGAGTTTATAATCTCACCATATTTTCAGCTCACACTGCCAAAACCTCGCATTATTTATAAAATAAAAGACCTATTAATACTGATTAATACATGATTTTAATATATTATAGGTTCTATGCACAAGAAAAAAAAGGCTCTCGAAAACACCTATGAAAATTTACTTATGCCCAATTCAGCGCAGCTACGCAGAATAAAACAATCTGAAGTCGGAGGCTTCGAAGGTACGCGCCGCTTTACAATTGTGTGAACACTAAAAAGGTGATAAATGTCTTCGGCCAGATTAGAACCCCGACACCCGTGTCATAAGCCGAACAAATAGGGGACCAGGTTATTTGTTAAAGTAAGGATTTGCCGAGAATGCGACGCCATTTTGAATAAAACTTGTTCAGTGACGTTTTGCTCTGGCAGCTTGTGATAAAATTTAACTAGCGCGTGAAAAGGGGGCGAGCCTATTGCCGTTACCGGGCACATCACCAAAAAATCACACAAAAATCAATAATTCAAATGGAACGAAGTAACCAACCTAAGGCTTATTTCTTAACAAAGCTTACTCTCTAACTTACAGATACATACAATAGAGTGATCTATGTAAATACATATGTAAGCAAAAGAACGGTACACAATTACAATAACGTATCGTGGCTGCGACGTACAACGTAATCTGGATAATCGCCGTTTTCAAATACAATGTTCTGTTTGTGGTCGTTGTGTGATCCTAGTTCGCTTCTTCCTTTATCTTTTACCTAATTGTATTTCTTTGATTGTATTTTTTGTTGACTTATTAGTATATTCTTGTAGCTCCATGCGTGTCAATTTATGAAAGTTCTAAGTTCTTCGCAGGGTCTCAACCTCGTTTAGTTTTATAGTCCGAAGGCTTCATTATGGGATTGCAATCACTCATCAAAAAAATTATATTGTGAGACAAAATATATCGGTAGCATATTGGGTAAAATAAATTAATCAGAGAACAAATCATGTAGGGAAAACCGGACAGACATATTTGTTTTCTTACATACAAATGACAATTACTTTTTATTGAACCAATTCGTAATATATCCTGACCGATCATGACCTTACTAGACGAAAATCTTGGATTACAATCGGGACAACACTAAGGTGTTGATTGTCACGTAAACACGTAGCTTCTCAGTTTGTCTATATTATTATAGAAGTGTTAATTAGTAGGCTTGTCACGGACAGCACATATTTACACTGACTAACTAACTTGATTCAAATTGTCACAAGTGACAAATTGTCAAGTGACAAATTATAACACAATATTATTTGCTGACGACAGTACGATTATATTTACTGGAAAAGACAAGCTACACATAGAGCAAGAAATTAATTTGACATTGAATAAATAATATTATTAATTGGTTGACATTAAATAATCTGAATATTAATTTAGGTAAAACTCATTTTATGACATACAGAAATAGACTAAGTAAATTGACGAACATGGATATTCGGTATTTGGACCAAAAAATTGAGGAAGTAGGGGTTACGAAGTTTTTAGGCTTAAATATTGATAATAACCTTAACTGGAAACAGCATATTGAAACATTGTGCCTCAAACTAAATACATATGCATATGCACTTTATAGGTTAAAGAAAACAGCGAGTATTACAGCTGTTTTAACAGCTTATTATGGGTATGTTTACTCTCTTCTAAGGTATGGTGTTATGTTCTGGGGCAATTCTACTGATAATGAAACTGCATTTAAGGCGCAAAAGAAATGCATACGGGCAATATTTAGTATTAAAACTACAGATAGTTGTAAATCATATTTTATAAATTTTAAAATTCTAACGCTACCATGCATTTACATATTGGAAACTGTCGTATTTGTGCGCAAAAATATTAATCTATTTAAAAACCTTAACAGTAAGAGGCGAGACTTGGAAATATGTATGCACAGAAATAAAACAGCCCTATTAAACAAGAGTGCACTTTGCATGGCTGTTCGATTGTATAATCGTTTACCTAAGACAGTGCTCGATATCTCAGATAGCGTGTATACATTCAAAAATAAAGTGAAACAAATATTACTTAAAAAGAGTTACTATTCGGTAAACGATTATTTAATTGATAAGTAATATAATGTAAGCATGTGCATATTTAATTAATAATAAATAAACTTTAATTCAATTTAATTCATATTTAAGTAATAATTATATAAACAGCATGTATTTATGAATTTTCTGAATGTAATCCATATTATTTCTTGTGCTAATTTTGCATGCTGCTGTGACAGCGGAATATGATGAGACAAATATCATTGTAAGAGCTTTTATACTTACTCATGTTCTGCAAAAATAAAGATTTGAATTTGAATTTGTCTTTCGGGATATATACCACGTACCTTTGTTTGGAGTAACCGATATTTCGGCACTGTTGCAAGCGCCATGTTCACGGATGTACTGAGGGTATTGCGGGTGGATGAATGTTACGAGCAAGTATAACGGTCTACCCGCTTTCTTACTCGTTTTTTGCGTACAACACCACTGCCACTGTTTTCACTATCGCACTGTACCCGATCACGACATACTACACTCACTACGTCAGCTCGCGGTTTGAGTTTTTCCGTTTCACGGGTTTTACATAGACGCACCACTGGATGCCAGATACTCGACAGTTGAAACCCATCCTCTCTATTGAAATTATTAAACTTTTTGATTTCAATGGCCTCCCTAACCATTCGAGGTATGTAGTGGCGTTCTGTCGAAAGCACCTGAGGGTTGTGTAACTCAATCCAGTGGTCGGTACCCGAGTCTAAAAGGTGTTGAGCTATGGCTGACTTATGTGGCTCGTTATTTTTGACTGCCCTGATGTGTTCCTTTATCCGGCAAGAGATGGTGCGTTTCGTTTGTCCTATATAGGAACTGCCGCAGCTGCAGTCTACTTTGTATACACCTGGCTTTTCTAATGGAAGACTGTCTTTCGGCGTTCTTATATATTGAGACAGTTTCTTAAAAGGAGTGAAAATAGTCTTTACTGAAACGTTGTTAAGAATATTGGCGATCTTATCTGTCACTCCTTTGACGTACGGTAAGTACGCTAGGTGTCGTTCAACCTTGAAGTCCAGGTGTTTTTTAGTATGTCTGGGTGGTCTGATTCGCCTACTGTTTCCGTTTTTGTGTAGAACGTCGCTTAAATGCGAAAGTTCCTTACCCAAATGTTCATCGCCACACAAGCTGTATGCCCGGTCGGTAAGCGACGTTATAACGGAATTCAGTTGACGTGGGTGATGATGTGAGTCGGCGTGTAGATAGCAATCTGTGTGTGTTGGCTTTCTGTATACTGAGTGGCTTAATGAACCGTCATCCCGTACGCCAATCATAACATCGAGGAACGCCATTCTTCTGTCCCTTTCGATTTCATAGGTAAAACTCATTTTACTGTGGATGCTGTTTAAATGTGCCAAGTACTCTTGAACCATCTCTTCATCGCCTTCCATAACACAGAAAATGTCGTCTACGTACCGTTTCCAAATTTTTACACTTAATGGGGCAGTAGCAATGGCTTGGTTTTCAAAATGTTCCATCCATAGGTTGGCTACCACTGGAGCTACCGGGCTGCCCATCGCTACGCCATCAATTTGTAGGTAGTACTCACCTCTGTATAAGAAGTAATTCGTAGTCAGGCATTCATCCACCCGCAATACCCTCAGTACATCCGTGAACATGGCGCTTGCAACAGTGCCGAAATATCGGTTACTCCAAACAAAGGTACGTGGTATATATCCCGAAAGACAATTTAAATCAAGTTTAAATGACCACGAAAGTTTAAATTCCTATACTGACTAACTAAGTTTATATTCTATGTTACTGCGAAGTGAGGAAATTTGCTGATGCGCAAAATACGACGAAATAAGGTGACTGAAACGTGATTTCACTAAAATCTGACTGATTGAATGCAACCTCTTAAGAAAAGGATATCTCTTAACACGTTGGCTGCGGCAAGTAAAATCATAAACCTTCATCTGGTGCGGCGGCAGGTCTAAATGCGCCTCCAACGATTTCCACCATTGCGTGGCAGGTCTTTCTAGACCCACCAGCACTATGGTAAATTAAAATGTAAATTTGCGAAAACATGACGTATACAATTTTTTTTTTGTTCTCTTAGAATAACCTTGAACCCAGCTTCTTTAGGTTTAATTCGCTGCGGCATCTACCAAATAGAAAATGAGAAATAAACCAAAAAGCGATGAGCTGATATCGACCTGAACCGCACTAGAAAATATTTTAAGCAGTGCCTCTGTGAATAAAACGTATCTTTTAGATAAATTCAAAATTGTAACGAAATATGTGTGAGTTATCTTCAATATTATTTGAAGGACGTTATCAGACAGCGGTGAAACCTACCTCTCGACAACAACACAAAGCAACTGACTGCCTCTCTAGATGGCATCTAGAAGCTACCGCTAGTATCTAACTGGCTGGTCAAAGTTTGTTGTAAGCTTGATATAATCAATTTATTAAGAAAAAGCAGTAGGTATTTCAAATAGTCGTATACCAAACTAGAGGATGCCCGCGGTTACACCAGCGTTATTTAAGGCTTACTGCTCCGCTCCGGTCGCTCAAAGCGTGATGTTATATAGCCTTCCTCGATAAATGAGCTATCTAACAGCAAAATAATTTTTCAAATCGGACCAGTATTTCCTGATATTAACGCGCTCAACCAAACAAACTCTTCAGCATATATATCTTATATTATCTGTATTATCTATTCATATATTAGTATTAGATAAGAGTATAAGATATCACAGAACTACAAAGGAGTTGATAGCGTAAATTAACCTTATTAAAAAGAAAACTGTATTTAATTTAGTTCAAATGGCGCATAACGACAAATTTTACTACTAAACTTCAACAGTTATAACATTTCACAACAGAACATTCTCAAAGGATTAAATTTTTGGCAATAAAGCACTTCTTGGCACTAGGCACTATTTATTGAACGTTAATACTTAGTAAGACCGAAACTGGATTTATTAAAGTTAAATAAGCCAGTTATTATGAGAATAATGTAAGAGTTATAAACTATCGGCGCGGAGTTATTTAAAGACGATTAACGTTGAGCTCAGTCAATATTTTCTTTATTGAACTTTTTACTACAAAGCAATAATGGCAAACAGTTTTGTAAGAATAAAATGTAGAGTAATTTTGTTTATTTTTAATCATTTTGATGCGTATTTTGCTATACAGCTATAATATTGCCTAGTGAAGATAACCAGAATGATAACCAAACGACTGATAAGCATCAATACTAATATTTTAAACATGAACTTGTAATTTTTTGTCCTTCTTTCTCGCTAAAACGGCTGATCGGATTTTGACTAAAATTTGTAGTAATATGACTTATACATCATAATAAGACATAAGCTACTCTTTATCGCTGGCCGGCACCCACGGATGGAGCTGTGGACAGAATCTAATAAATATATATTTTTGAATGTATACACATTACAGATAAACAACAAGACACAAAACAGCTGCGCCCGCAATTTTATTGCTTTGTTACTTGTATTGCGCATTGAAGTACAAGCCTTTTGTCATAGTGATTTTATTTTCTAGCCTATTCTTTGTGTAAAATCCCTTACCGAAAAGCATGTACTTAGTATAAAGAGACAAAGATTCAAAAGATAATAAGTACATTAAACTTTATTAACTTAATTTTACATATTTTGATTCACGTATAAATCTTGAGACTAAGTTTAAAATGGAAATTATATTGTTACGCCATCTATCGGTGAATACTAGAAGAGATTGAATGTATCGGTGGTTTAAAGGTAACTCAGCTACTCTGTACTAGATGGCGTTGCTGTATCGAGTATCGACTGTTCGCGATTATTTCGACAGTTTTGTGGAAGCATCTAGAATGCGCTAGTGATGTTATCCGGCCAGTATAAATAGAGCGCGCGCGATCGGACCGGACACAGTTACAATTGAATATCGGAGCGATAAACAAGAAGAGAAGCGAAGTGAAGTAAGTGGGAAGTGTTTAGTGTTGTTCTAGTGGTGTGAATAGTGTGTATTATTAGTGGAGTGAAAATTAAGTGTGTGTGTCTAGTGTTATTGTGTTAGTGAATAAAGTGCAGTTTTTCTGGCATAGTGTATATAATTTATCACGAACCCCAGCTCGTAACAATATCAAATTTCTCAAAGACTACTTTTCTAGCAATTTGGGTTATTTCATTATTAAATATTTTTCATATTCTAATTATGTCAAATATTAGTTAAAATAGCCATATGTATTTAAAATTTAATTAATTTTTGTGTTTTATGAGCGTATCTGCACTGTGTTTCTCAACTAAAGAAAAAGTCAATCCTTTGTTTATTTTCAGGAGGAATGAGTTTATTATGTAATTATGTTTTGTCTTCAAAGATACATATCTTAGTACCATCGCATCGTGAGGGAAAAGCCAAGTTACAAAATGTAGATAAATTATGATAGGAAACGTAATGAAATTAAAAATAAGCGTACCAAATACAGTGTTTTAATTGTCGGTTTACACATCTTCATTCGAAAATCCAATCTATTTTGAGACACCGTATCTAATAATGTTTTTGTGTTCGTAGACAAAGGACCATTCTATGCGTTCTATTCACGACGTAAACAAGAAAGTCACTCAATACAACTTGGTTTGACTACAAAAAAAGCTACAAAAATAATAAATACAAACCCTACTTAACAGTTTAACAAATACAAACGGACGGCAGACATATAAATAGAAGTGGACAACTGGACTTCTATAAAAAGCGAACGTTTTACTGCTCAAGCACTTTAAAGTTTTTTGCCTTTTTTAGTCATCTACCATTCATTCACTCGCCAACATTTAAAACGAACATAAAAACTTTAATAAAACTCGGAAAATAAAACTCAATCATCGTGAAAAAGTTTATGCGAAGTCAAAAAGTAAAGATATTGCGACGGTTAATCCGGTTCATTCCGGTTATTACCAGACCGATATTACTGGAGCGAAGCGGTTTTAACCGGTTATTAAATTAGCACTGCAGTGAAAGGCGGGAGATTTGTTTCTTTAGTAAGTTTTGGTGTTTTATAACAAAGAAAATTCTTCTTGGGCCAAATGGTTTTGATATTAAAGGGATTTTTCTTATCAACATTTTAAGAGTTGTAAGTAGAACCTAAAGCTTCTAGTTTTTGTACAGCTAGTAGAATGGCTAGTCTAGAATTGTTAATTTCCTGAACTACCCGGGTTGAAGGATATTTCATGTGATTTAATCACATTTTTGACATCTTTGGGAGATTTTGTTTTGTTACAAAACACCTTAATAAATAAACCTAGAAACACAGGCACAATTTCAAAATATCGCCACTTTCATTCAAAGTACACATTCTTCATTCAATGTATTTATTGTCAATATTAGTCGGGACGACTACCGTAATACCGATTATAACTATTCTCCTTACCCTAAATCTTTCCGTACATTTAAAGTCAAAGTCAAAGTCAAAATCATTTATTCATCTAGGTCACAAGGTGACGCTTATGAACGTAAAATTTTTAAAGTAAATTACTTATTGCTTCTATATTTACATTTACTGCCTCGTTTGCAAAGCAATAGGTAGAACCACGAGAAAGAACGGGCAATAAAACTCGTGACCACTCTTTTTAATCGCCAAAAGCATTTAGAAGTTCATGATGAATAAAGAGCTCACATACGCGTATATAAATAGATATAATAATGATAAAATCTTTAATTTATCATCATCATTATCATCAGCCTGTTATAGTCCACTGCTGGATATATAATTATAGATCTCTCCAATGGTACGCCTTTGAGCCCGATTGCCGGCTTATCCAACCGCTGCCGGCCCGCAAAGTGGCCGGCAGCGGTTGGTATATCGTCACTCCACCTAGCTGGAGGGCATCTTACAGTACGTTGGCCAAGAAGGTTTTATTTATCACCAAAACCGAAATATATAAAGACAAAGAACTAATACAAGTCAAAACCCTATTCTAGATCATGCCGGCTTTTCCTAGCTAAATGACTTCTTGAGAAGTAAGGCCGAAACAAACTCAGAGTCATTGTTTTTTTTTGTAATTTCAATTTCTTTCATCTTTTCTTAATCTTTTAAAGTCCAGACAAAATGGATTTAGTATGCATGTACAATGCAGGATATAGCAATTGTACGGCTCAACCTTGATTGAGAGAGCCAGTACGATCTGTATCGCTATGCCTCCACGCCATCAGAAGGTGTACGCATAAGCATGTCAGCCTAAGCCATCAGACAGGTTGCCACAACTATTTATATAAATGTTTAATAATATGCTCACATCGTACTCACAATTTAACATTCTAATATGGTAAAATACACATCGTACTCACAATTTTACATTCTAATATGGTAAAAGACATGTTGTATTTTTTTATATAATAAAATATATAAAAACATGCTGTAAACAAAATTTAAAAAATAATCTAAATTTAAACAATATAGTGTCATTAATTTCAAATGTCAGAAAATATTATTGAATGTTAATTTAAGAAAGTTTAAAAAAAAAAGAATATATATTTACTGAAGTAGGTTTTAAATGTCAAAATATAATTACAAATGTGAAAACAAAAAATTACAAAAGAAAATAAATATTACAAATGTCAAATCAAAAACTGTCAAAATGTAGAAATATAATTACAAATGGAAATAAAAATATTACGTCACTAATTTGAAAATGTCAAAATTCATAATTTTTAAACTCAATTCCAGGCATTATTTTTTTGGTGTCGGGTTTTGAAAATCCTCATGGTGTCCCTCCGCCCTGGGGGAAGGGCGAAGGAGACTATCAGACTCTTACCGACTAAAAACCAACCCGTGTTCCTCATCCAGCCGTGTGTCGGAAGGTCGGGTATCGCCGAAGCATTCCTCGGTACTCCCCGACGGGTATTGGCCCGCCAGATGGTCAGGCGGGCCCCGAACAAAACCCCCTTGGCGGCGGATGAAGGTGTTGGGCTCTGCCGCCAGAACACCCAGCGGCCGCAGAGGATAGGGAGGACGGCAACGCAACACCGCATCTCCCCTTACTCTGCGGCCTAACTGTGACGCAGCAATGGTGCGCCCCCATTTGGTCGCGGGAGATAGGGCGCGCGGCAACGCAACACCGACACGCCTCTCCTCCCGCAACCGCACCGCACCCACACCATTGGAGCATCCTGCGCAGACCTCCGTCAAGCCCACGCGGAGCGTCCACTCCCGGGATTTCACTTAGCTTCATCGTGGGTGACCCAACCACGGTTACTGAGCCCCCCAACACGACAAGGTGGAGATCCCACGGAGGGGAGGCAATTTTGTCTGCTAAATAATCTTTTACTGTGTAATAAGCTTTTGAACGCAAGCTCTGTTTAATCAATACTTTGAATTTATTAATACTTAATTCCTAAATATTGCCTGTAATTTTGTTGTAAAAACGTATGCTTTGACACTTGAACGAGTTACTTATTTTTTGTAGTCTAGTTGAAGGTAGAGCAAGTTTGTTTTTATTTCGTGTATTTAATTTATGAATGTCGCCAATTTTAGAAAACATATTTATATTTTTCCGAACATATAACAAGTTCATATAAATGTATTGAGATGCGACGGTCATTATCTTTATTTCTTTAATTTTTCCCTCAGTGAATGCCTTGTACCAAAACTGTAGATTGCACGAATAGCCCGCTTCTGCAGTACAAACACAGTTTAAATGTCAGCTGCATATAGTTATAGTTTCCAAGATGCTCAAAGAATGTGAATAAAGGATTTTAGCTGAGTATCACTGCTGCCTGTGTTACAGGTCACCAGGCAGATACATAAATAAAGGGGTTTATTATAATGACCACCATAAAATGCTTTGATACTTTTAGTTCTTTAACCAAAAATATATACTTAACACCAGAAAAAAAAGTCTAAAATTACAATAGTACTAGCTATTTTAGTCATGACTGCACTTCAAATTATATTCGAACACCAAATGTAGTAAATTATCACCAAATAAATAAGGTTATGTAAGTTTCTCTTGTGACCCTTAAGTTTATTCAAAGATAGGAGCCCTGCGTAGCAGGTCTCCGTCAACTTAGTCTATTAAAGTAAGTGGTGTAACCAAATCCAATTTTTGTGTTGGTATTTCATACAACTAACAAAAAAACTTTGGTTATAATTTTACATTGAAGAGCGAGTTTCAATTTGGTGATCATTTACTATTTTTGCCTGTTATATGTTACTATATCTGGTGTTAAGTTAAACATAAGCCATATATAAACCACTTAAAACAGCACTAAACATACACTTTTCTGAGTAATCTTGTTAAAATATTCACCAGAAATTGAGAAAAATTTTACATAAAATATGACCAATATTAATAAAGTACAAGAATTGTAAAACATATTTCGCGCATGATCGCTTTTTAACGATTATGGGGTAAATAAAGTCTTCAATAAACCGCTCATACGTTTTTTAGGTTATTACTTGACGGAACATAAAAAAATGCTTAGGTACGTTTTACACACTGGCTTTGATGAAGTTGCTGCTTTGAAACCGTGCCGTAATGTGACGAATCCATTCAATACTCGATATTTCGTCGTATTTAATAACGTAACTAATAAATATTTCATATTGAGTTTATAGTTCGAAGTTCTAGAGTGAATTCAGCTTTGGCAAAGAACCATGTTCGACTGTCTTAATATAAGCTACCATGTATTATAACACTAGCATTATACAAGGTTATTTCATTGCCCTTGCCTTATCCTGGTTGCATCTAACAGATGGAAGTAAAAGATTTAAAAAAAGATAAACATAAATTTATTGCTGCTAAAGAAACACAATTCACAACAAATACTTTAAATACCATCAAGAAAACAGTAAGAGTTCTACGTATTCTAGACAAAAAGAAAGAAATAAAAACAAACAATAGTGTGAAATATGATGTGTACAGAATAAGTATAGGTACCTACAGCTGATGAAGCAACAACCAGGTGCTCATCTCGACATATGCCAGGCCACTAAGGTCTTCCGCAGGTTTTCAGACGAGCCCTGATGTGAAGGCACGGATGGCAAGTGGACCCGAGCCGTCTACAATAACATACGTACGATACGAAGTGGACTAGAATTGGAGCCCGTGGCTGTGCTCGTAGTCTTATTTCTAATTTAACCAGATATAACAGAATACTAGCTCCTTTGCAGAGCTTAAGCCGTCTGACCTTCGCAACCCAAGGTGATAATGCTGGTTAGACCGGAATCAGTATTTTCAGGGATTTCGACTCCCTGCAATGGCTGTCAAACGACGTGGCCATCACTAAAAGTTTAATTTAAAGCAGCATCCTGTGAGTAAACTGGAATAGAAAAATACAAACAAAGTATTAAATTTATCCGTCTATTTTTCTACCAATCTACTCTGACCATGAAATAGGTCGTATTCTGGTATTACACCGCCAAAATAGCGCACAGCAAATTGCCAACTTTGAAACTCACAACTCAAAGCATAAACAGCTAGCATTACCAAAACGACACACATCCATTCAGCATAATGTCACCATATGTACGAATTAAAACTTGTATTTTCCACATTCAACCGTCACCATTGCCTCACCATGTAAACCTACAACATCCTGTTTCTCTTTTACACGTAGATTCCCTTTTTTGTATTATTTCAATCCATGTATTTTTCTCACAAAGGAGTTTTTGGTACATTTGGTATGTCAAGCTTATTTGTTCATGTAGTATTTCCGTTGCAGTAATCCCTCATTGAAGCTACTAATAATAGCTCCGAAGAGTCACAGGGTCAAACCGATAGCACGTAGGACTGACTGAAGTAATATGCGTATAATCGTCGCTTGCTCCGTACCTCTGAGAGTTTGCAGGTATTTGTCAGTAATCATGAGGAGTCAGAAAATGTATATCCTGACGCTGCTGTAATCCAAAAAATATAGCTGTCGTTTTTGGGTTGTGGCGGTCAGTGGATAGTTGCTTTAGTTCTTGATCTGTGTGCATTTTAAGATGCCACGAAAACAATCTATACTAATATAATGAAGCTTAAGAGTTTGTATCTTTGGTTTAACGCGGTAATCTCAGGAATTACTAACTTTTTGTGTCGGATAAGAAATTATCGAGGAAGGTTATATAAGGTTATATAACATCACGCTAATATCACGATAATTTTAAATCTAGTCTTTCATAAACACAACAATACTAAATTAATTCACTTAAGGCAGCGACACCGCGCCCTAAGTGAATCGAAAGCAGACCGTACCCGTGCACAAGCTTTCATAGTGCTCCTTACCTCTCAGCCGACCGTAGATTTTCAGGGTAAATTCACCGTGCTCCTTTACGGTGTGCGAACAAGCGACCTTACCCATAATGGTAAATTGACCATTCGTTTACTGCGGGTCGTATTTCTTACATAGAACTCCAGACAGTACTTTCTAGATTTAAATAAAGTCAATCTCGTGCACTCTAACGGCCAGTTTCAATATTTGATCTATCCGTGGATTTGTAGATACATAATATGTGACATAAGTTCAATACAAAATATGTCAAGCATGTATCTCAAATCTCCAATCCATCTTGAGCGGTAATTTTACTACTAGGTACATGTTAATCTTATATTGCAAACCTTTTTCTTTCTGCATTTTAAAACGAAGAGGCAGTTGGCTAAAATTCAAATATTTAAAAATTATATATTATATATACTTTATTATACAGGAATGTTGCCTGTCCAGTTATAAGACTTTGAAAGCTAAACAACTAACTAGCACACTCTAACACTGAATTGCCTCGATGGATTTAGCTCGAGCGCAAAAACAACTGTTTTTTGCCAACACATATCACATTAATCAATTTTAAACTATCACAGATTGTATACGCCATACTAGTTCATTAATTGGGTGTTAACAACGATTACTAACTTCTTCTTTTGATTTATTTATTTAAACTATATATGTTTTTAATATCGCCACTGTCTATCATCCCTAAGCAAACGTGGCCTCGCGCCTGTATCCAGCAAGAGTGCACGTTTACTAACTTATTTATGGTATAGATACCTCAGCTTTTCTCCAACGCTTCGACAGGCTTACAAATATCACACTCTGATTGTGACGAAAGCAAAACTGCGTCTCCAATAGCTATAATTAAATATCTATTGTATACATTGAAAATCTAATAAATCACATTCAGTTATCATCGAAATTCGATTTGCAAATCCTTTGTGAATTCATTTCGATATATCATAGTTCCACCTATACACCCAAATTGACTCGACAAACTCGCCCTGTACAAAGAATTCTTTTACGAAAAAGATGGGAAAATTAAAAAAAAAACATAACGGCCGGGTAAACGCGCGAACAAAAAAATAAAATCGTATTGCGTGATGTCATAATTTTTATTATTATTATCTTCAGCCTTGTTTCACGTCTTAGATGGAGCGGTACATTCAATTCTAACTTCGAAGCTTCAGTTGACGTGAACGTACCTTTGTATTTTAAATCAGATGAGTAAGCGTTTAAAATGTCATCAACAGATCTGATAATATAGGTACTCCGTGATCCACAATTTTATTTTTATTCCGATTATTCTTTGTGTCCGTTGACTGAATATTTGTAATACCCTTTGCGATACAGAGTTTACTTCTAATGATGGTCGTTTTTATTTTCATATTTGCTTAACCATCCCCATATCTGTACTGACTGGCAGACACCGCATAGAAACAAATTGAATTTTCGGCATGTTCCCTGGGGACTGCAGGGGTGGACTAAGAGCTTTGCCAAAATTCGGGATCAAGAAAATTCGTAGCTTCTGGTCCTTTCTAAAATAAAATATTCTTAAATTCACCAAAACATTCACTTACCTGATTCAGATTGATTTACGATATTAAAATATATCACTACGATCTATTACCAAACTTGTTCTACCAAGAACTACAGAACTCGAATCTCGAATGTCACGTACCGATATCAATCAGTAGGTTCACAGAGCGACGCCAATTGATGTAGTACCGTCAATCCGACGTGTACACCAAACTAATCTAATCTAAGACTCCCGCCAAACTTTTAGGCCGCCGAACTTAAAGGTCAATAGGGATTTGGCGACCATAAAGACATGGTCCGACAAGTTTGGTCTCACTGTAAATCCTACTAAGACTCAGGCTATAATCGTAGGTAGTCAACGATTACTAAGCAGACTGGACTCAACAACACTACCAGCCATCGTTTTTAACGGAACTATCGTCGATCTGTATCCTACGGTTAAGAATCTTGGGCTACATATGGATGCCAGGCTGAATTGGGAAGCTCAGGTGACACAGGTAAGTCGCAAAGTCACCGGCACTCTACGCGCTCTCTACCGTCTAAAAAACTTCCTCCCTGCCGAGACTAAGACAATGCTTGTGCAGACTTTAGTTTTCCCACTGATCGACTATGGTGATGTATGTTACTTAGACCTGAATGCAGATCTCCTCAATAAACTTGACCGTCTTCTGAATAACTGCATTCGATTCATTTTTAATCTTCGTAAGTATGACCATGTGTCTACTTATCGCTCCCAATTAAAATGGCTCCCTATTCGTCAGCGCCGTAGTTTGCGTGCTCTCACTACTCTATACACTATTCTCACATCTCCTACTTCTCCTCTGTATATGACTCCTTACTTTCAATACTTATGCTCTAATCATGAGCGAAATCTTCGCTCTTCTTATAATCTTCAACTCATGGTGCCTTCTCACAAATCTAATTTTCTTCACTCTTCTTTCACTATTCAGTCCATTCTTTTATGGAATGCTCTTCCTCTTGAGATCAGAATGGCCAAAACAAAATTCACATTCAAGGCCAAAGTAAAGAAACTCTTGTTGGCTGAGCCGAATGTATCATAAGTCGCTATCTGAACTAGGTATATATTATGTTTATGTATATATGTATGTATTTCTATGTATTAGTGTATGTAAGTCTAAGTATAGGTAATTTATCTGTGATTTTATTCGTAATTATGTATTAATTGTGTATTATTTCGTTTATGTATTTTCTTATATAATATAGTTATGTAAGTATGTATGTTTATTATGAGCAATAATTCGACATTAACAATTATTTCGATGCATCATATAATACACCTACTGCTTATCTCTCTGCACCACTCTAAGGTAGACTGGTAGATAATGCCCATGGCATTAAGTCCGCCTATATACTCTGTGTATATGAAGTAATAAAATAAATAAATAAAATAAAAACTTAAATGGAAATTGAAATGAAATCGGTCCAAGTTAATAATTATATTGAATGGAATCTACTTTATGCGGTACTTGACGCCGTTTATATTTTCGGTACATATTTTAACGTATTAACAACATTTTTAATTGTTTACCTTTTTTATGGTATAGAAGACAAACAAGCAGACGAATAGTCTGATGGTAAGTGCTAAGGTACGACCGACCAATGCACACCTGCAACCCTGTGGGAGTTACAAGTGTTTTGCCGATTTGGATGGGAACAGTAATAAGTCGAGAAGCGGGACTAGGAGGAAGGCAAAGGGAATGGAGCTTCCGGCAATCCTATTCACCGAATGAAACTTATAGTAGTACTTTTCCGTTCACACAGGCCCATTCACGAAATCAGAAATACTCTAGGTTCTGCCTGCTTAACTTATAGTGACTACTTAACATGACTATCAAGATTTAAAAGAAATCATCATAAATTAAGAAAATCGATGTGCTTTAGTAAATTCTATAAGAATATTCTACAAATGGTTAAAATACTGGCTAAAAACGAAATTCAGGATCTCGAGAATCTTGAGGGAGATCTTTCTCCTTTAGATATCGCCTGAGTTTGAGTTTTATAATGTACAAATAGATGACACTAGTTACATGTTGCTAACGCTACATACATTAAGACGATTGCAAGTCTATTTACTATGTAATGAAGGTCCTCCCTATTTGGAGACTTCAACACAACACTTTAAAAAGTGCAACCATCAGAGATGTGCTAGGCCATGCTCTGCGTTAAATAGTTTTATGATAGGTAGTCATTTTCATCCTAGTGTCCTACAGTGTTCTAGTTGCAAGCCAAAGGCTCATTGCTATCGCTGCTTTCGATTGTAGAAAATATTTGCCAAAGGAGCTTTCACTAATTTCAAGTTTCACGCTTAATTTTTATAAAGGTATTTTTCTTACGCACTCTGACAGTCTGACCTGCCTCGCACGTCTCTAAGCGTTCGAAGCCATTGGGGCAAGGTTGCATTGACCTAACGTAAGAAGTACAAAACAAATTCATTACCTGAGCCACGAGGGTCGTTTTTCCGTCCACATATAAGGATTATAAGAAAGATTTTGAAAAACATGTTTTTACGCAATACAGAAAACTTATGACAAACATAATATTATCTATACTAATATAATAAAGCTGAAGAGTTCGTTTGTTTAGTTGGACGCACTATTCTCGGATGCTACTGGTCCGATTTGAATCGTTATTTTTGTGCCGGACAGCTCATTTATCGAGGAATGCTATATAACATCACGCTTTGACCCACAGGTAAGAAGCAGTAACCCTAAATAACGCGGATGTAAACGCAGGCTCATCTAGTTACAAATTACAGAAAAACAATGGATTCTGGTGGTTAAACTATGGCAATATAAAAGTAGATAAGGTAGTGCTTACATGTTGCAAGCATATTTTCTGGTGTTAGGAGTAATTTCGGTATAAATGGTGGGCTTGACCCTTATAATGCGTAGGCAAAACAGCGTTCATAACATCTAGCTGTCTCCTTGGAGACATAGTTATGGCCGTAAATCTACTACGCTAACTTAAACTAAAACTATTATTGTACTCTATAATATACTAGACGGTCATCCTCTTCGCAGCTACGCCCACACATTTATTTTAATCTAACCGTTTCCGACCGATCCCGTGGGAATTTCGGAATAACCTTTCTTAGTGCACCACACAGTTTCGAAGTAAAATTCACACCAAATTTCTTGAGTTAGTGAATAACAGTAGAATTTCATATGTATACAGACTAGAAAGAAGACAGACGTATATAATTACTATGTTCGCTCACGTGTGCGCCCTTATGTATGTCGGCTATCATGACAAACGTTAGTCTATTCTGAAATACAATCGTTATTACTGCAAAGTTTTATCAAAATCCTTAGTGTAGTTTTTGCGACAGAGTAACAAACAGATAAATATCTATCCTCACAAACATTCACGTTTATATATATTATGCTGTTGTTTTCTGGTTGTTGTGACAGTTTATTAATTCTGCTAAAACATGATGAAAGATGACTGCAATAGTGCATCCAAAAACTACTGTCCACATTAAAACTACTGTCCACATTCTCTGTCTTCATACAATATCGATATTCATAAAGTGAACGACGCCGAATGTGAACAGTAGTCATGTATTAAGTTTCGGGTCGAGTGCTGCAAACTTAAGATACTGTCTGCGTGGAACTCATCAGCTATCATTGTTGTTGGATTGCCTGCGTTCCCAATGTTGTACGTGATACGACATTTTATATACTAAGAGCGAATTCGCACTTCGTCTTATCTGATTCCGACCCGAGCCCGGTAAAATACGTTACAAAGTATTCGTAGAATTATTTTTATGCTACGTTATGCGTTACATCTGACATCCGTCGATCGATCTATTTTATTGTAAGAGATCACGTTCGCATGCGTGGGCGGCCATTTTAAAGATTAAATCATTATAGGGATAGCGATATTCCGTGGTTTCAACTAGTATCAGTCTATTCACAGGTATTGCCTTACTATAACGACTGTTAAAGATCTTTCATGACAGCCGGGACCGACGGCTTAACGTGCTCTACGCTCTCGCTCTACTGGACACTTAAACTGACAAACATCTATATTGAGAAATAGAACAACCTATCCTACTCATCACACAAATATTTTTCCTGGTTGGGAATCGAGCCCACGACCCATGCTTCCAGTAGTAGAAGAATACCTTTTCAGCCAAAATCACCAACAACTAAACCAACAGGCCAATCAAATTCATTGCTTACAAGTTTTCCGCTTCATGAATATCCAACGTGGCATTCGAAACAAACCCGCTTAAAATAACAGTCGATCCGTCGTATGATTGCCGAGGAATGCGTCGGCGCTCATTCTATTGATGACGTCACGGGTCTCCAACCTACGGTTGATGATGTAAACCAGCATGTTTCAATTCATATGAATGAATTGAAACAGGCTGGTTTACATTTTATCAACTGGGTTGCGAAATAATTCTTCGTCAATATAGTAATTTATCGAGAAAAATTTACTACGATTGTTCAATTGCTCTCCTGAATGCTTATCCGGAAGTAGTGGTATAAAACTATCACTTCATCATTACCCTCGTGTTGTCCTGATTAATTAGAAGACTTTCGCCTTAAAGCCAGAGGCTCACGCACTAGACTAGCCAGATTTGACAGAATATCAGCTTTTTGGAGAGTGACTGTCGTACCTCCGCAACTCAAGGAGAAAGTAATGTTCCTTTGCCTAGACCAATTTCAGTATATTAAAGAGTATTTGACTAATGGCTCCCAATAACGTCTGTCAAAGTATTCGACAGCCGGGATCAACAGCGTGCGTGGGGCACCACAAGGAAGGTGGCAAGCGGTAATTAACAATTTAATCCGCAAATAACTTCGAAACCTTAGTGTTATGCGCCGTGGCTTCGGACCCGATACCCTCTACCTGGCAGTCTGTTAGGGTATCTCGTCTAGACAATATGTGCCGATATGCCACAAAAAAGACAATATCTCTACGGTAGTCATTTTATTAACAAAATGCTTCACAGAAGGGAAGCTAAGCTAAGGCCCCTTGGGAAGATTTGATTGGTAAAATTTGAATGGGCCCCGACTGTGAGTCGTTCTGTTCTGCATTAGAATTTATGATTTGTTTTATGTGTGTATCGATTAAAAAACTATTTCAATTGTGTAGTTATTTAGTATTGCTTAACAGAATTCTAAACTACTGGGCTTGTTTCTTTCTTTTTAGTTTTTATTTAAGTTAATTTTTTCACGTATTTTTAAATTAGTTTTTACGCAGTCGGGTTTTTTGGATTCTTTAATTTTTATTTTTTATTTTATACTTTTTAGTTACGAGTCATTGACTTCGTTATAAGATGGTAAATTTCGCAATCTATCGAGCTTGGTGGTAAACTTTTTTTTACTCGGCGACTTGGCGATGAATAAAATTTATTCTTTTTCACTGTTTTTTTTTTGTTTGTATATCGTTTATACTTGGAATAAAAACTTAAATCAATAAGTAAGAAAATTAGCAAGAATAATTGTTTTATGAAACAACTTTAAATCGTTATATATCCTAAACTATTATTTAAAATGAAAAATGATAATGATATAAAAGAACCTAAAGATGCTTTTAAAATACCTATTTAACGACACCCCACTTGACATAGTTTATCGACTTTTCTTTTTTTCATTTTGACAATATGGCGTCTGGTTATCGTTGTGGTGAATTTTGATTACTGTCAGGTCTTTAGTAACACTCGCAAGGATAAGACAAATCGATTGACGTAAGAATCATCAAAATGCCTACGCATTTGGTCTCTAGAACGCCACATAGAAACAGACATACATACATAGACTGATAAACACATTACCCTCCTTTGCGTCGCGCAGTCGGGTAAAAATGGGAAGGTATCTCAGAAGTGATTTTTTTAGGTCCCGTGTTTTACATATTGATATTAACGTCACTGATATAAATAGCGCTATTATTTTGAAAATAAGATAAATTAACTGTTATTTGGCTATAAGTCATTATTTTCTCACGTAGTTCTAACCCTTACCATTCATTTTGTAAAAAGGGTAAAATTCTGTATCTTAACTGTCTTAACATCACCCCAGAGTGGTTGAATTAGAAAACTTTGACACATTATTGGGCATTAGAAAACTTAACACCGTACGTCTCTAGGTAGGTAGGTGGCTTGGCTGTGTCTCTGACATGACCAATGTCTATCGACTATGGTTGCCACTTACTATTCCGGGCCGTTAGTTCGTTTGCCACCTAACTGCTATAAAAAGAAGGAAAGGGATCACAAACCCACATTTCAATATTTTCTGTAGATACGTAACACGTTTTATCTTTATGTCACGTCCAAACAAGTAGAAGTACGTTCCCAATTTATCATAATTATCGACGTTGTAAAAATGTTAACACCGTTTTATGTGAATGCCTTTTGAGAATTAGACAGTATGTTACGTGACTTTGTATGTACATATAAAATTTATGTTGTTTTTCTGTCAAATTTAGTCAATCGTAATAGCCCTCTCCGTAATAACTTTTTTGGCAAGATCTGGTGTGTAGTTACTTAGCTTCTGGTCAGGGTTGAATTTGGGTACGTCGGAATTAATAGTAGAGCAGAAAAAAGGTAGGCAAGTTTAAGTAATTGTAATAGATATTGTATTGATTATTAAATATTAAAGAGCGTGAAAATATATTACTTTCTTCTTTTCGAAAAATCGTACAATTATAAGCCTTTCAAACGGACTTGAAGTCCGTATTTTTGGTAAATCGAATAAAAAGACAATATATTCCCATCCTTTTTTGTGCATCTACACCACCACTGGCTCTAACAAAAACGGCCGAAGGTTTACGCTTTCTTGGTCTTAATATTTTGTTGATAAGCCAAAAACCCCTACCCTATATGTCCCAATAACAAATCTCACACATTCTTGTCTATATGAACGCAAATTTATTGAGCAACCGAATGTTAAAGCCTTTATTTATATGAACCATAAAAGCAACAAATCAATATAATAAATGAGTAATTTGATAGAACGACAATAGACAAAGTTAGTTATGTTGCTACATCATCGATTAACACGTGTGTCGGCTACTAACACATGACAGACTAGACGAGTGTGGACTGTAGAACTAATGTTGCATCATTGTAGTGGACGCAACATTAGCATAGCGCAATATATCTGGACAATCTTGCTGGTTACAGCGTTGTGTGATCAGCTTATTTGGGGAAGAAGACTCATTTACATATTTCACAGAAATAAGATGTAAAGGGAATGAGAGGTGCTTTCAGCTTTCTCTAGTATAGTTATATAAAAGTGACCATGCGAGAGTATATTGTGGGACTCATTTTGGGCAACATTTTAGTGGACGCAACATTAGGAAATAGCTAGGAGAGTCTAGCAGGTTACAGCGTGAATATGTCAGCTCATCTGAGGAAGAACTCATTGCTTTCACATAAATTAGATTAAAGAGAATGACGAGGACATCTCGCTTTATTTAGGGTGGGTATATTAAGTGATCATGCGAGAGCAATGCGATTTATGTCCGTAGAAAAACAAGCTTCACACTGCTGTCACTAAATTAGAATAAAATAATTTAATGTTACGTTAATTTTCATTTAAACTTATCCATTCATAGGCGTTACCAAGACGTCTGTCTTGAAGCGGCAGTCCGGTACCAACAATCTATGCAAAGCAATGTTACAGTTAAGACCTTTTAAATAAATTTATAATCACTAAACAACCCTCACCATATGAAAATTTGGAGGTCAGAAATTACCTCAAAACATGTTTTATTATCTGCTACACCTTATATGCAGGTAAAGATCTTTTGCAACATTTTTGTATAAGAAACCTATGAAAACCACTCCTCAAGCAATCCGAAAATAGACAAAACCCAAATACAAACGCTACAACGCGCAAATACGTCAGCGATACGTAATAGCCGTAACACACGCTTGAACTTGATCCGAACAGACCACGGATTTGGGTCGCCTCCGGACCAAATCTGCCCGTCTGTAGAGTAGTCCGGTGAACATAATTATTATTCATTGAGTCCGCCGCGGTCCGCTAGTTTGCAGATCGGTCGGATCGGACATGGCTTACGTGAAGCAACTGTCCGATCCGGTCGTCTGTAGCGAGAACGGATTTGGTCCGCCGGACCGTCGGGTTTGGTCCGCCGGACAAGTTCGAGCGTGTGTTACGGCCATAAGT
Source organism: Euclidia mi (assembly GCA_944739405.2). Lineage (NCBI taxonomy): Eukaryota > Metazoa > Arthropoda > Insecta > Lepidoptera > Erebidae > Euclidia > Euclidia mi. The sequence continues at coordinate 10,103,298 of OX123182.2, forward strand.
ATTTACCAGTGTAAAATCGCTTACAGCGTAGCAGTTATGACGCCTGTAAACAACGGACAATATTATCTGTTCCCGTATTTCACGTCCCGATAACGACATCCGGGAATTAATTTAATAATACAACGTTTAATATTAACGTGTGCGGTGCGTAAGTAACAGGAGCGAGCGAGTAAACAAGCGTTGTGGATATTGCCCGAAGGTGCGGTTAGGTTTATGGAAAGGTTTGTTAACAATGTTGATTTATTGTAGTTTCATTGGTTTTACAGTGAGAAGTTTATATATTTAGAGAAATTGCCGACATAATATATAGGCTACTCGAAAAAAAAGACAATATCACAAAAAGCTATTCATAATTACTACTACCTACAAAGTTATTATCTTTATGATATTCTTTAGTAATTTCAATAAAATGTATTCTTTGCCACTCGAACCTCGAACCAAATGAATAGTCAGTAATACTCATGTATAAAGGTGTGTATAAAACTCACATTTTCACACCAAAAGAATTCATTTTAGACATCATTTTTACCAACCGAAATTGAACAAATAGCTGCCTAATCTAATAAATAATTAATATATTACAAAAGTCAACTTTGAATGGATAAGAAAAGCGCGACTTCAGAAACAAACACATTTTAGCGATATTTGTTGATTTAAATACATACATAAATAGATATCAAACATATACCGTACATTCCCAGCGTCTTGAAGGCATTCAAAGGAGTTTTACCAGGCGAATTGCCTTCACTTCTTACGGTATATCCCACAGATGTCCATATAATCAACGATTGACATAATATATTATAACATGCAGTCACTACGCGATCGCCGTACGATGCACGATTTACTGCTACTAAATAAATGTATAAACGGCTCGGTTCAATGTGAAGCCATACTGGAATGTTTATGTTTTGCTGTACCATACAAATATCCAAGACAACGTATTGACAAAATTTTCCATGTACCACCCTGTAAAACTAACCTGGGCCAACATTCGCCGATTTCCAGAATATGCTCTGAATATAACGAATTTAACATATTATACCCAGACATGGATGTGTTTTCTAACTCGCTCGCTAAATACAGACGTGTAATATTGTCCAAAACAAGTTCTTCTTCATAGAATTAAGTTTTAAACAATTTTTATATAATTTTGTTATTGTTTTTGTATATTATGTTTTTCTTATTGTATTTATAGTTTAGTAGTTTTTTATAATAACTGAGTGCTTCAGTGATAAATGTTGTGTATACCTGTAATTGGCATATGTATCAGACCGTTTCTATGTTCCTATTGTTGTGACTTTAAAATATGTATGCTGTTGGTGTACCTAATTAAATAAATAAATAAATAGATACAAATACATAAACAATGCCTAACTTAAAATACACAACATATCTATCCATAAACTGCTGAAAATATAACCCTTCTTTTTCAACTTTACCTAGGCGACAAGAAATGGACGCCAACAGACCATTTACTTCTTCAAATCGCTTGTCTCTCACGCCCCGTCCACGCTTGTAAAGCATTCCGCCATTTGCTCAGCGCGCTCGTCCGCTTACCCGAGATTACCCATTGTGCCCTAAAAGAGCAGTTTTTCGGGCAGATTTTAATAAGTGCTATCCCCCGAATAGGATTTAATTTTGCGCTGTCACTGAGAGCCAGCTAGCAGGCACTCTGAAAGAATCCGTTGCCAAAATAAAAATATGAGTTGAGTTGCTTTAGAATTTAAATTTCGGTTGACCCCGACGCGATGATTAAAATGGCGTCCGGCGTGAAATAATACTTTATGTTCATGCGTTTGTGTGTCATTCACGACTTAATATAGAATGATGTGGAGGCCGCGAGTTCTTATTATGGCATACGATCGGGAAAATATATATATATATTTCTAGGAATTATCTTCTATATATTAAAAGAATTTGTGTTTTATAATACGAGTTGGCCAGCCCGTTCTACCCAACCGATTCGCATGATTTTTTTTTAAATAAAAGCTCTCGCTGCGTAGATTTGTCATCAAGCATTTGAAATAACCTAACTTGCACATTCATCAAGTTATATGAAAAACAGTTTTCTCCCATACATTTTTTACGTTTTCGTAGCCGTAGTCAATGACTTTCTGCTTCTATATATCTGGTTCTCATTGAGGTAGGCGTTTCGTTATAGGCTTAAAACACGCGCTAAAAAGAGTTCTTTCATTTCATGATATGCTCATTTAAATTGGGTAAGTTTGAAGGAAGATAGGTGTGGACATTGAACTTATTTTTCAATATTTTCCTATAAATTTCTTAAGATTCCATTGCTTTCTCTCTACATGGACGGTTCTAAGTTCAAAAATATTTTTAAGGCATCTAATAATTTCCTTGCGGTAACTGCCAGGAAAAAACGTTATGCATCCTTAAGGTGACCTTGCCATACTTTCATACGGGTGAGTGTGGTGGTGTGTAAAATTATATCCGATGTTGCTCAAATTATCACTATAGTGAATTATCGCTGATGGCAGGTAATATTCCCCGAATGTTACCAGTTAACCCTTAATGTTGGGTGAACTGATTTTTCGTGTTTTAAATTAAGGACTTTCTTCGGGCATCTTATTTTTTTTTTATGTGGAACATATTACAGCGGTTCATAGTACTATTGTCATATAATTATATTATTACAAGTGGTAGTTATAAAAGAAATTGTAGTTTTGGTAAAAATAGTAGTTTTGAGAGAAAATATAGGTACTTTTGACAGCACCGGCGGTTTTGGTAGAAATGGTAGTTTTGAAAAAAATGGTAGATATGATAGTGTTAGTACGAATTGTAGTTTTGATAGGAATAGTATTTTCGGTAGGAATAGTAGTTTTGGTATAAATTGTATTTTTGGCATATATTGTAGTTTTGGTAGCAATGTTACTTACGATTGCTACCAAAGCTACCATTCCAATAAATCAAAACTACAATTTCGACCAGAACTGTTAACGTAATTATTACATTTCTAAATTTTGATGGATTAATCACACCCATACACAAAACAAAATAAATCGTGCTTCTCACAGACATATTTAGCTGGATAACAGGAATAAAACCTATTTTCTTACTTATAAAAAAGTTGTTTTTCTATATTTTTAATTTTGATAGTAAAATATTGACAGATAAAGAAAAAAGTGAAGTTAGCGTAAGTTAGTTACTTAAGTTTCTGATTTAATAACGTGTTTTTTGTGAGTAGTTGTGTTTTCAATTATAATGAAATTGAAAAATGCTCAGAGAAAGCTTGAACAAAGAATTTTGATCAATGACAGCCCTGTTGGAGATTTGGTACCGGATGGTCCTCCTACTGCTAAAAAAATACGGGTGGAAACGGGTTCAGATTTGATTAATTCTACCATCAACAATTTTCAATTGATTTCCATTCTTGGTGACGGTAATTGCTTATTCCGCGCAATTTCTTATTGTTTAAATGGAAGTGAGAATAAACCTTGAAACATGAAATTCGTTTGGCCACTGTTGATAACATTGTCAATAAGTTGGATGTATATAGTAACTTCACCGAAGCATATGGCCAGACCATTACAAATGCAACAGATTACAAACGAGTGATGGGTGCCAATGGACAGTACGCAGGGCATGCTGAAGTTCAGAGTGCAAGTGAGCAATATCCTGAGTGTCAATTCAGAGTTCACTTGGAAAACAGTAATACGATTACTGACCATAGTACTGGCGAAATTGTTCATAACTTGCTATTTTCTGGGCACCTGGACGAAGAACATTACAGTGTCCTAATGGAAAGAATGGTAGGGCAACACAGTCATATTGAAGAACTTTCTTTCGTCAATGTTCAGTTATACATATTATATATATCCCTATTGCGCGGCAAACCATTCAGTAATGCCAAGGTGCAAATTTCACGATACCTAAGGTGCAACATAAAGCCAATGTTGTGAGAAAAGAAGTTTTGTGATATATTATATTTTTGGTAAGAATCTTTTTACTTATTAGATAAGGCTACAATGTACTCATCATACCTATATGTAAAAGCTTTTTTATAATATTAAAATATGCTGAAGAGCAGCACGGGTCCTCTAGTGTTATATTATAAGAAAAAGATCAAAATATTTTAATGTAGGTATTGCATAAATTTAAATACTCTCTAATATCTATAAGCTGAATTATAAAGCTGAAGAGTTTGTGTGTTTGGTTGAACGCGCTAATCTCAGAAACTACTGATTCGATTTTGGTAATAAATTTTTTGATGGATAGCCCATTTAGCGAGGAAAGTTGTATGTGATATAATATTCACAGCCACGGGTGCGGAGCAGCAGCCCTAAAAACGCGGATGTAACCCCGAGCTAAAAAATTGATAAAGTTCCAAAACTGTTGTAGACTAATATTTTAAATAATGGTTTTATAATATGGTGACAACCTTTTTTCAATAACTGTTAATTAGTAAGATATTGACAAAACGAATTGTTAACTATTAAGTTATTTTCTAAAATAAAGAAATGCTTGTATCAGGGAACCACAATGACTTCATAACTTTTCAAACAACAAATTACCCATTTGATATGGTATTTCAGCATCACCTGTGCAAAATCACCAACATGGGTTATCTAATTTAGATTTGAGGTGATGAACCAAAGGATAACATAGGAAGAGGTACAGATTGTATTCCGAACCCTTATAAACGTATGTTACGATCTTAAATTATTCATAGATACAAGATTGTAAATACGCTTACTCGTAATGTGAGCCCATACTTGTGAAGAGTTATTTTGGTACAAGGTTTTAATGCGGCATAATTGTCTTAATGTGGAATTCGGACTGCTTTTATTTGTATAACTATATGTTTTCAAATAAAACCAGTCCACACTCCATCATTAGTAAAACTACCTGTTGAAATTCTACAGCTTACGGATTTTATCGTGATGATGATTTATGAGGTTTGACTGAGATTACATTCATACAATATATTTATTATAATCCGACGTTCAATAACTTTACAGGCATAGTGGTCACGTCAAAATCAGACAAACATATCGCAATAAAATCCGTAAACCGTAGTTGAATTAAAATGTGTAACGTTCACGTAAACCCAAAAAAATATTAACTGTGTCGTTTAATGATGGCATAAAAATAAGCAAACACTTCATTTTTCACGTGAAAACGTAGATATTAATGTAGGGTCGGCGAAGCCGCCTGACAACAGCTAGTAATAGGTATATTTTTATTAAGGTCACGGTGCTGTCCAGATGTAATACTTATGTATTTCAATGACATGTTTTCGTAAAATACGACACATTTACATAAATACGGCTAAAGGTGGAGTTCTTCATATGAAAACGATAGATTAGTATAACATTATTCAAAAGATGTGTTCACAATTACGATTTTCTGTTTATTTTACCTTTGTATTAATAAATTTGGTTATTCGTTTATTCATTCAAAGCTTAGAAAATCGGTCTTGTAGGCTAATATTAAATAGAGTTAACCGTTAACAAGTTTTAATGCTATTTGTAAAAAAATGCATTTTAATGCAAAAAGAAATCTGCGGTGTTGCGACCGTGACAGGACTTGAACCTGCAATCTTCGGATCCGAAGTGCGACGCCTTATCCATTAGGCCACACGGTCCTGTTCTACGTAGCCAATATCAATGCTCGCATTTCCATGGCTACAGCAAAGGCTGCAAAGTTATCAAAGCCAAAATGAGAAGTCATACAAACTATAGTCTATATGATAATACATTTAAGGGGTCGGCAACTAATGTTAAAGACAAATAACAAATCACGAAAGCCTGTTCTGATAAATGGGCTATCTAACACTGAAAGAAATTTTTCAAATCGGACAAGTAGTTCTTGAGATTAGCGCGTTCAACCAACCAAACAAACTATTCAGCTTATATATTAGAACTAGATGAGCCCGCGGTTACACCCACTATATTTAACCCAGTTGTTACTGAAACTAATTTTTGTCTGTTATCTTTCTAATTTTTTGATATTGTTGCCTTGGTGTCATGAGTAAACACAGAAAAATATTTAAAAAAATCTGAGTTTCTTGGAAAGCTTGGAAAATGAGGATCGTTATAACGATCAGTAGTAATAGTCGGGTAGGTTGACGGTTATAAAAGTAGCAATTTATACATTTCATTACCATTTTCAATAACAATCACTATTAGTATTACGAAAAGTTTTTATCGCCTCGTCGATGCTGTACATTTCTTCTAAAGGAGCCATATCTAGGAAAATTCTGTTTAAAATTTCGAAAAGTGGTCTCAGTTTAGCAAATTTGTCACTTTCAATAGTTATCTGAGTATTATCACAACAATGAAGGTGAGTCATAATAAATGTAAATCTATCCCTCGATATGGCATTATATATATTAAGACTAAAATCTGTGTCTGATGTTTTTTCCCCATACATGTACCTTCGAGGAACTACAACACATCCACTGTAAAGAAGTATAGCTAGAAAACACTTCATTTCACTCGTTGTAATATTACCTGCTTTGTTTTTTTTTGTACCGCATAAATATTTGTATATTTTACCAATAATTCCACGACACTGTCATCAAACATGCAGTGAAAATAATACGAAGGAGTCTGAAGATATTTTGGGCCATGGTTTTCTTGCCATTGTGGTCAGTCAGGTCAGGATTATGTCGATTTCTCCAAGTATATTTCTGATTTTTTGGTACTGTAGGGTATACAAAAGGAACGGCTACGCTACAAATAACTGGGCTAAAACTTGATGTTGATAGCTCAGATTGATGCTTCTTCAATCAGGGAATCTTCGATGATCCTCTGTCTTTTTGCCAAAGAAGGCAACGGTATACTATCTTCGTCACTGTCGGATGAATTGAATGCTACTTCTGCAGGAGCTCTTAGCTAAGAAACTAGAATAAAATTCAACAAACATATCACAATAACTCTTCGTACTAGAAAACGGTAAAGATTTATAAACCCATGAGATCTATAACATACCTGGAAGATTGTTCAAGGTTACAATCTCTTCATCACCAGAGTCTTCATTTGTGAGATCAGCATTAGCGTTATCCGGTGGTAAAATGGTTATACTTCTTGGAAATGGAGAATTGTTATCTAAGTTTCCCAATTCGTCAATGATTTCATTGAGAGACAGTGGATTAGTACGTAATCTGAACATTAAAATGCATCCCCAAATTACTACTGATCGTTATAAAGATCATCACATATAAAGCTTATTTTTTGTTAGAATTGGGCACTAAAAAAGTCATGATTTAATTCTTGTCTTGTTAGTGAGATTAAAAATTTATAAAAAACAAACATACAATTCATTTCGAGCAAATTAAAATGAGTGAAAACTTACCGTTTTGCAGACATAATGAAAGTTATATCCACTTATACTAATCAAAATGCAAGTATAATTCAAAATGAGTACCATAAGATAATTAAACGCACGCTAAAATACAGCAAAATGATCACTTCGACGAATAAAAGACAAGAAGCTAAAATATTCCGGTCATACATATTTTTTAATTGAGGGTATTTTAAATACATTTTTGTGATCGTTATAACGATCGGTCGCTGTAAAAGGGTTAAGGCTACTGCTCCGCTGCCGTGGCTCATAGCGTAGAGTTATATATAGCCACAGACTTCCTCGATAAATTAGCTATCTAACACTGAAAGAATTTTTCTAATCGGACCAGTAGTTCCTGAAATTAGCGCGTTCAAGCAAACAAACAAACAAACTCTTCAGCTTTATTATAAGATATATTAGTATAAGATTTGAGAATCAGATTAGATTTAAGAGTTTATCCGTTAACTGGTTAAAATAAAACAGGCTTTGTCTAGTTTTTAATAAGATGACCGTGTGTAATGTCCATATTATATTATACTATTTTAAATTGGTGTGTGACACAGAGTTATTTATTGACGATGCAGCTTTCCTCATGATGCTTTCGTTCTCCGTTTAGTTTGTGATAATGAACAATCGCATACTCGTAACTAAATATAATTAGTATCAATATAATATAATAACTTAACGAAAAGTCAGGGGTGCGAGCTGTTGGTTTGACCTCCAAACCCTCTGCGTGGTAGTCTGTAAAAGGTTAAATAAAAATAAATTCCACTATCAGAAAAAGACAGAATATTCACGGCGAACTTAACTTGTGACTTGATTTGACCTTCGAGTCCTACCGATAAAATATATAAGCGAAACATTCAAGATTTGAGTCGTTGAAAAAAGCTAGGCCTTCGTTAATGCCATCACCACCTTTATTGTGTACGCGTTAATGGTTATAATGGCTGAACTTCTGGTACCATAAGTAAGGAAAGCTGTCAAAACTGTACGTGCTACGATCACTCTCTTAATGGCCCCTACTAATGTTACTTTTATTTTTTATCATAACTCGAAATTATAATATATGTGAATCTATAGATATCATAGTTTAATCAGAAACTAAATATTGTTTTTTTTATAGAATTATGTATAACTGTATGTTTCTTGCAATTTTTATGTACAATAAGTATTAAGAATATCAGTGGCATTAACTATTACACGAATGGTAGAAACTTTTGGGTGGCCAGTAGAAAGAGTAAAATATCTTACATTGTTAAAATCTTAAAACTGAAATTGACATCTCCATTTATCGCATTTTGGTAATTTAATTTGGTTATTTGCCGTGTGGTTGACGGCATAGAATACAAGTGTCACCACCCCCTATCTGCCCGTAGGTGTCGTAAGAGGCGACTAAAGGATAACACGATGCAAATACCATCTTTGCGTAGAGACGGAAAACTCGACATCAAACCCTATACGACTGCCTCGTTGGTCTCGCGGCATAAATGTGCGCGTGGGATCGGGAGGTCCCGGGTTCGATTCCTGGGTCGGGCAGTGTTATTGGGTTTTTTTGTCACGAAATTCTCAGTAGCAGCACGGAGTCTGGAAATGTGCCCGGTACGGCAATAGGCTCACCCCCTTATTACGTGGGACTAAAGTATATTTGGCGAAAAGTGGGTGTAGAAAAACATCTCTGCCTACCCCTTCGGGGATAGAGGGCGTGACGATATGTATGTATGTATGTTATTTAATTACAAATTCAATTGCCTGAAGATCGGTTAAATTATACTTACTTTGCAGGCTTGCGGTAAGTAGAGTTTCAAATCTTGTTAAATAGGTGTTTTACTAAACTAATTACTTCAGGCACTCAGAATACGATGCACTCCTCAGTTTGCCAGACAAAAATAAATTTGAATAATTTAACAAAACATTGTCACCGAATATATCAAATCCATATCGAAAACAGAGTAGGGGTTTTTGATAAAAATGGTAGAATAGGTATGAAAGAATATCGCGAACAGTTGAAAAATAGCCATAGACATTGGACCGATGACGTCACGTCTATGATGTAGTAAATACACCCGAGTGGGTTAAAGCCCCGTTTGAACATATGCCTCGTTTAGTTAAGACTCTAGTTACATTAGTTTTGATGCACATATTTGTATTTGTTATGAGTTGTATACGTTTAGGTAATAAATAATTTCGTTGGTCAAGTTGGTCTAGTGGTAAGTGTTAAGACGTAAGCCGAGGGTTCGATTCTCGATGGACAAATTATTGTGTGACGAATACGAGGATATGTTGCTGGATGTTGTTACTTGTTAGTGCCGTAGTCGTGGCGTTCGATACCCGTACAATACAAAATCATCTGAATTCAAAATAAGCGCTATACAATAGACAACAAATATGATTATTATAAATATATTTATATTACATTTAGATAGTAACAAACAGTTAATCTTAACAATAAACAAATATGAAGTATCCACAGCAATTATAGACAGCTGCAACCATAAAAATTTACGCATTCACATTTATATTTCTCAAAGTATATTGTACACATATAGTTCAAAAACTCATCAGTGTCTGGAGCCGAAAATTCTAAAAATGAATTTCCCTGTGTCGACTTTAGCCGACTATCTGCATATCTATTCCAATAGCTTCGTCGAATGATGAAACCGTAATCAGATTAGCGGGGCGCCCCGATTATTCCACAGAAGGCGCTAACAACCCCTCGGAGCCGAATTTAAAATCAAGAATTATAATTGTTACAACTGACAGTCACTGATTCCATGAATTATAATTTGATGAGACTTTTATTGGTATAATTAATAAATTTATTCATAATATGATTTAGTATTGCATAGGGTTCCCACCAAGAACTTAGGGTCCCAAGTCAACCTCACCTGCAAGTGGTGCACCTGCCGATCAACGAACGAGGCTCTGGCAAACAAAATATCCCGATAAGCGGCAATAGGCTCGCCACCACGTGGGATCAAAACACTGGCAAAAAGTGGGCGTTTAATATGCCTCTGCCTACCCCTTCGGGGAAACAGGCGTGAGTCTATGTATGTATGTATGTATGTATGATTTAGTATTCGTGTTATAAGCAGTTTTGGTGGTTTTAGTGCCATGTTTGTTTTAGAACGTTATTATACTTGGTCGAAGAAAACTACCAACAGCTTAGCTATATTTTGGTACAGGGCCAAGCATAGATAGAAACACATAAATGTGACGTGCGGCGCTCTGATATAAATGTAACAACTATCACCAAGAGTGGCCATAAATCCAATTGGAACCCTGTGTAAAAACATTTTGTGTGTGGACATTTTCTGATGGGGATCGACAAGTCAAGTCACGTTACGAGCGCTATGGTGTGTAGTATGTTACAAAATCATTGTCAAAATCAGACTGCAACACCCTAGTATTATCTAGAAAATAAATCAATTTACAACCTATTACAAACAAAAGTAATCGAATTGCATCCACCGAAACCTTCGACACAACCCCATCATTACTTCCCAGAACGTCCACTCATAAACCTTTGTTCACTCAACAATATCCCGCTGCAACCCGTTGAATCTAAATTATTTATTCCTTTCTTAGTATATTTTTTATTTTTAAACTCGCTCTGCTACGTAAGTTTGTCTTTCTATCTCAATAATTTTCTAGTTCTCTTTGCTTTTGTCCTGTTGCTAGGGTATGCGATGCACGTCTACGTTTATAAAGGACTGTATGCCCTGAGGTTGCAGACATGTTAAATGACGTGCATAGCGCCGGTCTGTTTTTATGCGAATCTCATTTAGAACAAAATATGGGAAGTGTCGGGAAACGGGATGCGAACGCAGACTAGCGAACTGTGTGTATGCTACGCAATACGTGTTATTTATTTACATACATACATACATACATAAACTCACGCCTGTTTCCCGGAGGGGTAGGCAGAGACTACGGAACGCCATTTGCAACGATCCTGACATATCTCTCTTGCTTCATTCACTCCCATCAGATTCATGCATGCTCTTCTGTTAAGGTTGCTTCTAACCTGTCCTGTTTTTAGGATGTCTCCAATCTGGGGGGCGATTCAGAATCGTTCGATAACTCATTTGACATTCGATTCCGTTAATTGTCAAACGGGCTAGCTAATTTTTTTTCATAACTATCGCATTTCCTATCAATTTTATGCATTCAGTATGAAGTAAATTAATAAATAAACCGAATTCAATGAATATTTGTTCAAAATATCTCTGATAGGCGGCTAAAAGACGAGGACAATAATTTGACATATCGTACGATTACTTGTCGTGACATTCTGAATCGGCCTGCTGGTCAGAGAACGTCCGCCTAGGTCTTCCCCTTCGTCCTGTCCCTTCCACACTTGCCTTATATATCTGCCTGCTTGGTCAGTCTTTCGTCATCCATCCTCTCCACGTGCCCAAACCATCTTAGCATACCTTTCTCGATGCTTGTCACTACATCTTCTTTTACCCCACAACACTCTCTTATCACACAATTTTTACTCTGTCAGTCAAAGAAACACCACACATACTTCGCAGTGCTCTCATTTCTACAGCATTTATTCTACTTTCATGACTCTTTTGCCATACCCAACTATCACTACCATACATAAGAGAAGGTACTAACACCCCTCTATGGACAGCCAAACGTGCCTTATTGGACACGTTTTGGCTATTCATAAACGCCTTCAGAGCTCCATTCACTCTATTACCTGCATTAACTCTTCTTTCAAAATCTTCTACATTCTTACCATTTCTTGTAAACAGCGTACCTAAATATACAAACTCATTCACTTGCTCCACTCGCACTCTGTCCATCGATCATAACATTACAAGCCGTAACGCATTCCTCCTTTTCAAAAACCATAACTTTCGTTTTACTTACATTTACTTTGATTCCTTTCCTCTCTAACGCACCATGCATGATTGTTACCATCTCCAGCAACTCCTCCGTTGAAGACGCAAGTATAACCTGATCATCAGCATAAAGGAGGCATTTGACAAGTAACTCATTCATCCTTAATCCACAGTCACTATTTTTCAAATCTTGCAAACAACTGTCCATGAAAAGGTTGAAGAGCCACGGCGACACAACACATCCCTGTCTAACACCTGTCTCGATGGTAAACCAATCCGTGTATTTTATTTATTTATTTATTAATAAGCACAGCAACAGCTTAATCACTAACTACTCCACTTTCAACTGGCGTGCTCAGGTGTCGAACATTAGCCAAAAAGTCACCGGTACCCTACGTGCTCTCTATCGCTTAAAAAACTTTCTACCGTCCAAGACTAAGACAATGCTGGTGCATACTTTAATTTTCCCTGTTATTGACTATGGTGATGTGTGTTATTTCGACCTGAATGCAGACCTCCTCAACAAACTTGACCGTCTTCTCAATAACTGCATTCGATTTATTTTTAATCTTCGTAAGTATGATCACGTGTCTACTTATCGCTCCCGTTTGAACTGGTTACCTATTCGTCAACGCCGAAGTTTGCGTGCTCTCACTACCCTTTATTCCATCCTCATGTCTCCCAACCCGCCAACCTACCTAACCCCTTACTTCCAATACCTAGATTCTACTCATGATAAAACCCTACGCTCCTCTAATAATCGACTTCTTCTCTGCCCTTCACACAACTCCGATTTCCTTCATGCATCTTTTCCTATCCAATCTATCCTTCTGTGGAATGCTCTTCCTCTGGAAATCAGGATGGCCACCAGTCGCTTTACTTTTAAAATAAAAGTACGGCAGTTCTTACTGAACCAACTGGCAGGATCATCTCAGAAGTAATTTATTTAAATATATATAACATATATGTATTTATATATATTATGTATACGTATTTATTATATTATATATTTATGTAGGTACTTATAGTATGTATATTCTATGTATATAGTATAACTATTTGATTTTATTTTAAATAGTATTTATGTATGGACATTTGTGTTTTTCATTTTTAAGTATTTATTAGGATTGTCATGTTTCTTATTACTTCAATTTGCACCTACCTTGTTCTATCTCTGCATCACCCTAAGGTAGACTGGCAGAGAATGCCTCAGGCATTAAGTCCGCCTATACATGTTTTGTGTATGAAGTTATAAATAAATAAATAAATAAATGTAATACAAGAATATACACTAACGATTTTACACTTATGGAAAAATTTGAAGAGTACTTTATTGCCTAAGAATTACACTGAACTACCCTCGACATTTAATGATCCCAATACGATAAACAAGCACTTCTTAAACATACCAGGTAGCTCAGATGTTTCCATCTCACAACTTACATTCTTCGAATTCCAAAAGTTTAGTAACGCTGTCTTTCACCTGGAACCAGTTAGTAGCGATAAGCTTATCAAAATTATTACGAATCTTAAGTCCAACGCAGAGGGCTCAGATGGAATCAATTTGAATATGCTTTTAATGACGCTTCCCAACACAATAGATGTAATAAACAGTATTATTAACACCTCAATTGTCACATCTACATTTCCTAAAATTTGGAAAGACGCAATTGTACGACCCTTACCTAAGCATTCGAATCCAGTGGAATTTAAGGACTTAAGGCCAATTAGCATTTTACCATGCCTCTCAAAGGTTTTGGAGAAAGCTGTCTGCTTTCAGTTAATAAATTACATTGAAAAAAATAATATTCTCCCTGAGGTACAGTCGGGCTTTAGGAAGGGGTGAAGCACAATGACAGCGTTGCTCGATGTGACTGACAACGTACTTTGTGCCCAAGACGAAGGTATGTGTACTCTGCTAGTTTTATTAGATTCTTCTCGGGCTTTCGACTCAATAAATATTAACTTACTGCTCTCAAAATTAAATTACTATGGTTTTGACTCGGCAGTCGTGCAGTGGTTCAATAGCTATCTTAGTGATCGACACCAGTTTGTAAGGTTGAGCAGTGGTAATGGATCGTCGCTGGTGTCTGATAAAGCGTCATGTAATAGGGGAGTACCCCAAGGGTCCATTCTGGGGCCAATCCTATTTATTTTATATACAGCTGATATAAAAACGCACATCAAGCACTGCAGATATCACATATATGTCGATGATATACAGTTGTATATTTCCTTCAAACCATCAGAAGTTGATGATGCTATAGTCAGACTTAACGAGGATCTAACAAGTATATCCAATTGGTCTGTAAATAATTGCCTTTTGCTTAACCCTAGCAAGACAAAATACCTCATTTTTGGAAGTAAACACCAAGTAGCTTCTCTGAATCCCTCAATAAGTGTTATGACTGCGGGTCAAACTGTCGAGCGTGTTTTTGAAGCACGTAATCTGGGCTTACACATGGATTCGGAACTGAGGTTCGAAAAACATGTTGCAAATGCAACCAGAAACTGTTTTTATAAATTAAAAATACTTTATAAAATAAGACGCTATTTGAAAGAAAAACTACGTATCCAACTAGTCGAATCACTTGTTTTATCAAAATTAAATTATATGGACATCGTTTATAGCCCACGATTGCTTTCAAGAACACAAAAACTCATACAGCGTATTCAGAATGCCTGTGCTCGTTTCTGTTTTGACATTCCTTTGAGAGCTCACGTCACTCCTTTTCTAAATAAACATATAATTCTGAAAATGAAACATCGTCGCAAACTTCACCTAGCGTGTCTTCTATTCGGAGTCGTTAAACTTGGACAACCTCATTACTTAAATGTAAAATTAAAACAGGTTTCAAGTCATAAATCTTATGGGAAACGGCAATGTGCGTTGCAATTATCGACACAGCGACATAAAACTGAGGCTTTTAGGGGCAGTTTCCGCTACGCTGCAACTAAATGTTGGAACAACATTCCACCCCCGATTAGGAACCTGCAACATATTCAACGTTTTAGGGCAACACTAAAGGAATATTTATTCGATCACCAAAAAGGCCAGGAAACACAGCTGCATGACACAAGTGCTATATAACTAGGTAGACAAATTATAGTCGCTTAATGTCTATTTTAATTCCTAGTTTTAAATGGGGTGCAAAAATAAGTATTGTATTGTTTTCAATATTACTACCGAAAACGCAATTATTATCAATATTACTATTTTTTTATGTCGTATGATGTATTAGTTGTGCTGAATTTATTAGATATATTAGTAACCAACATGGTCGCAACGGAAGACCAGCGCTAGTTTTTTTGAAACTAGCATTTTGCTGAGTTGCGACCATTTTGCAGTATGTTATTTTTTTTTTCTTTCCTTTTTGTAATTAACTGTGTTTTGTGTATTGCATAATCTGCTGCAAATAAATGTATTTTCTTTCTTCTTTCTTTCTTTCTTTCTATATCATATTTCCAAGAAACTAATGGAAATAAGTGTAACCGCAAATAAAAGGGTAACAACTCCCACAATAGAAAAATAAACATTTGATTTTAAGTCGAATGTTCCTATTATAATTACATCATCAGGCTTTAACAGTCCACTGCTGGACTAGGCCTCTCCTTTGAAAGGAGGAATTGGCCTACTATACCACGCTGGCCTAACGGGTTGGTATAGGGTTTGTATCAAGTTTTCCTTCTCTTACTGTGCTGTTCTCTGCATAATATGCTCCCTCTGTCGGCTCTTACGACACCCATGGGATGATATGGGGTGGTGACATTCCGTATTCTTAATCCGTCACCACACGGATAATATATTTTTCTTATTATACTTAATCCCAGCAAAATGATAATATCCGGAGAAACTCTACACACACAGGTAGAGCTTGTCCCAAATCAAACAAACAACTGTTTTATACATGCGCTTTAATACATGCATAATAATATTATATATTACACCAAGGACAGACATAGGCATATCATCAGACAAAGAATTGTCTAAGGTGGGATCGAACCCATGACCACAGGCTTAAAACTCAGTATCCCTATCTATTGGAGTCAACGCCAACAGACAAGCCTTTTTTATGAGTTTCAATATAGTTATCCTTAACCTCGAATATATCACCAAAGCTCTAATAAACATAACTTATATACCTGTATAATATGTAAACATACTAATTTATATCAGATTGTTTTATGAGCTGTAATTACGTAGCAATCTCGTAGTTTGCTCAACTGCACTATAGGTGGCGTCTACTATGACATTAAGATCTAAATCGCCCCGTCGGAATTTGCATGGTAGTAACAATTTCATTATTCAGTCGGTCTAGAGCATTAGCTAGAATCATAAACTTTGATGAAACTATCAACTTGTTAATATACTTAGTATACTTAGTTTTACTTAGCTGTCTTCAGTTTTCAGAGCTCGTTTTTCTTTATTTTCTGGTTAAATTTTAAACAGTTACCTACAAGGCTGTGTACATATTTGTCAAAGAGTTTTCTCCTGTAGCCTTAGTAATAAAATAAGAAGCAAGGCACATTTAATTCGTATCTCTAAGGACTTGAAGGTTGTCTGAATTTTTCCATGATACACGTCTTTCTCTTATTATTTAAAGTGCTGACTTGGAATTTGTTATTTTTTGCCTTTTTCATAAGAAAACGTAACTCAGAAGAATACCATTATTGTGAACATACATTTATTACACACAGACAAACACGTCGATTTTGTTGGTGCATGATGTTTGATGAAGATATCGAGAAATTAATAAAGTGGTTATGAAAAGACCTCTGACAATGTAACCTACCCGTAAACATTACCTCATAGTTTTATTTATCTTTAAATATTTTCTCATAATTTATCATAGAGTGCTGCTGGGAAAAGAGGAATAATTAAACAAAATAACAACAAGATAACATAAAGAATATTAAACGTTAATGTATGTTAATTTGCTAACGTAGGTACTTAAACATGTTTTATGAAAAAACTAGAGTGAGAATTCGATGAAATCTATTGAGGAGATTTGCATTTAGGTCAGAGTGCAATACACCAATATAGTCGATTAAGAAAAAAAATAAAGTTAGTACAAACATTGCTTGCAAACTCTGTTAGGAAAATATTTATAAACGTACTAGACGACGCCAGCAGCTACGCCTGCATTTTTTTTAAATTTACCCGTTTTGGCCGATCCCGTGGGAATTTCGACAAATCCCTTCTTAGTGCACCCCTACAGTCCCCAAGGAACATCCATGCCAAATTTCAGCTTCCTGCGCCCATTAGTTTCGGCTGTAGCGTGTCTGTCAGTCAGTCAGTAACGCAAGGATTTTATATATTAAGATTATTTGTGATTATGCAATGTACTCCCACACAACATGATTACTCATCATATATAGGAGTGTCCTTTAAATTTTATGATAGCGTTATAATAAGTAAACACTCAACTCATTGAAGCTATACCAAAACCCACTGATATTTTTATAACAATAAAACACAATTATATAACAACATATTTATTTAATTAATGGTCCGACCGCCTCCAATTCCAGTGGGCAGCGTATGCGTCTGCTCAACGGGAAGTCCCGGGTTCGATTCCTGGATCAGGCAAAAGTGTATTGAGATTGCCGAATTTTTGGTAGCATCACGGAGTCTGGCAATGTACCCAGTAATGGCAATAGGCTCGTCCCCTATTTAGTGGGACATTAAAAAATCATAAGGCAAAATGTGGGTGTGATAATACACCTGTACGTACCTAAAAAATTGTCTGATCTATTTAGACATCCGAGGGTACAAAAATTCGCACCCATATTTTTGGTAGAATTGTTCGAAACACGCGATAAATCTAAAAAATCCTCATCAATCCACTCCCTGCCAAAACAATTACACGGTGTAAAAAGGACTTCATTTAACTACCATTCCATCTCAGACGTATCAACGACCCATAAGTTGTGGGTGTCGCTACCGCTAGCCCGAAAGATTTAAGCGCGGCGAAAAATACACAACACATCGAGTTGAGAACAAAAAACAAAAAGAAAAAGTCTGCCCGGAGAGAATCTTTTATATGTCGAATGCTTTCTTAGTGGCGAAGGGCATATCATGAATAACCAGGATCCGATTATTGCCTATATAAATGTTCCAAGCGATCCATCAATAAAAGTTGCTGAAGAATTACAGAGCCAGACTTTTTATAATTCCAGTTTATGTGAATCCAATACTGAAGCATTGAGACTAGTCGGTAAGCAAATCGGCTCAATAATAAAAACAAATTTGAATATTGATGACATATTTGAAGAGATGTATACTTATTGTTGCTGAGTTTTTTTTATGCAGTCTATAAAGGTAACATGATAAAATATAAAGGTTTCGATGATACGAAGTGAATAAAAGTTGTGATGAGCTATATAATTTGTATGCATTTTTTTAATTCAAAGTAGCCCTTTTGGTAATTTACTCAATTAAACGATTAATTAGTGTCATTAGAACGTAAAATTCAGAGCATCAAAATTCTCAGTAAACAAACATAATAAGCTAATGAAAACGCTTACCTACTTAGAATGTTAATGACAAAACATTCAATGGCTCCAGTCTAGTATTTAACATCAGTGTGAGTAAGACGTTAATTATAATTCAAATACTGCTTATTTAATCATTAATATTGTAAGGAGATTTCAAATTTCGTTACAAAATTAAAGTGTTACGCTCTGAGCTTTTCTCTCTAAAACAGAATTTTCTTACCTATTTCATGAAATATTAACCTATTTTTTAACATAACAGGTATAATTATAGAGCCTTTGTTTACTAACTTAAATTGTTTTAGGTTTTGACCCATTATAGTCTATTTTTGGAAGGCAACACGAGGCATAAGACCCATCACACAAACATTCAAGCTATCGATACAAATATCACCCTGACTCAAAACAATAATGTATGGATCTCATAAACTATTATCTTGCGTGTGGGTCCACCAAGCTACAACGCTATAATGTAATAAATACATAATTCACGAGGAAGGAGCTTCCTGAAACGAAAACGCAAAAATTAATCTAGTATATTCTTTCAATATTACCTACCTACGAGTGACCTTCCACATAATATTTGAATTACTATATTATAGCTGAATCGACGACTTCAAATTATACGGTTATCGAAAGGTAAGTAGGGAAGCAATCTGGTAGATAAGAAATAACATATCGAAGGTTCTAGAGCAGTTTGTGGTAGATTCAGTCCCGATAACGACGAACTAACTTGCAAATAGAGCTTAAATTCCTTACTTATATGTTTCTACTAAAAGTTCGTGAACTCTCACAGTTGGGACCTTGATTACTTCATAAGATAGAAAGACCCTGTTTTCTTGTTCATGAAGTTCTTATATGTTGTTTTTCTATTGACCCAATTTCTGAATTTTCCATACGTTCTGAATAGGTTAACAGGAATTTAGAATCTTGCCAAATCTCGGTGTTTATCTTGTAAATAACATGAAAGGAAATTATGTTCTCGTTGAGGGCATTAGAAACATGTTTTTTTATCAACTTCCTTATCAACTGTTATTACATAGGTAGTGAAATCTTGATCTTTAGGCTGGTGTTATTGTTTGCGTGGGAATGTAATATATACACATCTCTTCATTTTGGGGACACGACGCAATTAAGTTGGATTTTCTGTCTGCTTACTAACTCTTACGGGATGTCTGATCGTCGCTTTTGCTATAAACAGGCTGTCGACATATCAACGACCTTAACATATCCAGATTTATTGGCAATACTTACTTTTACGAATATTGGTACTGAAAACGCAAGTCGTATAATGCACGGATCGATTACACAATAGTGTAATAGTTTGAGCAACGGTGTCGACCATTAAGTGTTTCGGGTTTGATCCCCATACGAGACGACACTTGCGTTATGCACAAATTTTTGTGTCAAATCTGAGTGTTATTTGTGTCCGTTGATTAAATGTGTGTATATTCATCCACGGTACGGGATTTATGCCTAGTGTGGCAGCTGCCCTTTTAAATTAAAAGTAGATACAAAATATAATTCAATCGTACAGTAATATAACATATAACGAATACTGAGAACGTACAACAATCAACTATTAGGTTGTTATAGTGTAGCCGATATACCCGACATTCGAGCTGAATTTCTATTTTTGCACAGAGATATGTTCGTGGCGAACCGAGGGAGCTTTTAAAAAGACACGATGTTGTCTCCTTGAGTCTTTAATCTCAACTGATTTAATACAATACAAATGTTTTACAGCTAACTTATGGTACTACGGTTCTTATCTCTAAAGGGGAGTATATGGTTACAGTTTATTGCTTAATTCTATGAATTTACTTTACGTAACTCCTCCCTTCCCAAAGGGCTGCGTACGGAGGAGGATTGCACGCAGGGCCGGCTATGCAAGGGCGAAGCGCTGTGCTGAGGCTCTGCTGCTGACTCCGACGGACGCGGCGCGTAGTCCATCTCCATGGTGACGCACGGCGGCGGTTGAAGTCCCGGGCGTCTGCATAGGCTTGATCTGAGTCGTTTGTAGGCGCAGTATAGTATGAGGGCTAGTACTGCGGCTAATGCGGCGATTGAAGTCCAGCTGGGTTGACTGGCGATACCGGGGGTGATCAGCGTGATGTTCATCTCGCGGGCTAGAGTAGCAAGCGAGTGTAGTTTATCCAACTGTATGTTTTGCAACTCTATGTTGTGCACAGTGACGTTTTTTTGGGCTATTTCATTTCTAGGCAACGGAATGGTCTCTGGAATAGTGATAGTACTATGGTGGGTTTGTAGTACTATACTATTTATAGTTATGGTACATCTTTCAGTAGTGGTGAGTAGATAGACTCCTTTTATCCGTTGATAACTGTTCTCGTCGTTGCAGGACGTTTTTATGATGTCTTCCTTCGGGATGACTGCTAGCCAGGTGTTTTCATGAAGTTGTTCTATCTTGTTATTGCTAGTGACGACATGGGCGAACTTGCAATTGGTTGCGGGCGTATGTCGAATGGTTTGCACGATGCAATCGGCTCTCTTGTCGACGTCTTCTAATTTCAGATGATCGCAGATTTGGAGGTCATCGGTGAGGCGGCGACAGGGCTCGTGAAGGTAAGTAAACTTCTTATTACTCAGTATAAGGTAAGGTGCTTCGGGTATACGGGTAAGGTTGTGATGATTAAGAATGGAATATAAGTGTAAAAGGTCAAAGGTAATAGGGCTTATAATAGGTATGTATAATATAAATGTAAGTGAAGTTAAGGTACAGTATGCCTTGACCGTAATACTATTTTCTAACAAGTGTATATTTTCTCTTCTAGGTTCAAAAGATAAGTTAAAGTTTTTACTTATTTTAATTAATTCTGCTAATAGATGTAAAGGGTCTATGATACTAGGATGTAATATAAATAAAGAAGCAAAAGAGATTGCTGTCTCTAATGTGTTTACTCTATCGTAAATTTGTTGAAAACTATTTTCAATTTGAAAGTGGATATGAAGTATATCTATTCGCGAGTTAAGCGAAGTTAAGTTACTGTTAATATTATTTAAGTTAATTGCTAATAAATCTAAGTTGTACTGAACTTTATGTAAGCTTTCGGTATATTCATCTATATACTGTTTCATAAGACTAATAGTATTCTTCTGATTACTTGCTAACGTGAATGTATTTTTCCTTAAATTGTCTATTTCATTTTCAAAACGTAGGGCATCTTCGTTATCTAAGTTTCCACTAATTGATTTTATAATTGAACCTAAACCGTTAATTAAACCACGTCTATTTCTAACACTAGATCTGGGTAAAATGTAAAAGAACTTATTTTCTATTAAACTAATCATATACTTAATCTGTTCACGATAAACGTATCGTTCTGCATACGTGGGTCTCGAGTTTTCGACTAACACTAACTTATAATACATACTAGTAGTAAATCTAAATAATTCATATATGTAACTAACATTATAAGTGCATATAAGGTTATATGTATCTATCTTATGTAAAACTTTAGCGTCTTTTAAAACTAATAAACCATCTTCGCTAGCTATCGGCTGTACTATGACGTCTGATGCTGCGTGGGTGGTGCTGACGGCGGCGAGCCACCAGAAGACTCTGTAATGGAAGAGGGACGTCTGAGCATCCTACTATGGACTCTAATCGATTTGGAGTTTATATGCTTGCCTTTTATTTCTATAATATTATTAGGGTGTAACTGTATAACTGTATATGGTCCTAAATGCTTTGGCTCGGTCTTCTTACTTCGAGATGACTTAGCTATCTGTTTATATACTATGTCGCCTATCTTAAAAGGTGGAATTTCGCTATTTTTATTGGCTTTTAATATGGTTTTCTCCTTTTCAGATGACAACTTTAATGCGACTAATTTCTGAGCGGTTTCCATTAAGTTTTTGTGTTTTTGCACATAATCTTGATAGAATTCCTGTGTATAAAATAATTCTAATGGGTTTCGACTATTCGTATGACCGTATAGTAGTTCAAAGGGCGTATAACCTGTAGCTGAATGAATCGAGTTATTATAAGCTATAATTGCATTGCGTATTAATATCTTACTATCGCTCTTATCGGTGAGTTTCTGTAATCTAATTAATTCGCCAATTGTAGAATGAAATCTTTCTATTGGGGAGTTTGAATTAGGGTTGTACGGGGTTGTAAAGTGAATATTTATCTTATGCATAGAACATATTTCCTTTATAATTTCGTTATCAAACTTATGATCAGAATCGGTTGTAATCTTGTTAGGGACTCCTATTACTGAGAGTATCTGTAATAAAGCTTCCGCTACGTGAATACTCGTAGTTGCTTGTAAAGGGACGGCTTGCGCGTATTTAGTGAAGTTATCTATAATCGTAAGGAATGTTTGGCTATCTGAAGTATAAAGGTCCATGTACATATGTTCCATAGGCTTTGTAGGTATTTCAGTTAATGCTAGAGGAGGTCGTAAGGGGTTTCTTTCGTATTTCGCTTTAAGACAAGTTTCGCACTCGTTTATATATTTTTGAATACTAAGTAAAAGGTTTTTCCAATGGTAGTTTTTCCGTATTCTGTTATATGTTTCTTGGACACCACGATGGATAGTTTTTCCTTCATGATACCTATCGTTTTATTATTTCTATTTGCTCGGATTTTTCATGTACCAATGTTATTCTAGTTAGGCAACGGATCAGTTTGGGACCGCGTTGATCGAAAACGTTATCATATACTTCGCAAAATAAGGGAAACAATTCTTCGTCATGGAAATATATATGAAACTTTCTATCGGCTATTGTATGTTCTCGTAAAAATCTAATTATTTCCTCTTTCGTATTATTAATGGGTATGTAAACGTATTTAATTGTATAATTATTTTTAGATTTATCCTCTACTCTGTACTCTGTTCCTCGTGACTTTCTAACATGAAACTGCTTTAGCTGTTTATCTATTGCGTCGGGACTATTCGGTATCTTACTGGTATTATTCTCTACAGGCTCGGTATCGGGTGTAGTGGGCATATCTAAAAGCGTTCTTATGTCTATCGCGTTAGGGTCTAAATTCTCGCTTTCTGGCGGTTGTTCCGAAGACCGTGGGAATTCTGAGCTAACCGTGGGAATATTACTGGGTGAAGGTTGCAATGAGTCAATTTCGTTTATTAAATCTACTTGGGGATCAGCAGAGGTGCTTGGTTCTACTAAATCTATCGAATTTATTACTGCGCGAGATAATGCGTAAATTTTTCGTTTAATCCTTATATTTTGATAGATAAAATCTATTGATGTTGTTTTAGTATAAAGTTTTTTCTCACTGTAATCTATTCTACAACCTAAACTGTCTAAAATATCACTTCCTATAAGACCGTGAAACTGTTCGCTGAAATCTACAATTAAAAACTTATGAATGCTACTTGATCCGAATATCTCTGGTAACGGGATGTACGCGACGTTCTCATGATATGATTCTCCGTGCGGTGTCGAGATAGTATAAGGTACCGACTTAACGCAGGCCTTATCAAGATTCTTTATTACTGCGGTACTAATTAATGAGTGAGTGGCTCCGGTGTCGATGAGAAACGGACCACCAAATTCGCGGATGTAAATATGTGGTAATTTATCTACTACGTAATCTATGTTTTCTCCTGAATTATCCAATCCTGGGGAAAATCCTGTAAATAATCGTTATCTGGGGAATCGTCAACGTCTTGTTCTTGTTCTGCGGCAAAGGTGTCGTAGCTGACTGACTCGCTACGGTCCTCGCTATTTACTAAATTATGATTTAATCTATTTACGGGAACTAACGCCTTTTCTTCCTGTTTTGTAGCAGGTTTTGGGGTATTAAATTGAGTATTTCTGGGGTAATTACTATACTGATTATAAGGGTAATTATTGTATTGTTTACTAGAGCTTGGTAAAGCTGGACGTGAGGTAGGTGTATTTGACGACGGGACGTTTGGTAACAGAGGACTGTTAAATGACTGCTGTGGACGCACTGGGAAATTACTTTTTGGCTTTATGCTAGGTTTCGGGGTGGACTGCGTAATGCTTTTCCTATCTGAACGTTTGATTCGAGCTTCTTCCTGTCTGGCTAACGCTATAGCTTTGACAAGGGTTGTCGGCTGGTTAATACGTACGCCTAAGCCTACGTTGTAATCTAGGTTGTCTATAAATGTGCTGATTGCTAGGGTTTGATAGTAACCACTGTCCTTGTTGGTGGACAGGCCTACTCCGCAAAGTGAGTCTAAAAGATCTCCTATTCGTTTACCAAATTGTTCGCACGTCTCGTTTTGGTATTTCGTGCAACGTAATAACTCTTGAAGTAACTGAACTTCGGTTCGGTGTTCGCCGAATCGATTAATTAGAGCGGCTTTAATGGATGTCCAATCTTCGATATCAACTTCCAATGAAATAGCTTCTTGAGCTTTGTTAGTTAACTTATTTCTTATGAGACAGATCGCTATCGAATCGTCTGTTGTTATACCATACGTGGTTAATATACTTTCTACACTTCTTATATAAAAGTTCAATGATTTGTTACTGCCATCGTATGACGGTATAAGTTTATTTAATAGTTCGTAATTTGGTTTTGAACTATTTACTACTGAGGCTGCTGCGGCTAGGTCAGCGAGCGCGTTGGCGTTCTGAGCCATTGTATAAATTTATAATAAATGTATATAACTAAAACTAAGGTAAGTATGTGTAAGTATCTGGTGTCGATTTTAGATCACACAGATATACACTATATACTTATTTGTATTACCGGTAAAGGCAATTATACACGCACACACAATATAAAATACACAAGGTAATTATAGTGGTGGGAATGGCAAAAGATGGGATACTGAGTAGTATGAGAGTTTGATCTTACCCCCAGTAGAGCTCCATCTGCCTGGTGAGTTGAGCGGTGACTAATGAATGTGCTTCTTGCTGCCCAGGGTTCGCGACGGGTTCTTGTTGGGATAGTGGCGCGGACGCAAAGAGTTTGATTCGCGCCGTGTCTTCGCAAAGAGTTTGATTCGCTAGGACGACGACTGCCACTATCCTACCGACTGCGCCAGATATGTTCGTGGCGAACCGAGGGAGCTTTTAAAAAAGACACGATGTTGTCTCCTTGAGTCTTTAATCTCAACTGATTTAATACTATACAAATGTCTTACAGCTAACTTATGGTACTACGGTTCTTATCTCTAAAGGGGAGTATATGGTTACAGTTTATTGCTTAATTCTATAAATTTACTGTACGTAACTACAGTCAAAAACAAATTTGTACCGCAGCCTATATCGCGTATCAGTGAAACCGAATCCAGCCAATTTATTCGGAAAGATCAGCACGCAAATAATATTAAACTGTATGGTATTACGTTTATATATTAAACCTTCCTGTATTGGTTTGTCTATTAAGCGTACTCCCGACGATATCATGGCTTTTTTGTTATTTAACATAGATATTGCGCTTATTTTTGCTTGATTAGCTATTCCGTAACGCAGGTGGCTTTACAAACAAACCAGTTTTACTCATCACGGAAGGTAACACACTGAAACCCTTATTTTAATTCCTAAATTAAAAATACCTACTCGTTTCTCCATAGTAACTATCTAACTATCAACCCCTATTTCAAAGCCCTTCGATTTTTATTTTTGCAATAAAAGTTGTGTCCGTCGCCAACATCTATTCCACGTATGTAAATTCCACATCAATTTGATTCAGTTGTATTATCATACAATTTTATTTAGCGGCTTACTGGCGGTAATTAAGTAATTTTAAGTTATAAATACCTCAGTTGTTCTCTGACAGTCGTATCACTTTAAATGAAATAGGTATGATATATTTTATTTAATACAGATGCTAATTCTGTGTTATAACGAAAGTATTTCATTATTTTTTTTTTTTTTTAATTATTTCTTGCCCCGTACCTCGGAGAGCACGTTAAGCCGTCGGTCCCTGTTGGCATGAAGATCTTTGACCGTCGTTACAGGGCGTCAGTACCTTCTAAATAAACTGACACTAGTCTAAACCATGGCATATCGCTATCCCTTTCGGTTGCGGAGATCAGAAAGACAGTAGCTCCGTTGAAAAGCTAACATTCAGCCAAAGACTAGTAAGCAGACCCAGGTTAAAACTTGGATGACGCTAGGAGGATGATGACTAATTCTGTGTAGTAACGATAGTATTTCATTGTTCCAGCCCGCAGTGTATCCCACACGATAACAACGCTAGAAGTGCCGCTGTACGCGGACCAGAGGCGGGTCGCGGAACTGCGCTGTAACTACACGAAGCAACAGCACGACCCGGCGCTACACTCCGTCAAGTGGTACAGAGATATGCACGAGATCTTCAGATATACGCTGGAGGAGGTATGGGTCCTACTATGTTCTATATAAATAATTATGAAACACTGAAATGTTTTTACGCGCATAACTTCTAAACGACTGCACCAAATTGCATAAAAATCATTCTTACAAAAATTTGTTTAAAGAAAAATAATAGTAAGTACGCGGTAAGAAGTTCACCGGGTCAGCTAGTTTATAATATTGTGACGTCGCATCGAGCAATGCACACTACAGCGCTGGCCCCTACCACTTCTCCTGCCGGCCGCCCCCCTCCGAGCGGCTAATAAATACAGCGGCGCGACAGCGAATCTTCCCTTTTGGATCCTGGACGCTGCCTCAGTTAAGTGCTGCCTTCTCTTCTGGAGGACTGAAGCCTCGTCAGCCTGCCTGCCTACCCTGCCTTGAGTCTTAACTCTTGCTACTAGCTACCGGGTTTATATTGTGTAACGCTTGACAAATAAATATATTTTGTAACCAACAATACTGTATCTAATTTATCTCACTACACCACGAATAAACGTTACACTGGCGCTCGAACAATTTTAAGGGCTCAGGCATCTGACTCGGCTTCTGGTCGCTTCCTTTTTTCTGTGTTTCTGTGTGTAAGTGTGTTCACAGTCGGTAAGTCGTTGATTTTTTTTCTAATTGTGTTAGCTAAATTATAACGCATTATTCAGGCAAGATAGTCGACTAAAGGCTTGCGCCACATCTTATGTACTTTTATAACTTCTTTTCTAACCCGAATTCGTTAGACTAAGTAACGGTTTTGGGAATTATTTTAATTGTACAATTGCATTTTTTATGTGAGGGTAGATTCCGCTTCGCATTATTCTTACGCATTGCGAACGTAACTTGTTTACTTGCTACATAATAAATATCTTTCTTTTTAAACGACCCACTGTGAACATATTTACATTACCTTTTATTTTATTGTTATATTATAAGTATAACCCCTGTGTGAGTGACTTTTGGTGCTGTTAGGTTAATCTTTTATCTGTTTAATCTTTTTCTAAGTAACTTAGCAATGTCTTTTAAAATTAACTTCAATCATTTAGTAAAATCGGAGCTGGTTTATGAACTGATTATTCGGGGGGGTGACGAGTCTGGTTCCGTAGCCGAGCTGCGCCAGCAGATAGCGACACTAGCGTCTCAGTTTCCCTCTGAAACTATTTTGGATTCGGATTTAGACCCCGAAGAGGAAATTTCGGCTATCCGGAACTCCTTAATTAGGGCTACAAATAATATTTCTCTGCTTAGATCACAATTTGACCAAAACCTCTATTCGCGCACAGAATCTGTTCTCAACCATATTTACTTTAGATTGAATAGACTGGATCTGGACCGCCTTTCTGATACCGACTCGGCTGAGATAGTTTCGAAAAATTACCGCAATCAGTTAGCTATTTTTAAATCTTTGATTTCGGGTACATCTGAACCAACTTCGCACGTAGTACAAAAGGACTGCTTTGTATCTACCCCCGTCGTTTCTGACGACTTCAAGTACGATCGTTAATTGTTTTCCGAACTCGCTAAATTTAAATATAATGGCAAGTCTTGTGTTCGCGGGTTCATTGAAAAAATTAATGAGTTTATGCAGGCTAAGTGTATTCCCGAAAATAAAATGTTACTATTTGCTTTTGAGATATTTACGGGCGATGCATTGTTCTGGTATCGTTCGCTCAAAGAACAGGTTTCTAGTTGGAGTGAATTGTGTTGTCTTTTAAAGCGTGATTTTAGCCCGACTGACTATGATTTTAAAATTTTAAACGAAATTAGGTTTCGCCTTCAAGCTGAGGACGAAAATATAACACTTTTTGTTGCTAAAATGCAGGGTATGTTTTCTCGTCTTGATGTGCCTATTAGTGAGTCTGAAAAATTAGATATTTTGTTGCGTAATGTCCTGCCATGTTACAATCAAACTATTGTAACGGCTAAGGTGGCCGATATCCCTAGTCTCGTTAGTGTTTGTCGTGAATTTGAGACCTTTCATAAACGAACTAAAGACCATCGGGAATCTTCCAAAGCCACACCCAATATCTTGTTGCCCGAGTTTGCCCACCAACCTCAAAAACCTAATTTTTCTAATTACAAACCAAAAAATTATTATAATAACTCTAATAAAAACTTTAACGCTCCACCACAGATAAACGCTATCAACTTACCCACCACTAATAAAAACGACAACCGGTTCTGTCCCAGGTGTCGATCCAATTCTCATAGTTTGTATAATTGTCGCCAACCACACTTTTTAATTTGTTTTAAATGCGGTCTAAAAGGCTTTCGTGTGTCTGATTGTCCTAAATGTAATCCTAAAGCTAATAACCCATAAAACTAATAAGCGAGGATTTGGGAATAAATAAATCAAATAATTTCAATAAAACCGAGTGGAATAATTGGTTAAATTATCTAAAAAAAATTTTTAACTGTTATAGTCGGGTTTAAGAATATTTATTTCTCACAAAGAATTAAATTCACTTACATGAGAACAAACGTATATAGGTAGATACATAATAAAAATACATTTTGCCGAGTGGCGTAGAAGTAGCAAAACAATGATAAACACTTTTACAAATCATATTAAATTAATGTCACTCAATGTGGGTATATGTGAATGGTGAGCAAAAACATCAAGGTTACACGGATCAAGAGTAGCTAGATGTTGCAAGTGTTCGTGTTGGCGAGCGTAGTTGAGAGTGATTATAAATAATTAATAACATGGTATCTTAATAGCTTTTTGAATGTGTGCATTGATTTAGCCTCTTTTATTATTTTAGGTAGCATATTGTAGATTTTTGCACCGTTATACGTAATGTTATTTTTGCCGTAGTTTGTGCGTGGTTTTAGTAATTTTATGTCATTAGCGCATCGAAGAATGTTTTTTTGTGTTTCTTGTTTTTTCCTGAACTTTATTTGTGTTTGCATGTCTTTTTTCAGTATTTTACGGATGAGTATACAATTAAAGTAGTGGTATGTTTGAGATACGTTCATGATTTTGGTTTCTTTATAAATTTTTTGGGTGGATGTGAGAAAATTATAATTAAATAACTTTTTTATTAATTTATTTTGCGCTATTTGTATCAAAGACAAGTTTGTGGGAGCAGCAGTACCCCAGA
This sequence comes from Euclidia mi, assembly GCA_944739405.2. Lineage (NCBI taxonomy): Eukaryota > Metazoa > Arthropoda > Insecta > Lepidoptera > Erebidae > Euclidia > Euclidia mi. The sequence goes on from OX123182.2 coordinate 10,133,359, forward strand.
TTTCAATTAAATAGTCTAAATGAGGTTTTATCAGTGAGTTATATATTGTGAATCGTGTTTGATGTGTTAAACATTTGGTGATACCGTTTAACATTCCTGTAAGAGAAGTTAGCTTCATTTTAATCTTATTTATGTGTGGTTTCCACGTTAAGTGACTGTCTAAAATTAGGCCTAAATACTTTTCTTTGTCTACTTTATTAATTGGTTGGTTATTAATAGTTAGTGGGCTGTGATGTGATATCTTCTTGTTTTTTGCCGAAAATATTATATAGTTGGTTTTATTAATATTAATGGTAAGAAGGTTATTTTGAAGCCAGTTGTTTAGTAGATTCAAATCTGCTTGTGCATCTTTAATTATTGCATCAATAGAAAAACCAAAGTAAAACAAGCAGGTGTCATCAGCGTAGAGAGTAATATCGCCTTTAAGTCCTATTTGGTGTATGCTATTTATATAAATCAGGAACAATAAAGGGCCCATTATCGAGCCCTGTGGGACACCGCATGCTATGTTTTGTGGCATACTTTGTGTTTTGCCGATTTTTACTACCTGTGTCCGGTTGGTAAGATAGGACTTAACAGTTTCGAGTGCAGTACCAGTAATTCCGACGTTTGATAGCTTTTGAAGTAATAGGGAATGACTAATTGTATATAGTCTATCCTCAATCCGCAATTCTAATATAGAATACTCGCCTTATATTTCTGTTATTGTAAATGGTAAACCTGTAGTCGGCCTGTTGGATTCTGGCTCATGTGTTACAATCTTGGGTAACAATTCTCATAATTTCTTTTTAACTAATGAGTATCAGTTGGATTGTTCTCAGCCTTTGAGTTTGGTAACCGCTGGTGGTGAAAAATTGTGCTCTTTAGGGTCTATCTCTCTTCCTATTGAATTTCAAAATAAAACAGTTTCCCTAAATTTTCATGTAGTGCCAGGGATTAAAAATAGTTTAATTCTCGGTATGGATTTTTGGCGAATTTTTAATTTATTTCCTAACCATTTAGAGTCGGTGTTGTTATTGAATGCAACTGATTTACAAGTTACTGAGCTGCGGACCGATGACTCACCGCACCTTGTGTCTTATAATAATTTATCTATTGAACAGAGAGCTGCCGCTGATAACATTATTTCTAAATTTTCCGATATTTCTTATAAAAAGCGGGGTCTCGGTTGTACAACTCTCATTACTCACTCTATTGACACAGGCGATAGCCCACTTATTCGTCAGCGTTATTATCGTATGTCTCCCGATAAACAAAGCATTTTGATACAACAACTAGACGAAATGTTATTTATTTATTTATTTATTTATTTATTTATTGGAGGTCCAACAGCTAGTTATAATTTTATTATATTATTGAGTAAGCAACGGTTAGCCAATTACAGGCCCTCACGTATAACATTATATTAAAAGTTACACACATTCTTAAATAAAAAAGATTAAAGTAACATAACATAGCAAAATACAATTCTGTAAAGTAACATAATATAGTAAACTACACACACATTCTTAAATAAAAAAGATAAAAGTGACTTAACATAGCAAACTACAATATTATATACATAGCGCACAGTACCTACAGTTCAGTTAGTAATAGTTTAGGCAAAGAAATTCTCACTCATTCGTCGTCTCGCCACTGGAATACTAGTACAAAATAAATCCAAATTTAGTTCTTTAGCGGCTGAGTTAAAGCTATTGCCCGCCCGGTTTAAAAAGAAGTTTTGGCGATAATTAGTAGAGGCTAAGGGAACATGCAAGGGTTTAATAGATCTTAATAGCTCAGGTGGTGCATTTATATTCAGCTTGCTTAGTAATTCAGGACAATTTATGTTGTTTGAGGCAATTTTAAGCATATAACAAACGTCGGCTATATTTCTTCTGTCAGAAAGGGTTAGGAGGTGAATTTTTTTACAAATATTTAAATATTGGTCAGATTTAAAAGGGATTTGTAATCTGTAGCACATGTATTTGACAAATTTAATTTGAATTCTCTCGATTCTCGCGACGTACGTGTCATAGCGCGGATTCCATATCTGCGATGCATACTCCAATATACTCCTGACAAAAGTGCAATATAGAATTTTCCAGGTTTTGGCCTTTTTGAAGCATACGGACGAACGCATAATAAAACCAAGAGCTTTAGAGGCCCTTCCTATTATGTCTTCAATGTGTTTATCGAAAAGCAACTTTGAATCGTGAGTAACGCCCAGGTCACGGATAGATGCATTTCTAGGTACTGGGTGGCCCTTTACCGTGTATTGGAATAGTACATTTTCTTTCTTACGACTGTACGTAACAACAGAGCATTTGGAGGGATTAAGATCAAGTTTATTAATGAGGCAGTACTGATCAAGGCGCGTAAGGTCCGACTGAAGTAGCTTTGCATCGGATAGTGATGACACAGATGCACATATTTTCATGTCGTCTGCAAAACACAGAAATTTAGAGTAATGAAAGCAGGTTTCAATGTCATTTACAAATACAATAAACAAAAGAGGCGCAATTAACGATCCCTGAGGGATTCCGCTGGGGATATGTACCCAGCTCGATTTGTAGTTGTTTAATACTACGGCCTGTGTTCTGTTTCTAATATATGACGAGAACCATCTGAGCAAGTCGCCTCTTATTCCTATTCGCTGAAGCTTTATTAATAAGATTTCATGACTGATCCGATCGAAAGCTTTACTATAATCGGTGTATATCACATCCACTTGCTTACCAGCATCCATGTTTTCCGTCAAATGATCGTTTAATAAGATAAGATTTGAGACGGTCGAGCGACCCTTGAGGAAACCATGTTGCGTTTGGCTGAGACAATTTTCTAGAGCCGAATAAACTTGATTATAAATAAATCTCTCGAATACCTTTGAGATCACACATAGTTTTGAGATTGGCCTATAATTTGTAATTTCGGTCTTAGGTCCCTTTTTATGAATTGAATGTTGAAGGAAGATGTCGTAGAACCCTCTGAAAGTCCGTGGTCTAACCCGGTTATTCTAACCCCTAAAAAGAACGGCGAACTAAGATTTTGCTTAGATAGTCGTAAATTGAATTCTGTTACTAGAAAAGATGCTTATAATTTGCCCTACATTTCGGAAATTCTAGATAACTTGAGAGATGCTAAATACCTATCTAATTTAGATATTTCTAAATGTTTCTGGCAGACGTTAATTAAAGAGGAGGATCGTTTTAAGACCGCTTTCTATGTACCTACACGTGGCACGTTTCATTTTAAAAGAATGGCGTTTGGTCTAACAAACGCACCCGCAACTCAGCAACGTTTAGTCGATACTCTGTTTTACGGTCCTGAATTTGAAAACAAGGTCTTCTGTTTTATCGACGACATTGTATGTATATCATCAACGTTTGAAGAACATATTACGCTTTTATTACGTATTTTCGAAAAATTCAAAATGGCAAATCTCACTATAAACTTAGACAAGTGTAATTTCTTTCAGGATAAAATAAAATATTTAGGTTACATTGTCGATTCGCAAGGTCTCCATGCGGATCCTGATAAAATTGATGCCATAATTAATTACCCCACCCCTTCTAATAAAAAGGAACTACGTCGTTTTCTGGACGTGGCTTCATGGTATAGGCGATTTATTCCAAATTTTAGTCGTATATCGTCACCTCTAAACAAATTAACCTCTCAAGGTAATAAGGCTCCCCCTTTTTGTTGGTCTAAAGAGGCGGACCAGGCTTTTATCAAGTTGAAAGACTGCTTGTCCTCTCCTTCTATTTTATCTTGTCCGGACTACTCCGAACCTTTTGAGATACACACGGACGCCAGCGACTACGGCGTAGGCACTGTCCTCTGCCAGGTTATGAAAGGCGAAGAAAAAATCATAGCCTATTTCAGTAAGTCTTTGTCTGATGCTGAAAAGAATTACAGCGCTACTGAGCGCGAGGCACTCGCTGTGTTATCTGCCATCGAGCACTGGCGTTGTTATGTCAATAACGGTAAAAAGTTTATTGTTTACACTGACCACGCTGCGCTCAAATGGTTTCTAAAACTTAATAATCCTACTGGTCGTTTGGCCAGATGGGGTGTTCGTCTTTCGTCATACAATTTCGAGATTCGACATCGTCGTGGTTCAGGCAACATATTGCCCGACCTCCTGTCTCGTTCTGTTCCCGTTGCAGCCATAATCAATGATAATGACATTACTCCTAATTTAAACCTAAAACTCCCAATGTCTACTAACGACTCGTGGTATCTAAACATTTATAAAGGTTGTCTAAACAATCCCACATCTTTGGTGGTCTACCAAATTATTAATAATAAATTATATCGTTTTAAAAAGTGTCTAAATCCTTTAACACGAGATTTTCAATGGAAGGAGGTTATTCCGTCGGAACAAAGATCTAATATTATTGCTGAGAACCATTCGCTGCCCACGGCTGGTCACCTAGGTATTTTTAAAACCTACAAGCGCTTGGCATTAAATTATTACTGGCCGAATATGTATTCCGACGTTGTTAAGGCTGTGAATTCGTGTGATGTTTGTATAGCTCACAAACATCAAAACCATTCAACCTTAGGTCATATGAGTAGATCTAAGTCTTGTTATAAACCATTCCAGATGTTAAGCATTGATCTAATTGGTCCACTACCTACTTCTAGAAGGCTAAACAACTTTATTTTTGTTGTTTCTTGTTGTTTTTCCAAATATTGTATGCTTTTTCCCATTAAACGAGCTACTGCCGAAATAATTACTAAAATTTTAGAAGAAAATGTTTTTTTGGTTCATGGTATTCCGTCAACTATTGTTCTCGATAATGGTAAGCAGTTCATTAGTTCCACATTTAAAAATTTGATAACTAAATACAAAATTCCTAATTTGCATTATACGCCGCTGTATACACCCCATGTAAACTCAGTCGAGCGTTATAATAAAACTATTATGACGGCTATTTCTACTTTTATCGAACGAGATCAGCGCGTTTGGGATCTAGTCGTTCCTAAGATTCAGTTTGCAATAAATTGCGCAGTAAACGAGGTAACTGGCTATTCTCCATCTTTTCTGGTCTTTGGTCGTGAATTAGTTACTTGCGGGTCACACTATGTGGTCAACAAATCTGACCCTAATATTGTCTTCGAACCGCGTGATACATATGCGGAGGCCCTCGGCCATTTGTCTCCTATCTTCGAAAAGGTACAGGCTGCTTTGATAGCCGTTCACCAACGTAATTGTAATTCTTATAATCTTCGTCGTAAATCGGCCGAATTCAATTTCAGCGATATTGTGTGACGGCGTACTTACTATTTAAGCGATAAAGATAAATATTTCAATAAAAAACTCGCTCCTAAATTTATTAAATGCAAAGTTGTAGCTAAAAAGTCTCCTTTAGTTTACAAATTGTCTGATATGACTGGCAAGCCAGTTGGCGAATGGCATAAGTAAGATTTAAAATTAATTAAATACAAACAATAATTATTAATCTCATACAAAAATCTCGTCAAAGGACATTGGGCGTATTCCGACCCGGTCACGGACATTGACGAACTTGGTATAAAATGAAAGAGGACAAATTCACTTACCATTACATATGGTAATTTTTTTTAGAATCCATGGGAGAACAAAGTTAGAACTAGAAATATATTTATACAAAAAGAAAATCGAATACTCTATTTAAGTAATATAAATTGTCGTTCTGTTAAAAAAAGCTATAAAATGGGTTCCGTCGACTGCATGCATGTGCCTGCCGTGTGATCCAAATCGGCAGGTATACGTTCGCTTCCTCTCTTTCACACATCAGAGCCTGTAGCCAAATGGCATTCGATTAGCGATATCACTTATTGCTAAGTGCAAAAATGTATGGAACTGACATTGGCTTTCGATATGTCACGTGGTCAACGAAGAAGGAATTCCTTGTAAAGCAGCGAAAGTAGATAATTTAAAGAAAACAAAAAACCCGACTGCATAAAAACTAATTATAAAAAATACGTGAAAATATTAAATTAAATAAAAACTAAAAAGAAAGAAACAAGCCCAGAAGTTTAGAAGTAATATGCAGAACAGAATGACTTACAGTCGGGGCCCATTCAAATTTTACCAATTAAATCTTCCCAAGGGGCCCCGACTGTGAGTCGTTCTGTTCTGCATATTACTTCTAAACTTCTGGGCTTGTTTCTTTCTTTTTAGTTTTTATTTAATTTAATATTTTCACGTATTTTTTATAATTAGTTTTTATGCAGTCGGGTTTTTTGTTTTCTTTAAATTATTTTTTTTATTTTATACTTTTTAGTTACGATTCATTGACTTCGTTATAAGATGGTAAATTTCGCAATCGAGTGTTTGTATATCGTTTATACTTGAAATAAAATCTTAAATCAATAAGTATGAAAATTAGCGAGATTTTTTTTTGTTAAACATCTTTAAATCGTTATATATCCTAAACTATTATTTAAAATGAAAAATGATCTAAGGAACCTAAAGATGATTTTAAAATACCTATTCAACGACACCCAACTTGACATAGTTCATCGACTTTAATTTTTTTCATTTTGACAATATGGCGTCTGGCTGTCGCTGTGGTGAATTTTGATTACTGTCATGTCTTTAGTGACACTCGCAAGGTTAAGACGAATCGATTGACGTAAGAATCATCAAAATCGGCCTACGCATTTGGTCTCTAGAACGCCACATAGAAACAAACATACATACATACATACATACATACATACATAGACTGATAAACACATTACCCTCCTTTGCGTCGCGCAGTCGGGTAAAAATAACGCGAATGTCATTTACCGATTTTCTTTAGAATTTATTCATTAACTAAGCACGTTTTTTGGACCAAGTTAATTGCTGTTTGTTTGCAGTTTATTTGGTATGGATAGACGTAATAACTGTGTGGTGTGTGACAGATCTGTGTTACGTCGCAGAAAACACATACTTACAGAACTGTGTTTAGAAAGATATCGACAGCACTCTATGTTATTGTTACAAGAAATAATACCACAAGAGGTAAGTTGTGTTTATACTTTATGAGTTTTTGCTTGATTTAATGGATACTGTATCGACCATTTTAAATATCATAATATTGTCTTGTTGCTTCTTTATGAAATGAAAACCTTGTGTACGTAATATAAATAACGTTGATAAAGCTATCTAACGTTATTATTAGTCAGTGGATAGCCATATTGAGAAAATCAAAGTCTCGTAGACAGTGGCGGCGCTAGGCGTCGGCGACGTCGGCGACCGCCGACGGCCTCGCGCCTGAGGGGGCCTCGCAAAAAGTTATACAACTTACATACTTAATTTCGTTTCGCCAATCATCTTAGCTTAGGTAGCCGACACCGAACAATTCGGGAAAAAGCTAAGCAGATGATAATGACTTTAATTATTTTCGAACACGTGCGTGACAAGATCTGTGTTGGGTGAAGCTGTTTGAATATTGTCCTTTATTTATTCATACATTATTTTATAATTTGACTCACTTAATTTTAACGGTTTTTTTTTACTACGAAGTAAACGGGGCCTCGCCATCGATTTAAAGGGCCTCGCGAACTTGATGTCGCCGACGCCTACAACTGGTCTAGCGCCGCCACTGCTCGTAGACGACAAACATTAACTGTTATATTTTAACTTATTTCAGATCCATTCCAGAATTGCATTCATGCCATTAGATGAAAACAATCCAGATTTTAGAGATTTCCCAAAGTTAACATATGAATAGCTGACATTATTCACATTGGAAAGCTATCATTTAAGACTGGCCAAGTCGTACTGCCATGAGCATCTGAGACCAAATGGCGTCTACTTGATAGAGGTCTATCGGCACCAAGATATTATAAGCAATAAAGTATTGATAAGAGGACGAATTTAGTCGCGACATGTCACAGCGCGACAACACTTTACATATATTGTAATAAACCCAGCGAGACAAGGAAGACAAAGTGTTGAGGATTATTACTGCTCATGTATCATGGCCGCTGTACCATAGGCAGGTGCGCGCATATTGTCAGTATCGTTTATTTTTTATCCTTGGCTAGGCACCATCAAGAAATTGACACTCCTGCAGTATTTTTAGATGAAATAACCATAGACATAGATTACGCCGAATAAATATTTTTATTTTTTATAGACTCACGCCTGTATCCCCGAAGGGATAGGCAGAGGTGTAACATTACACCCATATTTTGCCATGAATTTTTAGGTCCCACGGAATAGAGGTCGAGCCTATTGCCGTTACCGGACACATCACCCGACTCCTTGCTGCTACTGAGAATTTCGAAAAACCCAGTAGCACTTTTGCCCGACCCGGGAATCGAACCCGGGATCTCCAATCAGCAGTCGCATATGCTATCCACTGGACAACGGAGGCAGCTGAATAAATAATGTAAAAAAATATGAATCAGTCTTTTCATTTTTTTTTTTAATTCCCACAACCCACAAGAAAGCGACCCTTACCATGATAATCTAGAGATGTTTACCGACATATACTCACAATTTCATTTCTGTCCGCCGTGGGTTTTTCTCCCATACTATTTGCCCAATGTCCTTTGTTGTTATAATTACTTCTGCTCACCCACAGTCCATAATGGTCGTTATAGTAATACCGAATTTTTTTTATCTTTAAAATCCTTTTTGTTTTGACTCAGTGGTTAAAACTGTAATCAACTGCGTCTCACGGGTTCGAAGTTTCTTGAATCTATTTGTTGTGCTAATCACCTTGTTTACGTTATGTTATAAAGTATGCTCGGAGTTATTAATATAAACCCATTCTATTTAGCGAGCCGCTAGCGCGCTTTCTAAATAATACCTTATCCCGCGCACATAAGGCTTACTCTCGTCTACATCCGTTTCGACTACCTGCGTTGAGTTTTATGACCTGTCACTCACTCTTTTGTTGTCGAGTTGACCTTTTTGTTTTAATTGTTTTATGCAGTAATATTATAACAGATATTCCATAAACTGAGCAGCTCTTTTGTATTTTATTTAACTTAACTTATATATAAGAATTCTAAACTATTGTTTTGAAGTGTCACTAATAAATATTAACTATTTATTCAAGACTATCTCAGTTATGCTTATGTGTAATCCTCGACGTGTTTTGCATTCAAGCAGGAACCGGATTGGTTTGATTGGTAGCTAGTGCACTGGTTGTGAGTGTGTCTGGCATGTGTGCGAGATATGAAGGATTTTTTTTTGTTATTAAAGGGGTCCATTGAATGCGTGATGTATGAATGGTGGGGGGGTTATACATAACCAAATTTCTTTTAGGTGGTGTTTGCAACTTAAAAGACTGACACCACTTCGCCTTCTCTGTTCCAGACGCTGTCGGCGGCAGGGGGCCAGGGAATTTTTCCCCCAGGAAAAATTCCGGCCTAAAGAGGGGAGTATGTGACGTCGCATCGAGCGATGCACACTACAGCGCTGGCCCCTACCACTTCTCCTGCCGGCCCTCCGAGCGGCTAATAAATACAGCGGCGCGACAGCGAATCTTCCCTTTTGGATCCTGGACGCTGCCTCAGTTAAGTGCTGCCTTCTCTTCTGGAGGACCGAATCCTCGTCAGCCTGCCTGCCTACCCTGCCCTTAGTCTTAACTCTTGCTACCAGCTACCGGGTTTATATTGTGTACCGCTTGACAAATAAATATATTTTGTAACCAACGATACTGTATCTAATTTATCTCACTACACCACGAATAAACGTTACAATATTCGATTTTGGTTCGAAAACTTAATAGAGATAGATGGCTTCGGTGAAATATTGACCCATTCAGGGCAGCTTACCTGTACTTTTTTAGCATTCCTCTAACAGGAATACGTTATCCTCTTTTACCAATTACTTTGGGAGGCAGATTTTGCCGATGAAACCAATCATCACTAACTCGCGCATGTTTCCTTTGAATGACACTGAGAAATGATTTTCAGATACTTGCTATGATGGTAGGCAAATAGTTCATATTTTCCCGGGCTAAATTAATTTGTAAATTTTCAACCGCCGGGTTTTGTACCACGTACCTCAGTTTCGGGTATAAGATATTTTAGCACTGTTGTAAATGACCAAACATTATTTAAGTATTGCGGACAGATAATCGTAATGACCAAGTAAATTAGTCTGCCTACTTTTTGACTGATTTGTTTGTTACAATACCACTACTTCTTCTTCACTATCAGTATAAACTCGATCACGGCACATTTTACTCACTATGCTAGCTCACGGTATTGAGTTTGTAATTTCACAAGTTTTACGTAGACGCGCTTTGGGTGTCAGATATTCGACAGCTGAACTCCATGCACGATGCATTTTTATTTTCAAGTGCTTCTTCACTTGGTTTAGTTACATACTGATTATTCTAAAGAGGATGTATTTTTGTAATTTGATAGAATACAAATAAAAACTAAGTATATTCAGAACCTTCTGCATATTTTAATAAACATTTTAGACTAATTAACAATATTATTCTATTCGATATTATTATAATAATATTGAATAGAATAATATTGTTAATTATTATAAATCCTTGTTTTGGCTATCTACGGTGGTTTATAATTTCACCCATTCTCAATCTACGTCGACCTCGCATTGCCTTGCCTTGTAACATGGGTCCGCACATTGTACTAACCAGATTTTACAGAATAATTGCTTGCAGTCTGTATTTATCCATTTGAATTTGACTTTTAAGGTGTCGTCAAAGAGCTCAGATATTTACATAGAGGCGCATTTCATATGGGCGCTTTGAAGACAAACTTTCTGCGACTCAAATTGCCGCTTGGTGGCGTGGCAGTCGCGCTGCGGCAGCTGTCTCTCTCTCCTACAGTGTATCTTAACTACGAGAGCGAGAGAGACGGAGAACGACGCCAGCGCCGCCAACGGCGCCAACTACGAACTAAACAGGAGACAGTCCCCTCTTGGAATCGGCACACGAAATCCTTAAGAGCTGCGCTTCTATGTAAATCCTTTATTCATTGGTATCGTTTAAAGCGGTTTAAACAAACAAGTCAAACACAAAATTCAAAATGGCATTCTGTGAAATCATAAATTAGTTTATTAAAACAAAATATTTTACAATGCGTTGTGCTGAATATCGTATGAAAACAGCAGACTAAAAAACATATTCCAAATTATTTCTCGCTGTTTCGTTGGAACAAATTCAATTTCTTCAATTTCATTATAGTCTGTTTTATTGCAATTTATTAAAAAAATATTTTAACAATACTAAAGTATTTTTCAACCGTTATTTAAAAAAACAAATGTAAAAATACTTAATGACAGAAACGACATTAGCGCCAAATAATTTTAAATATTTTACTTGAATACCCGCTGGCTGTATTATTTACTTAAATGTTAAAACAAATAACAAGTAAATAACATAAACATTGCACAACTTATTTTAAGAGATTTTGTATTCCATCAGTATTTATACGAGACCAAGTACTGCCTAAAACCTTTTCTAAGAATAGTCTAATAAAAGCAACGTCATCATTGCGTCAATCACTCTCATACTCAAAATAGAATTCATCCAAAAATAAGGCTTAGATAAAATACATAGTGCTAGAACGGAGGTCCTGTGAAACGCAAACATTACGTGTCTGTAGCGCGTGTCCAAAATGTATGATACTCAGTTGGACGCCATTTTGATCGTGGACGCTGTCAAAACGAACCATTTTGCGGTCAACGCTGGGTAAGGCTGCAGATTCAACAAAGATGTGTGAGATAAGAGTGGTCTCACTATCCTCCACGTGTTTATACTACCTATCATACTGCGAAATAGTGTCGGGTATAATTGTTGCTGCATTCTTCTTTTTTCGTATGAATTTAGACTTGGCCACTCGAAAGCCTCCGACAGGATTCTTTCGAAATAATGATGTAATCTAAATATCACAATAATAAGTGGTAACCTTATAATTAATAACCAACGCAAATCTATTTGAAACATAAAGCCTTTAATTTCTAGACAACTCTATTTGCTTAAATCACATCTAGCAGTTTTAGTTTTAGAAAATGGCCGATACAGGCCTAGCGACATATTTATATTTCTTGTCGGTTACTATTTATTTAGTCCCCGCAGTGCTAGTGATACTATCGTATGATAATATTTTGCTCGCGCATCACTTAGCCGCGTCGCACATCTTTCATGGATACGTAGGGCTCTGCTGCCAACATGAAGCTTTCGCTGTAGTTAGCAAATTTACGATTAGAATTACCACTGCTGTATTTGGGTGAAGTACGAGCGAATGACAGCACTTCTATAGTTTGAATTTTGTGAGTTTGTTTTGTAAAAGATACGTAGCAAAATTCGGAAATTCCGTGGAGCAACTGAACATATTCTCAAAGATAAACCCAAGTGCAGGCGATCGACAAAATCAACAGCGATCTGACTGCTATATTGTCCTGGTGTCAGAAGTTTGGACTAACCGTAAATCCTGGTGAGACCCAAGCTATCATTGTGGGTAGTCAATGGTTGTTAAAACGACTAGACTTATCGTCCCTGCCACCTATAACTTTTAATGGGACCACCATCAATTTAAATCCTGCTGTCAATAACCTTGGGCTGCACATAGATACGACGCTGAATTGGTCAAAAGGTCACCGGTACCCTGCGTGCTCTCTACCACCGCCGGAACATTTTACCACCCGAGATAAAGACAATGCTTGTGCAGACTTTGATTTTCCCCCTCATCGAATATGGTGATGTATGTTACTTTGACCTGAATGCAGATCTCCTTGATAAACTTGACCGTCTTCTAAATAACTGCATTCGATTCATTTTCAATATCCGCAAGTATGACCATGTGTCTACTTATCGTTCCCAATTAAAGTGGCTTTCCATACGTCAACGCCGTAGTCTGCGTGTTCTTACTACCCTCTATACTATTCTTACATCTTCAACTTCTCCCCAGTATTTATTTTCCTATTTTCAATACTTATGCTGTAATCATGAACGAGACCTACGTTCATCTAATAATCTTCTCCTTACTATACCCTCTCATAACTCTAATTTTCTTTATTTCTCTTTTACTGTCCAATCTATCCTTCTCTGGAATGCCCTCCTTCTTGAAATTAGGATGGCTAGGACTAAGAATACTTTCAAGTTCAAGGTGAAGGAACTTCTATTGGCTGAGTAGGCGATTGTGTCGTAAGTCGTTTAAATTTCATATTTGTTTAATATATATATGTATATACCTATTGTATGTATATATTTACATATGTATTAATATATTCATATGTGTGTATGTATGTATGTACTTTCATAATAAATCTATATTATGTATGTTAATGTTATATGTAACTAATGTGTATATATTTTTAATGTGAATGTATCTTTAGATCTACAACATTTGTAATATTTCAAATTCATTTTCATTATATTACACCTACTTCTTTTCTCTCTGCACCACTCTAAGGTAGACTGGGAGATAATGCCCATGGCATTAAGTCCGCCTGTATACGCTGTGTATATAAAGATTAAATAAATAAATAAATAAAAATAAAAGTGCAACTTCGGATGGAGAATCGTCGGGATCTTGCCATCGGTTGTAAATGTGGATTTATGTTGCATGCGTGTGCAGTGCATAGTAATTGTTTTTTTAAATTATATGCGTGTCTGCTAATAGTAAATCTGCGGCCAAAATAAGAAACTACTTTTTTACATATACTGCCGCGGTTTTCGTTTCTGGATAACAATTGTGTCAAAACGATTTGAGTTTACTATATTTTTTTTATAGTAATAGGCGGCAAACGAGCAGACGGATTGCCTGATAGTAAGCAATTATCGCCGCCAATGGATACAAGCAACACCACAGGAGTAACAGGCACAAGTGCGTTGCCGCCCTTTGGGTTGGGAAAAGGGATGGGATGAGGGAGAAGGAATAGGGGATAGAGCCTCCGGCACTCTCACTCACCGAACGAAACGCAAAAGTTTAGGTACTGTTACTTTACGTCGATTTTCTGTGAGAGGGTGGTACTTCCCCGGTCGAGCAAGCCCATTCATGAAATCAGCAAGGCTCTACTACCCGTCATGTCAATGGTCTAAATCGCGTAATCATATGAAAATAAGGGTGAAATACTTTTTTTACCACGACTATATGGCATGGGCTCTGTGGTGATGATCTTGGATCGTAACCAGGAGAACGGTAAGATAATGATAATTACTCAATAACGCGGCAAAAGATGTTGCGGATGCGTGTAAAGTACTTGACTTTTTTGCTTTTGTTATTTACTAATGTTTCTCATTATGTTAACATAATTGCAAATATATGAAGATATTTGTGTTACGTACTCACAATGTAGATTTATGTTTACATGACGCAAATACTTTCTTATTATTTTCAGTTAAGCCCCCTCAGCTTCCACCATTACGTCGTTCCAACGTATAATGAATCAAACATCATGACAAAAACGGTGTAAAAGCAGAATTTAAATCTTCTTAAAAATAAGCGTTTCAATTTGTCTGATTGAACGGAGACAGCGTCACCGTTTTGGTGAAGAAAGAAAGGAAATTGAGAATCTTTGATTATAAACCCTTTTATTTTATCATCAGTGCTGTGTGATTGCTTTTATCCTTTTGTAAAATATATCTCTGCATGGTATTTTATTAACTAGCATGAATGCCATTAATTTATGATTATGAGGCAAGGCCCTACGCGGTGGACCGTCGATCTTATTGCGATCACGGAAAATGATTGACACTGGCGACTTAAAATTGATCTTTGTGGACAGTTTTGGGAAAGGTTTATGTCCAGCAGTGGACCTCCACCAACTAAGATAGTAACTGCTAGTTCTTATCAGTGGCCTTTTACTTTGAATTGTAAAAATCATAGGTAATTTATAGAAATGAAAGTGATCCGATTATGCAATATTTAATCACGAATAAAGTTATTCACAGTTAAATAGACATCACCGCCACATTAGATTAGTCTGACACATCCCAATGATAATGTAACACATATTGCAATTAGTGGGTTAAAAGCTTTCCTGTACGTTGCCAATATTTTAAACGACTGCTGAAATCATTGCGATGCCAATCTCTTTCATATGTGACTTTAGATATATGGGACGGTATTATTTTTATCTCATACAATACAAACATCATTACATACCCATACATGACTATAAAAATGATTTCTTTTCTCACTCGGTGGTGCGTTAATCTACGAATATTTTTGCGATGTGAAATCATTAATAGATTTACCGTTATCAGCCCTGCATATAAATTGTCACACTGTTGGTCGCGGGCTTCTTCTCACTATGAGGGCTATAGTCCATCTCACTATTATTATCATTTTTATAGGTAGAGTGTATATTTGGCAAAGAATAATAGTCAATTTATACTAACTTTGACGTATTTCATCACATTCAGTATGCTATAATGTACTGCTAGATATAAGCCTCGCCAATAACACGCCAGATAGAGCTCGACTATCAGCAGTTTCCAGGTCAATCAGTAGTCGATTCGTAACAAATCAAAGATACTTTGTTTTTAAACTACTTGCAAAATACATTGCACAAGGCGGACTTAATGCCTATAGGCATTTTCTCCCAGTCAACCTTTAGGTGATGCAGAGATGGTCATGGCAGGTGTGTACTTACACAAAGAGAGTAAAATAAAATAGAATACACGATGCAATTATTTATAGTATGTATTATACATACTATAAATACATGCAAGATCCATACATACGCATACATATATACATTTATATACACACATATGTATATATACATAAATACATATAAATGTATACTAATAAAAATAAATATTTAAATAGATAGACTACTAACAGGTCGGAAGCTTCTCAGTAGTACTTTATTACTACTAAGAAGCTTCCGATAATAACCTAACTTCGATTGGATATTAAAAGAAGAATGTACTAGATTAGAAGTGTGAGATGGACAGAGAAGAAGAAGGTTATTAGTAGATCGCAAGTTCTTGTCATGGTTGGAATAGAGATATTGAAAGTAAGGTACCAGATATGACGGACTATTAGGATAGTGGAAAAAGGAGTATAAAGTCGACAAGGTACGCAAATTTCGTCGCTGACGAATCGGCAACCATTTTAATTCCTTGCGAAATTTGGAAATATGATCAAACTCGCGCTTAAAAACGAACCGAATGCAATAATTGAGAAGTCGGTCAAGTTTGTTGAGTAGATCTGCATTCAGGTCGAGATAACATACGTCACCATAGTCAATTATAGGGAAGATTAAAGTTTGCACAAGCATTGCTTTGGTTTTTGATGGAAGAAAATTCTTGAGACGATACAGTGAGCGCAGAGTCCCGAATACTTTCTGGCTGACAACTGAGATCTGAGTCCACCAGTCAAGGATGTTATCTATGTGCAAACCAAGATTTTTAACGGATGTCAAAAATGTTAGGTATAACGCACCTGTCAAAAATTACAGACGATAAACTTGTGAAATCAACTCTAGTGATCATACGCAGGCTTCGGCATTTTGTTGGATTAACGCAGAGGCCAAATCTGTCAGACCACATCCGTATCGCATGCAAGTCTCTGTTAATTTTTGCAATTGCATCTGACAAGTTGTCCACCCTTGCCTGAGCGTAAAGTTGCAAATCGTCAGCATACAGATGATACGCATACTGAAGTTCATGAGTAATGAGATTAATGAATAGTGAGAATAGAAGAGGAGAGAGAATTCTGTCTTGTGGAACCCCAGCGTCCAGATCGCACCAATTTGACGATGTCTCATCAATGCGAACTGATTGCTGGCGACCACGAAAATATGATGAGAACCAATCCCGAGCCTCAGATGAAATATTAAGGTGGGAGACGATGGCCAAAAGTACGTCGTGACTGACGGTATTAAAGGAGTTTAAGAAGTCCACCAAAACTAACACAGTTACTTTGGCTTTCTCCACGCCCGCCCTAATATCGCCAGTCACCTTCAGAAGAGTGGAAACAGTACTGTGACCAGGCCGGAATCCAGATTGGAATGGACTAAGGATATTATTGGATAATAATAATAATAATAATACCCCTCTGGGGCAGTCGTTATCTCACTATGAGACTAACGTAACCTCAGAGGGCAGAGTAACAGCTTTCAAACATCACCTAATCTTGACGTGATATAAACAAAAAATGTATTACAAGATGAAAAGAAAGCTTACAAACCGCAGGGCAGCTTTGTGGCTCGCTGAATGTGTGTGGCGACACTGCGGTCCCGAATGCTTCTGAGAGTCGATCAGGGCCTCGTCTCCGGCTTGCCTTTACTGGCTGGTTGGAGTGGATGCCCAAGAACGCCTGCAGGACTCTCAACTCTGACTTGCCTTGGTCGGCCGGTCAGAGGGAAGCCGCAAGAGCTATTAGCTCGGGGTGGAAGTGTCATTTTCAAGGGCGTAACTACGGGGAAACCCGCTCCGGGTCTCCGTTGTCACGAGACCCGTGATGGCGAAACCGGTGCCGCACCGCTGGACACCCCTAGCCACTCGCACCGGTGTTGCCCTCTGGCTGCCTTTATGGCAGACTTTGCTTGCCTAGGCGGCTAATAAGAGAGGGCCCATCCAGTGAGTTGGCGAGTCACCACCTGCCTCGCGGATGGATGCTATAAGAGTATCAGGCAGGTGCCGTCTGTAATCCATAGTTTTTATCATACCGGTCCATTAATCACCCATCCTCATAACCTTATTATAGTAGATTCCACATTCAAGCAATAGTCCTGTACGTGCTGCGGCTAGTCCATAGCTGTACTTAATAGCGCAGTTGTGGAGGCTCCGCTGCACGTGTCCCATCACATTTTAGATTAAAACTCTCTACGGGCCTCTGCACGTTGGATCCATATCCCCGTGTAAGCCTACCAAAGGTCCGGTTATTCTTTTAATAAGTACCAAATTTTAGAAGAATTACCGTGTAAAGAGAAACATAATAATAATAAACTTTGGAATGCACTATTCGGGAGTATCGTTTAGTTAATAGAGCAGATAGGCCCCGCTTACCACGTTTGCCCACGCACAAGAAAAATATAGCGCTGGTGAGTGCCCTGGATTCACTATTGTCCACGTATTTAGACAATAGTGAAGATCTTAGCGATACCCACTCGATTCTGTACTGTGCGGCTGTTACAGCGTGTCGAGTGGCAGGTATTAAAATACCAAATGGTAGTAATTCTGCCCCTCGAACCAATGCTGTACCGGCCTGGCAGTGCAGGATTGAGCGTCGTATCGCTGAGACCAGGGCGCTCATCGGAAAGCTAATTTGCTTCAGGTCGGGCAATACAAGACCGAGAGTGATGCGTTTTGTGACTCGGGCGTTCTTGGGCACGGGCCTTAGTCGACAAGAATACGAGTCACGAGTCACAGAACGCATCGACTACCTGAAGCAAAAAGTTTGTGCGTGGGCAAACCGTATAAGTCGGTACAAAAAGCAGGTGGACCGATACGCCCAGAATAGGGCATTCCAAAAAGATGAAAGGTGGGTATATAGAAGTTGGGAGCGAACCAATTCAGGTGTGGATGATGGGCGTCTGCCAGATGTTGAGGCAACGAACGCTTTCTGGCGCAGCATTTGGTCGGTGCCCATTAGCCACACTGAAGGTGATTGGTTTGGGGATGTTAAGCGAGCATGTGAGGGAATACCCCAAATGCAGCGCGTAGCCATAGAAACAACGGATGTAGCTTGTGCAGTCCGTTCGTTACCTAACTGGAAATCAGCGGGACCGGACGGACTGCACAACTCCTGGTTGAAATGGCTACGTAGTGCCAGGCATCTTTGGAATCGGGCTCGATCCCAACTTTTATGACAACTGGTCTCACTCACCTGCTCTTTAAGTCATGTTGTACCACGGAACCCAAAAATTATAGACCAATTACGTGTCTACCGACTGTATATAAACTTCTTACATCCATTTTGAGGACTAAGATGTTATCACATATTAAAAATAATAACATCATGTCAGTGGCTCAAAATAGATGTAAGAATGGGGCCCGTGGTACAAAAGAGCTACTCCTCTTTGACATGGCCATTAGCCAGCAGCTGCGTCGCAACCGAAAGGATCTGGTGACATGCTGGATAGATTACAAGAAGGCCTTCGACTCCGTGCCACATACATGGCTCTTGAGGGTGCTGGAGTTATATAAAGTCGGTATAACTCTATGCGCCTTCTTGAAGGCATGTATGGGACAGTGGAGTACGGTCCTACGCTATCCAGGATGTCGGCAGATTCGCGATTGCGGTGCTCCTCTAAAGATCGAACGGGGTATATTCCAGAGTGACAGTTTGAGTCCCTTGTGGATTTGTCTAGCTCTGAATCCTCTCAGCACTTTGCTAGAGGGGTCTGGGTTAGGCTATCGGCTGCAGCGTAGGGGTCAAGTTATATCCCACCTCTTTTATATGGATGACCTGAAGTTATTTGCCCCCTCCACTTTCCAATTGACAGCGTAACTAAAAGTAACTGAAACTTTTAGTAATTCTATCAAGATGGAATTTGGTGTGGATAAATGTGCGATCATGCATGTAAAACGAGGTGGGATTGTGAAATCTGAGGGTATAGAGCTTTCAGATTCCACACAACTTAGATCTCTATCTGCGGCCGAGACTTACAAGTATCTGGGTATGTCGCAGGCCTTAGGTATTGCTGAGACTGCCATGAAACAATCATTGCGGGAGCGCTTCTTGGGCCGCCTAAAGAAAATACTGAAAAGTTTTTTATCAGGCGGCAACAGGGTGCGTGCCTATAATGGTTGGGCCATGCCAGTCTTAGCATACTCCTTTGGCATACTCAGATGGACTCAATCAGAACTGGACGCCCTGGACAGAAAGGTCCGTTGTCTATTGAAAGAATATCGGATGCATCACCCGCGGTCATCAGTAATGAGATTGTACATCCCGCGGAAATGTGGTGGTCGTGGTTTTTTAAGTGCTAAGGACCTCCACAACCGCGAGGTGTACAATCTTAGAGAATATTTTCTTAAGGCTGATACGGGTGTGCATTGTGATATTGTTGCTGTAGACAACGGACTTACCCCGTTGGGTCTGGTAAAAGAGAGCTGGCGCAAACCTGTTTTACTTAGTACTGAAGAGCGCAGGGAAGTATGGAAAGGCAAAGAGTTGCATGGACGTTTTTATCGGGCCTTGCATGGGCCCGATGTAGACCTCATGTCATCAGTAGCCTGGCTACGGTTTGATGATTTATTTGCAGAGACCGAAGGTTTTGTCTGTGCAATTATGGACGAAGTTGTTATGACGAACAACTACCGTAGGTATATTCTGAAGGATGGGACTGTTGACATATGTCGGGCGTGTCACCAGCCCGGCGAATCCCTCAGACATATAGTTTCCGGTTGTTCTCGTCTTGCCAACGGCAAATACTTGCACAGGCACAATCAAGTAGCCAGGATCGTCCATCAGCAGCTTGCCTTAAAATATGACCTTGTACCCTTTGAAGTACCGTACTACAGGTATGTGCCCGATCCAGTTCTCGAAAATGGCCGTGCCACTATATACTGGGATCGATCTATCATCACCGATAGGACTATCGTGGCTAACAAGCCCGAAATTGTGGTGATAGATCGATCAGAACGCCTTGCAATGATCGTTGATGTTACTATTCCCCATGACGAGAATCTCGTGAAAGCCGAAAAAGATAAGGAAATCAAGTATTTGGACCTAGCTCACGAGATTGTTGACATGTGGGATGTGGAGTCGGCGATCATTGTACCGATAGTCGTGTCAGTTAATGGTCTCATTGCCAAGAGTCTCGACCACCATCTCAAGAGGCTCTCGTTAGACGGCTGGATCAAGTCCTCTATACAGAAGGCAGTATTGTTGGACACGACGCGCATAGTTCGGAGGTTCCTCTCTCTGGAGCCCTAACCACCGGTAGCTTGGTCCCTGTACCCGATACCGGTGGGTCTCCGTGGTCCTATTTTAAACGGTTAATTTTTATTTTTTTTATTTAAGTATATAAAATTCGACCATGAGAAAAGATGTAATAAAGAGGAATAATAATAATAATATTTTTTTTATTTTTTTTATTTAAGTGTATAAAATTCGACTATGAGAAAAGATGTAATAAAGAGGAATAATAATAATAATGTTTTATTTGCATAAAATGTAGGTACATAAGTTGAAATATATAATAGGAGCCATTATACATTTTGTCAAACTGTGACATGCAAATCTTAATTAAAATCCAAAATAATTATATTAACATTAGATATAAATAACTATTAAATTGTAAATTATTTCTTAACCTATTATTACAATTTACACTCATTTTTTACGGCTTCAAAGTATTCTTTTATTGAGTAAAAGGATTTCTCAATGAGCCAGTCTTTAAATTTCTTATAAAATTTGTGTGTAGATATTTGAATGTGAATCTGGATAACTGCTTGTGTACGCAAGCCTCTAGGAATTTTGGATAGGAATGGGAGAATGGAAATGGGCCGATAATGATTAGGCATATTAGGATTGGAGATTTTAGGAAGAGGCCGAACGTAGGCTTTTTGCCAGACGGCGGGACATTGACCATAGGAGAGGGAAAAGTTGATTATATGAGAGATAGCAGCAAGGAGTTGGTCAAGGACAGTGGTGATCATGCGACGACTGATATTATCGTAGCCCACTGCCTTTGACTTGATGGAAAGGATCGTCTTTTAATTTCATCTGAGGTGACAGGAAAAATAAAAATTAAAAAGATCTATATTAAGTCGAGGCAGCCCCGCAATGAAGTCAATTGTTTGACGCATGGTTAGCCGATCCAAAGTATTCGAGGTAATGAAATGGGTGTTCATATCGTCTTATCCAATGGTCGTCCCTGGTAAACTGCATTGCCTCGATCTGCCAATCCCCAAAGTCCCTAGGAATCGCCAGATATCACCTTGAGATCCACAGTCAATGTTGCTTATGATGTGTCGGCGTTTGGCATTGTGTATCATCTGGTTGCAGCGATTTCTTGCAGCCTTATAATGGGCCCAGCTATCATCGGAACGATTCCTTTTGAATGCTCTGAATGCATGATCACGTCTCTTTATTGCAATTAGAACCAACCTAGACATCTATGGCGCTGGTGAACGTATTAACCTAACCCTCCTAATAGGAGCATGATCGTCGTAAAACTGCTTAACAGCCGCATTAAAAAAGTCAAGCTTCTGATCTATAGTGACTGCCCCCCATCATAGGTTCCCAATCGATCGAGGAGGCATCCGAGGAGAGTATCTCCTCATTCATCCTAGCAAAGCAACGCTTGTGCAATACTTTAGGTAGAGGTTTGTGGTGGTTGAGGGCGTATACAAGAAAAATGAGGTCATGGTGGGAAAAGCCGGGAGCAGGATACTGACCATGGGAAGATACTAAGGACGGACTAGAGGTTAGCATCAAGTCAAGCCAGGTGTCATCGCCATTATTGTTGTGATGAGTGGCTTGCAGTGGTAACACACTAAGATTGGCTGACTTGAGGACATGTCATTTGGGTTTTCGAGCTCAAAGAGACTGGATAGAAAGGAGGTTGGTATTGAAATCGTTTGTACTCAGACCCTAAAGATTCTAATACCAGTTCTATGTCGGTGAAATAATCAACTGCAGGGGGACAATATACTTCTCCAAGGACTATTTAAGTCCTCCTGACACAAACCTCAAGAAAAAGAAATTCAGCAGACGTACTACAAGGGGAAGACGCAAGAATTTTATAAGAAAAATCACTTCGCAAGTAAATTGCAACGCCACCGCCTCTTTTCTCTAAACGGTCGTTGCGAATGAGAGCATATCCCGGTAGAGGATATGTAGTTGAGAGAAGTTGAGATATAGGATACTTTATTACCAGGTTGAAATTAGAAATTGTATCCCGGTCTCCAATTGAAAGATTGCATTTGGGATATTACAAGGATGATAATCAAGACCAATTATGTCAATTGATGCAAAAAAATTGTGTAAAAGGTCGAAGGAATTTAAAAACAAAATCCGAAAAAAGGCGATATAATTAATAACAACAATGTCCCCTACAAAAGAACCAAGCACTTTTCGTACAAAAGTTAGTTAATATTAATTACGTTTGAAGTCAATATCAATTTATATATATTTTGTAACGCTCGATTACGGACATTATTACCATAATAATTATGATAATAATTAGTGCATTTCATTTATTAAAAAATATTAACAATATTAATATTTTTAGTAAATAATGGGACATGGCGTTACGAGGTAGTTTTATAATATTTTACATTATTTTTATCCGTATGGTGTCAGATTAAAAATCAAAGTGTCTATCCCATTTTAACCCTTGTTTGCCGTAAGAGATAGCTAAGTAAAATATGCAAAACAAATAGTATATCTTTGGAAAGTGACGGGAAACTTGAAATCAATGCATAAAGTAATTTACTTTAAAAAAATTGACGTTCATAACGTCACCTTGAGACCTAGATGAATAAATAATTTTGACTTTGACTTTGGCAATGACTATACATACTGATTTGTCTAGCCAGCGCGGTACAGTAAACAAATCCTGTTTTTGACACACAATGCTACTGAGACGCAAATTAGGAGAGGCTATGTCCAGCTGTGGACTGCGGTAAGCTGCATGATAATAATCACACTTCCTTAGATATGCAAGGAAGGCATATTCATGATTTTGAGAATTGGTTCCGTGAGACTGCCTCCGTGATCGAGTGGATAGCGTATGCGTCTGCTGATCGGCAGTTCCCGGGTTCGATTCCCGGGTCGGGCAAAAGTGTTACTGAGTTTTTCTGAATTCTCAGTAGCAGCACGAAGTCTGGCAATGTACCCGGTAACGGCAATAGACTCGCCCCCTATTATGTGGGACCTAAAATTCATACGTGAAATGTGGGTGTAATATTACACCTACATATGCCTACTCTTTCGGGGATACAGGCGTGAGTTTATATAAAAAAAAGTATTAGTTTTCAAAATCCGGGCAGTGTCGTAGGTACTAACATTTGAAACACCATAAATCTGAACCCCCCAATGTGTAGACGGTAAATCTTCTTTAGCTGCGACCGAAACTAGACGTGGCCTTTAAGACTCGAAGAAAGTGATTTAAATCGCTCATAACTTCGAAAAGTCGGTAGTGTGAATAATGAGTTTTAACTCGGGAATGCTTCCGAGGCAATTTATTTATGTCATCACGGAGCCATCGCTGTTCAAATATAAAATTTATGAGAGAAACATCTTTACTAATATTATAAAGCTGAAGAGTTTGTTTATTTGCTTGAACGCGCTAATCTCAGGAACTACTGATCCGATTTGAAAATTATTTCCGTGTAAGATAACCCATTTATCGCCTTCCGATATGCTTATGGTTATAATAGGCTATATAACATCACACTATAAGCCACGTGAGCAGAGCAGTAACTCTACACAAGGCTTGTGTAACCGCAGGCTTTTCTAATTACTAAATATTACTTAAAACTGCTGATCGTAGCAACTCTTTTCGTCATGAAATATTAGTAGGTACCAGTTGCTAGTTTTATGTTCAGTCTTGTAATTAAACCTGTGTGTCTAAAATATTGAAATTCTAAACACACAGTTCACATTTCAAATAAAGTTCATATCCTGCTTTCCCTCTACCCGTTACAACGATTATGCAACATTTCATGATGATCGATTGCGGAATTAATGCGTATCAAACTAACTAACTAACTAACTTTCGCAATTATAGTTATAGTTTGAATTTGACTCGATGTGAAGCGCAGTTTGCATGAGCGTGATAATAACTGCAGCAGTTGAGAACTGTGTTACGCTTATATACCACCTCCTTAGAGAGCATAGCACTGCAGTATAAGCCAATATTAGTTTTTTTTTTGCAATTAGTAATTTAATTGAAAAATAAGAGTAGCTCTTATATTATGTTGTTATGTTGACAGTGATTTAATTTTCCCAACTAAGTTTAAACGGTATAGTTTTTAGTATATTTATCCATAGGATGTCAGTCTTTTCACCTCATCAGGCTCATCATACTCATCTTTGAATGGTGAAAAGGAACGAAGCCAGTGGCTCAGTGAAACTACTTGAGTTTTCTAACGCTTAACAGCAACAAAAAGATTATGTAGCCTTCTTTTATACTCAGTATTTATACAAACCTAGTGACAAGACTTACAAGTAGAGCATTGAATTTTGACATATACACAATTATGAAGCCTTCAGTAGAAGGTTCCATTAATATGATGTATGTCAGAATTCTAAATATTGCTTGCAAACTACGCTTTCTTTTGCGACCATACCATGATGATTCAGTCATGTAAGAATTTAAAACTCTTCTTATTTGTCATCCACATGTCAGTGAATTAATTACTTTCCAACTTAGTAGTACCCTCGCTCACTCGCGCGTGTTAGTACGTATCTCCTACTCGCTCGCAGTTTAAAATTTCAAATCGACATCAATAGTGAAATTTAAGTTACAAATTATAATACATTGTGTTGCTTAGCATACCACCTATCAAGTACAAAAAGAAAATTTAAAATCCGTAAGAATACCGCGTCGTAAATAGCATCGAAAAACAATAACGTATCAAACATTTGAATTACTTCGAAAGACGCGTGAGTCAAAACGCAAGCGCACCTGTCGAACATTAAGCCGGGGTCATTGACCGCTTCACTCCCACCTCAACACCCTGAGACTGTCGGTCGCAACGACGACCGATCGGCTCGCGCTCGGATCTATTCGGCCGCGCTGTGGAACACGCCCACCGTACGGCGGCAAATTGTTGTTGTGGACAATAACAGGGTACACGGATTTTAAACCTAATTTGTTACAAACGAGTTCGCACAAAATGTTTAAGTGCAAACGCTGCGAAACGGAAGCAAGAGACGGCGCCATCTGTTCCATGTGCGATGGACAGTACGATTTCCCTTGCGCGGGCATTACAGAGACGGGATGGAGAAAGCTTGGAGATCGTAAGGCAACATGGAAGTGTGGAAGTTGCAAAGCAGCAGCAGCCAGCCCTCGTACGAATACTCTCAAGGCCTCATCACCGGACGTGGAAATTATACTTAACGAGCTCAAGAGGCTATCAAGTCAGATGGAAACGTTACCAGTGTTGGTGGACAGTGTCAAAGCCATACAACATGAACTCTCGGAGTTGAAAGCCATTAAAGCAGAATTTACAGATATGAAGCAGTCCATTGAATTCGTGCATGCCTCAGTGGAGGCCTTGACAAGCAAAGTCAGCATCCTTGAAGAAGAACTGGGATTAATGAAAAAAACCAAAGAGGACGTAACGCTACTAAAAGAACAAGTGGAAAAGCTCAATAATGCCCAACGTCAAAGTGAGCAACGATCCCGAATGAATAACATTGAGATCAAGGGAGTTCCAGTTTCTAACACAGAAAATCTGTTCACAACGATTGCCAAAATAGGAGATGCTATTGGCTGCCATATACCGAAGGAGCAGATTAACTACATAGCCAGGATACCGATGCGCAATGACAAGAATAATAAGAATATTATATGCTCGGTTCACAACAACTACATAAAAAGTAACTTTGTAGCTGCCGCAAAGAAATACAAAACACTGAAAGCAACTGAACTTGGATTATCAAGCGAGAATAGGATCTACATTAATGACCATCTAACATTAGAGAACAAGATGCTATTGAACAAAACGAAAGCTAAGGCGAAGGAAAATTTTTACGAGCATGTATGGGTAAAGGATTGCAGAATATTCGTTCGGAAAAACCATACTACACCTGTTTACCAAATAAGAACCGAGCAAGATATAAAAAAGTTGTCTTCTTAACTTCCCCGATGTCACATACTGAAATGTCATTGAGTCATATAGGCGTTGTTAAAATAACTTGGAAAAATGCAGGTACCTATTTCTTCTTTATAGTACATACTCGCGAGCCTTTTGTTTGCTTAATGACTTGGTGTTTTGTATGCTTTGCCTATCTTTGCCGTTTTGACTTTAAGCGCTATAATTACAAACACAAAAATTCATTTGGCTTATCTATTTTTCAATATATTATTAGTGGTTTTACACCTTTCTTTAAACACTCATACTTATTCTACTTTGAACCTAAGCTTTATGGTAACAAAGTTCATTTACGCTTGATTATTTTTACGAATATTTATTGTACGACCATTATTTTTTATGTTACAAGTTGTATGTACCTTAAGTTTTGCTATCTGAATGCTATTAACCTTCATGTTTGTGATGGCGCCTCTTAACGTTTACTACCAAAACGTTCGGGGACTGCGAACCAAGGCAGGTGTTTTTTATAGAAACATGTGCAATAAAAATTTTGATATTGTATGCTTGACGGAAACGTGGCTAATTGACGGCATTGCCGATAACGAATTATTTGATGATAGATATCTGGTTTGGAGACGCGATCGAGATTACGCTAATACTAACCAGGTTATGGGTGGGGGTGTCTTAATAGCGGTAAGACGTGAACTTGTAGCTGATGCTAGGCCAGACTGGTGTTCATCTGCGGAGGACTTGTGGGTATCGCTGACACTACATCGTAAGAATCCTCGGGTGTCGTATAAGATGCATATTTGTGTTGTTTATATTTGTAAACAGAACCTGGGCAATTCACTGAACGAGCAATTGACCGAGTTTTCGAACAGATTGATTGACACAGTTATTTTACAACCTGCAGACACTTTTTTAATTCTGGGTGATTTTAATCAACCCGATATTACCTGGACACTATCAGATGTTGATGAGTCTATGAATCCAAGCACTTTGCATACTGCTTTACAATCAAACCTTATCGACAACTTCAACATGTGCAATTTACGACAGTACAACTCTCACGTGAACCAAAACAATAGGATCTTAGATCTGGTTTTATGCAATAACTGTGTAACTGTTTCCCACTCATGTGATCCATTGATACCTGAGGATCCTCATCATAAAGCTCTGTGTATTACTGCTGACTTTGTTCAGCTACACACGTTAAGACCTCGACCGTACGTCAAGTTTTTATATGCTGTCGCTAACTATGACACAATAAATGGTGAAATAAACAAAGTGGACTGGCAGCATGAACTCACATGTAGGCCGTTCGAAGATGCTGTACAATATTTCTATGATCACATCAATTCATTGCGCAATACGTACATACCATCTAAAACAATCAGCAGTCAGAAAAAGTACCCGCCATGGTACAAAACTCCATTAATAAAGATAATTAAGGAGAAGTCAAAATTTCACGCTAAATTTAAGAGATATAGAAATATTTCAGATTTTCAATCTTTTACTATACTGCGGCAGCGTGCAAAAGACTTGGAAAATCAACTATTTGATAGTTATATTGAATTAATGGAGTCTAATATACACAAAAATCCTCGTGCATTTTGGTCCTATATAAAATCTAGACAGCACTCGAACTCCTATCCCTCAACACTGCGCTTTGGGCATCTTTCGTCAAGTAATGGACAGGACATCTGTAACATGTTCGGTCACTTTTTCTTTTCTAATTTCCTAGACACAGCTGACTCTGATATAATTTCCAACAACCCATTAGATATTAGTGAACCTACCTCCTCAATGTCATTTATAAATAACATTGAGATATGTGAAAACGAAGTCCAAAACTTCCTAAGTCACGTGAATTTAAATAAATCACCAGGCCCAGACAGCGTACCGCCAATCTTTATAAAGAACTGTGCCAAGAGTCTTACCATTCCCATAACGATTTTATATAGACGCTCCGTATATACTGGATCAATGCCCAGTATCTGGAAGTCGGCATATATAACACCTATCTACAAAAAGGGACCAAAAAACCAAGTAGAAAACTACAGACCCATCTCGAAGCTTTGTGTATTTGCCAAAATTCGTGAAAAAATTGTACATAAGCAAGTATACTGCGCTCTTAGACAAGACTTTGGTGAATTTCAACACGGGTTTCTGCCAGGAAGATCTACCACAACCAATCTGGTTCTCTGTAGTGACATGATCTCGGATGCAATGGCGCAGCGAGCCCAGGTAGATGTTATATATACCGATTTCAGCAAATGTTTCGACCGTATCCATCATTCCACATTATTAGGCAAGCTACATAATATCGGTATAAGAGGAAATTTGTTCAGATGGTTCAAATCGTATGTCGAGAACAGGTGCCAGACCGTGGTTTTGAGCGGATATAAGTCGATACCATATAACGTTCCCTCTGGTGTTCCCCAGGGATCGTTACTGGGACCTCTCTTATTTAATATATTTATTAATGACGTCAATAAATGCTTCGTCTATTCAAAAATATTGTTATACGCGGATGACCTGAAAATCATAAAGCAAGTCAAGATTATTGAAGATGCACGTAGGTTACAGGAAGACCTCGAACGCTTTCAAGTATACTGCGATATCAATAACCTGGACCTAAATGTCTCTAAATGCTTCATATGCTCCTATACCCGCAAAGTCAATGTAATTAAATATAACTATATACTACAAGACACTGTTGTAACTAGAGTTGAAAATATTAGAGACTTAGGGGTGACATTCGACTCAAAACTTATCTTTGATGCGCACATCGAGGACATAGCTAAAAAGGCCTCGCGAGCGCTCGGGTTCATTTGTCGTATGTCGACTGACTTTAAATGCATCAAGACAATTAAAATCCTTTACTGTTCCTTGGTTCGCAGTCACCTAGAATACGCTTCTCAAGTGTGGAACCCACATTATGAGATTTACGTCAATAGACTTGAGGGCATACAGAGGAGGTTCTTGAGGTACATACAATATCGTGCAAATTGCTACTTGCCAAACTATACACATCGCTGTAAAAAATTCCACCTGTTACCGCTATACGAAAGACGTAAAATTGCTGATCAGTCACTCTTATTTAAAATAATGAATGGTTCTACTGACACTATGGCATTGGTGAACAAGATTGGCCTGCGTGTATCATCTGCGTTTTTACGAAGACCGCAACTCTTACATATTCCAGCTGTGAGTACGAATTACAGGCAAAATTCTTTTATAATAAGAGCCAGCCGTATGTACAATCTGGCATGCCAGGATGTAGACATTGATATTTTTCAAACCAGTGTCACGAAAATGAAAACATGTCTTAATAATAAATTCTTTGGTAAGCGATAAAGATTAGTAAAGATTATTGGTTAAGATTAGTATTATTTTATTAAATAATTAATTAACAAATTTATTTATAATTTTGATTTTATAAAAAGAAATATTACTTTATTTTAATTTTTCCATTATTATTTTTTAATATATATATTTTTTATTAGTTTATCACATTTATCAGGTAGGTAATTCAATCATCATGTTGATAATTTAATTTATTTGTGTTTCTTTTCTTTTCTCTTAATTCGGCTGTTTATTATATATTTTTTTCTTTGTTGTAAAATATCTGAGCTTATAGCACTGTTATAATATATGAATGGCTTATTTTGATTCTATAAGTGGAAACTTGTAATTGGCCTTAATTATGTAATTTATATACTATATGTACCATTCTAGCTGTAAGTTTTCCTTAAAATAATAAAATAAAATAAAATAAAATAAAATAAACTTCTTTCAATATAATAAACCCTTATAATTTTGTGAGTTTGGAGCCGGGTAAAGTGTCGCAGCATTTCACAAGTGCTGAAACTCGACGTCTTGTTTAGAGACTACGAGTACTCTACAAATATCAAAATGTTAGTGTGCTAGTCACAAAAGTTATACTGTTAGTATAACTTTTGTAACAAGTAAAGTCGCTGGCTAAAGGTGAGTTTATATTAAACTTACAAGACATATAAAGTTTGAAACATACAACAACTAATTAATTATTGATCTACATATTATTTACTAATGCAGCGATAGCCTAAACTAGGCTATGTATCCACTACCAACAGACTGCCATGCAGAGGGCACGGTGCGCTCCACTGACTTCTTAGAGTTATGCGCGTATTGAATTGTTAATTATCACTTGACCCGTGATTTGGAGAGCACGTTAAGCCTTCCGAAGCCAGGTCCGAAGACCTGTCTGTCTTTAAAATGTTGACAGTCGTTATAAAACAAAAGTACCTCTAAATAAACTGACATTAGTCTAATCCATGCAATATCGCTGTCCCTTCGGGTTATGGAGGTCAGGCAGTCACTCTGCGGAAAAACTCTTATTCAGTCAAATCCGGTCAGTAAGCGGACGTCGGTAGAAACTGGGACAACAACGCTGAGAGAATTAATATTATTACAATTATTCTGTACTTTTAAGTTTATATGGATATATCTCTGTCATTATATATGTTACCATTAACTACTTATCAGATGTTCGCTTAATAAGGTTACTGCGACCCAGCGTCCTCTATTTTGTTACATTTTAATTATACTGGCGTATGAAGTCATTAGTTTAGCTTAATAATTCATATTTTCATTAATGTATCTGATATACGTGGGTTAAATTATCACGAAGCTTATAATTATTTGCGGGTATTCTAGTTAGTACTTATTTTCATTTAAATGTTAATTCGTTTTGATTATCATACTAGTATAAATAATATTATGTAGAAAATTATAATAATGATGTGTACAAAAATCTAGGGCTACATATTCGTTTGTAATTTATTTATTTATAGGGAAATAAACAGATATAATTACATAATTAAGTTATAACATAAGTCTTAAACATTATCCTAAATAGTTTCCTCAGATTGGTAAATAATAGCAAACATGATATTATTATAGTATTGTTACATAGACTTAGGGTTGTGCTTAGGGCTTAGAGTCAAAAGTATTTTAAACACAAATTTAAATTTGGGCAAAGAAAGGTGAAATATATCTATGTCATTGCCAGGTGAATAACACATTTGTTTATTATACGTATGACACGATCTTTTAACGAAAACATTTTTATCATAGTTGGTTCTTGAAAAATTTACGTGGAAAAGAGATCTTTTACGGGTATTTGGGCGAGGGCATCTAATACTTATCTTGTTTAGGAGGTAAGGGGAGACAGACTGACCTCTAAGAATCTTATATAAAAATATTAGGTCACGTTCAGCTCGCCGATCCTCTAAAGACTGAAGGCTTGGTGCTTTTTCAGGACTGAAGTTAAAACGCCATTGCACATATTTAACAAATCTATCTTGTAATTTTTGGATTTGGTTTTTATATTTATCATATTGCGGATCCCACACTACTGAAGCGTATTCTACTAAAGGCCTAACTAATGATTTATATAGGAGTAAAAGTGTTGTCAGATAATCCTTACCTATTCTTAATATAAAGCCCAGCATGCGGAACGCTTTGTTAGTTATATTGTTAATATGAGTATCGAATAAAAGCTTGTCGTCCATTTGAATCCCAAGGTCGCGCGTCTCCGATACTCTAGTTAAAACTACATTATTCATCCTATATTGATATAATATCGGATTTTTCTTTCTTGTAAATGTAATAATACTGCACTTGTTTATGTTTAAAAACAAGGAATTATGATTGCAATAGTCACATAATCTGTTTATATCAGTTTGTAGTTCAAGACAATCGTTTAAATTCGTTATGATTTTGTATATTTTCTTGTCATCTGCATAAAGGATAAATTTAGATTTATTAAAAACTTCAAAAATATCATTCAAATACACATTAAACAAAACAGTTCCAAGATGCGAGCCTTGGGGGATGCCTGAAGAAATTGGTATAAACGAAGAACAGAACCCCTTAACTGCAACAGCTTGACTACGTTGTCTCAAGTAGGATTCTAGCCATCTGAGTAAGTCGCCATGTATACCGATGTGCCTCAGCTTATTTATAAGTATTTTATGAGATATTTTATCGAATCTGGCCGTGTGGTTGACGGCATAGAATACAAGTGACACCACCCCCTATCTTCCCGTGGGTGTCGTAAGAGGCGACTAAGGGATAACACGATGCAAATACCATGTTTGCGTAGAGACGGAAAACTCGACATCAAACCCTATACGACTGCCTCGTTGGTCTCGCGGGCATAAATGTGCGCGTGGGATCGGGAGGTCCCGGGTTCGATTCCTGGGTCAGGCAGTGTTATTGGGTTTTTCTGTCACGAAATTCTCAGTAGCAGCACGGAGTCTGGAAATGTGACCGGCACGGCAATAGGCTCGCCCCTTATTACGTGGGACTAAAATATATCTGGCGAAAAGTGGGTGTAGAAATACACCTCTGCCTACCCCTTCGGGGATAAAAGGCGTGACGAAATGTATGTATGTATGTATTTTATCGAATGCTTTGGAGTAATCGGTATACACGACATCCACCTGATGTCCATTATCCATAGCTGTAGCTAAATAATCCACGAATTCGCATAGGTTTGTTTCAGTTGATTTGCCACGAACGAATCCATGTTGTTCTATTATTATGTTAGGCCTTATCACTGGAGATATCATGTCGCTAATAATATGCTCAAAAAGCTTTGGTATAGTACTTAGTTTAGAAATAGGGCGATAATTCGTAATGTCATGCTTGTCTCCACTTTTAAAAATAGGTACAACGTAACATTGTTTCCACATTAAGGGCATAATACCTGTTCGTAAAGATTTATTAAATAGCATATAAAGGGGAACAGCAATATTTTTATGACACCTCTTTAAAAATAGCGGCGGAACACCATCAGGACCGACGCCCTTATTCACATCCAGTGATTTGATATACTTAACAATAGCATTGAACTGGATGTGTATGCTACTCAGATTTACTGTGTTTGAACTTCTGTAGGCTCATGCGGTGAGGAAGGAGATGTATTATGATGGTTTTCAAAAACAGAGTGAAAATGAGTATTAAAAAGGTTACTAATTCAAATTACTTATTATGTTTATATTTAATATTAGTTATATAATAGATAGAAGTTGTCCAATTAGGTAGGTCAAACTTCGAGAAGGAGGTCAATCGTCGAATCCAACTCGGTTGGGCAGCGTTCGGGAAGCTACGACATATATTCTCGTCCGATATCCCGCAATGTCTCAAGATGAAAGTCTTTGACCAGTGTGTGTTGCCAGTGATGACTTACGGATCAGAGACGTGGTCGCTCACTATGGGCCTTATCAGAAGGCTCAAGGTCACTCAGAGGGCGATGGAGAGAGTTATGCTTGGAGTTTCCCTGCGAGATCGAATCAGAAATGAGGAGATCCGCAGTAGAACCAAAGTCGCCGACATAGCTCTCCGGATAGCCAAGCTGAAGTGGCAGTGGGCAGGGCACATAGCTCGAAGAACCGATGGCCGTTGGGGCAGAAAGGTTCATGAGTGGCGGCCACGTACCGGACGACGCAGCAGAGGTAGGCCCCCCGCCAGGTGGACCGATGATCTCGTCAAGATCGCGGGAGGCGGTTGGATGCGGGCGGCTCAAGACCGGTCTGTGTGGAGAACCTTGGGGGAGGCCTATGTCCAGCAGTGGACGTCGTTTGGCTGATATGATGATATAATAGATACATATGTACATGTGTGTTTAGGCGTCGTAGAATGCCTCCGCATCAATATCATCGGGTAACGTGCCCAGAAGGCTGGCAGCATTACCACGATGGATGGCAATGCTGATTCTCTGAGCAAAGAATAAACCAGCCTTCTGGTCACGTGAGACGTCGACTAACCGTGTAGATATTTCTCGGTATAAAGAACGAGCGCTCGGACCCCATGAGCCTAGCGTTTCCACCCCAAACAGCTCAAATACGTAATTAGCTACTAGATTACTGTATTTGCGCCGTTTGAGGGTTTCCCCAGATGCAGCAGCAGCGCCAGCATGACCTCCCGAGCTTGGAACATGGGATGGCGCGAGGGTGTCTACGCAGGTTGCGTCCCACACCAAAGGCCTACCCATTTTCCATGGCAACAGTGACATACCGTCAGGTCTCTTCCCGTCGTCGCGTACCAAACCATTTGGTTCAAGTACATCTGGTACACCAGACGCGACAAGAGCACGACGGATTATGTCATTTAGGTGAGCATGACGAGGAATCCTACCAGCGCTTCTGCTGCAGGATAGCCCATGGTGTCCGAGGCTATCGACGTCTTCTCCACAGTGACATCGATGCGGAGAAACACACGGAGCGCCTAAACGGAGACAAGTGGCGATACGGAACGTCTCATCGTCCAACATGGTTCCTGTGTTGGACGATGGTAGTGCCTGAAGCCATAGACCGGATTCCCATTCCCCCACAGCCAGCAAACGAGCACGCCCTGTAACATTAAAAGATGTATCCAAAAGAGTTTTCCTCACAATGTTACAAAGCGGCGCGTCCCACTGTCTTTGGGAGAATAGGTTGGTGGGCAAATCAGTGTTTGGACAAGCCATTTTCCAGGCATTTATAGCTTCGGTTTTGCACAGCACTTCTGAGTTAACTAGTGTAGGTGATAATATTTTCCTATTTAACTCTTCCATGCTGTGAACCGAAGACAGGAACGCCGGTAAACTGACACTGGAAATTTTGCGAACGCGGAGCCCACCCAAACGTATGGGTAAAGATGCTTGTAGCCAGGCTCGGTCGTCCAAGTCCACATTTAATATTTTTTTTAAAGTAACTTGTATAATTTGGTCGATTTGTCCTAATAGTGTTATTTTTTTCCAAAGTTGTGATGATCTTAAGGCATGAGTAAATTTTGGGACGAAAAGACAATATCGAATAATAGTATAAGCCGAATGTATATTAATTTTGAATAGACGATCTGAAATTTCACAAAAATTTTGTATTTTTTCTTCCAAGAAAGAATCAAAAGCTTCTTCAAATACGGGCGAACCTAGGAGGCGAAATGAACTCTTTTCAATAATTTTGATGTTTGGTGCCAAATGATTAAGTTTATATACTATCGAAAGTTTTTTTGTAGAGTCTGTTGTATTTATAAACAACTCACACTTACTAGAATTTAGTTCCAAGCCCATAGATGCGAATTTATTTTTAATAAAAGCTAAATCTTGTAATACAATTCTAGATCTCCTCCTAGGATTCCGTCGTCTAAATACCATACATTAAATTTAGAATTTATTTGCCGAATAATGGGTTGTATAGCTAAGCTAAAAATGACTGGACCAAGAGGGTCACCTTGTTGGCATCCAACTGCAGATTCCAAAAGATTGTCCTGATATAGTAATTTTGTGGGATACCTGTAACATTGCCAAAGAAAATTTGTAAATTTTAGGGGTTTCTAATTTTGCCTGTGCCAACAAAGTGTCCCTATTCACTGAATTGAAGGCGTTCTTCAAGTCAACCTTCAGAATGACCTCCCCATCACCACTTCCAAGATACGTCGAAAGGGCATGCATAGCAGCCTCACAACCTCCCTTGGAACCAAAACCTAGTTGGAGAGGTTGGAATTTATCAGATAGCTCCCTGCTGTAAAATTTACAGCATACCTTAGCTGCTAAACGCCGATAAGTGCAACCCAAGGCAATGGGACGGATGCCACCATCTCTCTTGTTAAGGGCGCACAGGTTGGCCTCATACAAGATATCAATGATAGCATTATCCACATTACCGGAGAGCATCATATTTACTAGCGCGGTCAACTCCTTCAGAAGTGTATCGCCAGCCACCCCAGCACTTGCACACACAAGATCTTTTAGATGCTGTGGTGTCAAGGCATCGAGGCCACCTGCCGAGCCACTTCGGAAGGAGCAAACCGCTGCTAAGACGTCCTTGGCCGTGGTGATCAGATGTTCTGATTCACTGTCGGGAGCTTCAGGCAAGGAAAGATCATTAATGGGCGCTGGATGCTTGCTCCTTCAGACCCGCAAGCGTATCTGGAGAGCAAGGCGCCACCACATTACTGCTGAATAAGAGTCTAGACGCGCCCCATACTAATTGTATTTCCATCACACGAGGTAACGCTGCCTAAGAACAAACTATCCGGTATGGTATCTGATGCCTTCTTTGATTTTTTTATATTCGTTTCTGCCTTTTCTATGTATATATCATAGCACTGTTTAGCGACTCGCTTTTGCCTATCTCTTAAAAGTGAAAAGATGCAATAATCTTGATAATTATTAAAACGTTTCCATTTAGCATGATGTTTATTTTTTTGTTTTATGATTTTTATTGATGCTGGAGAATACTATACCGGCCACCTTTCTCTATCATTTGATACCTTTAATGGAATATATTCACAGATTAATTGATTGATAATGTTATAAAAAATCGACAATGACTCATCAATACTTTGTTAATCATTTATAATATTGCTCCAGTCTTGCTGAGCCAATGCAAAATTAATTGGATCGTAATCAGCAATAGCAAAATGACGAAAAGTACGAGGCGGTGAACGTAAACTTCGCAGATGAAAATTAGTTAAACAAATTTCGAGGGCTGGGTGATGGTCATCCTCTGGGACGAGGGGGAAGTCGGCTTTTTGCACCTGGCAGTCATAGCTACATATAACTAAGTCCAGTTCTCTATTGTTCTTATTCGGTACAAGGTTATATTGCCCAAGATTATTAAAGGACAGAAAGTTAGATAATGCTTCCGTGAGACTATTATGACTGGCTGCATTTAAAAAAGCCCGAGCCTCCCCTCCTACGGAAGACCAATGCGCTTCCCTAATATTAAAGTCGCCCATAATAATAAGTAATCTGAAGGATTCTCTAGAATACATTGCGAAACTTTATCAAATAACTCGACCAATTCATTGTGATGAGAACTACACTGGGGGAAATAGCAACAATATAGTCTAAGTATAATTTGCTGTGATTTTTTGTTTAGACGTATGCATAATGATAGTATATCGGCTGTATTTGTATCATTTGAATACGATAATTTGTGATTTTCAACAATGATACCTTTTTTAACTGCAATAAGAACACCACCCCCTCTGTCACAACGACATGTATAGTCACGATCACACCTATAAACGTTGTATCTATTTTCAAATAATTCGGTATTATAGACTCCAGGTAGCAGCCAGGTTTCACTGAGACAAATTATATCATAAGAAGATGTTAATAGGTAGTTACAAAATATACTAGTCTTTGTGCGCAATCCTCGTACATTTTGATAGTATATATTTAACTGAGTGCCCATTGTATCAAACCGAACTTAAAACATACAATTTTAGCAGCCGTCCCACAATGAAGACTTTTCAGAAAATTAAAACAAGATATAATAAATATGCCAAACCTGAATTCCGTTCTCAAGTTCAAGTAATTAAAAAAAGTGTAATACCCAAGATGTCTTTTCCAAAGCAAAACACTTACCATTATTATTAGTAATTTTAGTAATACGAAAATACTTAGAAAATATGATCGAAATTCTATACTGATTACATACATACATACATACATACATAGACTCACGCCTGTTTCCCGAAGAGGTAGGCAGAGACTACGGAACGCCATTTGCAACGATCCTGACATATCTCTCTTGCTTCATTCACTCCCATCAGATTCCTCATGCATGCTCTTCTGTTCCGGGTACTTCTAACCTGTCCTGTTTTTAGGATGTATCTAATTTGGTCAGAGAACGTCCGCCTAGGTCTTCCCCTTCGTCCAGTCCCTCCACACTTTCCTTATATATCTGCTTGGTCAGTCTTTCGTCATCCATGCTCTCCACGTGCCCAAACCATCTTAGCATACCTTTCTCGATGCTTGTCACTACATTTTCTTTTACCCCACAACACTCTCTTATCACACAATTCTTTACTGTGTCAGTCAAAGAAACACCACGCATACTTCTCAGTGCTTTCATTTCTACAGCATTAATTCTACTTTCATGACTCTTCTGCCATACCCAACTATCACTACCATACATAAGAGTAGGTACTAAAACTCCACTATACTGATTAATATTTAAGATCAAAGTGAATTCCACAAAAGCTTTCGCAATCAATTTTCAGTTACATCAGCGGAGAATGCTAAGTCATTCCAACGCAGAACAGAAGAAATATGTAAGAAATTGAATTTTAAGATATAAAATGCTGCTACGAGAGACGCTACGACGTTCGTAGACAATTTCGTAGCAACGACTCAAATTGAAAAAGTGTCCATCCTTTATTAAAAAAAAGACAAAGCAACGATCTGGCTTATAAGAGTTACTTGCCTTCTGATAGTAGTGGTTACTACTAGATAGGCAGAATAGCTAAGTGATGTTTGATGCAAAAACGCGATACCAAAAAATAAATTAAAATTGTTTCCGTTGATTTTATGTTGTTTTGTAAAGTCCATCGCGACACATGATTTATTATAAGAGGACGCAGTACTAGAAATCTTTAAAAAAAAACTAACAGTCGTCAAGTGTTTTTATGTTATCTTTAAATATTTACCGACATTAATTTGATAAACAAGCAGTGTCCTTAACACCACAATATGAGAAATACTGAAATTAATTTTTACTTCATTTGCAATATATCACCAAATTTCGTTATCTACTAGAAGTTCTGCACAATATTATAGTTGGAACAATTGCCTAAATAGTCATAGCGCTCAAGACGAGGAACTAATTTATCACTATTTAGATTTTAGACTATTAAGAACTTCAAGCATAGTTATTTATTGCTGCGGCATTACGATTAAGTGCTTCTGATCTCGAAATGTCTTTTATTCCTTTATTTGTTTTATAGTATGTATTTTGTGCTCTTGTTCTTATTTTCTTTTTTCAGTGTCTATTGTATTGTGAAATAAAATGTATAAACTGCTCACTGCGAATGGCACTGTTTTATATCTAGAGTACAGCGCCATCTATATGGACCAGTACAGCCTCATTGCAAAATATTGTTGAGGAACTGACGATTCCTTCTCACTAACTACGCGCTGTGCAGTTGTCAATATTTACAGATTTTTATTTTCAGCCGAAGGCACTTTAATTTTTTTTTTATTACTATCATAAGTGCGACAGTTTGTAACGATGGATATATGGATGTTTATTACTTATCGACACAAACGCTACTGAAAGAATTTTTATATATTTTTTCTGTATTCTTTTAAATCAGAATATTGTGCGTATACTTTTGTCGTGAAAACCGATCTCCACGCTGATTTTATATTTTTCCCTCAGAATCTTGTATTACAGTTGTTTGTAAACACTGTAGAAAGGCAATATTTTACGAAGCTAGATATAATACAAGTTATATTATAATTACGTACAACAATAATCGTATACTATCCTGTTTGCCTTCCAGTACTTCCAACTTTTCTATAAGAACTGTCATCTATGATAAAATAAATAAACAAGTCCGACATGGCTCAAGTTTAATAAGAGGAATTTAATGCACGAAACGTCAGAGCTGGTGTTAAAATATGTACGGTAATCAAACTTTCTTTCCCTCTGAACTTTCTTTCTCAGGGTCATGAACTTTGATGACAATTCTTTTGATGGTGACAGGAAATAAAACTGTTCTATATACGTCAAAGTTAGCTTGTGGTTGCGTGTATTCGGGAAATACGTATTTCCAGATAATTCTATTCTAGTAGGAGATAAATAATATTTTTAGTAGCAGAGCCCTGCGAGTACGAATAGGTTAGTCTCGGCTGTCTTCAATATTGATAACCATTCTGAAAAGTCAGCACTTTAAAATGCAGAATATGGCATAATTACATGTAGCAAAGTGTTAGAAAACACCATCGGCTTGCGCAGAAAACCTTGCGTGAAAAAGCCCAGCCTGGCCTCTAAGGCGAACATCAATTCGATCTTGTATGCAACAAGAATAGTGACAATATACTGATAAAAGAGATCCGAGTTCGTAGCAAAAGCTACATAAAACTAAGGCCATCTATCGTATGACTGCGAAATAAATCAACACCGCGACATCTATTTGACATGACGGAATCAAAGTCTTGAATCGCTCAATCAGTGTTCTCACACGCAATCAGTTTATATGTAAAAGTGCTCAAATACGCCCGTTGGACTGTAGTCCACCAGGCAAGATCACCTAGCATGACAAGGTCGTAAACTGCTCAAATATGAACCTAGTACAGTTTTACTCCTTATAAAAGGAAATCTGTCGTCGGTAGTGTGAGAAGGGAGTTGACATCGTTCGTCTTTTCATGTAAGCACTAAATATAGTTTTTTACTGCTCTATTTCTTACTGCCCTATCTGATCTATAACTTTCATGATAAACGTGACTGTGTCACGTTTTATAACAAATCTATCATATATTTGACATGGCCCGTCAATGTGACATGATTTATCATGTTGACGAATGGAACGCTGACTATAAAAAGCCTGTAAATAAAAACTCGATATAGTGCTTGAGTCCGTTCCGTACCTACTTCTTCTTACAGCTCAATCACAATAATCATATTTTCATTGTTCTGTGAAGTAAATTACTTGAAGTTTATTAGTATTTTATTACAGTTCTCCATAAAAACAAATAAAATATTTTTGCGAACAAATTCCAGGTGCTAGTTAATAATTATGACACCATTTCATCGTAGGTATTTTTAGAAATCAATAGCGTTACCTGATTTCATATAAAGTCAAAAGTAAATAAATTTGTGGTCAAGCTTTAATACAAATTCATTATTAAATTCCTGCACAAAAATCGATATTGAATTCCCGCTAGAGAATAACATTAAAGTACAATTATTTGTAGGTTTTTGTTTGAAGAGTTAATGAACGATTTAAACGTATGTAAACATGTATAAATACATACATACATAGACTCACGCCTGTTTCCCGGAGGGGTAGGCAGAGACTACGGAACGCCATTTGCAACGATCCTGACATACCTCACTTGCTTCACTCACTCCCATCAAGTTTCTCATGCATGCTCTTCTGTTAAGGGTACTTCTGACTTGTCCTTTTTTCAGGATGTCTCCAATCTGGTCAGAGAACGTTCTCCTAGGTCTTCCCCTTTGTCCTGTCCCATTCACACAAGCCTGATATATCTTCTTTGTCAGTCTATCGTCA
Source organism: Euclidia mi (assembly GCA_944739405.2). NCBI lineage: Eukaryota > Metazoa > Arthropoda > Insecta > Lepidoptera > Erebidae > Euclidia > Euclidia mi. Next base: position 10,175,043 of record OX123182.2, read on the forward strand.
TCCATCCTCTCCATGTGCCCAAACCATCTTAACATGCCTTTCTCAATGCCTGTCACTACATCTTCTTTTACCCCACACCACTCTCGTATCACACAATTCTTTACTCTGTCGGTCAAAGACACACCACACATACTTCTCAGTGCTCTCATTTCTACAGCATTTATTCTACTTTCAAATCTCTTTTGCCATACCCAACTTTCACTACCATACATAAGGGTAGGCACTAACACACCTCTATGTACAGCTAAACGTGCCTTTTTGGACACGTTTTGACTGTTCATAAACGCCTTCAGAGCTCCATTCACACTATTACCTGCATTAACTCTCCTTTCAATATCTGCTTCATTCTTACCATCTCTTGTAAACAACGTACCTAAGTAGACAAACTCATTCACTTGTTCCACTCGCTGTCCATCGATCAAAACATTACAAGCCGTAACGCATTCCTCCTTTTCAAAAACCATAACTTTCGTTTCACTTACATTCACTTTCATTCCTTTCCTTTCTAACGCACGATGCATGATTGTTACCATCTCCTGCAACTCCTCCGTTGAAGATGCAAGTATAACCTGATCATCAGCATAAAGGAGGCATTTGACGAGTAACCCATTCATCCTTAATCCGCAGTCACTATGTTTTAAATCTTGCAAACAACTGTCCATGAAGAGGTTAAACAGCTACGGCGACGCTACACATCCCTGTCTAACACCTTTATCGATGGTAAACCAGTCAGTGTATGCCCCGTTTATCCTCACACAAGCTCTAGAATCCTCATAAAGGGATTTCAGAGCTCGAATGAGGCTGCTGTCCACCCCATTCATTGACAGCACCGACCACATTTCATTCCTCACCACTTTATCGTAAGCCTTTTCCAAATCCACGAATGCGCAATAGACCTTTTGACCTTTGGCCAAAAATTTTCCGGCTATGCTTCGCAAGGAAAAAACCTGTATAAATATTTCATTGAAAATAAATTTAACTGTCTGTATTAACAGCCTGTTGATTACTGACATAAAAATGGTCCTTAAATAATCTTGCAAAAGAAAGTAGTCTGCTGGTCGACCAACTAGTGCATGTCTTGAGGTCTTGTAGCACTCATGGCAAATCTTGACTTGCCGTTCGTAATTAATTGGTAAAACTACATTGTCAAAGGTCATCACTTGGATGGGTAACCACTTGTATGGCATTTACACCAGAACTCTACCGAATTTGGAGGACACGTAAATCCGTTGGTTTCGGTTCTTGTCTCAGTACAAACAACGTAAGCCGTATCCCAATACTTCTTGATAAAAATAACACGTATGTCGAAGTTTCTCTAAAGTGAATGAGGATGAACGAATAAGGGTTGGTCTTGAAGGAAAAAATGTGTGTGTAGGATCATTATTAAATCTCTAGGTTCCGTGACACAGCATTGCTAAAGAATCTAAGTAGCATGACATTTCAAACTGACCACTTAAGCTACAGTTTAGTGACTTATCATCTGCGTCATCGATTTTCTTGACTTTCAAACACTTCTACATCCATTATAATCACCAGTCGGCTAATAAATCTTTAAATAGTTCCGCAACAAAAAATTTACTCAATGTTCTAACTTTACTTACAATCTAACACAAAATATATACGCACACATTAGAATACGGTGGTGAGCGCGTTATTAATAGCGGCAGTTCTGACGTTGCCGAAATAGGTCACGTATCTACCGAAGATGTGTCGGTACACATTTGGCTTTACCGCTTCGCTCCGTTCGACGAGTGCGACAGAAGAACAATGTTACTTGATTTCGTTTTTAATATCATTTAAAATTATAATGCCACATAATATGATTTACCGTCATGCTCGGTCATGGGCTTTTCTGCAGGTTAATATGATTATATCGTCAAATAATATGATTTACCATCATTCTGTGTCTTGGCTTTTTCTCCGGATTGCTACCTTTTCACTTGTCACCAATGGCTATAAAAACCTTTTATTGAAGACACGCTCACAATGTTTTAAACATTGTGTCGTGGTACAACAAAAATATAATTAGTGGATCACTCAATTGTAACATTCACACAGTGAGGATGGGTAATCAACAACACTCGGTGCAGTGTTAAAGCGCAAGGCAGCGCTGCACCTTTCGTGCAATCAAGAAAGGTAGCAATTCCCAAGTCTGGTTTCTTCATTAGTAGATGTCTTCTCTCACTCAACTCTCAGCTGCCTAGCTCATCTTTGGTGACAATGTAACCCTATAGCGGGTGTTCTGGCAGGTTTAACGAATATCGTCGACTCTAGCACACTGCCACATAAAAGTAATGCGCTTCTCTCAGTACTAATTACTTGGGGAACGTGAAAAATAGTATTATAATGTCTTGCCAGTTTAAAGAATGTGTGCTCTGCGGATTTGAAGAACAGATACGTTTGACTTATGGTATGAGTTTGGTCTTGTTGAAGTGGATCTACCATTTACATTTATGTTAGTTGGAGTATTTTGATTTAAATGTAGTTGGAGTATTGTTTTTCTACTTTATTATTCGAAAGCTTTTATATAAGATATATAAAGTTCAGCATGTTTGACAAAGTGTATGAAATAGCAAAAACTATGAAAGGCTGGTCCTCTAAAAAAATATATTTATATTTATTTTACTAATCAACAGGAAAGGTTAGAAGTACCCTAAACAAGAGCATGCATGAGGAATTTGATGGGAGTGAATGAAGCAAGAGAGATATGTCAGGATCGTTGCAAATGGCGTTCCGTAGTCTCCGAACTCTCTTAACAGGGAAACAGGCGTGAGTCTATGTATGTATGTATTCAACGGATATTGCGGATATAATATATCAATAATACTCTGAGATATCGGTATAATATCACTCTCACATTGAATATCAAAGAGTAGTTCTTTGAATAAATACCTTTTTAAAATCCCTTCAACCACATTCGTAGTAAAATTCGCAGAATCGCTACAATCGCTTGATGGCAGTAGGTCAAGATTCAAAAGGGTGAATTTAATTAGCTATCTGTTCATTTAAATAGAAGATGTTCGTAGCTATGCCCGCACACTTTATTTTAATGTAACTGTTTATCAAGTGAGAATTTTTGGCAATCCCTTCTTAGTGCACCGCTACGGTCCCCCAGCAACATACAGTGAGAAACCCAAGAATTTATAGATACAAATAAGTTCAATATAAAATTAGGTTAAACATTAAAACAGCAAGATTTTATGCAAAAATAGAGTCCGTACTCTTAACCATGCTCTTAACCATTAAATAAATGAGAGGAGTGTTCACCGTTAAAGCAAGCCATGTTGTCACAACCATGGTATTCTCGTAGGCATTGAACTAACGTAAAAAAACAATTAAAAGAAAAATAAACTAAGATCATGGGCATAATATCTTATTCATCCTATATTCAGCCAACTGGATGATGATGAAGTAGTTCTAATTAATATTGTAAAATTTGTTCCAAATACACTTACAAGAAAAGAAAAATGAAATGTTGTCAATCGAAGCAATACTAGAAATAAGACTTATGAAAGACATCATAAATATACAACCCGTACATGGAAAGGTAGCCTAATTATAGTCATAGTATTGAGCATGCCATTTTAAACGATAAATATTAATAAACATAAAAGATAAAACTACATACTACCTACCTACCACAGAATTGTAGCAGTCACTATGGCGGACGAAGTTCCATAAAATAATAATAACCAAAACGCCCACCATTTTATTTGATTAATGATAACTTGTTTTGAATAACGTCCAACAAAGAAATAAGGCTATTTCTATTGAAAGTCCGCCAGGTATAATTTTCCCCACGAAAATATTGTGCTTCTGTGTATCCGTCTGCAATTACGTGGAAATAAATGTTTTATTCTTCAATTACTGGTAGCAATTTATTTTTGTGCTCTTCTGGGCAAAAGCCAATGACCGATTTGACCCTCACAAGGACGAAATATTTGAATGTTCAAAACCTTGAATCAACGCGGAGCAGGTGTTAATAATTCATAAAATTTTATAATACTAAGTTAAATTACTGCAGTCCATTAAAACGTAGGAAAAAAATTAAGGTGTTTGCACGGCAGAAGATGTAGACAAAAAGTTTATTTTTATGGGTAGACTCTGAGTGATTTAAGGCAAGTATTCATAGAAATGGCCTTGTGTGTAGTAGGTAGGTAAATAAATTATTTTTCCATAAAGAATATTTTCGTATCTTCATCAATTCCCAATGAAACTATACGAAGATTAGAGTTAACCTTTTAAAATATGCGCGATCCAAATGCTCTTTATAAATTGCTTGACCATTCTGTAGACAAATTATATTTGACATTTAAATGTTCTATATCCTCGCTGTTCTATATGTATATCTGTCTTTGTGATTAAAGTGTAGCATTCATAGAGTCTTGGCTTGTCCTCCGTAATAGGGCGGCAAAAATAAGCAACGTTATCGCAAGTCGCCCCTTGGATGGGTGACCACCTGTGGCGTACACATCAGAGCGCTACCGTGCCTTGGGGGGACTCGTAAAGCAGGTGTTCTGGGTTCAGGGCAAGAATAGGAAGGCCTTTCGGAGTTCCTTGGGTGGTCTGAAAAATATAGCACTAGAGCTGGCTACACGAAAAGCGATAATTTGATTATGCTATTACAATTTATTATGTGTACATTCTCTGAAACCTTATTTTTTATCACCGACATTACTAATTATTTAGGTGATACAAAATATATGACAGGGAATTCTATATTAATATTAAAAATGTAAATACCTCCGTAAATACAAGTCAGTCCCAATAATAATATTGAGTTTGTACATCTGGATTCTCAGTATAAGCACAGAAACTGGTACTGGATGATGTCAAACTCTCGAGGGATATTCAAACTTAGCTCTACGTAGTACATGAATTTAATTTGACGTACATAATTAAACGTAACTCTACCGAGTTGGATATTATGTACATGAAAATCATCATCATCATCTTAGCGTTATCCCAGTTTCAATCTGGGGTCCGCTTACTAGACTAACCGGATTTGGCTGAATATTAGCTTTTCCACAGTGCGACTGCCTGTCTGACCTCCGCAACCCGAAGGGATAGCGATATTCCATGGTTTAGACTAGTGTCAGTTTATTTAGAAGGTATTGACGCCCTGTAACGAAAATGTACATGAAAATATTTTGTTAAAAATATGGATCCAGAGATTCAGGTGTCTTAGTAGCCTAAGGGACTGCTTCAACGCTTGGAACTATGCTAAGTGTTGTAGGTTCGATACCCACACGTGACAACACTTTACATGATCTAATCGAAATTCGGTTTTTGTGTCAGTTGGTTGACTTTTTATGAATTATTATCTATACCTAGTGCAGTCTGGTATTTTAAAGCAAAAAAAAAATTGTTCACCGAAACAAATCATTTGCCAAGTGTGAACAAAGCCTTAAGATTTAAGTTTATTAAGTGCTCTAAAAAACACCTATAGAATAAGAATTAGTTTTTCAAACTCTTGATAAATTTGTCCCTAGTATACCTTAATAAAAGTTACCCGAGTTAAGTTGCTTTCTTACAAGCATCAAATTAAAAAGGTGGACTTTTTATCTGTGGTCAGCGTAATAAAGGGAGTGTTGCCAATAGAATTTTAATTTTCTTGGCGTGAAGTAATTATCATGACGAAAGTGAATATTAAATAAACGGTTTGGTGAATTATTGTCCATGACTGTTTGTCTCAGTTTGACTTTATTAATAAAGATTTTTGAAAGAAAGAAATAAGAAATCTAGATATTAATGTTCTATATTTTTGTGTGTATGAGACCAAACCTCGTGACGAAGTTATATGCCACTCTAAAGTCTCTGAAATCTCGGTCAGAACCAAATCTACTGATGGTTTGACATGCCTTTCGAATCACAGTAGCACTTCTACGTAAATGGCACAAAAAGGGGTCACCCATCCGAAAATTTCCCTCTGCTTACGTTGCCTTACTTTATCGATCCATTACGAAAGGCAAGTCAAAACATGCTACGCGTGCTACGATAAATAGATTAAACAGCTTAATTATACATGTATTTGTTAAAGTTCGCGTCACAATCTGCTTCCACGGATTAAGGCAGTAGTAATTAATCAAGGTTCTTGATTTAGGCGTATCTAGCCTCTCAAAAGCCTGTAATATATTAACGTTCTGAATTTTGAACTGCTTCGGATATCTGAGAATACTTGCTCTGATTATGGGTATGTTTTCTTGGAAATAGTACATTAAATAGAGTTTCATACTGGCTCTGTAAGTTGAATAACACACTCATTAAATCGTTATATCTGCTGTAATCCTATTATAACTACAATGTTGGGGCATTACAATGATACGAGGCTGCTTAAAAGAGTGGCATGAGCTTCTTACAGTTTCTTCTAAAGCCCCGCTCTTTAATCGAAGCTTCCTTACCTTCGTAAGTGTAAATCTTTGAGTCACGGGGGTTGGGTAAGGCAGTCTTGACAGTTTCAAAGTTTTAGGACTTTACGAGAATTTTCAAAATAAACGTAGGATAAAATTGTATTCTGTCAAAATGTGTGAATTGAACCTCATCCATGGTGGCCATGAGTTTTATTGCCCCTTCTTACTCGTGGTTCTCCCGATTGCATTGCGAACGTGGCAGTAAATGTAAATGTAGAATCATCTAGTAATTAGTTTAATTTTTTATGTTCATAAGCGTCACTTTGTGGCCTAAATGAATAAATGATTTTGACTTTGACACGGAGTCAGGATTATTTCATAACGAATCAAAACCTGACAGAGACATAGCGTCAAGATAATTTTAAAACAAATTGATACTTGCAAAGGAGATATTATTTTGATCGCGAGGTGAACCTGGGCTACATTAGCACAAGATCGTGGGAAAACGCAACATCAAAAAGAGGCCTGTGTTCAACAGAGGACAATGTCGGGTTGTGGATGATGATAACGATAGAGACATTGGCGATGTTCAGCAATGGACACAGTCGAGCTGTGATGATGATGATTTTGATGATGATAGTGTCATTGGTTATTAACTTGCACCTTTAGGTACAATATATTGTTTTACGCGCAAATGTGATAATATGTCATACGTTATCATGTGAATATGGAATGCATTATTTGTTTTCAATTTCCTTCAACGTAGTTTTGCACAAATTCGTTGCGAGTTCCCAGAATGTTTGCTACTCCTGCTACTTCACAAGGGCCAAAACTGCGTGCTTTCAATGCTGCGAAGAAAATAGTTATAGTGTTGGTAATGCTAAAGTAAATAGCGTCGATAACATAATGCGAGAATGTAATGCATTGCACATTGAAGTTGGCCTAGTTTTCTCGGATTTTGTAGAGGTTAGTTTTTATTAGGTTTAAAATTGAAATGATATTTGCAAATGAAATGAAATGAAACTTATTTGCATAGAATACAGGTAGTACCAGGTATTACATCGGTGGTTTAGGATCGATACCATATTCTGCCCACATTTAGCATGCAAATGTATATAATAAAAATAATCGAAAACAGAAATAAAATTTTGAATTAACTCCCAACTACCAATAAACATTATATTATAAATTAATAACATGTCACCTGATTGAGCATTAGATATAAGTTTTAATAATTAGTATTATATGAATATCTCCAAATTTGATTGAATTTCATAATTACAATCATCATCATCATCAGCCCTATACTGTCCCACTGTTGGGCACGGGTCTCTTCTCACTATGAGAAGGGTAAGGCCATAGTCCACCACATAATTACAATATTAAAACATAATAATATTTTACTATTTTACATTATATTGCTTAAATTCATCCAATCTATAAAAACACCTATCCAGTAACCATTTGCGTAATGGAATTTTAAAATGTTTGAATGGTAATCTCATTAATATATAAAATCCTTGCATTACTTACTGACTGACAGACACGCTACAGCCGAAACTATAGCAGTGTATAACTTGCTCAGGAAGCTGAAATTTGGTATGTATGTTCATTAGACATCGTAGGGGTGCACTAAGAAGGGATTTCCCGAAATTCCCACGGGATCGGCCAAAACGCGTAAATTTAAAAAAATGCAGGCATAGCTGCTGGCGTCCTCTAGTTCCCTAATATTTTTGGGCAATTTATTGAATATAGATAATAATATACACATATGATAAATATTTCTTTTATTAATAGTAGTTCCACAATATGGGATCACTATTATTGTAGGATCTCTGGGTTCATATTTGGTGTAACTGTCACCTTTGAATTTAAAAAAAACATTTTCTTTTCTTAAAAATACAGACACTTCAAAAACATAAATGCTGGCCAAGGTCAATAAATTATGTTTTTTAAATAAATAGAGCAGTTTTTGCCTTAATGAAACATCAAATGTAAGTTACTACTGTGTTCACTCTTCGGTTTTTAAATGATGCAGGGTTTACTTTAGGATTTATTTAAACAAAAAACTGACAAGTTGAAGGCCAATTTGAAACGTATTTCGGGCAGCTCTCTTTCCATTTTTTTAGCCGTCTCCTATTTAATCGTACATCTTTTGGCTGTATGTGTCTATGATACATATACACCTACGTAATATACGTAGGTAGATAGCCAAAACGTGTACGAGTAAAAGCACTTTCGATATAAATAATGCGTTAAAATGTATTGTAAAGATACATAATTATCTTTATTCTCACATTACTGCAGAAATCAAACTGATATCAACAGAATATCAAAACATACAAATCACTGAAGCAAATATTTGGCACAAAAGCAAACTATTCTCGTGTTTTTATATATTTACACCTATATGACGTCACTTACATTATCACAGACGTTTCTACCAGTGTTCAGAGTACCATAACTCACTGCAGCTGTCTGCTAAGATGCTTAACTCAAATCATTCTTGCACGTCTCCGGTTTAGTAAACGCTCGTCTTATTTCTCACCTAGATGCTTTGTTTTATTAATTTGTCTCTGTCAAAGCGACCTGCGTCAAGATTATTCCCGTTAATTAGTTTCTTGCAGATAAGCAGCTTAGGTACCACAGTAATTAATACTAGTGATTCTTAAAATATTGCCCGTGTTTCCAAAGATTTCACTAAAATTACTGTCTAGCTAACTAGAATTCCTGTTATCTATTTATCCTTTTGAAATTAGTTGAAATTATTTGACTGAATATCTAAGCAGAGTGTGAGACTTGAACTCACGGTTTATCGATCACTACTTTGACCGTTGCGCTAAGGGAAGAAACAGCATAATCAAACTATGTTTAAAAATTTACTTCAAATCTGATAAATAAGGATGTAGATAAATTAGGAGTAATATACAATAATGTTTACTATTTAATTTAGCCTATAGTCAATTAGACCTGTATCGCAAATTACTGTTCAACCATTCAATAAAAACACCCAAAATATACCACCGACTCGAAATAACAAATTGTAGACACACAAAGTAGCGTCTCGTATGGATCGAACTAATAATACTCAGCACTGTTTCAAACACCGAGACGACCGCTTAAACCAATTCGCTATGCGTGCAGACATTATTTATAAACATTGTAATTTCATTATTGCTCTAACCATCGCCCACCTACCTTGTACCTTCTATTTTACTATTTTATATTTTTATTATTAAAACATAATTTTTTGTAGTGGGTGCGCTATGTTAGTTAAGGCAAGTAATTTTATATAAAGGTACAAGGCCCGCATCTACGCCCGCACATTTTTTAATTTATCTGTTTCTGCCCGATCCCATGGGAACTTCAGCACCTTGTTTCCAGTAGTTTGACTGTGCGTTGTCTTTCAGTCAGACAGTAACGCAAGAATTGTATATAAATAGTTGATTAACACAGAAATACAGTGGAAGGCAGTCTTTAAACTATGAAAATATTTCTCACTTTGAAGATGCCTTATTCTAATTCATCTTTCAGATAAAAGTTTTTAAGGTCGAGTCAGTGCTTTATTTAAGATGTCGGCTTACCGCGAAGCTCTGGCGGAGTGAAAAATGAGATTCTCAATCAGTTTCGTTATCATCGGTTCTCAGTTCCTGGTTAGCCATCGTGGTTGTAAATATATCGATGACGTGATGGAAATATTTCTGTTTAATTATTTTTTGGTTCGAGTATCTACTGAGAATATCAGATTTTCTTTCTTCCAATTGTAATTGAAGTCTTTACGGTTTTCTTGTAACTTCTTTTACAATGCTAAATCATTTTATTTAACTACTTCATACAACAATATTACAATTGGTTTTAAAAATAATGCTTCTCAGCTATCTGCTCGGCTTTTATAAGACTGTTTATGTTTTACATTTGTCTCATTTGCAATTATAGTTTATAAAAGATTGAGTTTTGAAAACTTAGAGAGTTCATTTATTAAACTAAAAATATTTGATTTATTTAAGGCATTTTTATTGCTTAATCATTAAGTAATAATAATGCCTTAATGTAGGTATCACTAAATGAGAATATCGAAACTACCACATAATTTCTAGGCACATTCGACGTTGATTTGAATAGACCTAGGTAAATCACTTTTTGTTTAATTACTTTCACTAATAACTTGCTCACTTTATAAGTCGCAACATTCTTCTCAAAATTTAATAGAACAAAGCATATAGTCCAGGAGCCAGTGACAGATTTTCATGACCAAGTCCCTCCCAATCGAAACTTCGTAAAATGCATTTTTTTTACAAGGGACTTATACTATGAATACTCGCGACCGTCAGCTGCGACTCCGTGGGTGGGGTGGGCAGTGGCAGCCTCCCACGCATGGAGAAAAAAAAAGTTTTTTCAGTCATTTCCTCTCATTTGAAAATTTATCAGTGTATAGTTTATGTAGTATTTTGAAAGAAAACCATTGTCAGCTGACCATAACACGGTGGATTATACGTCAGCTGGCTCCTTGAACATGAAAATAAAAATTATATTTTCAATGATTTCCTCTCAACTAAAAATTTACCTGGTGATCGTTTATATGCTACTATGAATGAAAATTATTGACAGCTTGCTGTATCTCAGTGGAAAGTTTGTCAGCTGGTACCTTGAAAGGTGTTACGCAACAGCATCTATGACCTACTGAAACTTATCAGCTGACGACTTTTCTCTTGGCTTACAGCTAGCTGATTTTTTATTATTTACTAGAGTATTTTAACAATTCTCTGATATTTTTTTTCATTCTCGCTTTGGCTTGAGTCACTTTCATCTCTCTCTGATTCACTGTCAGAGTCGCTGTCAGAGTTATATGCTCCAGCTCATGAAGAAGCGGATACAAAAATGATTTTTCACGCTTGTCATATCGATTTTAGTGCTAACTTAACGACTCGTTGTTCTGACATTGATGTATTGGTCATAATGTTAGCTAATATGGTCCATGTTTCACAAGATGTTAACGTTTTTATGGAAGTCGGTGTTGGAAAACATGTGAGGTTCATCAATGTCACTCAACTTAATGAAATTTTGGGATCGGATTTGAGCGCAGCACTTTCAGCATTCCATGCATTTACAGGATGTGATGTGAGTAAACTCTTGAATTTTGCGAAATAACTCATCCCTGTTCATCGATGGCTCTGACATTTGTACGAAACACTCCGTAAAAGCTTCAGATTTTGACATTATCGTGAATGGACGCTTCTTGCCTTTTCAAAAACAAAATGCAGGGTTGTAATCACATTCTGTAAATTCATGGAATGCTGAAAGTGCTGCCCACCCCACCCACGGAGTCGCAGCTGACGGACGCGAGAATTCATAGTATAATTCTCTTATGCGTTTTACGAAGTTTCGCTCGAGGAGAAATAATTGACCGAAAATGTACCTGGCTCCTGGACTAATAGCTCTACCTTTATAAAAAGCTTTTCTGAAGGTGCTGAGCATGAATGTACATGCATAAATAAAAGCTTAAGAGCGCACTACATCCGCCTTGTTTTTAAGACTTATGGTTACGACAGTACATGGCGGTGAAACATTTAATCAAATCTGTACTGCGTTTGTCGTTTACTGTGATGGGGACATTTCCCCAAGAATATGAGAGAGCTTTTGAAATATAATTTTGCGGAACGAGCTCAAAGAATTTTTGTCTTTTTATTCTCGTCTCCTGTGCTTTGTAAGCTTGCGTTATTATTGTTTACTGGAAATATTTTAAATAAGCCTTAGAATTTTCTTCTCGCACTTTTATTCGTTAAATTTAGGTGAGAGTTTAAGTCGGCAGTGTAAATGCCTTTAGTTATTAGATAGGTACCTAAAAAAATATTAACACCAATTACTTACTGGAAAATATTTGATCCACAACTTTTAGGCATTTTAGATGGATTGACAATAATTACCAGTGATTTGAGTAATGACAGTCCATACTTTGAAAGTTTGGACAAGTGCTTCACATGGCCCTTAAAATAATTCATATTCCAAATTTCTTACTATTATCACAGTATAAAGACATACATAGTTTGACGCCTTTGATCTCGTAGAAAAAGCCAACAACGTCTAGACAAGGGTAAGTAGGCTTGGGCTGCCAGATGTAAACAATACCTACTTATTCAAACACGGTCTATTTATTTTAGAAAAATATTACAATTGCTACGCTACATGAATAATATAGTGTAAATCACTTATCTATACATAAAAATAAAATTGGAGTGTCTGTTTGTAATATTATAAAAATGATTTTTAAATAAAAACAAACCAACTTCAAAAAACACTAAGGAACTAAAAAACAAAAAATAATTGGTTTTCGAGCAAACATTTTTGGAGTCGGTGCCAAGCAAAGTATTTCTGATCTGACTATACAACCTCTACACATTTTTATATAACTTTCGTTGTTGATAGAATAGGTAGTTTGTAATTTAGTAACTTTTGCGTAAGGGCTTGGCACCGAATTCAAAAATGTTTGCTCCAAAACCAATTATTTTTTGTTTTTTAGTTCCTTAGTGTTTTTTGAAGTTGGTTTGTTTTTATTTAAAAATCATTTTTATTTTTTGCTTTTCAGTGGTATACTAATAAAAAAATAGTAATACGTGGTACATAGGATAGTGTAGGTGGTACATGATGGGGAGGCCTTCCTTACGTGCCTCAATTCTGAAATGTAGACCTGTACCTTTCTGGCAATTTCAAGTATTTTTTGTTTTCAACTAAATAGCCTAAACACGTTCGTTTCAGTTCCATCATCAGATCTCGGAAATCATCCAATACCAAAGACAAAACAAACGAGCCTAAACAAATGATATTGCGTCTTTGTACTCTACTCGATGATATCACACACACTCCCACATGCACACACACAGTCACACACACTCTCACACTCACCAATTACACAAACACACAGTCTGAGTGTTGTTTAAGAACTTCTAATTGTATTAATTTATTATATTAATTATATTGATTTGTTAGTAAGTTTATTTATATAGCCACAAAACAGATTGTGAAAATAGAACCATTATTTTCTGAATTGTTTTTCATAGGGTGGAAGGTGCTGACGGACTGTAATACAGTTTACACTAGTACAGCCGTCAAAGGTGACCTCTTTTAGTCTAACACATTTATATGTCATACTTATATACTTACATATGTATAAAAAAGAGAAATTTGTAAAGAATTCAAGAGAAAATAAACTTATTATTATTATTATTATTGGGATACCTTCCGGCTCTATCATTAGACCATGGAAATCATCCAGCATCAAAGTATATGTAAAGACGACTCAAACGAGCCCAAACTCGATGGGATTGCGTAATTGTATTACAAATATCCCATGGCTACCTTCCTGCTCCATCATCAGAGTTTGGTGAACATTCAGCACTAAAGTCCATGTAAAGACGAATCAAACGAGCCCAAGCTCAATGGGATTGCGTCTTTGTATTACAAACATCCCATGGCAACCTTCCTGCTCCATCATCAGACCCTGCAAAACATCCAGTACCAAAGTCGAAAGTAAGAAAAGACGAATCAAACGACCTTAACCTCGATGAGATTGGGTTATTGTATCACAAAGATCTCTTGGTTACCTTCCAACTCTATCATCAGACCATGGAAATCATCTAGCATCAAAGTCCATGTAAAAGACGACTCAAACGAGCCCAAACTCGACGGCATTGGGTTGTTAGGGTCAAATCGCTTCAAGTGTGCTTATAAAATTTGAAGAGTTCCTTCGATTTCTCAGGATTCCATGATCAGATCCTGACCTGATGATCATGGGACCAACTAGGAGGTATACTCTTTCAATCAAAACAAGAATTTTCGAAATCGGTCCAGGCGTCTTAGAGAGATCGGGGAACATACATAAAAAAAAAAAGATTCCGACGAATTGTAAACCTCCTCCTTTTTTTGAAGTCGGTTAAAAATAACCGTTTAAATTAATCCGTTAATTTTTACTTAATGCATATGGATGTATACACGGTACATACACCGAAATGACATTTTTACAATTTTTGTCTGTCTTGTCTGTTTGTTCTCGCTAATCTCTGGAACGGCTGGACCTATTTTGACGGGACCCTCACTGGCCTGATGTACCAACGAGTAACTTAGGCTAAAAATTAACCGGCTACGCGAAGAAGGTCCCTCAGGTCGCAAGCGTGGGAAACAGCTAGTTTATTATATTAAAATAATTAACGATAAATAATTATTATTAAACACGTTGCATTTTTCGTGCGGTGATAGATTTGCATACAAAGTGTCAGTCAGCACCTATTTCATCCCGCAGGTGTCGTGGGAGGCGGTTAAGAATATAAAGCATTTTTCGTACAAACCAAGTTAAAATAAAGCGATTGACATAGCGGTGGTTTAATGGATGGGTAACCTTGGGATCAGCTTGCAGAGCCTATGTTATCGATATGAAGTATTTTGCAGATTTTTTTCGTGCAAACTACGTTAAGGTAAAGCAATAGACATCACGGTCATTTTATGGATGGGTGACCGGGCTATGAGATTACGGAGAACATGTATGGGGTTTATAAAAGGGGGCCAAAAATATGGTTATTTTTGAGCTAGGATGCGCCGTTACCAAGATACATAATAATATGTGATAGGTACTTACCTAATGCGAAGGTACTAGGTACTTATTGAATGAAATTAAAATCACACCAGAATCGAATATTACCTTACAACGCTTATTTTCTTACGTCTGTCATGTTGTTTAAATACAATAATTGCTACTTTATTCTGTGATTTGGCCAGGCATAAGATATTGTAAAAAGTTAGTAGATTAGTAGGAATGTGCACATTATTTTAAGTGATTATAGATACATACATTTCAAAATAATATCAATATTTATAATTATTGAAATTTACTCTTTTGGTATAAGTAAATTGATGAAATCGCAGATTTTTCAAATCCTTATTTATTTAAATCTTTAAACAGCATAAAGAATTTCAATGTCTCACAGCACAAGTCGTATGCACCATCTTAATTAATATTCATAAGCAAATAAATAAGTAACATATAAGTAACGAACAAAAAACAAGCACGTGCCAGCCCCCAAAAACATGTACCTAGTTACGAACTAAGGCGATATACGTAACTAGGTACCGCTCTTCCCGCGTCTCACCTCTTGGCCCCCGCACGATTGACCCGTCTCGACGCGTTCGTCGAACGACTGTATGGATTATTTGACTGTGCTATTATTATTATTACGATTACGTACGATTGATAAATAATGTGTTGGATACAAGGGTGTATCGAGGTATCGGCATCCACACAGACCACTTTTTGGTGTTGAGCCGGATAAGTGGGCTCTATAAAGGATAGCGACAACGAGAGCATAACGAAAATAGTCTTGGAAAGAATAAAAGTAGAAAATCTACAAGAGAAAGATGTGAAAGATGAGTATAAACGAAGATTTATAGCAAGATTTGAGAGATTCGATGGCATAAATGATATGGATGAATTGTGGCAGTCCTTTAAAGAAGAGGTAGTATGTGTAGCGTCTGAAGTATGTGGTGTGATCAAGAGAAGGAAAATACGAAAGGTTAAGAATACATGGTGGGACAAGGATGTACAATCAGCAGTATCAGAGAAGAAGAAAACGTGTTTAGATTGGTTGGCTGTCAGAGCAAATGAAAGAATGGTAAAAGCAACGAGCGAGGACATAGACGAAGCAAGAAAGGCGTTTGTTAGGTCAAAGAGAATAGTGAAAGAAATGGTTAAAAGGAAAAAAGAGGAAAAGAAAGATGAGTTTGATAGCAGATTATCTGACGATTTCCGGAGAAACATTGTGTTTTTCTGGAAATCCGTTCGTGCAGTTCGAGGAAGAACTCAATCCTCAGAAAACACTTCGATCAGAGACAAGAATCGAAGGATAGCGAATGGTGAATCGTGCATGCTGAAGAGATGGAAAGAGTATTTTGAAGGGTTATTTGAAAGAACGGCGATAGAGACACCGATCGATGAAATGAATAGTAACGATAGCAATGATGAAAGCGTTATTGGCGTGGATGAGATCGTGAAGGCACTGGGAAGTATGAAAGTAGGTAAGGCTGCAGCCTTACATGATGCAGTATATGATAGGATTACAGTTGAAATGCTGATGGCTGGACAGGGCATCATAGTTGGTCAGTTGCAGCGGTTATATAACTTGTGCTGGAGCACCGGCCGAGTACCTAATGACTGGGCTACAGCTGTAGTTGTGCCTCTTTATAAAGGAAAAGGCTCGCAACAAGACTGCAAAAACTCTATAGTTTTTGCAGTCTTGTTGCGAGCCTGCCTATAGAGGCTAATGCCTCTGGCATTAGCCTTCTCAGCATTGTTGGCAAATTGTATGCAAAGGTACTGATTGAAAGAGTTATGAAAGTAACCGACAAGAAAATATGGGATGTACAAGCGGGATTCCGAAAGGGTATGGGATGTACGGATCAGGTTTTTTCCTTGCAAAGTATAGCCGAAAAGTTTTTGGCCAAAGGTCAAAAGGTCTATTGCGCATTCGGGGATTTGGAAAAGGCTTACGATAAAGTGGTGAGGAATGAAATGTGGTCGGTGCTGTCAATCAATGGGGTGGACAGCAGCCTCATTCGAGCTCTGAAATCCCTTTATGAGGATTCTAGAGCTTGTGTGAGGATAAACGGGGCATACACTGACTGGTTTACCATCGAGAAAGGTGTTAGACAGGGATGTATAGCGTCGCCGTGGCTGTTTAACCTCTTCATGGACAGTTTTTTGCAAGATTTAAAACATAGTGACTGCGGATTAAGGATTAATGGGTTACTCGTCAAATGCCTCCTTTATGCTGATGATCAGGTTATACTTGCATCTTCAGCGGAGGAGCAGGAGATGGTAACAATCATGCATGGTGCGTTAGAGAGGAAAGGAATGAAAGTGAATGTATTGTAAAACGAAAGTTATGGTTTTTGAAAAGGAGGAATGCGTTACGGCTTGTAATGTTTTGATCGATGGACAACGAGTGGCACAAGTGAATGAGTTTGTTTACTTAGGTACGTTGTTTACAAGAGATGGTAAGAATTAAAAAGATATTGAAAGAAGAGTTAACGCAGGTAATATTGTGAATGGAGCTCTGAAGGCGTTTATGAACAGTCAAAACGTGTCCAAAAAGGCGCGTGTGGCTGTGCATAGAGGGGTGTTAGTGCCGACCCTTATGTATGGTAGTGAAAGTTGGGTATGGCAGAAGAGACTTATGTCAGGATCGTTGCAAATGGCGTTCCGTAGTTCGTCGTCTATGTATGTATGTATGTATTATTATTACAAAGTAACAACATGGGTACTTCTCACATACTTTTATTTCGAAGTAATAGAGATGGTAGTAATATGGTGGTAGGGAACCCCTTTTTCATTTTCCTCATCCTCATCATCATCAGCCTTTAAAAGTCCACTGCTGGACTAGGCCTCTCCTTTGAAAGGAGGAATTGGCCTACTATACCACGCTGGCCAAACGGGTTGGTATAGGGTTTGTATCAAGTTTTCCTTCTCTTACAGTGCTGTTCTCTGCATAATATGCTCCCTCTGTCGACTCTTACGACACCCATGGGATGATATGGGGTGGTGACATTCCGTATTCTTAATCCGTCACCACACGGACAATACAACCAATTTCCTCATCCTACTCTGTTCGTTTTCCCATCCAAGCCGACAACACACTTATGGTTAGTGACCACTTACCGTCAGGTAATCCGTCTACTCGTTTACCTCCAATTGTATAAAAAAGCGATTTTACGTCGCAAAAATGACACTTTGTAAACATTAGTTCTCAAAACTAAACTGAAATTAGAATGTAGACGAATTCAATATTATCATTTTATTCCAAGATTTACGACTGAACAAAGACTCATGATAATTGAATCAGAAATAACTAGAATACTAAAAATGGATGCCCTCAGGCGTTCTCAGATATGACAACAATCTCTTTAGAAAAATAGAGCGCACGTTAAGCGTGCTGGAATGAAATTCAAATGGCTCTCCTTTTGTACAGACTTACGGTAGAGCTAAGGTAGAGCATTGTATTAAAGACAATTACACGTTATCTACGTAGCGGTAATGTTATTATTATATACTACACGACTAAGTGTTCGCGCGTTAAGGACTGGCATGGGGACTGATTTTGGTTTTGATATTAAGTTTCACTTGCTTTTTATGGGAACTAATAACGTTACTTACTCGTCCTAAGAGGGTATTATTTGTTTCATTGTTTGTTGCATCAGTTGAAATCTCAACTTACATAAAAATGCAAATGTGGGTTTGTTCCTCTCTAAATGGATTCTTGTGTCATGAAAAACTTTATAAACATTAAATACATACATACATACATAGACTCACGCCTGTTTCCCTGAAGAGGTAGGCAGAGGCATATTAAACGCCCACTTTTCACCAGTGTTCGTGTGATCCCACGTAATAGGTGGCGAGCCTATTGCCGCTTTTCGGGATATTTTGATTGCCAGAGCCTCGTCCGTTGATCGGCAGGTGCACCACTTGCAGGTGAGGTTGGCTTGGGACCCTATGTTCTTGGTGGGAACCATATGCACCCAGCATTAAATAACGGTTGCAAATAAAATGACCTTGGAAAAAATATTTGGATAACACGAGGCTTTGTGCAGTGTCAATTCATCATTATCAGCCCTTTATACCATCCCACTGTTGGGTACGGGCCCCTTTTTACTATGAGAAGGGTAAGGCCATAGTCCACCACGCTGGCCTAGTGCGGGTTGGCAGACTTCACATGTCTCACGAGAACATTATGGAGAACTCTCAGACATGCAGGTTTCCTCACGATGTTTTCCTTCAGCGTTTAGCAAGCGATAATTAACAATGTAATACGCACATAACTCCGAAAATTCATTGGTGTGCGCCGTGGACTCGAACCCGGACCCTCTGCGTAGCAGTCTGTTGGTCTCTCCACTAGGCTATCGCTGCTGTATCAATTAAACTAGCTGAAATTACAACGTCATCCATGCACATTCTTTTTAATTGTTCGTCACGCTTTCTCGCTTCAACTGTTCAACCAATCATAATGAAATTGTGCATACTCGTTGACAAATAAGGAAAAATCTTTTACGGCTGTCGAAGTGGCGGGTAGTCGCTGGTTACACATAAATTCATGCCTGTTACACCACTGTTCTCATCACAAAGCAACGGCCCTTATCCCCCGAAATATAGACAGATATTAACGGAAAATAGTATTTTCTGGGTGCTACATTAGCAGACACTGCGTAGTCTTTCATGTTAATAACTCATTAGTGCGGATTAAAAAGAACTTACTATCAGGTCACTAAGTCAGGAACGTTGAACGATGGCCTTAGATACACGATCAATAGAGTAATAATTATTAGACAAAGGCGGTATTATGAAAGGGATATTTTTTTATTTTACCTTTCAGATTATCTTCAAACTGTTATTTGACAAATAACTGTAACTGCCTCATGGTAAGCTTCCCTTGAAGAATTATACTGACGGCAACCATATCAAAAGATGTAAGTGTGAAATAATAACTTTTACCTTGACGGATCATTGAGATACTTTTTGTCCCGGATAAGATGCCACAAACAACAACAATCTTATCAACTAATGCGATAAACGTTGAATAATGAAAGTTTTCTGGGGCTCATAATTGTAACTTCGTAACAGAATGAATAAATTACTTGATCTCTCAATTTGTAATAAGGGATCTTATAATCTTAGTTGGACTTTTCGTCTGTGAATTATACCAGACTGACCGAACAAAGAAGCATCGTATGACTATTACTATACTTCTTTCCACCACTTACCCCCTTTTCAGGCTACATTCTAATCTGAAATGATCGCACTGGAAAGAGGGGTGGTGGTGTTGCTATTTACTAACGCAGTGACTTCCCTTATAAAATTATAGCTTCTTCTTCTTCTATCGCTGCTGAATTTATTTTCCTTGAGGTTTGTGCCAAAGTAGCGCGGTCCGTTCTTGGTGTAATTTACTGGTCCCCTAATGTCGTTTATTTCACCGATTTGGAATTGTTTCTAGAATCTTTAGGGTCTGAGTACGGGCATCATATCATCATGGGTGATTTAAATACCGATCTCCTGCTCCGAAACTCCCATCGTTCCCGAAAACTTCACTCCATTGTTGAATCTGTTGGTCTTACCATTTTACCTCTGAATGCAACACATCATAATACCAACAGTGAAGACACATGGTTGGCTTTGATTCTCACCTCGGCTCCTTCCCTCGTTTCCTCTCACGGTCAACATCCTACTCCTGGTTTCTCCCATCATACCTGATCTACATTTCCTATGTTCTCAAGTCTCCTAAACCGCAAACCAAAGTACTGTTGCTTTGCACGTATGAACACCGATAATCTGCATGCGGATGCGTCAAAAATTGGTTGGATACCTCTAGAGGTAGCTGCTACAGTTGATGTGAAATTAAAAGTGTTTAACGATATCGTAATCAACTTATACGATGTTCATGCCCCAGTAAGGCGAATCAAATTGAAACGACCGCCCGCACCCTGGTTGACACGTGGGATTCAGATGGCGATGAGGCGCAAGGACCGAGCTTTTCGCAAGTTCAAGCGGGATCGCTGCGATGAAAATTGGGTTCTCTACAAAGTTGCTAGGAATCGTTGTAATCAAATGATACGAAATGCTAAACGAAGCCACATTTTCAACAACATTTCCTCCTCTTCCCCTACCGATATCTGGAAGTTCCTAAGGACTCTGGGTATCGGTAGAGTTAGCCGTGTGGATCCGCCGCCGGCGCTTAGTCTTGACGATATTGACATTTATTTTGTCTCCACTCCAAAGTTTGATCGCCAGACTATGAGTCGAACGGTGGACTACATAGATAGCTAAGCTCGACCAAACATAAATTCTTTTCGCTTTTCTCCAGTTGCTGAGGCTGAGATCAAAAAGATTATCCTTTTAATCAAATCTAAAGTGGTTGGTTGCGATGAAGTCAGCCGCTTTATGATTATCACCATCCTGGACCACCTCCTTCCTGCTATTACCCACATAATTAAGCATTCCCTTGACTCTGGGCAATTCCCTGAAATTTGGCGTAAAGCATATGTTCGGCCACTACTACTACTACCCAAAGTCACTAATGCTGTCACTCCTAGTCACTTCCGGCCCATTTCCATCCTCCCTTTCCTTTCCAAAGTCCTTTAGGCCTGTGTTCATAAGCAGCTGTCCCAGTTTGTGTATGAACACAATGTCCTCAGTCCCTACTAGTCCGGCTTTAGACCTGGGCATAGCCCAGTCTCAGCTATGCTCAAACTGACTGGCGATGTGAGGGTGGGTGTGGAGGACACCAGGATCACTGTGCTGGTCCTGGTTGACTTCTCAAACGCCTTCAACACCGTCAGGCACGATATCCTACTATCTATCTTATCCTATCCTATCTTATGATCTCCTCCGAAGCACTGGAATGGTTCTCTTCATATCTTCGTGGACGTCAGCAGTCTGTCAGAGTTGATGAGGCTACAATGAGTTGGCGAGACCGTGAGGCTGGTGTTCCAGAAGGTAGCATACTCTCTTCTCTTTTATTTTCTCTGTTTATAAATCTCATTACCCTTGATCTTCAGTGTTCGTATCATTTGTACGCCGATGACCTACAACTTTACTCGCAGGCTAAAATTGAGGATCTGTCGGATGTAATCGATGATGTGAACCGGGACTTGCCAAGAATTCGGGATTGGTCCGAGAGGTACGGCTTATGCATCAATCCTGTGAAATGCCAAGCTATCATCATTGGAAGCTCTAGAAATATAAACAGGCTGGACTTGGCATCGCTTCCACCGGTAATATTTAATGGAACCAATATACCTCTGAGTCCTTCCGTTAAAGATCTCGGTTTACACATCGACGCTACACTTAGCTGGCAACCCCAGATTACAAGCGTTTGCCAAAAGGTTACCGGTGACCTGCGTCGTCTCTATCGCCTGAACAATATCCTTCCTATCAAGACAAAGACACTGTTTGCGCAGACCTTGGTTTTTCTATAATCGACTATGGTGATGTGTATTATTTCGACCTGAATGCAGATCTACTCAATAAACTTGACCGACTTCTCAACAATTGCATTCGGTTCATTTTTAATCTCCGTAAATATGACCATGTGTCCTCATATCGTAAACAGCTGTCATGGTTGACACCTATACGTCAGCGACGTAATATGCGCACGTTGACTACTCCTTTCACTTTTCTTACGTTAGGATGGCGACGAATCATTTCACGTTTAGGGCTAAGATGCGGCAGTATTACATCAAACTGTCACTTAAAAGACCATAGAAACATCATCTCTTACATTTGTTACACTGTGTATTAAATATACGTATGTATATGTATATATTATTTAGATATGTATTATCATAATATTTATATATAGTATAAAAAGTAGGATAATGTTGGATTATATATTAATTATTTCAATCTTTGTAGTTTATACACCTGCCACAATCATGTCTGCACCACCCTAAGGTTAACTGGCAGAAAATGCTACATAGCATTAAGTCCGCCTTTGCATTAAAATTGCAGGAAGTGTAAAAATAAAAAATAAATAAAATATATTGCTACGCGTTTGACCGAGTATAGATCGGGTTTATTAACATTATAGTCATCAAATACATACATAGCTTTACACAATGTTAGCCATTATTGACAAATAAAACCATTGAGCTATATTAGCGTTACCTAATATACCACCTAACCACTTTTAATGTAACAACTCTGCAGTAATGTTAAGCATTCCGGTCCGATGCAATACTACAATTGTGGACCCAACCTTACACCGAGACACAAATACAGGATGTAATCTAGTAAATTATAGTAACAATATAATCCCACACTTCGTCATGCTTAAGCGATTCGTTGTTTCTGTTACATTGTGTACTAAGCTTGAATAAATAAATAGTGCCAGTGTGCACAGAATTTGCGGTAATTTGTTTTACTTTTGAGATAGTAGATTGTGTTCGTAATTTGAATATCGTAATACAGAGAAACCAATATTTATTATTATAACTTCAATAAAATATTATCGTATAGTATCTAGCTGACCGCCAAGTAAAACGAGGAAGTGCATTTAGAAAATATATACTATATACTATGGACAATATAAAATACGATAATAGTAGTTTCTGTTTGTATGTTACTCTTAGATGATTAAATCACTGAGCTGATTTGGGTGGATGTGATATCTTCAGAAAATATATACAAAATACTTTATTTAAATTTAATTCTTAATACTGAAGTCTTATGATTTATATGCTTCGAAAAAGAAAGCGTTTGTTCAGTCATAAATAACATTTACTTAAAAAAAGACTAATTTAATGTCAATCTTGCATGTCCTGTTTAATCACATCCTGTCTGGAGTCACATCATACAATTTTATTGAAACGGGTCTTATTCGCGATATTTAATTAATTTACATACATACATACATAGACTCACGCCTGTTTCCCGGAGGGGTAGGCAGAGACTACGGAACGCCATTTGCAACGATCCTGACATACCTCACTTGCTTCACTCACTCCCATCAAGTTTCTCATGCATGCTCTTATTTAAGGTATAAATACCACTGTTGTACCGACGTTTTGGACGTCTTATAACAGCATTGGTCGTGGCACGACTGATATCATCTCAGCGTCGTCTTTGTGAAGCGCGGGTTTCGGTAGCTACCCTCACTTGTTTTTTATTTTTATTTTTATCCGAACTGTCGGTACGTCGACACACAACACTTATGACATACTGATGAGCTGTGTTACTGCGGCGGGGTTTACATTTGTTGATTACTGGATTCCAAGTTGTAGACAGACTGTATCCATCCTCCCGGTTGAAATTTTTATGCTTTTTGATTTCAACCGCTTCACGTACTATCCTGGAGTAATAGTGACGATCGTTAGATAAGACCTTTGGTTGATGTAATTCGATCCAGTGGTTTGGTCCAGACTCCAACAAATGCTCAGCTATGGCAGACTTGTTAATTTGCCGGTTTTTTACAGCTGCGATATGTTGGGTGTTCCTTGACCCTTTCAGCGATGGTTCGTTTGGTCTGTCCGATATAGGAACTACCATAACTGCAGTCGAACTTGTAGACGCCAGGTGTTGGTAGAGGAATGACATCCTTCGGGGTACGCAAATTGTGTGCTACCTTGGAGAGCGGACTGTATACAGTCTTAATAGAGTATTTCTGTAGTACAGTTCCAACTTTGTCCGTCACTCCCTTTATGTAAGGCATGTAAGCCAGTACTCTGCTTACTTCCAGCTTACGGTCCTTCCTCTTCAGACGTTGTATCTTCTTGTTGAATCCATTGCACCTAAGTACCTCCTGCACATGTGACAGCTCAATGTTCAAATGTTCAGGGTCACAGAGGTCATACGCTCTGTTTACTAGTGAAGTCATTGGGGAGTCCAAGTGTCGCGGGTGATGATGCGAGTATGCGTTAAGATACCTATCTGTATGTGTCGGTTTCTATAAACAGTGTGTCCCAAGGTACCGTTTTCCCTCACTGTCACTTTTACGTCAAGAAAGGGTAACGACCCGACTGCCTCCATTTCAAATGTAAACCTAATATTAGGGTGTATGGTTTAAGCTATTTGCGAACTGTTCCACGTCTTGCTTGTCGCCCTTCATGATACAGAATACATCGTCGATATACCTCTTCCATAGCTTTACATTTGATGCCTGCATGTCTATGGATTCCTCGAAGTACTCCATCCATATTTTGGCCATTACTGGTGCTACGGGGCTACCCATAGCCACTCCGTCGATCTGGAGGTAATGTTGTAAAACAGAGGTATTTATACCTGAAATTAATTAAATATCACGAGTAAGATCCGTTTCAATAAAATTGTACAAAATCGATATATGTCTATAAGCGCTAACCATAATCGTTTTTCAACACAAACCCATACTTACTCTCGTCAAACTGGCATATGTCACAGGAATCAAGCTATATTTTACGGACCATAAGTCTTAGTACTAAGTAGTATGTATGTGTAAATATGATATATATATATATATATATATATATATATATATATATATATATATACCTACATATATATATATATATATATATATATATATATATATATATATATATATATATATATATATAATATATATATATATATATATATATATATATATATATATATATATATATGTAGGTATGTTCAACTAACTGAATCAAATGCCTTGTGAAAAAAATCCGCATAAGTCGAATTATTTTACCGTGAAGCTATCACCTAGGTGGAATCTACTTTGTTCACCCAGGTGAATATAGTGGAATTAACTGCGAATACGAGAAGGTATTTGAGTGACTTTGTACTATTACCGCTCCTCGTGTTTCTTCTCCCATCCGATAGGCCGATTAAGCAGTTGTGACTCCTCGGGTGTTGCGCTGCCTTCCCAAACCGAAAGTGCAGTAATAGCAAAAACATGACATAGAAATTTAAACTGTTGTTTTGTGTTAAAGTTCAAATTCCTATATCATGTTTTTACTGTTACTGCACTTTAGGTTTGGGAAGGCATTGTGGGTGTCCATGGGTAGCGGTAAGCGTTTGTCATCATGAGATCCGTCAGTTTGTTTACGGCCTATAACATAAAAAAAACGATTGCAATTATTCTGATTCTCTAATCATGAGAAAATTGTTATCTGTCATGCCATACTTAACTGTAAAATTTTCGTGGGAGGGATGTCAAGCGTAGCATGATGGTTTTAGTATGCAAACCCTAAACGAAGTTAAGAGAAATAGCTCTGCCTGCTTGAGTCGAGCGAAGAGGTAAATTTTCAGAAAATACCTGCTTCTGCAAAGCAGTAATCCTTAGCAAGGAGACGGCAGAGCCGGTGAGAATTCGTCATCACTATTTCCGTAATTGTCAAATTACGGATGGATAGTGCAAATGTTTACCAGATTTTCTGGTGCATTCTATTTATCCGTTACACCGTATGGTTTTTATTCAGTAGGCCCAGATCAGCTCTAAGTATCTGGATCTTTCCAGGTGACCGCGGAAGCGTGGTCGTGGGTTTGAGTTCTGTCAATTTTCGTTTCAAGTCTGAGTGTTCTTAGTGTGTGTTGGTTGAATTACTGTAAAGTCTTTTATGACATTGGATTTATTCCTAGTACGGACGTTACCGTTAATTAGACAGAACTTCAATACTCATTAAAATATCAAATTGTACCAACACACATCCCCAGCAATTACATAGGTACCTATGTATATTTGGTATTACATTCATATTCATTTCACAATAACCGTTCAACTCCATCCGTCCAACTCCACTCCACTCCAGATACAGCAGGTAGTAAGTTATAAACAGAATCACATTAAAAATTTAATCTCAAAACAAACTGTTCTTATTTGCTCGCTCCACGATCCAAAAACTGGCATAAAACTTCTGGTTTCGAAACATTGAACGTACATTCGTAGCGGATCGTAATAATTCAGACGTGAATTATTTAGTTCGTACCCTTAGCACCGGTGTGCGGAAGACTGATGGTTGGTAGTAGCACTGACACACTGGTTTGGTATATAGATGTAGATTACATAGTCATACATACATAGACTCACGCCTGTTTCCCGAAAGGGTAGCTAGAGACTACGGAACGCTACTTGCAACGATCCTGTCATACCTCTTTTGCTTCATTCACACACATGAACTTTCTCATGCATGCTCTTCTGTTTAGGGTACTTCCGACCTGTCCTTTTTCTACATGGATAATATAGTAACACAAATTTAATAAAATTCTAGCGGAAAAGTTAGGAGTGTACTAAAAATATAAGTAAGTTATATCATTATTTTTATTATTTTTGTAAAAAGGTAGAGAAAAATAAAAATTTTACAGCAGTAGATTCATACAAGTACTATCATCGATCGTACAACGATAAAGACACAAAAATTGTTGCCATCTAGCGGAGCACGGTAAAAGTACACACACATTCGACAAGGTACTAACTGAATCGCGCTATTGAAATTAGTCAGGAGCAATGTACTTCCACTTGTACAAATATTGTGGTTTACTGTATTATAATTAAACAAAGTTATCAATTAATAAGTAGTATTAAACTAGTAAGGCAAACACAATTATTATGATGGAAAATTTTTCAGACTCTAAACGCAAAAGTCCACTAATAAATAAATTAATAGAAGATGAAATTAAAAGGAGCAATGTGATTACACCAAAAAAAGTTGTTTCCACGTTCCTTCAAACTATCCGCAGACTAATTTAAAATTTATCAATTACTAAATATTTATAACTTTTACGATACAATTTGTTTTCTAGTTTTCAGAATTTAAGAAGATTATTTTAAATTAAACTCAGGAACGTTTTTAATTTTTAGTCTAATTGCCTTTTCTACCCCAGTTTTTACAAGGCTTAGGTCCAAAATTAGTTCTCTGGGTGATTAATGTTATGTTCTCCATGAGTGTATATTTTAAAATACACAAAATAACCTGAATTCTATTGCAACTAAATCTATAGGAAACGATCACAACTCCACAGAACAATGCCATTTAACTAGGTACCCTCCCAAAAGTAAATATAGTATGATTGACAATCTTAAAAATCATACATAACCTGACCTTGTTAGAAGAAAAATGACAATATTCAGTTGATATAAAATTGAAAACACGTTTATTATTTATTCAACAATCTAATTTTGTTCAAAGTGTACTGCCCTGTGATATTCGAAGCTATTCAAGAAAATACACAAATATTTTGAACACTTTTTGCCAAATGTACAAACTTTTAAATTCAGACACAACTATTTACGAATAAGAAGGACACTTGCATAATATATTAAACACTGGCATTATGCAAGCTAGCGAAAATGCTAAGCATTCGAAATCACTTGAGCTCGGTTGCGTGAATTCCCGTCGGCCCCATCGTTGGTATGGTAGCAATATATTCAAGTTCTTTTGAGAATACGATGCTAAGTTATTTTTAATTGAACTGAGTGCATTTTTGTATACTTTTTGTAAGCTCTCTCCAGTAGATTTTCCTCGCTGAGTAGCTTCTATAGATATTCCTTCCCTAGCCTAAAGCAATGAAATATTTACTCTAGCTCAAATAAAGACTGTTTTTTTTTGTCAGGCTGACTTTTAGTTCGAAATTTCTTATTGAAAGTGATTTTATTGCTTATCTGTTTGTACTGTTTTTTATTAGAGATTCTTTTCATTATATTAGTTTGCTTAGGTCCTTTTTCTTGGATAGACATTATCTTTCTGTTAAATTCAAATTAGCACGAAAGTTTGTAGTATGTTGGTATATGCCAAACTGGCACCTGGAAGGGTATAGAAACTGGTCGTCGGTCTTTATGTTCAAATAATAGATAATTTTCACGTTTGGATAAAAGTGCTTAGTTTTATCATGACTTGCTGCGTGACATGATGCCAAGAAAGAAAATCGCCCTCGGAAAACTATACGGAAGTAAACTAACATTACAAAGAAAAAGTCCATATATAATTAATAACTTACGCGTTCTACTATTTCATACGAAACAACTAATTTCAAACTAACATGAACATGCCACGTTTTCCCGAAATATTTCTTTACAGAGGATGATTGTTTTCCACTATAATACATTTTGCTTGAAGTAATAATCATTAATTTACACCCATTGGCCTTTCGTAGAATTTAGTTTAATTGTTCGCCTAAACTTGTTG
The DNA here is from genome assembly GCA_944739405.2 of Euclidia mi. Classification (NCBI taxonomy): domain Eukaryota; kingdom Metazoa; phylum Arthropoda; class Insecta; order Lepidoptera; family Erebidae; genus Euclidia; species Euclidia mi. Next base: position 10,204,067 of record OX123182.2, read on the forward strand.
TATATTCCCAGAATATTTATGCTGAAGCTGAGATTGTATTTTTCTCTCGTTTTGTAACTTTTCTACGATGCTTCTTTTCTATTCAAATTATTTTCAATAATATTTGTCAATAGAAATTATGTTACGGTAGCGATAGCCTAGTGGAGATATCAATAGACTGTCATGCAGAGCATATCGCGTTCGAATCCACGGCACGCATCACTGAGTTTTCGGAGTTATGTGCGTATTGAATTGTTAATTATCGCTTGTCCCGTGCCTCGGAGAGCACGTTAAGCCACCAGTGTCATGTCATGATGTCGATGTGATGAGACCGTATGTGAATCGGATGTTCGGATGTATGGCGTTCAATTTGTCAGCGAATTGTTCCACGTCTTGCTGGTTCCCCTTCATGATGCAAAAGATATCATCGACATACCTCTTCCATAGCTTCACATTTGATGCCTGCATGTCTATGGATTCCTCGAAGTGCTCCATCCGAAATGGAGGTAGACGGATCGTTACCCTTTCTCGACGTTAAAGTGACAGTGAGAGATAATGGTACCCTTGGACACACTGTATATAGGAAATCGACACACACAGATAGGTATCTTAACGCGAACTCGCACCACCATCCGCGGCATTTGGATTCCGTTGTGTCATCGTTAGTGAACAGAGCGTATGACCTGTGTGACCCTGAACAATTAAATAGTGAACTGTCACATGTTCAGGAGGTACTTAGGCGCAACGGATACAAGAAGAAGATACTCCGTCTGAAGAGGAAAGATCGTAGACCTGAAGTGAGCAGAGTGCCGGCTTACGTGCCGTATCTAAAGGGAGTAACGGACAAGGTTGGAACAGTACTCAAGAAATACTCCATCAAGACTGTATACAGTCCGTTCTCTAAGATAGCACATAATCTGCGTACCCCAAAGGATGTCATTCCTCTCCAAACACCTGGCGTCTACAAAGTCGATTGCAGCTGCGGTAGTTCATATATCGGACAGACTAAGCGTAAAATCGCAGAAAGAGTAAAGGAACATATCGCAGCTGTGAAAAACCGACATATTAATAAGTCGGCTATAGCTGAGCATTTGTTGGAGTCTGGACCAAACCACTGCTGGATAGAACTGCATCAACCACAAGTCTTATCCACCGATCGTCACTATTACTACAGGATAGTACGTGAAGCGGTAGAAATAAAGAAATATAACAATTTCAACCGGGAGGATGGATATAGATTATCGGCTACTTGGAATCCAGTCATCAGCAAATGTAAACACCGCCGCAGTGATAAATCTCAACAGTGTGTAGACGTCATTAGTGTAGTGTGTCGGAGTACCGACAGTGCGAACTTAAATAAAGACCAAGTGAGGGTAGGTGCCGAAACCCGCACTTCCACAAGACGGCGCTGAGCTCTCATCAGTCTCCGCGACCACGCTCGGTGCAAGACGAGCGAAACGTCGAAAACAAATAGGTATTTATACCTTAAATAAATTAATTGTACGCGATTAAGACCCGCAAATTTATTTTGTATGATGTATACAAATCGCGAAAGTTTAAAATCGATTATAACAATCCCTTACTTCGGAGAGCACTATAAGACGTCACTGTCGGTGTCGTCTGTTATGATGATATTCGATAGTCGTTATTGGAGTCAGTGCCTAGACACTGGTCCTAGGAATATTGCTGTCCCATTGGGTTACGAAGGTCTGACAGCATTCGACTTGAAGAAAAGATTATATTCTGTCAAGTCCGGTGAGGCTGGTGAGCGGACCACAGGCTTGAAGTGAAAATGTCTTGGATGCAACTGGAATAACGCATAGACGATGTACTTTGTTAATTCTAGTAATTTGTCATTGCAATTTACCAGCATATATGCGAGACCCTATTGCCTTGCGCTGATATTAGAAATAACAGACTATGCACAATCTTAAACTATGACGCATGTCTCAATATTATTATTATTGTAATAAGTCATTATCATCATCATTGCCCTAGCGTTATCCCGGTTGCATCCAAGACTGGCACGCCTTGGAGCCCGAGGTCCGCTTACTGGTCTAGCCAGATATGACAGAATATCAACTTTTCCACAGAGCGACTGCCGTCTGACCTCCGCAACCCAAAGGGATAGCGATATTCTAGGGTTTAGACAAGTATCAGTTTATTTGAGGGTACTGACTCCCCGTAACGATTGTCAAAGATCTTCATGACAGCCGGGACCGACGGTTTCCAAGGATCGATGCAAGCGATAATTAACAATTTAATACACACTTAGCTTCGAAAAGTCAATGGTGTGCACCATGGATTCGAACCCGATACCCTCAGCATGGCAGGCCGTTGGTATCTCCACTAGGCTATCGCTGTCTGATTTTGACGTTGTGGCATTTACATCAAAGCATGGTAAATGTTTTAGAGCAAAAATCGATGGACCATGTCGGAGGCTTTCAAGTGACCTGAAAATGCCGACAATAGCTTTGTAGAGAATCCACTCATGCAAATCAAAAGAACCAATACAGTTTTACGAATTTCAATCGGGATTTAGATTGGTGTTCTGATCATGGCAAGATGAAATGGTCTTTTTTCCTTCATTACTTGACTCACAAATCATTTCTTATATATATTATATATATATATATATATATATATATATATATATATATATATATGTAGGTATGTTCAACTAACTGAATCAAATGCCTTGTGAAAAAAATCCGCATAAGTCGAATTATTTTACCGTGAAGCTATCACCTAGGTGGAATCTACTTTGTTCACCCAGGTGAATATAGTGGAATTAACTGCGAATACGAGAAGGTATTTGAGTGACTTTGTACTATTACCGCTCCTCGTGTTTCTTCTCCCATCCGATAGGCCGATTAAGCAGTTGTGACTCCTCGGGTGTTGCGCTGCCTTCCCAAACCGAAAGTGCAGTAATAGCAAAAACATGACATAGAAATTTAAACTGTTGTTTTGTGTTAAAGTTCAAATTCCTATATCATGTTTTTACTGTTACTGCACTTTAGGTTTGGGAAGGCATTGTGGGTGTCCATGGGTAGCGGTAAGCGTTTGTCATCATGAGATCCGTCAGTTTGTTTACGGCCTATAACATAAAAAAAACGATTGCAATTATTCTGATTCTCTAATCATGAGAAAATTGTTATCTGTCATGCCATACTTAACTGTAAAATTTTCGTGGGAGGGATGTCAAGCGTAGCATGATGGTTTTAGTATGCAAACCCTAAACGAAGTTAAGAGAAATAGCTCTGCCTGCTTGAGTCGAGCGAAGAGGTAAATTTTCAGAAAATACCTGCTTCTGCAAAGCAGTAATCCTTAGCAAGGAGACGGCAGAGCCGGTGAGAATTCGTCATCACTATTTCCGTAATTGTCAAATTACGGATGGATAGTGCAAATGTTTACCAGATTTTCTGGTGCATTCTATTTATCCGTTACACCGTATGGTTTTTATTCAGTAGGCCCAGATCAGCTCTAAGTATCTGGATCTTTCCAGGTGACCGCGGAAGCGTGGTCGTGGGTTTGAGTTCTGTCAATTTTCGTTTCAAGTCTGAGTGTTCTTAGTGTGTGTTGGTTGAATTACTGTAAAGTCTTTTATGACATTGGATTTATTCCTAGTACGGACGTTACCGTTAATTAGACAGAACTTCAATACTCATTAAAATATCAAATTGTACCAACACACATCCCCAGCAATTACATAGGTACCTATGTATATTTGGTATTACATTCATATTCATTTCACAATAACCGTTCAACTCCATCCGTCCAACTCCACTCCACTCCAGATACAGCAGGTAGTAAGTTATAAACAGAATCACATTAAAAATTTAATCTCAAAACAAACTGTTCTTATTTGCTCGCTCCACGATCCAAAAACTGGCATAAAACTTCTGGTTTCGAAACATTGAACGTACATTCGTAGCGGATCGTAATAATTCAGACGTGAATTATTTAGTTCGTACCCTTAGCACCGGTGTGCGGAAGACTGATGGTTGGTAGTAGCACTGACACACTGGTTTGGTATATAGATGTAGATTACATAGTCATACATACATAGACTCACGCCTGTTTCCCGAAAGGGTAGCTAGAGACTACGGAACGCTACTTGCAACGATCCTGTCATACCTCTTTTGCTTCATTCACACACATGAACTTTCTCATGCATGCTCTTCTGTTTAGGGTACTTCCGACCTGTCCTTTTTCTACATGGATAATATAGTAACACAAATTTAATAAAATTCTAGCGGAAAAGTTAGGAGTGTACTAAAAATATAAGTAAGTTATATCATTATTTTTATTATTTTTGTAAAAAGGTAGAGAAAAATAAAAATTTTACAGCAGTAGATTCATACAAGTACTATCATCGATCGTACAACGATAAAGACACAAAAATTGTTGCCATCTAGCGGAGCACGGTAAAAGTACACACACATTCGACAAGGTACTAACTGAATCGCGCTATTGAAATTAGTCAGGAGCAATGTACTTCCACTTGTACAAATATTGTGGTTTACTGTATTATAATTAAACAAAGTTATCAATTAATAAGTAGTATTAAACTAGTAAGGCAAACACAATTATTATGATGGAAAATTTTTCAGACTCTAAACGCAAAAGTCCACTAATAAATAAATTAATAGAAGATGAAATTAAAAGGAGCAATGTGATTACACCAAAAAAAGTTGTTTCCACGTTCCTTCAAACTATCCGCAGACTAATTTAAAATTTATCAATTACTAAATATTTATAACTTTTACGATACAATTTGTTTTCTAGTTTTCAGAATTTAAGAAGATTATTTTAAATTAAACTCAGGAACGTTTTTAATTTTTAGTCTAATTGCCTTTTCTACCCCAGTTTTTACAAGGCTTAGGTCCAAAATTAGTTCTCTGGGTGATTAATGTTATGTTCTCCATGAGTGTATATTTTAAAATACACAAAATAACCTGAATTCTATTGCAACTAAATCTATAGGAAACGATCACAACTCCACAGAACAATGCCATTTAACTAGGTACCCTCCCAAAAGTAAATATAGTATGATTGACAATCTTAAAAATCATACATAACCTGACCTTGTTAGAAGAAAAATGACAATATTCAGTTGATATAAAATTGAAAACACGTTTATTATTTATTCAACAATCTAATTTTGTTCAAAGTGTACTGCCCTGTGATATTCGAAGCTATTCAAGAAAATACACAAATATTTTGAACACTTTTTGCCAAATGTACAAACTTTTAAATTCAGACACAACTATTTACGAATAAGAAGGACACTTGCATAATATATTAAACACTGGCATTATGCAAGCTAGCGAAAATGCTAAGCATTCGAAATCACTTGAGCTCGGTTGCGTGAATTCCCGTCGGCCCCATCGTTGGTATGGTAGCAATATATTCAAGTTCTTTTGAGAATACGATGCTAAGTTATTTTTAATTGAACTGAGTGCATTTTTGTATACTTTTTGTAAGCTCTCTCCAGTAGATTTTCCTCGCTGAGTAGCTTCTATAGATATTCCTTCCCTAGCCTAAAGCAATGAAATATTTACTCTAGCTCAAATAAAGACTGTTTTTTTTTGTCAGGCTGACTTTTAGTTCGAAATTTCTTATTGAAAGTGATTTTATTGCTTATCTGTTTGTACTGTTTTTTATTAGAGATTCTTTTCATTATATTAGTTTGCTTAGGTCCTTTTTCTTGGATAGACATTATCTTTCTGTTAAATTCAAATTAGCACGAAAGTTTGTAGTATGTTGGTATATGCCAAACTGGCACCTGGAAGGGTATAGAAACTGGTCGTCGGTCTTTATGTTCAAATAATAGATAATTTTCACGTTTGGATAAAAGTGCTTAGTTTTATCATGACTTGCTGCGTGACATGATGCCAAGAAAGAAAATCGCCCTCGGAAAACTATACGGAAGTAAACTAACATTACAAAGAAAAAGTCCATATATAATTAATAACTTACGCGTTCTACTATTTCATACGAAACAACTAATTTCAAACTAACATGAACATGCCACGTTTTCCCGAAATATTTCTTTACAGAGGATGATTGTTTTCCACTATAATACATTTTGCTTGAAGTAATAATCATTAATTTACACCCATTGGCCTTTCGTAGAATTTAGTTTAATTGTTCGCCTAAACTTGTTGTATATTCCCAGAATATTTATGCTGAAGCTGAGATTGTATTTTTCTCTCGTTTTGTAACTTTTCTACGATGCTTCTTTTCTATTCAAATTATTTTCAATAATATTTGTCAATAGAAATTATGTTACGGTAGCGATAGCCTAGTGGAGATATCAATAGACTGTCATGCAGAGCATATCGCGTTCGAATCCACGGCACGCATCACTGAGTTTTCGGAGTTATGTGCGTATTGAATTGTTAATTATCGCTTGTCCCGTGCCTCGGAGAGCACGTTAAGCCACCAGTGTCATGTCATGATGTCGATGTGATGAGACCGTATGTGAATCGGATGTTCGGATGTATGGCGTTCAATTTGTCAGCGAATTGTTCCACGTCTTGCTGGTTCCCCTTCATGATGCAAAAGATATCATCGACATACCTCTTCCATAGCTTCACATTTGATGCCTGCATGTCTATGGATTCCTCGAAGTGCTCCATCCGAAATGGAGGTAGACGGATCGTTACCCTTTCTCGACGTTAAAGTGACAGTGAGAGATAATGGTACCCTTGGACACACTGTATATAGGAAATCGACACACACAGATAGGTATCTTAACGCGAACTCGCACCACCATCCGCGGCATTTGGATTCCGTTGTGTCATCGTTAGTGAACAGAGCGTATGACCTGTGTGACCCTGAACAATTAAATAGTGAACTGTCACATGTTCAGGAGGTACTTAGGCGCAACGGATACAAGAAGAAGATACTCCGTCTGAAGAGGAAAGATCGTAGACCTGAAGTGAGCAGAGTGCCGGCTTACGTGCCGTATCTAAAGGGAGTAACGGACAAGGTTGGAACAGTACTCAAGAAATACTCCATCAAGACTGTATACAGTCCGTTCTCTAAGATAGCACATAATCTGCGTACCCCAAAGGATGTCATTCCTCTCCAAACACCTGGCGTCTACAAAGTCGATTGCAGCTGCGGTAGTTCATATATCGGACAGACTAAGCGTAAAATCGCAGAAAGAGTAAAGGAACATATCGCAGCTGTGAAAAACCGACATATTAATAAGTCGGCTATAGCTGAGCATTTGTTGGAGTCTGGACCAAACCACTGCTGGATAGAACTGCATCAACCACAAGTCTTATCCACCGATCGTCACTATTACTACAGGATAGTACGTGAAGCGGTAGAAATAAAGAAATATAACAATTTCAACCGGGAGGATGGATATAGATTATCGGCTACTTGGAATCCAGTCATCAGCAAATGTAAACACCGCCGCAGTGATAAATCTCAACAGTGTGTAGACGTCATTAGTGTAGTGTGTCGGAGTACCGACAGTGCGAACTTAAATAAAGACCAAGTGAGGGTAGGTGCCGAAACCCGCACTTCCACAAGACGGCGCTGAGCTCTCATCAGTCTCCGCGACCACGCTCGGTGCAAGACGAGCGAAACGTCGAAAACAAATAGGTATTTATACCTTAAATAAATTAATTGTACGCGATTAAGACCCGCAAATTTATTTTGTATGATGTATACAAATCGCGAAAGTTTAAAATCGATTATAACAATCCCTTACTTCGGAGAGCACTATAAGACGTCACTGTCGGTGTCGTCTGTTATGATGATATTCGATAGTCGTTATTGGAGTCAGTGCCTAGACACTGGTCCTAGGAATATTGCTGTCCCATTGGGTTACGAAGGTCTGACAGCATTCGACTTGAAGAAAAGATTATATTCTGTCAAGTCCGGTGAGGCTGGTGAGCGGACCACAGGCTTGAAGTGAAAATGTCTTGGATGCAACTGGAATAACGCATAGACGATGTACTTTGTTAATTCTAGTAATTTGTCATTGCAATTTACCAGCATATATGCGAGACCCTATTGCCTTGCGCTGATATTAGAAATAACAGACTATGCACAATCTTAAACTATGACGCATGTCTCAATATTATTATTATTGTAATAAGTCATTATCATCATCATTGCCCTAGCGTTATCCCGGTTGCATCCAAGACTGGCACGCCTTGGAGCCCGAGGTCCGCTTACTGGTCTAGCCAGATATGACAGAATATCAACTTTTCCACAGAGCGACTGCCGTCTGACCTCCGCAACCCAAAGGGATAGCGATATTCTAGGGTTTAGACAAGTATCAGTTTATTTGAGGGTACTGACTCCCCGTAACGATTGTCAAAGATCTTCATGACAGCCGGGACCGACGGTTTCCAAGGATCGATGCAAGCGATAATTAACAATTTAATACACACTTAGCTTCGAAAAGTCAATGGTGTGCACCATGGATTCGAACCCGATACCCTCAGCATGGCAGGCCGTTGGTATCTCCACTAGGCTATCGCTGTCTGATTTTGACGTTGTGGCATTTACATCAAAGCATGGTAAATGTTTTAGAGCAAAAATCGATGGACCATGTCGGAGGCTTTCAAGTGACCTGAAAATGCCGACAATAGCTTTGTAGAGAATCCACTCATGCAAATCAAAAGAACCAATACAGTTTTACGAATTTCAATCGGGATTTAGATTGGTGTTCTGATCATGGCAAGATGAAATGGTCTTTTTTCCTTCATTACTTGACTCACAAATCATTTCTTAGTTGCCAGAAAAACGTATAGGACGCCAACGGATGGTCTATATTAACAATCTCAATTTTTACAAAAACTATTAACAAAGTCTTCGGAGCTATGTACGTACATATACGAAAGCAAGAAATAAGAAGGCTGTCAGCATAACATAGAAACGATAAAATTGCCAACTCCTTATTCGCGTACACTTAATACATGCTATTCGCGTACACTTAATCTTCTTCTTAGCGTGTCGATGGCAATCTAAATTGTGCCAGCCCAGAACTTAGCTACGAGTATGGCATTTTCAGTAGCGTCCATAAGTTCCTGTAGCGTGCAGGTATTAGGGCACGCAGGACAAGATATTAAGTGTCCCATTGTTTGTGGGACGGCACCACACTTGCACTCCAGATGGGTGTTATCTGTAAATCCCCACCTAAGCAGGTTTTCTTTGCTTCGGCCAACCTGTGTCCTAAGTCTATTTAAAGACTTCCAGGTCAGCCAAGGCAGCTCATGTCCAGGTGGTGGATTTTCAGCAAGCGGGACGAATGGAGTGGGTAGGTAAGCACTTTCCCGCCACAGTCTACGCCTTGCCTGTGTTCGCTCTTCATTGAGTGGAGGGACACACCTTAGAAAGCTATTGCGGCTTTTCAGTCTTTGCGGCACCAAGGTGTTGTTGTGCAAAGGGTGTCGTGAATCTCTTTCCATTCTCGTTCTTTCGCTGGCGCTTGCCACAGCTCTGCGAACCTCTGGTGGCGCTATTCCTGCCAGTGGATACAGCATTGGTACACTTAATACATGCTAATTATTGAGAAGCTATAAGTCTAAGCGTAACTTTTGTGCATTAAATTGTCGTGCAAACGTTTATTATTGAAATAATGCCTGCATTTTGCCGAACTTGTGACCTACTTGTTGCATTCAGCCACTAATGGTCTCAAGTTGAACTGTTCTACGTCTTAAGGCACGCTAATCTCTTTCAACCGCAACGTCCTTAATCAAAAGGCTGAACTGACGCGAGGAATGCATTCTTCAAATACTATTGCGAACGCTTTGCGGACATTTTGCATTTGTTGGCTCTCTATCTGAAGAAAATGCAAAGTGGCTGCTCTTTTATTATTTTAGATCAATCTGTAAGTATATTCTTAACGTTAAATATATTTTATTCTCTTGCAAAAATTATAAAATCTGTACAAACTATCTTCATACACACTTAAAAATAAATGTGTTTACTTAAAAATACCTATCAGAAAACTAGAATTTATTTAAAAAAATAAGAAACGTCCTATTTGTTGTAATTGAAAAAATCGCCTTACCAATATGCTACGCCTTTTTATCAAACGACACAAATTATGACAATTCATCGGAGGATGAATGATGCTAGGAGGATTTCTAGCGTTATTTATCCCAGTCAGAACCCGAGGTCCGCTTTCTAGTCTAACCGGATTTGACTGAATATTAGCTTTTCTACAGAGCGACTGCCTGTCTAACCTCCGCAACCCAAAGGAATAGCTATATTCCATTGTTAAGTTTAGTGTCAGTTTACTCATAGGAACTGACTCCCTATAATGACTGTCATAGATCTTTATGACAACCGGGACCGACGGCTTAACGTGCTCTCCTAGACATACATAAATTATCGCTTGCGCCGTGCAAGCGATAATTTACAATTCAATATGCACATAACTCCGAAAAGCCATTGGTGCACCCTCTGCATGGCAGTCTGTTGGTATCTCCACTAGGCTATCGCTTCTCGATGAAAACTAATTTGAATTACACTGTTTAAGGATTTAATTTTAGTAATTTCAGTTTTTCTAGTTATTACTTAAACTGAAATGTAATTTTTCACTGCAATAAGCAGAACACGTTTGTACACATAAATTGATGAAAATTTAAAGCTTATAGAGCTTATAGACCTGTACCTTAATCGTAACAATTGTACAAAATAAATAAACAATTACAGAATATATTACCAAGTTGACTTTTATTTCAAACTAGCTTTTGCCCGCGGCTTCGCTCACGTTAAATTCGGGGTAACACAAAACTCCTTCATCGTCCGATAGTAATTTTCATTTTAATTCTAGTCATAGGGACTGATAAGAAATATGATCGCAAGAAGTATTTAAAACATTTCTGTAAACAGTAATTTTAGAGTTCCGTAGTCAAAAATGGCTAAACACAGAATCCTTATAGACGCGCTATGTCCGTCAGTCCGTATGTCACAGCCACTTTATGCCGAAACTATTCAGTTTACACATTTGAAAAATGGTAGGTAGACGTATTCTGTGAACCACCAAAACTACTTTAGTACTTGTATATATTTTGTGCCAAAACCAAAAAATATTGAATATTAAGGATATATATAAGATAATAACTACTTTTATACTATTGATACACGATTTGTACACATAATATTAAAAATTATGTAACGGGTCTGAATCGTGTTAATAAACGATGAAATACCTTTCTATTTGTCCCGACGTTTCGGCATGGGTTACACCAGCCGTGGTCACGGGATGACTGATGTTCGTCAGCGCTGCATCCGAGAAGTGCGGGTTTTGGAACCTACCCTCACTTGGTCTTCACAATTATTAACATTATTATGTTCGGAACTGTCGGTATTTTGACACACAACACTAATGGTATCTTTACACTGGCGCGTAATATCACCTCGTCGGTGGCTACATTTGCTGATGACAGGATTCCAAGATGTAGATAAACGGTAACCCGGTTGAAATTTGCGTGCTTTTTGATTTCAAACGCTTCCCGTGCTATTCTTGAAAAATAGTGACGGTCTGTGGAGAGAACCTGGGGCCGATGTAGCTCAATCCAGTGATTGGATCCTGACTAGTGTTGTAAAAATACCGTATAATACCAAAAGGCTATGTATTAAACCGGTATTTTATTATAACTTACGGTATTATTGGTATTTTATGTATTTTATATTCTGATTCAGTTTATAAGACCCTGCGATATTGCGACGAGTTCTAGTTTAAAACATTAAATATATTTTAAGTTTCAATTGTATTCTTTGTTTTAGAATTACTAGGTAATTAATAATTTTGGAATTTTAACTTTTGGAAAAATTCATTGCAAAGCCCGAAATTCGTATCGTCGAAACACGTAGATAAATCACGTGTTTCTAAATTGGTCTCGATTTACACAAATCTTGGTGTTCCTGACAGCACATTCGAAGTTAAAGAAAGTGGTGATGAAGATGATTTTGCTGAAAGTATGTTGCTAGAATGCATTACTGCGTCGTCATCTACCGAGAACGTAGCAACACAAGAGGATTTAGATATGGAGGTAGAAGATCCTCTAAATCTCGGGTTTTCGAACTAGGAAAACAAAAGGCGTGGGCCATGTCTGTGCTTTTCTTATGGATCTTGTATTAAGGTTCGGGCTTTACGTGTCTCCACGCAGAGAGGAACATAATGTAATTTAGAATAAATAGAGAGATGATTCAAATAACTTTAAGGACCCCTTTGCTCTAACGTACCTTAAAATGTTACGTGTTTTTCTTTAAATCATATTTTGACCTTGTTTTTATGGTAATATTGTTGTAGCTAATAGTAATTATGGGTCGGGTTTCGAAACGCGTCGCCCGAATTTGAGGGTATTGGTAGTGTAGGGGGCTTAAGGGAGTTAGTTTTAATCCCCTAAAAGTAATTTTGGCTGCCGGAGTTGCGTCTAAATATTTTTAAACAATTTCCGAAACCTCTTCATTCAAATATGAAAAATGGAACGGAATTTTAGGTTTTATGTGAAAGTAACTAAATAGGTTGTGTTAGGTTCTATTTTGACCCCCCTTGAACCCGAAAATAGGAGCCCTGCTAAGCAGGGCTCCGTTAAACTCAGTTTATTAAACTAGTGGAATCAATAAAAGCGATATTTAGGTTTTATGTGAAAAACGTGAAACAAAACGCAACCGCGATGGCGGTTGCATTTCGTTTCCTGATCAATTATGAACTATATTGACAGCTAATGTCAAATTTGTGCCTCATTGCTTTCGAGTACCTAGGGTTAGGTGCGACTGTAATAAGTAACTAAATAGGTTATGTTAGGTTCTCTTTTGACCCTTAATCCGAAAATAGGGGTATCGGGTTGGAAAATCCTCATGGAGTCCCTCCGCCCTGGGGGAAGGACGAAGGGGACTGTCAGACTCTTACTGACTAAAATCCAACCCGTGTTCCTCACCCGTGTGTCGGAGGGTCGGGTATCGCTGAAGCATTCCTCGCTACCCCCCGACGGGTATTGGCCCGCCAGATGGTCAGGCGGGCCCCGAACAAAACCCCCTTGGCGGCGGATGAAGGTGTTGGGCTCCGCCGCCAAAACACTCAGCGGCCGCAGAGGATAGGGAGGACGGCAACGCAACACCGCATCTCCTCTTCCTCTGCGGCCCCACCGCGACGCAACGATGTTGCGCCCTCATTTGGTCGCTGGAGATAGGGCGCGCGGCAACGTAACACCGACACGCCTCTCCTCCCGCGACCGCACCCGACTGCGAGGGACAGAAGAACTGTCCCTCGCACCCGCCCCTTTGGACGCATCCTGCGCAGGCCTCCGTCAAGCCCACGCGGAGCGTCCCCTCCTGGATCCCTCTTAGCTTCACCGCGGGTCACCAATCCTCGGTTACTGAGCCCCCCCACCATGACAAGGTGGAGATCCTACGGGGGGGGGGGGGGGGTGCGAAGCAGGGCTCCTCCAACCTTAGTTTATTAAACTAGTGTGAAGAATGTGGAAGTTGGCAATGCCATACGACACACCGATGTCTGGAGTTTTTTTTTTTCAGAGGAAACCAGGTATTTTCGGCAAGTGAAAATGGTGAGGGGTGGTTTCGAGACCTCCCCCTCTAATCACTCACAACCCCTAAAAACGGCACCGTATTTCGAATCCTTAACCGTAATTATTAATATTACAAACTTAAAATATAATTTCTTGCTTTATTCCTGTGCAATTCTACCGTATTCAGTATTTTTAATGATTTCTATGATCATTTACTTCAAAAATATAGAAGAATTGATTTATACATAAAATACCGTAGTAAATGGTATAATACCGTATTATACGGTATTTTTCGTTTTTGGTTCTCATACACTAACAACTTTGTACACAGTTATGCAATAAATATATCTTTATCTTTTATCTTTATCTTTATACATTTCAGTACAAATGGTATAATACCGCACTTACATCTCTAATCCTGACTCCAACAAATGCTCAGCTATGGCCGACTTGGTGGTTTGTCGGTTTTTGACGGCCGTGATGTGTTCCTTAACTCGTTCGGCGATGGTCCTTTTTGTTTGCCTTATGTATGAACTACCACAGCTGCAATCCACCTTGTACACGCCTGGTGTTTGAAAAGGGATGACATCCTTTGGAGTACGTACATCCTTAGATAGTGAGCTCACACATGTTTGGGAGGTACTAAAGCAAAACGGTTACAAACACAATATGCGAGGTTCAAGGAAAAGGTCGAGACTGACTGAAGTGAACAGAGCGCCAGCGTTCATGCCCTACATAAAAGGAGTAACGGATAAAGTTGGAACAGTACTACAAAAATACTCCATTAAGACTGTATTTAGTCCGTACTCCAAAGTAGCAAATTGTCTGCGTACTCCAAAGGATGTCATCCCTTTTCAAACACCAGGCGTGTACAAGGTGGATTGCAGCTGTGGTAGTTCCTACATCGGGCAAACAAAAAGGACCATCGCCGAACGAGTTAAGGAACACATCACGGCCGTCAAAAACCGACAAACCACCAAGTCGGCCATAGCTGAGCATTTGTTGAAGACAGGATCCAATCACTGGATTGAGCTACATTGGCCCCAGGTTCTCTCCACAGACCGTCACTATTTTTCAAGAATAGCACGGGAAGCGGTTGAAATCAAAAAGCACGCAAATTTCAACCGGGAGGATGGTTACCGTTTATCTACATCTTGGAATCCTGTCATCAGCAAATGTAGACACCGACGAGGTGATATTACGCGCCAGTGTAAAGATACCATTAGTGTTGTGTGTCGAAGTACCGACAGTTCCGAACATAATAATGTTAATAATTGTGAAGACCAAGTGAGGGTAGGTTCCAAAACCCGCACTTCTCGGAGGCGGCGCTGACGAACATCAGTCATCCCGTGACCACGGCTGGTGTAACCCATGCCGAAACGTCGGGACAAATAGAAAGGTATTTCATCTTTCTTTTCGTTTATTAACACGATTCAGACCCGTTACATAATTTTTAATATATATAAGATAATTTCTTTATACATGGAACTGATGTGGAAAATGGGTCATTAAAAATTACTTTGAGGTTCCTAAAACCATTGTTTCTCAAATTCAATCGTTTGAAAGGTCCCTCTAACTTTTAAAGTAAGAGAGTGACAAATCTATAAAAAAATATATGCTGTAGATCGTTATAAAAACTTCCGACGAAAATTGATTTGAACGATATGTAGTCAGCAGTTTTTGAAATAAAGCACATCTTAAAAACTGCAAATATAGTTTTGTCGTTTATACAAATATTATACTACTATAGTTAGTCGAAGATAATGGCTATGGTAAGTGGATACCTGCACTACGAAACCCTTCATGAGCGAGTCTGACTCGCAATAGCGAATAGCTTTTATAATGTTTCATCCTTGGTGTTACTTGTAGCAGTTTGCCATTACAAAGCTTTAGTGCATTAAGATTCCGCATTAACAGGACTGGAACTCCAACGTTCGGTCTCAAGTTGCGTGAAAGTACTCCTGATAATTGTAAGGAGTTCAGAAACTTGGTCAGAATTCATGATATTATCTACCAAAAGGTGCTCAACAACATCACTTTGCATACAGTCAAATGTCAAAGCCATGGTCTGCTATATCTCTAGACACACTTTTGCATTTATGAGTAGAGAATATATGTTCAGCCGGTTTAGCGTGAAATCGGTAGATACATACATAGGTACACATTTTCGCATTTATACCTGATATTAGTAGGGATTAACCAAAGCTGTTACAATAATTATTAGTTTATATATGTAAGCGAACGAAGTAATGACAGTGCACCATAGGACAATGTATAATGTGACAGTACTGACAGATATACGATAGCCCATATAACGCAAGCGTTCTTACTGTCAATAGGTAGTAGATTTGTCCCTACAAACTTCGACCCTCTTTAAAATCCCTCCCAGATTATTTTTTGCAGCTAATTATCCTATGTGTTTTTCCTGGTTCTGAGCTATCTCCCTACCAATTTTCAGCCAAACCGGTTATGCCGTTCTTGAGTTATAAATAGTGTAACTAACGCGACTTTCTTTTATATATATGTATAGATTATATAGTACATATCATTAGAGAATTTCTTAATTTTTTTTTATAGACTGTATTCCCTAAGGGGTAGGCAGATGTGTAATATTACACCCACATTTCGCCTTGAATTTTTAGGTTCCACGTAATAGGGGGTGAGTCTATTGCCTAATTTCAAAAAAAAACATTTCTGTAAACAGTATTACACAACATTTTCTGTTTTACCACCTTCACATAGAACATGTAAATTATTTTTACCGCTTACTTGTGAACATGCCACATATAACTGACCATGTGAAAAACAACTTGTTCGGGAGTCGATTCCAGCTGTTTCAAGTCTGTCCCTGCGATTTATTTAGAAAATACACACAGGGCTACGAATATCCAGCCCTGCCGAAAGTAAGATAGCCCCGTTGAGTTACTCAAGAGGTATCTGAATTCAGGCCTCAGTCTCCCACCCACGGATTCCCACGTACGTGAGGTGTGGGAATTTGAGTATAATGTCACCTGTATAAGTACAGAACACGATCGAACGAAAGAAACAGACAGACAGATAAATTCTAAAAATTATCAAGTATTGCTTTTTAGCATTTTTCTAGATTTTTAGCTAATTTTCGTCAAAATATTTTTAATGTACCTACAGACTTTTTCACCTCTACAGTTTTATTATAGTATAGATAGTTGTAATAAATTTTGACACAGAGAGGTTTTCTTTATGAAAGTGCCGAATACGATACTCTATTATTTTTTTAATAACAGAAAGATACCCGACACATAATTATTGTCTTTTTTGCAAGAAACATTAATTTTGCTAGAAAATGATTTGAAAATAGTGACATCTATCTATCGGTCGGTAAATAGCCATAAAACACTTTGAAGGTTTCTATTTAGACTAACTATACTTTTACTAACAAACTTATAATGATCATAGATGGCACCACATATATAACCAATTTAGGATGATCCCTGTTTTGTTTGGGACTACGTACAAAGGAGAGGTCAAGCTGTACACCTAAAACCACTCAACCGATTGTGATGTAACATATACTGTTTTATAGGTTTGAGTATCCTTTGTACATGAGTGTAAGTTTTATTGAAATCAATTTCGCCATTTAAGAAATCTTTAGCAATATAGGGAAAGACGTTGGACAGACAGACAGACATAAATTCTAAAAATGATCAAGTATTGCTTTTTAGCATTTTCCTTGATTTTTTAGCTAATTTTCGTCAAAATATCTGTAATGTACATACTTTTTTACCTCTACAGTTTTATTATAGTATAGATATAATTGCAACAAAACGTATGTAAACAGTCAGGCTATTACATAAAATAAACACAAAAACGTTCAAGTAAAGCCCAAATGCGTAACATTTCTCATTCCATAAAGTATAAACGTTATTTTTTACAGAATGTTTTCACCTGTGTTAAGGTGCCTTTTGAATATGCCTCTAGGAAATATTCTGAAACGAGGTCAAAATGAGAGCCGGCGAGTGCAATTCAACAGCTTTATAAAACTGTGCCGTTAATCTGAGTGATGTATTCTATATATTTACGTTGTGTAATCAGGTGTAATGTACATTAAATGGTCGACGTTCGGTTGGATTCATTATTTTTTGTAATTGATTTCATGTATGCAAATACTCTCATCAATATTGCCCGTACTGTTTTGTGCGGTGCTAACCTTTTCACCTGTTGTTAAATTTCTTTAACATAGTAGGTGTGATAAGAGCCTTCACTATCAAAACTTTTTGACAGAAAATATTGGCAGAAGTTGTTTAACTCAGCAATGTAGCCCCGTGATATTCGGGAGTGACAACAAAAACAATCCTTTAAGACCAACATCACCGTTAATATTAAAATAGTCACTGTGATTTTCAAATAAATAAGTAAAATAAAAAAATGGAACCAAAGATTGAACTTGCGACTACGAAATACTATGACGTCGGTTTTCAACTAAGCTATTCTACGCTATTATGGTAGACAGAGTACTGATCACTTTAAGCGAATATTCAAATATCAAACTAAATAATTTATTATACTTATCAAACAGCAGACCACTTATCCTAATAATAGTTAATAACGTTTATTTTGTCCACAGACAGAAACCCGGGCATTCAACGCTACGGGGGTTCTGATCACAAACAGCTCCTGCGATCCTCGGTCGTGCGTCATCATCGTCAGACCAGAGCGAGGAACTGCCAAGTATACCTGTGAGGTATCCAGTGAAGGACCGAGGTTCGCGGTGGACAAGCGCTCGGCCAACATGACGCTAGCTGGTACGTTCATATTTCTCAAACCTGAACGAGGAACTTCCAAGTATATCTGTGAGGAGTCCAGTGAAGGACCGAGGTTCGCGGTGGACAAGTGCTCGGCCAACATGACGCTAGCTGGTAAGTTCATATTTCACAGACCTGAACGAGGAACTGCCAAGTATACCTGCGAAGTGTCCAGTGAAGGACCGAGGTTCGCGGTGGACAAGCGCTCGGCCAACATGACGCTAGCTGGTAAGTTCATATTTCTCAGACCTGAACGAGGAATTTCCAAGTATATCTGTGAGGAGTCCAGTGAAGGACCGTGGTTCGCGGTGGACAAGTGCTCGGCCAACATGACGCTAGCTGGTAAGTTCATATTTCTCAGACCTGAACGAGGAACTGCCAAGTATACCTGCGAAGTGTCCAGTGAAGGATCGAGGTTCGCGGTGGACAAGCGCTCGGCCAACATGACGCTAACTGGTAAGTTCATATTTCTCAGACCTGAACGAGGAATTTCCAAGTATATCTGTGAGGAGTCCAGTGAAGGACCGAGGTTCGCGGTGGACAAGTGCTCGGCCAACATGACGCTAGCTGGTAAGTTCATATTTCTCAGACCTGAACGAGGAACTGCCAAGTATACCTGCGAAGTGTCCAGTGAAGGACCGAGGTTCGCGGTGGACAAGCGCTCGGCCAACATGACGCTAGCTGGTAAGTTCATATTTCTCAGACCTGAACGAGGAACTGTCAAGTATATCTGTGAAGTGTCCAGTGAAGGACCGAGGTTCGCGGTGGACAAGCGCTCGGCCAACATGACGCTAGCTGGTAAGTTCATATTTCTCAGACGTGAACGAGGAACTGCCAAGTATATCTGTGAAGTGTCCAGTGAAGGAACGAGGCTCGCGGTGGACAAGCGCTCGGCCAACATGACGCTAGCTGGTAAGTTCATATTTCTCAGACGTGAACGAGGAACTGCCAAGTATATCTGTGAAGTGTCCAGTGAAGGAACGAGGCTCGCGGTGGACAAGCGCTCGGCCAACATGACGCTAGCTGGTAAGTTCATATTTCCTAGACCTACACGAGGAACTGCCAAGTACACCTGTGACGTGTCC
Organism: Euclidia mi; assembly: GCA_944739405.2. Taxonomy (NCBI): domain Eukaryota; kingdom Metazoa; phylum Arthropoda; class Insecta; order Lepidoptera; family Erebidae; genus Euclidia; species Euclidia mi. The sequence continues at coordinate 10,223,426 of OX123182.2, forward strand.
AGTGAGGGACCGAGGTTCGCGGTGAATAAGTGCTTAGCCAACATGACGCTAGCTGGTAAGTTCATATTTAGGTAATATGGTATTTGTAGTGTAAACTAAACCTAGTGTAGGACGCCCTCCAATTAAGTACTTTTTGCAAGTACGTTATTTCTAAAACTATATCGATGGAACTGCTATCCCATGGTAATTAGGATTTACAACAAGTTACCTGAACCTATAAAATTTTACCCAAAAAGATATTTACAGTTAGGTTAAAAAACTGGTTGTTGGAAAAAGCTTTTTATTCAGTAAGCGAATATATGGATGCCAAATTTTAAATTGTCATTTTATTTATTTATTTTTTATTTTTTTGTTAGACAGTAAGTTACTATGTGCCTTACTTACTCACTTTGCATGCTGTTAAACGACCAGATATGTGGTTCATATAAATTATAATATTGTAACATCTGATTTTATAACCATATTTGATGCAATAAATAAATATTTCATATTTCATATAACAAAAATATTTATTTCCACGACATGGGCACTGGACTACACAGCAGGGTTAGGCCTTCCCGCAAGTTGAACTGACGATCTTGTTGCGATCATGAGATACTGTTGTTGGAAAAGGCTGAGAATCGGTCTGATGGACAGCCTGTTTAGCATTAGACGTCTGTATAAACTTATAATGATAATGATGAAAAATTTATGTTTATGTCGTAATTGGATTTAGCATTAAATCGGATCCAGAAAACAGAGCTTACGAATTGGGCTACATAAAGGCATTTTAATATGACTAATAAGATAGAAAGCGTTAAACTGGTATGTGACGTAAGTTGTCCCAATTTTTTTACGGGGCAAGATTGAACTTTTAACTTAAATGGCAAAAATTTCGATGATCATGAGTAGCTTTTATATCGAAATACATCACAATGTCAAACTCAAGTGTTAATCTCTACCAATATTATAAAGGCAAAGTGTATACGTATGTAATGTTCTGATTTCAAATCGTAACGGTGAATTTGAATAATTTAATTTATAACCATTGTTCCATTATGAAATAAAACCTTTCTATTTAGTTCTATTCTTAATATTTATTATTATTTTATTTTACAGTATTATCAGAATACGACCCTTTAATCACGGGGTTGCCAACATTAGTGCAAGTGGAAGAAAACGCGTTAGTGAACTGCACGTCAGATTATTCACTACCAGCGGCCACCATAGACTGGTTTGTGGATTCTGAACCCCAAGAGGTAAGACATGTTTGAATATACCTACCGTATAAAATATTAAACAAAACATGTTATACTCTCGCGATTAGCACTAAGTACAATAAAAATAAAGGTTTATTCAATATATAAGGTTAGTCAACACAAAACATGTGTGAAGATGGTGTTATAAACTATAATATTTAGTCCACGGCTGTAGGTCGCAAAATTATTTGACAATAAAGGTGACATATTTGCCCTGACATTTCAGCATGGGTTACACTAGACTTAATTAGGGCATTAATCATCTATTGGTCACTATTTTACCTTTATTTTCAAATATTTAGACTCGATATAGACTCGAAAAATAATAATTACGGTAAGATAAGCAGTTAACATAGAATACGAGCTTTGACGCTCGTGTTGTCCGTCCCGAGGTAGAGTGCGCTGACTTAAAACCCGTAGCAAATTTAATAAGAAGTATACTCAAGGCGTTCGAAAATAATTCATTCAGCCACTTACCTTTAAAGCTTATTGGTAAACAACGAAGATATTAAATAACTTATCGACTATGAAGATGCCCTCTACTTCATTTATAAATTTTCCATTAATTTTTATATAATAGCGACGTAAAAATAAGCGGTAAAATATCCAAGAGATATCAATGAACCATTTCACCACAATATAAAATATTTTTTTTAGGATGTATTTTTAAGACAAGCTCTGGAACCCCTGGTATGGTCTATTTATGTAAATAGGCAAATCATACGCAAACACCCGGACGCGGCACAAATACCTGCAGGCGTTATAAATATTTGTGTTTCGTAGAGTTGTGTAGAAAGTTCTACCGTTGTACATATATCGGGCTTGTACGGTTTTGGATATCGGTTATGTTGTTTTATTTGGCTGGTTAATTTCATAATATACTTGGAAATATATTTTTGAATGGACGTGAAATTAATTTTGATGTGGTTCTTGGCTCACTCATTAAGTAAAAAAGTGTTGTCCTGGTTTGTCAGCAAAAGCAAGCTTATAATAATTTGATGTTAAAGATTGTGTCGTGTATTTTTATTAGCTATCTCACGATGTATGTATGGATTTGTGTACTTTTTATATAATTTTTTTTATATAATATTTTAATTAAAAATATCTTATGAACTACTGTCCTACATGGATTTCTTAAAGGCCGCTTCACGACCAGTAACCTAGTGACATTTATCGATTAAACAACAGCAAGTATAGATGCAGGTAGTCAAGTAGATGCAGTATTTACTGATTACAATAAATACTTTGACCACATAGATCATAATAATATACTAATGAAGGAACTTTTAGCGGCCGGAATTCATGGTAACCTGTTCCAGTGGTTTACTTCCTATGTTGATAATCATTCCCAAGCTGTAGCATTGGATGGTTACGTGTCGAAATGGAATACTGTTCCCTCGGGAATTCCCCAGGGCTCGTTACTCGGGCCATTATTATTTAATTTATTTATTAATGACGTCATCGATTGTTTCACTAAAGCAAATATATTACTTTATGCAGCAGACATGAAGATTTTTACTAAAATTTGTACATTAAAAGCCATAAATGACTGTATAGATCTGCGACATGATTTGGATAAGTTTGAGAACTATTGCAGAATTAATCACTTAGATCATCATGTCCCTAAATGTCACTGTATCAGTTTTACGAGGAAACAGAGTTATAATATAATCATATTCGACTATAAACTAAAAGGAGTCAAATTAAAACGGGTAGACGAGGTCCGAGATCTCGGTGTCATTCACTACGCCAAACTAACATATGAGTCACATATTGACACCATTGCTAAAAAGGCTAATAAAGCTTCAGGCTTTGTAAAGAGAACGTGTTCGTATTTTATAAGTGTACAAAATATTAAAAATTATTTATTGTGCATTTATTTTGTGCGCAGTATCTTAGAGTATTCTTGTCAAGTTTGGAATCCACAATATGAGGTGCATATAAATATATTGGAAGTTATACAGCGCAAATTTATGAGATTCATTAAATACAAGTGCAATATTTTTGATGTCTGTTACGCAGCTAGATGTAAGAGATACCATATTCTTCCATTAAAGGAAAGAAGAAAAATAGCTATCGCACTATTATCAAAAATAGCGCAATCAAAAGTTGACTCCCCCCACTTACTGTCTAAGATAATCCTTCAGGTTCTACACGATCAGTATGGCGTTATCACCCTCTGCATGTATCCTATAGTACGACAAAAAATAGGCAAAATTCTTTTTTTCCAAGAAAAGCAAACTGTGTCAATAGATTAACCGACTATCCTGAGCTTGATTTTTATAAATTTAATACAAGTATAGCTACTACTAAGCGTGTTCTTTCTAAACAATGATTCGACTCTGTGCTCTAACTTTGGGTTAAAGCATACCTATCTTCTATACACATTATAAAACAAAGTCCCCCGCCGCGTCTGTCTGTCTGTCTGTTCGCTCAAAACTCGAAAAGTACTGGACAATTTTATATAGTTTTGAATTGGAATGGGGAATACAAAAACACTATCTATTTCGTGATCAAAGATGGTGGATGGGATTTTTTTTTTAAATCAATATGTGTATCGTCTCCGATGTTTAAAGGGATGGGGAATCCAAACACAACATCTATTTCGTGATTCAAGATGGTGGATGGGAAATCAAAGATGGCGGATGGGAAAATTTAAAAAATCAATATGGGTATCATCTCCGATATTTTAAGGAATGGGGAATTCAATATTATATAAAACTCTATGTTTGTTTGTTCATCATTTATAGACTCTGAAATGATAAGAGATTAAGCGCTTAGTCAATGGTAACTTTGGAAAAGGGGCTTGGAAGAAAGAGACTTAAATAAAAACCCTTAAAAAGGCGATACGGAGTTCGCTGGGTCAGCTAGTAGATTATAAATCATAACAGCACGTGGGCTACCTTTTTCCACATTAACCGAACTCAGGCGGGTGAAGCTGCGGGCGAAGTTCAGTTCGATATAAAATGTAATGTTAATTATAAATCTGTTGTCCCATACTCTGCAGTAAGAACATTCTAGTACGAACTTCCGATTGGCATGGAAAGAATTTAGTTAATTTGAACTTGACAGAATCAAGAGCGATCACTACAAAGAGAGCAACAGCACGTATTCCAAAGTAATTTAGGCGACTACGTTAAGAACTGGATGGTGCTTCACGTCTGGGCAATTTTTTTTATAGCACAGGAGCTGGCAAGTGGTATAATTCTCACACTTTTGGAAAGATTCTCACAAAAAATGTGTAGAACCAAGCAGGATCATATTTAAATTATATTTTTTTGACGTTTTTATATATTTTATAATAGAAATCTCACAACGATAGCAGATTTAAATTTTATTTACTGCGTAAGAGAAATTTTGTGACATAACTTAAAAATTGCTCTCCAATGTTATTTATTTTACCGTCTTACTAGTTTTTAGGGTTCCGTACCTAAAAGGTAAAAAAGGGACCTTATTACTAAGCCTCCGCTGTCTGTCTGTCCGTCTGTCTGTCTTTCACCAGGCTGAATCTCATAAACCATAATAGCTAGAAAACTGAAATTTTCACAAATTATGTATTTCGGTTGTCGCTATAACAACAAATACTAAAAATAAAAATAAAATATACTAAGGGGATAATATTCATATTATTATTTAAAAAATACGAAAAAAAAACATGTTTTTTTCGTATTTTTTGCTCAAAATTACTATCTGTAACAGGTAGACGCTTTAAATTTTCACAGAATATGAGGTTGTATATTACCTTCCAAAATAAATAATTAAATAAAAAAAAAGTTTATAATAAAGGGGGCTCCCATACAACAAACGTAATTTGTAAGCAATTTGTTACTCGATCTTAATAAATAGGTAGAAACTTACATTACTTCGTTGTATATATACAACGAACGTGATTTTCTTTTATAGATAATGGTACGAAACCCTTCGTGCGCGAGTCCGACTCGCACTTGCACAATTTTTCTTTAATAATGTCATTAACAAGCTTGTTAGTTGGACACACACTCACATGAAAAAAAAGAAGAAGGAGACCAAGCTTTTTATCGACAAAGTCTTCTAATTACAACTGAAAATAAGGTTTCCTTTGTGTCATATTCTGTGGATATAATAATATCGCATGGGACGTGAATAAGTCGCCCACAAATGAAACTATTATTTATTTCAATTACGCAATTTCATTGCTTTTAGTAACAGCCAAACGGTCATTATAAGAAATTGCGTAGATTGCACGACTATTGGTCGTAAATTCCCTTATCTTTAAAGCGCAAAGTCCAGACGGTTAATAAAAATAATCAATCAATCAGCCTATCGCAGTCCACTGCTGGACATAGGCCTCTCCCAACACGCGCCATAGTACACGGTGCTCAGACTTCCGCATCCAGTCTGTCCCAGCCACCTTTTTCAGGTCGTCGATCCACCTAGCTGGGGGCCGCCCTACCTTACGCTTGCCGAGACGTGGTCTCCACTCTAGGATATGCTTGCTCCATCGGCCATCAGTCCTTCTACAGATATGGCAAACCCACTGCCACTTGAGTCTACTGATTCTGTGAGCTATGTCAGTAACTTTGGTTCTTTGTCGGATAACTTCGTTTCGGATTTTATCCTTCAAAGAGACGCCAAGCATAGCCCGTTCCATAGCTCGCTGCGTGACTTTTAGTTTGTGGACTAGTCCCACTGTGAGTGTCCACGTCTCGGCACCGTACGTCATAACAGGTAGGACGCATTGGTTGAAGACTTTGGTCTTCAGGCATTGCGGTAGGGGCGAAGAGAAAACTCGACGTAGCTTGCCAAACGCTGCCCAACCCAACTAGACACTGCGGTCGATTTCTTTTTCGAAGTTGTTTCTACCAAGCTGGACTACTTGCCCAAGGTAGACATACTCTTGAACAACTTCGAGCATCGATCCGTCGACATAAACCGGTCCCGGCACAATGTGTTCGTTGAACATAATCTTGGTTTTATCCAAGTTCATGCCGAGACCGACCCGTCGAGAGGCTCCATTTAGGCTGTGCAGCATCTCGCTCAGCTCTGCCAGGCTCTCTGCCACGATGACGATATCGTCGGCAAACCGAAGGTGGGATATGTACTCGCCATTAATGTTTATGCCCCGTCCAGTCCAGTCCAGCCTCTTAAAGACGTCTTCGAGTGCGTTGGTGAAGAGCTAAGGGGATATTACATCCCCCTGCCTCACCCCTCTACGCAACTCAATGGGGCTGGTTTTACTGTCCTGGAGCTGGACGGTCATATTGGCCGTGTCGTACAAACATCTCAACACCTCGATGTAGCGCCAATCGATGCGACACCCCTGCAGAGCATCCAGAACCACCCAGGTTTCGATGGAGTCGAAGGCTTTCTCGTAGTCCACGAAAGCCATACACAGCGGCTGATTGTATTCGTTGGTCTTCTGTACAATCTGCCGAACAGTACGGATGTGGTCTACGGTGCTGTAGCCTTTTCGAAACCCGGCTTGTTCCGGTGGCTGGAAATCGTCGAGTTTTCTGGCGAGGCGATTTGTTAGGACTCTCGAGAACAACTTGTAAACGTGACTCAGGAGGGAGATGGGTCTGTAGTTTTTCAGGAGGGTTTTGTCACCTTTTTTGAAAAACAGAACCACCGCACTCCCACTCCACGCGTGAGGTGTTAGGCCTTGGTGGATAACGGAATTAAACAGGCTCGCCAGCTCTTTCAGAACCGCTGTCCCACCTGCTTTTAAGAGCTCTGTGGTGATTCCGTCATCCCCTGGAGACTTGTTGTTCTTGAGCTGCTCGAGAGCCACTCTTACCTTGCCCTGGTGGACATCAGGGATGTCCTCCGTGTAATGGCGCGTGAGTTGGGCTCTGTGGTCATCATCGCTGGGTCTCGTGGGTTTAGGCATCCACGATGCGTACAAGTCCTTGTAGAAACTCTCAATTTCAGCGAGAATCTCGGACTTGGAGGTTACGGTTTTGCCATCCGCAGTATTGAGTTTCGACAGATGAATTCTACCAAGCTGGCGAGCGAAGACTTTGGTGCCTCGATTCTGTTCAATCGCAGCCGTAATGGCGCGGGTATTGGAACATCGGGGGTCACGTCGCACCAGCTTCCGGATCTTCCGGTTTAGGTTTCTTCCATCTGTCGAAGACGTCTGCGCATATGACATTCCCCTTCTTTGCCTCATAAGTTCGAGAGTCTCGAGCGAGAGTTTACTTTGCTTGTTAACGCTTTTGCCGGGAAACACCCTTCGAGACACATCCTGTAGCGTTTTGACCACAGCGTCAGTTTTCTCGTCAACCATGGGTTTCCAGCAGTCCGAAACGGTTTTGAAGTTCCAGTTGAAACTTTTTGGATCCTACTGCTAGCTGAGGTGCAGTAGGTCTAAGAGTACACTTCATCATGCGAACCCTCTCAGCTTTGAAGTCTATATTTAGAGTGCCTCGGACAAGTCGGTGATCGCTACCGGTATTAACCCTTGAGGTGCGATCAAACTAAAGGCAAAGTGCCACAAGTGCGAAAGGTCACGTTGCTGCAAATTTTCATTGGCATAGGTTACCGGAAAAAAAATAATTATGACACCTTAATATAATTATATCACATAAATTGCAAACCATTGTGTTGGTTATAAAATCAGCTATCATAATAATAACATGAATTACTACTAAATACTCACCTTTTCAGCAAAACAAGCTTACAAACTTAGAGGTTTGTTTTTTTTCACTCGTTCACACAAACATTTCATCACATATTAATGAATTTCATTACTTGTTTGGTTCATAAACACAAAAAGGTTATCACATATACCTTTAGGTTTTCACACAATACATTATTTATTTGTAACAAACGAATCTAACGCCACTAAAAAAATTATAATCCGAACGCGTAACAAAAAGTTCGCCGTGCCATGCCGCCATGTTACTGTAACGAACACTGTGGCTGTGAATTATTTACCATTTGAAACACGATAACAGTGAAAATGTACAACAATGCTAGTATTTAGTTGCTAAAATATGTTTTCAGATAAATAATCTGGGTACTTTTATGTCTTTCATAACTATTAAAAGAATATTTATCATAAAACACTTACGAAAATAGCGAGTTTCAAGAGTAGAAATAGCTTTTCTAAAAAGTTTTTGCCTTTTATCACTGTATTTCTTGTCTTTGTCACGAATAATGTCACTTCACAATTAATATTTATTTCTTTCTGAGTAAATCTATATAAGTATCTTTATAAAATATTCACCGGTTTCTTCCACAAGACAACTTTTATTATAAAGATCACGGAAAAAAACACAACAATGGCGGACGCTTTCGCAACTGAGACACAGATAATTATATTTCAATATTTTTTGGCGCGTTTCGTTTCCCTCACCGTTCTAAAACGATTTAGTTGCATAGAATATGAACTATTCTAATAGTTACTACTTTCGTTTCTTGGTTTAAGTAAAACAAAACGTGAAAAAACCGCGACCAATAGAACTATTTTTAATTGAGCACGACCGTGCGTGCCTCAAACACTTCAGACCACCAACATTAGAGCACGGCCGTGCGTGCTGTAATCACGTGGGCGATCTACAAAAAATCTTTCAAGGATAACCCACAATAACCATATTTTGCTTTTACATCTATCTATACTAATATAATAAAGCGGAAGAGTTTGTTTGTTTGTTTGAACGCTCTAATCTCAGGAACTACTGGTCGGATCTGAAAAAAACTTTTTGTATACGATAGCCCAGTTATTCCGGAAGACTATATATCATAACGCTTCGACCCTTTGGGGCCGGGCAAAAGGCTAAAAAGGTTAAAAGATAATGTCGGCTAATCACAGGAACTAACAGTCGAATTTTAAAAATTGTTATTGCCTATGATAGCCTAATTATTCCGAAAGTCTATGGGCTATATAAAATTACGCCACAACTTTTAGGGGCCAGAAAAAAATAATAAAATGGTCAAAGGAGGAGGGGGAGGGTTGGGTCAAAGGCAAAAAGGCTAAACGAATAGGATACAACCTATATGGGTATCGTTTTCGAGATTTTCGGAACGCTGATTAATAATATGAAATTTATTTAGTGATCCAAGATGGCGGACGGGAAATCAAAGATGGCGGATGAGAAAATTTTAAAAATCAATATGGGTATCGCCTTCGACATTTTAAGGGGTGGGGAATCGAAATACAACATCTATTTCTTGATCAAAGATGGCGGATGGGAAATCAAAGATGGCGGATGGAAAAATTAAAAAAAAAACAATACTGGTATCGTCTGCAATGTTAAAAGGGATGGGAAATCGAAATACAAAATCTGTTTCGTGATTCAAGATGGTGGATGGGAAATCAAAGATGGCGGATGGGAAAAGTTTTAAAATACAATAAAGGTATCGTCTCTGATGATTTAAGGGATGGAGAATTCAAATACAACATCTATTTCGTGATCAAAGATGACGGATAGGAAATCAAAGATGATGGACGGATTTTTTTTTAAGTCGATATGGGTATCGTCTCCGATATTTTAAGGAATGGGGAATTCAAAAACACCATCTATTTTGTGATCAAAGATGGCGGATGGGATTATTTTTTAAATTAATATGGGTATCATCTCCGATGTTTAAAGGGATGGGGAATCCAAATACAACATCTATTTCGTGATTCAAGATGGCGGATGGGAAATCTAAGATGGCGGATGGAAAAAAATTAAAAATCAATATGGGTATCGTCTCTGATGATTTAAGGGATGGTGAATCCAAATACAACATCTATTTCGTGATCAAAGATGGCGGATAGGAAATCAAAGATGGCGGACGGATTATTTTTTAAAGTCGATATGGGTATCGTCTCCGATATTTAAGGAATGGGGAATTCAATATTGTATAAAAATCTATGTTTCTTTGTTTATCATTTATAGACTCTGAAATGATAAGAGATTAAGCGCTAAGTCAATGGTAACTTTGGAAAAGGGGCTTGAAAAAAGGGAATTAATTAAAAACTCTTAAAAAGGCGATACGGAGTTCGCTGGGTCAGCTAGTAATATATAAAATCCTTGCGTTACTGACTGAGTGACAGACACGCTACAGCCGAAACTATTGGGCGCAGGAAGCTGAAATTTGGCATGTTTGTTCCTTGGCGACCGTAGGGGTACACTAAGAAAGGATTTCCCGAAATTCCCACGGGATCAGCCAAAACGGTTAAATTAAAAAGAAATGCAGGCGTAGCTGCTGGCGTCCTCTAGTTTACTTATATACGTAAATAACATGTCTATATCTTCACCTTGTCCATGAACCTTCTATTACAAAGTTAAAGGATCCAGTCCCTTAACTTGACCAGTTACTGAGAATGCCGAAAAACTCAGTAACACTTTTGACCGACCCGGGACTTCCCGATCAGGAAATGCATACGCTATCCACTGGCAAACGGAGGCAGTCTTAACTAATCTACAAAGCACTTAAGATTTAAATAGCTTATCCATAGCAAAGATATACTTTTACAAAATATTTCCTGTATTATTTTAATTCCGCAGTACTTCGTTAACTCAAAGCTTAGCTCTGTAAAATGTAATATTTTTCTATGACCTTTTCACATGCGTAGTTTCACTTTATGAAAAGCATCTACTCAACTTATTTGTTGGTTTATTTACGTATACGAGTATGAACTAACACCTAAGTTGAAGTGTTCTAGGTAGGGTAAGGACTAAACTTACTACGTTAATTTGATACTAAAATTATTAGTAGGTATATCATTCTCCATGTGGTGACCGATTAAGAATACAAAGTGTCACTACCCTATTCCTTAATGTGGATAATAATATCGAAAGTGGCGACTAAGGAAAATTTACGAAGCCAAAACGTCTTTGGGAAGAGATGGAAACTAGACGTCAACCTTTACCAACATGCTTGGCCGGCGTGGTATAGTAGGCCAAATAGTTTGGCTCACAATGCTATTTTGACGCTAGTTGGGAGAAGAATAATTATGTCCAGCAGGGGACGGTGAAAGACTCCATGATTAGTAAAATTATCAAATGAATAGTAACGACTGGTTAAACTGCACTTTTAACTGCTTGAATAATTTGAATTGATCAAATTGTGATTTGATGGCATATTATGGTAGTAGATTATAAAAAAAAATTGGGCTAGTGCGAGTCAGACTCGCGCACGAACGGTTCCGTACCATCATCTATAAAATAAGATCAGGTTTGTTGTATGTATACTTAAATATTTTTTAAGTTTCTACCTGTTTATTAAGATCGAGTTACAAATTGCTAAAAATTTCTTTTTTTGTAAGCGTCTACCTGTTACTGTTAGTAATTTTGAGAAAAAAAAATACGACAAAAAACACGTTTATTGTAGGACCCCCTTAATATTGTATTATTTTATTTTTAGTATTTGTTGTTATAGCAGCAACCGATATACATAATTTGTGAAAATTTCAGCTTTCTAGCTATCACGGCTTATGAGATACAGCCTGGTGACAGACAGACAGATAGTCAGCGGAGGCTTAGTAATAGGGTCCCGTTTTTACCTTTTAGGTACGGAACCATAAAAAGGCATATCAAAAATATTAAAATATTTAAATTCGTTTAGAGTGATTGTGCTGTACCAAACCTCACATATAACTTTACGCTTTTATCCATGAAGGAGTAGACGGAGGTATATTAAACACCCACACTTCGCCAGTTATGTTTCGGTCCCAATGTAATAGGAGGCGAGCCTATTGTCATCTACCGGGCACATTATTAAGCGAGCGATACTTAACATTTTTAATACACACATAACTTCGAAAAGTCAGAGGTGTGTGCACGAGGTACCTGGGGACCTGGGGATCGAACCCGAGACCATCGTCTCGGCAGTCCTTTACGTACTCCACTGGTTTACCGCCGCTTAGCAAACTTCACCAGCTTAGAAATTTCAATAAACCCACATCCCTATACTATCTGAATTCAAACGCATACCACGTTAAAGCGGCACTAACTTATTTCATGCTTTTTTTACTCCGTAGATCCGCTTATCTTTACAAAGTTGTGCGGATCACTATAAACATTTCTCAGTTCATAAAAGTTTGCAGGTAAAACATGGGGCTATTTCATTTATTGGAAACCTATATTCGTCGTGAACGCTGACGTGACGGAAGGCCGTCAATTGAAAGGCATGCGCTGAATATAATGATTATTGCGTTCTTAAATATCGAGTGAACCATGGCGTTATTGAGATTTCTCTTTTATTTTCATTGTGGAGTTACTGCTTATTCGTTTTTCTTTACTGTAAAGGGTTGAGCCGCCGTTTCAATATGAGGAAAAGTTGCAAATTTAATTTACATTTCTGGTATTATCTAATAGTAGTAATTGAAAAATCTATATTGTTTTCTTTATACAAAGATTCGGATGCCCAACACTACATCTGCACATAGCTGACTCTTCTCGTAGGAATTTTGGGAAATCGCTTTACAGTGTCAAATTTCAGCTCCTTACGCCGAATACTTTTGGCTGTGCGTTGTCTGTTAGACAGTTAGTGACGCAAGGTTTTGATATACACAGAAAATGAAATGAAACCGTTTTTTTATTTGTAGTCTATATTGGGATAGCATGAAAATTAAGAATTAGGTTACGGCTATCGTAAAAGTATTGTTACGTGCTGGGGTTCGCTGATAAATTAAATGCACTATGCCACTAAAACTGCACTTTATTTTACACTTATACACACTTTATTACACACTTCGCACTCCTTCGCTTCTTGATCGCTGTGATTATTCAACAGTAACTGTCCTCACTCGCGCGTTCACGCGGTATTTATACCGGCCGGAACACATAACTAGTCTATTCGAGATGCTTCAGGAAAATTCTGGTAACGTGCGAGCGTTCTAGAGTTCACGCATTGTTGTAGTATCAACAGGCAACGCTATCTATTAAAGGATAGATGAAACACTGATATATCCGTTCTCTTCTAGTTCTCTCATTCACCGATAGATGGCGTTATTTTCAAATAACGCCATTCGTAACACTGCCTCCCTCTTAGACGTGTTCGTCTCGAACATCGTTGGACCCATAGTAACGCGCCAACCGGTCCACATGAACTATCTTCGGTGCACCTCGCGATCCCTTCTGGATTCGATAGATGACGTCGTTCATCCTGGTAATTATGCGATATGGCCCGTCCCATCTTGCTTGTAACTTAGGCGATTTACCTTTGTTTCGTACTGGGTTATGAAGCCACACCAATGATCCCTCATCGAAGCCTTTGTTGTTTGCCTTCCGGTCGAAGCGAGTCTTCATCTTCTCAGACATCTGTTGTCCTGACTCCCTGATGTGCTCATATACATCGTTCATCTTGTTGCGTAGCTCGGTCGCGTAATCCGTTATATTGCGTGGAGATTCTGGTGGAATACCCGTGATTAAGTCTGCTGGTAAACTGAGTTCTCTTCCAAAATTGGCAAAAGCTGGTGGTTATTCCTGTGGTTTCGTTAACCGCACTGCGATATGACAGGAGAAACGGTTGGCTGTGCTTGTCCCAATCCCTTTGTTTGCTCTCCACGACCTTCGCCAGGTACCTTTCCAGGGGTTGGTTAAATCGTTCAACCATGCCATATGATTGCGGATGATAAGCCGTGGTCCTGGTTTTATGTGCACCTATTCCGCGACAAGTCTCCTTGAACACCTCAGATTCGAAGTTCCGGCCTTGATCGCTGTGGATTTCCAAGGGCACCCCGAACCGACAAAATACTTCATGCACCAGCTTATCGGCTACTGTGGTAGCTTCTTGAATTGGGATGGCAGACACTTCAGGCCATTTCGTGAAGTAATCCATCACAACCACGAAGTATTTTTTTCCGTCCTAGCTCTCAGGAAACGGCCCTGCGACATCCAACGCTATGCACTCCCATAGGGCTCCCACATTGTATACCTTCAATGCACCTATGCTACGAGTGTGTGGCCCCTTTACAGCCGCACAACTTGTACATTTGCGGCACCAATCCTCGACGTCATCTCGACAGTGGAGCCAATAAAACCGCTCTCGAATCTTAGTAAGGGTCTTCTTAACTCCCATGTGACCTTCCGAAGCACCAATGTGATAGAGCTGCTAGACTTCTGGCACCTTAGTTTTGGGCACTACCATTTGCAAATGGCATTGGTTACCGCGAGCGTTTTCCCATTTGCGGCACAGAACTCCATCCTGGACAACCAAGCATTCACAATGTGCCCAATAACTCTTGGTGATGGGGCTCATTGCTGCGATATCACTCCATTTGGGCCTAGGAGCGTCTGATTTCTTCCATTCAAGAATCGGCAGTACATCCTTGTCGTCTTGCTGAGCACTTCGCAAAGCTTCTTTCCATTTGTCGCTCAGATCCGTCTTCAACATCCTTACTTATGCTGCCTGCTTTGTTTCCTGTCGGGTACAGTGCTTGCACTGGTCGGGACACGGCCTACGCGATAGGGCATCGGCGTTACCATGGGACTTGCCGCTGCGATGTTGTATTACAAAATCAAACTCTTGCAGTAGTTCAATCCATCTGGCTACTTGTCCTTCTGGGTCCTTAAATTGAAGGAGCCATTTCAGCGCAGCGTGGTCGGTTCGCAGGTGGAATTTACGGCCCAACAAATATTTGTTGAAATGCTGCAATGTCTTTACTACAGCCAAGAATTCCCGCCGGGTGACGCAGTAGTTTTTTTCGGGTTTGGATAAGGCCTTGCTGAAGTATGCTATAACAACTTCTTGATCACTTTTCTTTTGTGACAGCACGCCGCCAATTCCAGTGTTACTGGCATCTGTGTCAACTATGAATTCATGCTCATTGTCAGGGTAGCCTAGAATAGGTGCAGTACACAGATGTTCCTTGAGCTTCTGGAATGCAACGTCACAGCTCTCATTCCAACAAAACTGTACTCTGTTTTCGGTGAGCTTATGAAGAGGTCGAGCAATGTCAGCAAAGTTCTTCACAAACCGTCGATAGTAGGAGCATAATCCGAGGAATGCTCTGACCTGCGTTTTGTTCTCTGGAACTGGCCATTCCTTCACGGCAATGATCTTATCCGGGTCGGTTTGAATACCGTTCTCCGAGACCACATGTCCTAGAAAGTCCACTTGCCGTCTGAATAACGCCCATTTCTTCGGACTCAGCTTCAAATTAGCTCCTCGTATCTTTGACAGCACTTGCTCAAAGTTTTGAAGGTGATCCTGGAAGGTGCGACACGACAATCGAGGTCACCGCATCAGGGAAGTTGTGTCGTCACCTCGGTGCTACAACTGCGGAGAAAAAGGCCATATCCGCTTGAGCTGCCCAAAGCGTAGGCAGCCTGGTGACACCTCGTCTCCACCAAAGGGGTCGCCTGATGTGCCTGCCAGGCAGCGAGAGCAGGGAAACGAGTAGAAACCAGGACTGCGGGGCGGGTGCTGGCTGGTAATGGAAGAGCCCCAAGTATCTCGATCTCGAAATCATGTGACGGGAACAGCCTGATCATCGAAGGCGAAATTGGCTTCGATGAGGGATCATTGGTGTGGCTTCATAACCCAGTACGAAACAAAGGTAAATCGCCTAAGTTACAAGCAAGATGGGACGGGCCATATCGCATAATTACCAGGATGAACGACGTCATCTATCGAATCCAGAAGGGATCGCGAGGTGCACCGAAGATAGTTCATGTGGACCGGTTGGCGCGTTACTATGGGTCCAACGATGTTCGAGACGAACACGTCTAAGAGGGAGGCAGTGTTACGAATGGCGTTATTTGAAAATAACGCCATCTATCGGTGAATGAGAGAACTAGAAGAGAACGGATATATCAGTGTTTCATCTATCCTTTAATAGATAGCGTTGCCTGTTGATACTACAACAATGCGTGAACTCTAGAACGCTCGCACGTTACCAGAATTTTCCTGAAGCATCTCGAATAGACTAGTTATGTGTTCCGGCCGGTATAAATACCGCGTGAACGCGCGAGTGAGGACAGTTACTGTTGAATAATCACAGCGATCAAGAAGCGAAGGAGTGCGAAGTGTGTAATAAAGTGTGTATAAGTGTAAAATAAAGTGCAGTTTTAGTGGCATAGTGCATTTAATTTATCAGCGAACCCCAGCACGTAACAATACTTTTACGATAGCCGTAACCTAATTCTTAATTTTCATGCTATCCCAATATAGACTACAAATAAAAAAACGGTTTCATTTCATTTTCTGTGTATATCAAAACCTTGCGTCACTAACTGTCTAACAGACAACGCACAGCCAAAAGTATTCGGCGTAAGGAGCTGAAATTTGACACTGTAAAGCGATTTCCCAAAGTGTACAATAAAGTATAAAATAAATAAATACGCGTACAAGAGTTTGACATCCCTCGTCAGTCACTTCTTAAATTGATAATTTGAATCAGCGCGGAGGAAATGGTGTGTAGCTTCTCGTTCCTACAGTATGGAATGTTTATAACGGCCGGGCCACGATCTATCGCGACAGTCAACGCAACACGCGACGTGTTGCGACGCGAAATTGTCACGTAAAATACTGCCTTACTATCTTTACCCTTGACTCCGCCCACGTGGATCGCGAGAAAGGTAGTGGTAAAGTAAAAGTAACCCATATGTGGTGTGTAGCAGTTATAGATGTCCAGCTCTACTCCGCTACGGAAATATAAAAGAGGATGGAATAATAGGTGAAACAACCGCGTTACGAAAGTGTTCGGGCATTCATAATTACAAAAGAAGGCAACAAAGTCAAAATCATTCATCAAAATTAAACAAAGTCAAAATCATTAATTCAATTTGGCCACGTAGTGATGCTTATGAACCTCAAAAATGAAGTTAATAACTTAATTATTGTACATTTCCTGCCAGGTTCGCAATGCTATTGCATTGAGAACCTGGCAGGCCCGTTCTATCTTGTGGTTCTATCTATTGATAGAACCACAAGATAGAACGGGCAAAAAAAACTCAAAGCCACTCTTTTTAATCGCCAATATAATTATGATGGTTATAAATTTTATTTTTGTAAGGAGCTGCAACGTTTCACGTTGTAAATTATCTACTTGTGCAAAATTAATAATTACTGATATCACACTCAAGAAATGAATAATGTTAGAATCCTGAAGTAAATATGGTGAAACAGGTGCATCCACTTACGTCATATAAAATAGGCAACCATAGAGGTAGTTAGGTAAACAATGGAATTATTCCCATTATGCTTCTAGTAGAACATTGCAGTGAAGTATTTTCAACTTTCATTCTCTTCAAGGTCACAGGCTGTAATATTTGAAAATCAACAATTATCTTAAAAGACTATGGGCAAAAATGTATGGGCTCCGTCCCCATATACCAACACACATGGAACTGATGCCAATGTGTACCTTAATTATCCACTACTTGATTAAAATCCTTTTTTTTACTTAAATCCGAGGGATATATAAATAAAAAAACAACTTATTATTATTAATTAACCTATATTTTCATTTTACACTTGTAAGTTATTTTGACATAATGGTTATATTACAGTACAAAACATGATTTAGTAACTATAAAAAATAAGAAATAGTGCATTTTTAAACATTTCAATGATAATGAATGAATAATAGGAAAATAACGAATATAAATGAATCATCATCGCCCTAGCGTTATCCCGGTTGCATCCAAGACTTACACGCTTTAGGGCTCTATCAGACAGAGAACGGTCACGCGGTCAAGCGTTCAAGCGGTCAGTTTTGCGTTCTTTGTGTTATATTACGTTACATAGGGCCTATCAGACAGAGAGTGATCACGCGGTCTATGTAACGTAATATAACACAAAGAACGCAAAACTGACCGCTTGAACGCTTGACCGCGTGACCGTTCTCTGTCTGCTACAGCCCTTAGAGTCCGAGGTCCGCTTACAGGTCTAACCAGATATTACAGAATATCAACTTTTCCACAGAGCGACTGCCGTCTGACCTCCGCAACCCAAAAGGATATCGATATTCCATGGTTAAGACCAGTATCAGTTTATTTGAGGGTACTGACTCCACGTAACGACTGTCAAACATCTTCATGACAGCTGGGACCGACGGCTTAACGTGCTCTCCAAGGCACGGGGCAAGCGATAATTAACAATTTAAGACGCACTTAACTTTGAAAAGTCATTGGTGCGCACCAATGGATTCGAACCCGATTCCCACTGCATGGCAATCCGTTGGTATCTCCTCTAGGCTATCGCTGACCTTATATAATAATCACTACATAGTATAAAACAAAGTCTGTTTTCTATCGTCTGTCCCTATGTATGCTTAAATCTTAAAAACTACGCAACGGATTTTAATGCGGTTTTTTTTAATAGATAGAATTATTCAAGAGGAAGGTTTATATGTATAATTGACGCGGGCGAGGCCGCTGGCGCCGTCTAGTATACATACATACATAGACTCACGCCTGTTTCCCGGAGGGGTAGGCAGAGACTACGGAACGCCATTTGCAACAATCCTGACATACCTCTCTCGCTTCATTCACTCCCATCAAGTTTCTCATGCATGCTCTTCTGTTTAGGGTACTTCTGACCTGTACTTTTTTTAGGATGTCTCCAATCTGGTCAGAGAACGTCCGCCTAGGTCTTCCCCTTCGTCCTGTCCCATTCACATTTGCCTTATATATCTTCTTTGTCAGTCTTTTATCATCCATCCTCTCCATGTGCCCAAACCATCTTAACATGCCTTTCTCGATGCTTGTCACTACATCTTCTTATACCCCACACCACTCTCTTATCACACTATTCTTTACTCTGTCGGTCAAAGATATACCACACATACTTCTCAGTGCTCTCATTTCTACCGCATTTATTCTACTTTCAAGTCTCTTCTGCCATACCCAATTTTCACTACCATATATAAGGGTAGGCACTAACACCCCTCTCTGCACAGCCAAACGCGCCTTTTTGGACACGTTTTGACTGTTCATAAACGCCTTCAGAGCTCCATTCACATATTAACTGCATTAACTCTTCTTTCAATATCTTTTTCATTCTTACCATCTCTTGTAAACAACGTACCTAAGTAAACAAACTCATTTACTTGTTCCACTCGCTGTCCATCGATCAAAACATTACAAGCCGTAACGTATTCCTCCTTTTCAAAAACCATAACTTTCGTTTTACTTACATTTACTTTCATTCCTTTCCTCTCTAACGCACCATGCATAATTGTTATCTAGTATAATATAAATGAATGAATCATTTAAATTCATTTTCTTCTAATTATTCAGTCTTATAATGCTCATAGTAGACAAATAACAATAGTGAGTGTTAATATTACTAGTCTATATTCACTGTGCACTAATGAATACATAAATGAGTAGGTGTTTTACAAATTATCGTCAAAAATACGTACTTATACGAATATTTGTTTAAACGTTAATCACTATGACAACCCCATGCTTTTGGGCAACGTCCTCATAGTAAATAAATATCATCTTGCCAAGATGTGTCAATTGAGCTACATTTCATTTTTGTTGATGGGTGGGGACGATTCCGCCCATCGTCCTTTGGCTTATTTATACACATAGGATTTGGTTAAGTTATTAACATTGCTTTATGCCAGTTACGAACTTAAAAAGGTTTTTTAAAGCTTGTTGCCAGTTATGAACTACGATAGGTATTATGGCCTGTAAGTATTAGAGATCCCCTACTATAAAAATCGAACTTAACGGATATGAGTTGATAAGCTGGTAATCTACACTAATATAATTAAATTGAAGAATTTGATGGTTTGGTTGAACGCGCTAATCAGGAACAACTGGTCCGTTTTAAATAATATATCTATTTGACAGCTTAATTATCGAGGAAGCCTATAGGCTACAATAATAAAAATATAACATTACTCTATTAGCCACGGTTGTGGAGCAGAAGCCAATTAATGACAGGAGTGTAACCGCGTGCACAGCTAGTATAGAATATAAAATTTTCATATTATCAGTTTGATATCGAAATTCACCACAATTTTGTCGATTTAATATTTTGGAGTAATTTCGGCTGAAAGATTATCCAATAATCTTAATATTTCAGGTAATATTTAATACCATGATAATATTCTAAAGGAATTCACTCAAATTAAATTCCGATACATATTGCGTAACAGTAAATACGTGAGCTTTAGGTATTGGATTTCCATAAGAGTTTACTTTGTTACGTTGATAACAAAAACAAGTTTATTATCTGGCTTTCCTTCTCCCTCCTCCCACTGCTCCAGCTATTCCTTTTCCCCACCCATAGGGTAGCAACGTATTTGTGACTCCTTTGGTATTGCTTTTGTCCAAGGGCGGCGGTAATCGCTTATCATCTGGTAATCTGTCTGTTTGTTTGCTGCCTATCAATATAATATAATAGCTTTTATCCCCTACTTTGCCCACGTGAATCTCACTTAGATACAACGTTTCATACGTACTCTAACTTTACCATCTTGGAGCAGAATTTTCAAAAATTATCTCTTGATGCTCCCTGAACTCCCGAAGGAAGAAAGGTTGTGCGTGTAATTCAGTCAGTAGCACTAGAATTATATATTGACTAGCAGTCACTCGCGGCTTCGCCTGTCTTAAACATTCAACCCTTTTTTTTACCCCCTTACAAGTGAAATATTAACATATTCTTCCGTATAAAAGGAATCAGCAGACCAAATTTCTTGTTTCTAGCTTAAGTAGTTTTTCAGGACAAGTAATTGGTAATAATTACTTGTCCTGTGTATATTATTATGATGACATTGATTGCAAAAACCAAATTTAAATGCAGGAATCATAAATATATCAGGACCGAAAATTGAAAAATAAAGTAAATGTATACTTAGCGATAATCTCTATCGAAGTGTCGACAAACAATGTAATGGATTCAGGTTTTGTGTACTGTGTAACTTTTCAAGTACAATATTAATTTATTATAAACATTTTAACAACATTGAAGTGACTAATTTCTTGTCAAGTGTCTTTTATTTCATAAAAATAATCATATATGTTCGATGGTTCGTGGACCATGACTTTATAACTCCATGACATGAATTAACAGACTTAATTTTATTTTTATAAAGTAGTAAGAATCATCATTTTACTGGCAAAGCCCCAATCAATAGATAAAGTCTCGGAACATATCATATTTGCGTTGGAGTTGAAAGACAAAGCAGTTTTAATAATGCCATAAGTCATGTAATATTTCTATTGAATACACAGGGAAGCGGAACAATATTGGCAGATAAAAGTTAATGCAAATATCTTTACATGCAATGACATTAAAAGATGGATGTATCATACATACCAATAGTTTTATAATGATGAACGATGTATTTGCTATTGTTACATGCCTCGTTGGGCTCGCGGCATAAATGTGCGCGTGGGATTGGGAGGTCTCGGGTTCGATTCCCGGGTCGGGCAAAGTGTTATTGGGTTTTTCCGTTAGGAAATTCTCAGTAGCAGCACGGAGTCTGGTAATGTGCCCGGTTCGGCAATAGGCTCGCCCCCTATTACGTGGGACCTAAAAATTCATGGCGAAATGTGGGTGTAATATTACACCTCTGCCTACCCCTTCGGGGATACAGGCGTGAGTCTATAAAAAAAAAACATACTATGTAGGCACAGCAATTTGACAATAAACTGGCTACAATAAGTATAAAAGTCAAACATACGTTAAAAAATGTTTCCATTTACAATTATTCTGAAAATAATATTTTTTATCCGCTTGACCGCTCACCATTTTTAAGTGCTTACTCAGCATCGACAAATTTCAAGTGCGCGCCGCCAGTTAAAGACGGGCGCGCTCAATTAATTAGTTTTTGTGCGATTGATAATAACTTGAGAGGAGTGGTGTTTATTTTTCTGCAACCTAATGAATGACTCATTCTAATGGTACAAAACAAATTAAGTTTGAATGTAATGTTTACTTTAGGCGAGCGGCCGTAACGTAAACAATGTCGTCTTTACCGACTTACTCGACACTTTTGTTTATCATAATAAAAGTATAAGTTGAATCTGGTTTGCTGTTATATTTTTATGTACCTGGTGATATTATCTATGTAATAAATAAAGTTATAGCAATACTTACAGAAAATTATTTAGATGTAAGCATTTGAAAAAAAAAATAATATTTCGCTGACTTTGCATTCCGCGCGCGGGGCGTAATTATGGAATAAAAACATCATTGTAAACAAATTATGTAATTATATATCATACTTTTATGTTTTTATTGTAAATTAACTGATTAATTATGAAGTTACAGCAAAAAAATAAATAAATAATGTGTATTGCTTAAATTATAGACAAAAAAATATCGTAAAAACGTCATTTTATGCAAAAAAGTTTAAATACATATGTATGTATATACGAGGTAAGGTTACATTTATGCGTGGTATTATTTTTTTATTATGAGTGTATAAATAAACCTTTAATAAAATATATTATACTCATATTATTTATGAGATATTAGATATCGAAAATTTTGGCGGGAACTTCAGTTTTTTTGGCGGGAAAAAGTAAACAACTGTGGAGGTTCCAATGAAAATAATTCTTATCAGAATTGGTTTTTATACTTGAAAATCTAGTTGGAAAGAAAGTTATCTAGGTTTGAATCTGATTTATAACATAAAACGGTATTTAAAAAAATAAAATATTAAAATTGAGGCCAATTAAAAAATAAATCTTTGTTTTATTTTTTTATGTTTAATATTAAAATGTTTCTTTTCATTATATTTCTTTCTTCTAAGAGTAAATTAAAAAACCTTTCTAACTGTGTATAATACTTATATACCTCCCATAATAAAAAACGACGAGAAAAAGGAATATGTCAGAAATATAAAATCGCGCTCAAAAATGGCGAGAAAAAATTTCAAATTTTCACTTTATACTGCCCTTGCGTGGGCTTCATCCATATTATATGGTTTTAATTTATATTATTGGAAAGCTCATTTATTTACGCGTCTATTGATATGCAACATACCGCAATCGGTTAAGTAATCCGAGTTCCACAAACAGATTAGTGCGCAGCGGAAAAGCGTGGAAAAATTACAGTTTACGCGCTCATCTGTTTTTGCAAAAAGGGAAAATAGTCACTTATGCGCGGTCAAGCGCTTTACGCTGACTGCTTGCTGTGATACCGTTTTTTTAATTTATTATTTGTGGAATTTATTTTATGTTATGTTTTATTTACAATTTTATTTAGATATATTTCGAACAAAATAAACACTATGCAAAAATTCATCATATTTCGCTATCATTAATTATTATTCATATATTTATATCCAGGTTGTAGAAATCGCAATGTGCAAAACTAACCGCCTTTATTACAAGTTTTAACCCTTTTATTTTAATAATTGTACTGAGAATGATTAAGGTGAATTCCGAGTATTAACTGGTGTAAAGTATTTTAATTTATCAATCCGTTATTCTGCTTGAAGAGTGACTTAGAAAATGCTAAGCATTGAACTTCATAAGTAGTGCCAATAAAGAGTATGTGCTACGGATTTATGCCTATATACATTCTATAAATCAACTTATGTTACTAGCCAATATATATAGTAAAAATACCTAAGAGTTTTCGGACAAATTATCGTCAAACTTGCCTCTTAAACAACAGTAGGTAGGATAATTGTTCCATCCGCATCCCACCTAACACAATAAAAAACCATGCAAACCAAAGCAACCCTACAAACTCGTATAATCAATCCTTTGAGGAAAATTACAACAGAAATTACCCACAATGGTATAACTCAATCAATTCTATTTGCTGAGAGAAATAGCGGTCAAGAATGACTCGCTACCGCAAGTTAGCCGGCGAAACTTCAACAGATTAAATTGTCTGTAAGTGCACAGTTTGTTGACAAACAAACTAACAATCACTTCGTAGTATTAGCTACTTTTGAGTCAGAAATGATTAATTTACGGACACCCAGGACGAAGTATTGATTTAATGCCATAGGCAGGTATTATATTGTTGGAATCTAATATAGTGTAGTGCTGTAAAATAATTGGACTTTAAAACCAATGATTACAGAATGTATATGTACTTAATGTAATTTGAATTTAAAAAATTAACATTTGTCACACAATGACTTTCAAGAAAAATCGTAACATAAAATAAATATCGTAAAATACATAAAATACAGCAATGTATAATAAAATTATAGTCATAACTTAAAAGTCAGTATAGCCTGAACTTTCTAAATTCTAGTCCATAGCCATTGTTTTGTTAGTCGATGTTGCTGCCTAGTTGTTTAGAGTGTCTTTATCATATACAACCTTTTGCAGTCCACAGTTGGAAAAAGACTTCTCCCAAATTATCTCACAATGCTATCGTGAGACAAAAGGAGAATTTGACCTACTAAATCGCGCTAACCAGATGTGTTTGTTATGTTGTTATTTTTATGTTGTATGTGGCATAAGGTTTTACGTCGAATTTTGCCTTCCTTGCCCAAAGCTACTATTTGCTTCGTGTGTTCTTCTTCGTCGGCAATAATGGCACTTTGTATTCTTAATTTGTCATCACACGGCTCGTATATCGTATCTCATTGAAATCCAGTTCTTTCACTATTTGCCCACTTGATATATAAACAGGTTTAACAA
Organism: Euclidia mi; assembly: GCA_944739405.2. Taxonomy (NCBI): domain Eukaryota; kingdom Metazoa; phylum Arthropoda; class Insecta; order Lepidoptera; family Erebidae; genus Euclidia; species Euclidia mi. Next base: position 10,248,156 of record OX123182.2, read on the forward strand.
ACGTGTGTAGTACTCTTTACACTAGAATAAATTTTAATGTCTAAAATTATTACGCATCTCGAAACATGTAAGACGTGCACTTTTGTTTGAAAGAGCGCTTGTTATCTAAGTTGAATCGCTTATAAGTCTAGAGACAGTAATCTACTAAGAGATTTCTTCTGTCTATGACGTCTTATTGTGAATAAGAGTCAAATAAATAAAGTGTACTACATTATAATTATATTAGAACTAATAGAAACTGTTTTAATATTAAGTAAAGCTATTTTCAGATTCTATTTACTGCCACGTTCGGAATGCAATAAATAGAACGACGAGAAAGAACGGGCAGTAAAACTCATGCTCACTCTTTTTAATCGCCAATATGATGATTATACATTGTGTGTTTATCTAAGGAGCTGCAATTGTTACACGTTGTAAATTGTCTACTTGTGCAAAATTAATAACTACTTATATCATACTTAAGCCATAAATAATGTTAAGCTTTCGGTTCTGGCTATCATGAAGATCTTTGACAGTCGTCACTGAAAGTCTGCTTTGATATACCTATTGGAACTGGGCTCAGCCATGGAATATCGCAATTGCTTTTCGATTGCAGAGGTCGCAAGTCAATCCTAAACTAATATTGTGTCAAATCTAGTTTTACTAGTAAACGGATCCGATTTCCAAGGCGTAAGTGTTAGATGCAACTAACGAGATAACGCTAGAACGATAATGATGATGATATAGCTAGCTAAGGCGTTGAAGCGAAAACTCTACACTGCTTCAGACTATTTTGCAGCAGTCCACTTTACCAGCTCATCTCACACCAATAAAACAGTCAGTAAACATTTGAATGTTGGAAGAATTTCTTGTTTTGTTCACAGGATCCGCTAATAACCGGTAAAACCCACATCGCGGGCGCAGACGGCGACGGTCTTCAGGCGTCGTGGCGGACTCTGCACGTCTTCCCTGACGACTACCCGACGTACCGAGGATATCTATCCCTACGGTGTCGTGCCACGCTAGCCACGCGGCCGCCACACGTGCGCTCCATGTCAGTGCGCCTGTATGTGGCTGCGAGGCCGCATATATCCTCGTATATGTTTAGTAAAAATAGTGAGTATGTTTTATTTAATAAAAGTATCTAGAAGTTATTCTAGGCATAGCTAAAACATCACAAATTTCCTGAATGAGAGTTGAAGGGACCGCGTATATGTTTAGTAAAGATAGTCTGCTTGTCGTGTCAATAGCGAATTAAATAGTGTGCGACCAAAAATCTGCCACAGCAGTAAAAATTGTGAGTATGTGTGTTGTATTTCTTAGTAGTAACTAGGGCAACGTTGGGAATAGCTTAAAAACACATTTTATCTACAGCGCTAGAAAGCGGGGGTCTATAATCTGTCCCACTGCAGAGCACGGGCTCCTTCTCACTTCAAGAAGGCTAACGCTACTTGCTGGTTGAGAGAATTCACATGTATTTTCGAGAACATTATAGAGCAGTCCCAAACATGCAGGTGCAGGTTTCCTTACGATAATTAATGATTACTGAGAATACACAATTCCCAAAAATCAACATCATCTACCATGCTGTATTTAGCCTGAGGTTGACTAAAGTGGTGACTACTGCTCCTGGAAGATAACCCTGTTAAATTCGATGTTAACGGGCATAGTTGTAAGTAATTCTATATAATAAAGTAAGTAATATTATTGTTGAAGATTACAATAATTATATTCGTAGACTGCTATTTGTACTCACTCTGTAAATAATGATTATCACAATGACACGTTCCAATTTGCTATATTTGCAAAATGGTGAATGCTTCATTTTAAGAAAACAAAATTAAATATGAAATACAGTAGTAAAATGATTTCATAATGAAAAACGAAAATAAATTCCAGACAGAACTAAACCTAAAGAGACCAAAATATCACAAGAGAAACGAAAGGTAACAATGAGAAGTCATAGAATCCAAACCCAAAATCCAAAATGCTATATAACTTAATCCAAATCAAAATAATAAGTCACACAGATAAACGTAAACTGAATAGCGACATTCCAAATCAGATTTTCCGAATGACTGAGCGAAAAATTTAAAAAAGGACTCTGTACAAAGCAAGTGTGCACAATTTTCTCTATGTAGCTGACAGGAGGATATCAAAAATGAAAAAAGGCCCGATTGTAGCCGCATGCAAGCACGGCTGAGGGGCATCGCCTATCCACAGACTTGACTTATTTTAACAAAACTTAGACAACAGATGCCGTAGCTTGAGACATTTTTTTATAATATTGTTGGCCACTGCAGGCTTGACAACTGTACGTACACTATGGGTGAGCGCAGAAGGCTCTCAAAACGTTTACAAGTAAACTAGACGGCGCGGCGTGAGAATAATATCAGCTCTGGATTATAAACTGTCCCACTGCTGGCATATGCATCTTGTCGGTATGAAAACAGTTACGTTATAATCCCACCGCGCTGGATAAGAACTGTTTTTTAACAAGGCTGTGTAATAACACAGCCGTGTCTTAAAAGAATATTATAGTGAATTCTCAGACACGCAGGTTTGCTAACTGTAATTACTTTACACCCGGTTCCAATATTTGATCCATCCATGGATAAGCTTAATACAAAATATGTCAATACGTATCTATAGTATCCTTCGATAGCTCAAATGTTGGGACTCATCGTTAGTCTAGCAAGCGATAATTTACCATCGAATTCGCACATAACTTCAAAAGGTTGGTGTCGCCGACCTGCCCCTTCGTTTCGACGTGAGATCATCTTTGTAGTAAAATAGGTAGTTTTCCACTAAGTTATCGCTGTGAATCCTTAGCAATATCAAGTTTTTTTATTATTATCTTTATTTATTTCGGGGCTTATGATCTTTCATTAGAACATGCCAGCCCCATCGTATCTTAAGTCTAGTCTCTGCGTTATCAAGTTTGTAATACGAGTATTAATAGAACATATCAAACTTATTTCAAAGAAACTAAATCTTGTAGAGAAAATAGGAAATACTCTACGTCAACTTATTACGCTCTCTAAGAGCAAACGAAAGATCAAAGCATCAAAGATTTTTTTAATTTAAATATTTATGACTTAAAAATCTCGTTTATCCTTAAGCTCGTTTCTTTTTACGAAATCCAAGGAATTCCTTTTACACTTTCTGGAATTAAGAAAAAAATATAATTCAATAAGGTAAACTTTTGCATTATTTAGAGTTGACTTGGAAAAAATATTTGAGGGAACGCTTATTTTCATCATAATAACAGTTGTGAAATGCATGAATGCCTTTTATCCGACAAAATAGAGGACTTAGGCTGGATACTTTTTGCCTTTTAGAATATATGTATAAATTATAGCCGCCTTCATTTTATTTTAAGGGACATCTGGGAGAGGAAGAATTTATTACGTGATAGAAAGGTTATTTGATTCTCTGTATTCAGATTAAAATAATAGCGTTTTCACTCGGGCTTATTTGAATATTTTATTTAAATTATACGCGTTTGATCATTTCACATAATTAAATCTTCTAAAATTCAAAAATGTACAGCTGTGTCATCGATACTAGGTAAATCTTCATTTTTAAAATTCCGGAACGTAAGTTAAGGAAAACACATCAGTCGGATTATATCCAAGACCAAGTTTATCTCTAGGTTGTCTTCTTCTTGTCGTGTCAATGGAGATTTCAATTATGTGTGACCGGCGGTCAGAAAGAGCTGAAACTTTATACATTCTGTTCATGTTTCCAAAACCACTAAGTAAAATTAGCATGTGACAGAGTTCCTTTTATTAGTTTATTACACAGGTTTATCTGATGATACCATATCATTAGATAACCTTTGAAAGACATTAAGGTGTCTGTAAGAAAATACTTTTCTATTTTTGAGTGTGTGTACATTATTTTTAATTAGTGGTTTACACATTTTAGTTATGAGGAAAATAATGATGTGACTTATTGACAAACGGGTAAAATTCGACTAAACTAGCCTTATTTTTGCTGTTGAAATACTGTGACTGGGTCTTTCTAGGGCAACATATAAGAGCAACTCCGAAACCCAATACCGTAACCATCCTTGTCAGATTTTTAATACGAGATAAAATGTTATAACTGACACTTTTTTATGCGTCTATATTTATACAGCCATTACACATGGAAACATTAATAAAGGCTTACTAACCCATAAAAACACATACCAATGTGACATAGAAATAAAATCAAAAACTCTTTTTAGGGTTTTGTACCTAAAAGGTAAAAAACGGAACCCTATTACTAAGCCTCCGCTGTCTGTCTGTCCGTCTGTCTGTCCGTCTGTCTGTCACCAGGCTGTATCTCATAAACCGTGATAGCTAGAGAGCTGATATTTTCACAAACTATGCATTTCAGTTGCCGCTATAACAACAAATACTAAAAATAAAAAATGGAAATATTAAGGGGGGTCCCATACAATAAACGTGTTTTTTTCGTATTTTTTGCTCAAAATTACTAACGGTAACAGGTAGACGCTTAAAATTTTCACAGAATATGTAGTTGTATATTACCTTCCAAAATAAATAATTAAATTAAAAAAGTAAATAATAAAACTCCCATACAACAAACGTAATTTTTAAGCAATTTGTTACTCGATCTTAATAAACTGGTGGAAACTTAAAAAATATTTACGTATACATACAACAAACGTGATTTTTTTTATAGCTGATGATAGTACGGAACCCTTCATGCGCGAGTCCGACTCACACTTGCCCATTTTTTTGTAATTATCAAGTTGTAAGAATCGTTTAAGCAACACGCAACACGGAATTTGTAATATAAACGAGTTGAGTTGGTACGATCGTTTCGCTTCTCTGGGTATGACGTGTATCATATATTAAGCTTCTTATACACATATGTTTTTTGCCGGGTTATATACACGTTCTGTATGGGCACCATTTTCTGATGTCTATTTTTGTGACGGCAACTCCACCTTGTCAATATGTCGTGGGGACTTTATAAATGTAGAAATTATGGACACGGTTCATCTTCACTTTGAGCTTTGCCTTAGCTTTTTCACGATAAGCACAAGACACTTAATTCTGCAGTCATATGTACGACTGCTGGGCCTGCGGTATTAAAGTATGTCACATTTATTGACACTTTCTGACAGTTATCACACCGCCATTGCAAATTTCTTGGGACAGAATTGAAACTTCACTGTCTGCATAATCAATCATAGCTTTTTCATTAGTTAAAACGATCTGTTGACATTAATATTTATAATACAAACGGTAACGGGGCAACTGATAATTAACAATTTTATACCCACTTTACATTGAAAAGTCAGTGGTGCGCGCCGTGGATTCGAACCCGATACCCTCTGCATGGCAGTCTGTTGGTATATCCACTCGCCTATCCCTGCCTTAAATCTGTAAATCATATATTATGTACAAATTTTATTTAATGTACACCATGGATCAATATGTACTACTGAACTTTGAATTACCTAATTGAATAACGAGTAACACGCGAAATTTATTTAGTCAAAACGATCTGTTGACATTAATATTTATAATATAAATAACACTATGTAAATCATAATGTCATATGCATTAATAAATATAATTGCAAATCAAATCTATACATATTAATAGCCCGTTAATATCTCGTAAAATATTGTATTTTATATACAAAATTTCTCAATTACTTATTTTTATGTTTACAATGATGCGCATATTTTTCGGTGAAGATAGAAATAAGTTAGCTCGTAAACTTGCAATACTTGTTCTGCCTCGCCGCAGTGTAAATCAAAGTTAACTAAAACACGAGACACAAATTCGATATTCTAGACTAAACTGTGAATACATTTTGCATACACAAATGACAAGTTGTGTGTAAAGTTCCACTTTAATAAATTCGTGAATCTCCTAGAATGAAATGGGACTTACAATGTTAAAATAACAACCGGTTCATTCTCTTTCTGATTCTGGGTCTGACTTAGAAATAACTTCTATAACTTATTTTACCGTCCGTAATATGAGAAATTAAAAAATCTTGTGATAATACGACTGCACGGTTGGCGTAAGTAGTGGTTTAAGGTCAACGCTCATTAGAGCCACCCGGCACCCACTCCACGTCCACGAGTGGTCCACGGGTGGACGTCGCGCGGTCAACCAGCGGACCGCGCGCCGTCAACGAGTGAACGCCGCGCGGACAACGCGGCGCGGGCGACGAGTAGTCAACGCGCGGCAAGTATGCGAGCAGCAAGTTGCACCCGTTGCTTACGACGAGGCGAGGCGGTGCGGAGTGGGTGCCGGGTGGCTCTAATGAGCGTTGACCTTTACGCGGCCGCCTCGTTTGACAATGCGCCGAGTGTTGTGGGTTCGATCCCCACACGAGGCAACACTTTGTGTAATTTACAAATTGTTGTTTCGAGTCTGGGCGTTCATTGTGTCCGTTAGTTGTACCTATGTTTGTAAAGTCCCCCGCGACACAGGATTTAGTCCTAATGCGGGAGTTGTCTGTTAAAAAAAAATATATATATTTTTAAATCATACTTAACTTCGCCCGCGTGAATTATAAACCAAAACATGACTCAGCAATTATACTATTTTTTGGTGATAACTGTGTTTAATCCGTTCGATACTTTGTGATATTATTGCGATCCTACAGACAGTCAGAACGGCTGAGAGGCTTCATTTAATAATATGTATGTATTGAATTCGATGTTACTTTGTACGTCATGTAGGTATGTGGAATCCTATCTCTTGGGATTAGTAAGATACATAAAATATTACTTATTTCTCACATAAATTGGAACGTCAGTCAAGGCAATGTTGGCAGAGAGGAGAGGGAGAGACCTATATCTAGCAGTGGACTAATGGCAGGCGGGCAATGATGACAAATTCTAAATTCAGTACCTCAAAAGTAATGTATAATGTTGCTCAGCTTTATGTAGGCAGCGATAGTCTAGTTACTAACAAACTGTAACGCAGAGAATCTCGCGTTCAAAAACATGGTATGGAACAATGACTTCTTGAAGTTAAGTGCACATATTGTGTTAATATTGTTAATGTTATCTCTTGCTACACGGTGAAGTAAAACATCGTGAGGGAACCTGCATGTCTGAGAGTTCTTCATGACATGACATGACATCTGAAGTCCGCCAAACCGCACTTGGCTAGTATAGAGGACTTGCCATACCCTTCTCATTATGAGTACAGGTCTGTGATGTCGGTGATGATATCGATGATTACATTTACTTTTTATTGAAAACTCGATACCACTTATTGCCTTCTAATGTTCTTAATAACCCTAATGTTATCACCTTTTAATTACAAGTAATGTGATTAATACCTCCTGCTAAACGAAATGCTATTAGAGAGGGATATAACTTAATCAATGAGCTTATGATATCCTTCAAAATATTATTATGAAGCCGTATATTTTATTTATCAATATCAATAACCTGTTTCTCGAAAATTAAATAACGATCAATTAACATCAGCTCAGTAATCAGTTCGTAAGTTAACGTTAAATAAAAAGATAAAAAGAGTTACAAAAAATATTTTTCTTGTGTAAGTATGAAGCCCTCTCTGGTGTTGCCCGATGACCTACGAAATGACCCAACGACACTTGTCCTATAAAAAAAACCGGCTTTACTCGCCACAGCAAGCGGTCACCTATCCAAATTGTGACCTGTGTAAACGTTGCTTTACTTTGCAGATCTATTACAAACGGCAAGTCAATACACGCTATGTACGCTACGCAATGTAATGATTTTATTAAACTATATCTTTGTCCACAGATGCAGTAGCGAGCAGTAGTTCGCGAATTCACCTAGACGCCGCAGTATGGACGTTACTATTGTTAGTAAGAAGACAAGTGCCTTCACTAGTTAAATAAAAAGTGCTAGTGTATAGTGAGACGTTATAAACAAATAAACCGAAGCAATGAGTGGTGTCCATCATGTTGCGGAATGTTGAACATAATAATATAAAGAATTGCGTAGTGTGGATTGAAGTTACAAATAACATAAATTAACTTTACGCCTTTACCCCCGAAGATGTAGGCATAGGTGTATTATAGTTTGAAATAATAGTAATAAAAAAACAAATTTTATTACAGAGAAAATAAAAACGAGGTAATTATGTTCTCCAGTGATCCACAGTAGGTAGCCCGGTCCTGTGGGTGTCTTGATAAGTTTAACACATAGGTATTTACATAATCGGTCGACATCGTCAAAACGATGATCGATTTAAGACAGATTGAACAAACATAAACAAAGATAAAGATCATGAAATGAAAATATTATGCGAAATTCCAGGTTTAGTATCTATGGAAATCAAATACTTAATACCTAACCTACAGCTTGAGCAATGTAATAACAATAGGAAACAGTTGCCAAGCCAACTTCCATTAAAATACTGAGAACCATCAGACTAACAGGTTTCACTCAATTTACGATATTTCGCATCGCAAAGGGGTCTGTATTGACTACATTTCTATTACAAATGTCGATGTCAACCCTAGGGAGTATGACCACAGAATAAACAGTACTTACGTACAGAAGTACCACTTGTCAAACCAATTCAATCAAATTGCGACTCTTGCTACTAAGCAACAAAGTGCAATTCAGCTCGCATAAGCACTCAGTGCCTACTGCGATATTTACCTAACCGTTCCCGCTCTTTTCTAACATATAACGCTCTCGCTGTCTGGCGCGGAGTGACGCGCTAGCTGTCGCGCTAGGGTAGTCGACTTGCCGCTGCTACTATAATATTTATTCATCGTCTATTTACCTACTTGACCACGTACCTAATAATAAATAATCATCCTATAAGAATTCTATCCCACTATTTGAGCTGGTAGAACAAAAATCACAAAAAATCTGGTCAGTTACATTTTCAATATACTAATTCTTAGTTATTTCCTAAACGCGTGGACCGATTTACATGATTCAAACAGATAAAATGGTTTTTGAACTAGATCTTTAATTTGACACTATAATCGTTGGGATATCTCGACAAACAAAAAAAAATAATTTTAAGTTGCTCTCGTAAAATAAATAAAATCAAATTTTCAAGTCGACAACCCTTGCGCGACGCATCGGACGCGGGCTTGGAAGCCGCGCGAAAGTGTAGGCACTTATCGCTGTAAGTACGGCCGAGTGAAGGAGGCCTGGTATGACTTCGACGTCTCAGCCTTTATTGTACGATAAATATCTACCCAGTATCGTCAAGATCAATTAATTAAACCGTATTGATTGAAAAAGAAGAGGGACTGTAATCGGATGGCATCGGGACCGAAGATAAAATTAATAAATACGCTAAATTTGATACAGATATTACATTTTTTGATTTTTCCTGTAGAAAATATCTTTATTGCAGATATGCTTTTAAAGATACGATTCGCGATTGGAATGACGTAACACGCGTTCTTTGATTTCAGATTTCGAAGCTTTCAATCATAAAGCACAAGTTTTGTTTTTTCAATTCACACGTAGATCGATTACTTGCTATTATTGTCTATTGTTTTTTTTTTAATCCAAACGCATACTGTGACATAACTGCGGCTAACATAACTTAATTTTAACGCACGTGATCGCCTAGTTTCACGTAAAAAAGGTCGTACATTTTTATGAAAGCATTGCAAAATCTATACTGGTGGGCTATTGTGCCTCAAAACATGGATATATTTTTGAAATGTTCAAATATTTTTCTGACAATTTCATGTAACAGTATTATTTGGGTTCCTCTCACGTACTGTAAAATGCACGGAAGGCCGAGGAAATTTAAAAGGTTAAACAAACCGCGATACGTAAAATTAATTAACGGATCCGTTTCATCAAAACAACAACAGAATACAAATGTATTTTCGTGTTTTTAAATAAGAAAAGGCTTAGGCAGGTATATGGTTTAGTTGTGTTGGGTGACAGCGATATTTGTATTTCAACTTATTGATGGGAAAAGAAAATTGGTGAGGTCTTAGGAACGATTTATACAAACAAAACTTATAGCTTCCCAAGTTATCGGTAAGAGGCTGTTTTATAATTTTATTTCGGTGTCGTAGACGTGGGCAAAATAAAATTAAATAAAATTTAATTCAGTATCCGAAATTTGCCTATGGATGGTCGCAAAGCCATGCTAAACTAAAATGGTTCCTCTTAGTTTACTATAAAACCCTCAAAAGTGAGATACATAGTGTTCCACTTCTGGTGGTCAATTAAAGTAAATGTGGTCAAGGAGACTTCTTGGAAGCTACTAAACTCTTGATGCTGCGAGGCTGTACATAATACGTTGAACATAATCCAAGGAAAGTAAGAAAAATACTTATTTTCAAATAGTTGAACTTCAATCTACACAACGCAATGACATATAAAATCTTATGTACCAGAAAAACATTTATATACTGCTGTAAAATATTACGTTATTATGTAAAGAAATAATATATTTTCGTAAAGCTAAGGATACACATGACTAACTTCGTTTATATGAGCACGCATCGTCGATCATTCATTCTAAATTAGATTAATTACATAACTTTATCATGTCCTTTGCTCAATATTATTATACTTATGAATTATTTTTGGAGGCTAACATTGCTTTCATTGTGTGTCACTAACACGCTTATGCGAAATTAGCGTCCACATTTTTATTACCATAAAATTGCGTATCGTCGAGGCTAATGCATAGACGCGTAACTTGCATCAGCGTTACAAAATACGGTCTTGGCCTATTTAAACTTAAAGTACAAAATGTTTTACTACTTGTTTAGATGTTTTGTGCTCTCCTCGGCGATATGTATGTATGTTAATCCGTTGCACACTGCAAAAGTGCCTAGAGCGGCAATTCACTCGACATATATATAACTACATAATAATTATATAGACTTAACTGACTCAAAACTTAGCCAAATTGTATAGAGTGCATAATATCTGCTACTAAAAAGTTGTCTTTTTGTCGCTCGTTTCTGTCTTTTTTCTTTTCAATTTAAGGGCTTTGCTCTTGTCGGTGGTGCATACGCCATATATGTCGATCTTCGGCGGCCAGTAGCTTGAACTCTTTATATGTCATCAGTGATGACATATAAAGAGTTCAAGATACTGGCCGTCATCACCTTTGCATTTTCTTTCATTTGATAATACACAATTCTCTTCTGGGTCGACCTCTTCCTCTCTTCCCTTCTATTTTACCTTCCAGTTACTTTTTGATAAAGTCATCATATCTTTCCGCTTCTTCTATCTACTATTAGACCATAAATAAATTATACTACCGTACCCCAAAAGCGAAACAGCGTAATGTGCTTATAATCAGCCTTTTACTTTTCAAGTGACTGTCAGTTTCCAGCAGTCAGTAGTAGTGCAATACGCAAACTAGACATTTACCGGACTGTTTATAAAATTCGTAGGTATTTCTGAGAATGTTTCGAAATTACTTCTAGCCGAATTTCTAATTATCGGGATATACGAGTATATGAAAAAGTGCTAGTCAAGTGTATTAAACCTATCTTTAAATTGATATTAGAATTTATCCACATCGCACCAAACATGTATGTAATTAAACGTAGTATTTTGAGCGATGAATGAATGTAGAGGAAGCGCGTGAGGTTTGTAAGGATAGATGCAAGTGGCGTGCCGTTGTCTTTACCCCGACGGGAAAAAGGCGTGAGTATATGTATGTATGCATTTTGAGCGAGTGGATTGCCGTTTGATAGACTCATTTTCAGAATCTTTGTTGTTAAAATAGCATTTTATAATTTCAGGCATCTTACTCGGCACTTGATCCTAGGAACCTATATCTAAGTATAAGCAAAAATGTAACTTACGAATAGACGATGAAAGTAATTTATTTAATATTGTTTTTTATTTAACTAACGTATATTTTCGTGTCAATTATTATATTAATTTATGAACATACACCCCTAAAATTATATTTAACCCTTAGCTGGTTTCGCTAAAAAAGGCAACGTAAGTGGTATAGGGGTCAAAATTGACCCCAAATATTAGTTCACAGTAATATAAAATGATACAACTGTACATTATAAATTTTCTTTTTATTTAGAAAAAAAGGACTTACAATGTAATATTTTATTAAATTTGTATCATGTTTTAACAAGAGATCAAATATTTAATAAATAAAACAGTTAGTATCTTCTTATTTGACAAGACTCTACTTTAGGTATTCTTTTTATATATAAAAAGAAAAAATAATACAAGAAAACATTTTGTATTCGTTTTTGTATATAACTAATATAATAAAAAATAGGAACTTCCTATGAGATCACGAATAATAAAAAAAATGACAATCTAAAACAATTAATCTATTTGTTCCTCACAAACGCTGATAATTTTCTGGTCACAAGCAGCTATTGTGGCGCCCTGAATTAATTTGGAGCCAGATTCTTTGTATTAATCTTCCAAAAGCTGTGAGATTTCACCGTCACGTAAAAATTATATATAAATCAAGTATAAAATAGTAAAACATTATAACATTAATCATACAATAAAATGTACGCTTCCGGTATCGGGGTCAAGTTTGACCCCAGCAGTGTACATATCTCCGTTCTCACTAGCACTTAAGTGACGCGCGTCCGTCACTCGCCGCACTCCGCGGCGTAATGAGATTACCACGATGCGCAAGAGTGTAGGTGCTTTTACTGAAAAGGTGTGATTAAAAATATGAAGCTTTGGGGTCAATTATGACCCCGATACCATTTAAGGGTTAATATAATAAATAATATTAAGTCATGTTTCAAATATCGCTGAGAGTACGCGAAACGCTGTTAAGATACGTTGTATATTGTACAGCATAAATCGAAATGTCTCAATGTCATTAATAAAAAGATTACGATAATGTGATTGGATTTTTTTTTAAACCCCGTAGAACACCATTGACCTATAAAACAGGATTTCCCAAGATGTTTTCCTAACGAAACCACCATTACTCTGAATGAACAAAAAATAACACTGTTATGATGGTTACTCGTCTCTGTCCGTGTGGTGACGGATTAAGAATACGGAAAGTCACCATCCCATATCATCCCATGGATGTCGTAAGAGCCGACAGAGGGAGCATATTATGCAGAGAACAACACTTTAAAAGAAGGAAAACTTGATACAAACCCTATACCAACCCGTTTGGCCAGCGTGGTATAGTAGGCCAATTCCTCCTTTCAAAGGAGAGGCCTAGTCCAGCAGTGGACTGTAAAAGGCTGATCATGATGAAGATGGTTACTGTTTGTGGAATGTTTCACTTATAATAACTAATAGTCTACCTTGTGGTCAAAATCAGATAAAACATGCTTCCTTTTTAAAGTCGCACATTTATTATTAACAGTGTATTGATATTTTTTTGATATTAAAATATTCGGTTAGAAATGCAATGGAAAACTCAGTCATGACTTACTTAGTAGTTTTACATGATATTTTAGTCTACGTTGCATTTCGAACTAGGGAGAAAACGTAAATATAAAATCATTAATCAATTTACTAACTTATAATTTGGCGTTCATAAGCGTCACATTGTGTTACATTTGTATGAATGATTTTTGACTTCTAGTCTTCAATCCAATGACTCGAAGCAAAGCGAAGAAAACATATGATTTACCTTAGACAAATGATAAGTATCGCTTCGGTAGAGCAGAGCGAGACCAATCATTAGTCTATGTGATTTACTATAATCGTCAACCCTATCGACACTAAACTCTAGAAGATCTCAATGTTTAATAATATTCGAGACTTATCTAGCTTACTTAAAAATCTATATAATTAGACCCAAAAATGTAATAAAATTTTCATTATCATTTTCATGATTGATCTGTCAAGAAAACATTCCCTTACAACATTCAAAATGGCGGTACGAAAGCATGGTTAAAACCAGGTGGTAAGTAGCTCTCATCCCCTAAGTCTAGTGGCTTTGATTTTTAAAGAGTCAGCAGCATGGCAAAGCAGGAGTAGATGGAAAACTAACATGCTATCAAGGCTTTCAAGGGCTTCATTTAGAAAAAAGAGATGCAAAGGTAAGTTACTCAATCCGATATTCTCAGACATTCATGTCTGAACTATCACAACTCGATCAAAAAAATATTTCTGGATACTGTTACGTGACATACAAACATACATAATATAATGCTACTTATGTACATACATTAAATTATTTTAAAACATGATCACACCCTCGGTTACATATTAGGTAGTAAAGTTTTAACGTACAAAACAGCATCAGCACTTTGTGTTGTAATAGATAAGTTAAGTAGAGTGGCTCCAAATTCTTACATTGCCTGAGTGCATAGGAAGTGCTTTTACAGTTAAGTACACAGAAAATACTAGACATAACAATTATAAACTTGCTTCTTTTTATTCTTACCAATTCTTATGTACATTTGTAGCTAGCGTGTGTTGTATGTTGGAACGACTCATACGTTATCATCTGATACCACACTAACTTAAAAGCATTCAATATATAAAATATTTCTAAATAAGTACAGTTATAAAAGTGATGCAGAAAGAGGTTCAAGAATCTCTTCAATACAAAGCATGACCCATGATCAAGAAATACATAAATATTATAACAAGAAATACATATATAGTATGTAACAACATACCTACATAAATGCATCCACACCGTAGTAAGATATCAGAATAAACATTCTATTTTGCTTGATTGTTACTGAAAGTTTTTGACTATTACCGTGTTTCTAAATATTACCCAAAAAAGAGTTGTTGCATATACATTTATATATGATCATAAATTACATCCACAAATGGTATAATAATTATAATCAAATCATCACGCAAAGATTTGTCTGGATTGAGAATCGAACCCACAATATCCGACGTAGCAATTTAGCTAACTAACTACTTAAGCTATCTGATAAAAATAAATAAGCGCTGTCAAATGTTATGAAGTATTAATACCCAATGATTTGTGTCTGCGATATGAAAGCTGGACCTCACTCCTTCTTTCACTTTTTTTTTCTTTTCCGTATGATTTGAGTATGTGGCTAACTCTAGCGGCAGCGTTTTCAAACCGCCCAAAGGCGTGCCCTACGAAACACGATAGCGCTTTGATGTAAATGCCTCACGCGGTCATCCATCCAAGTGGCAATCAGCACTACTGACTGCAGAAACTTGATACATGGATTTACGAAACGGTTCTTCGGAGACACTCTTCTTACCTTGAAAATACAGGTTAGTGCATGCATTTCGTATAGTCAAAATTTACGGTAATAAGTCTACATACCTATACTACCATAAATTATTTTTAATGTCAGGCACTAACTTAATATGTATATGCACTGATTGTTTGTAATTACATAAGGCCCTATGATCATTCCGAAAATAAACTTTTGCAATTCACACCGTACAATAAAAGTTATAATTACATTAATTTATAGTAAATGCTTTAAGATCAATGAAATAAACTCCGATGATTGGTAAAAT
Source organism: Euclidia mi (assembly GCA_944739405.2). NCBI lineage: Eukaryota > Metazoa > Arthropoda > Insecta > Lepidoptera > Erebidae > Euclidia > Euclidia mi. Next base: position 10,263,550 of record OX123182.2, read on the forward strand.
CATCTTTTCATCTTATCTTCAGGCAAATCTAACATATCTTCAGACCCATACCTATAATTCATGTAACAGGTCGTAAACCGCCTTATCCTTAGTACTCACTATTATATATCTAGGTATGAAGGACGCAAAGGTGATGCATTAATAATATAATACTAGAGGACTCGTGCTGCTCCACAGCATATTTTAATATTATAAAAAAGCTCTTACATTATGGTAGTTTTGATAGGAATGATAACTTTGGTAGCAATCGTAAGTAACATTGCTACCAAAACTGCCATATATAGGCCTAAAACTACTATTTGTACCAAAACTAGCATAATCTTGAGAGATAAGTTTCTAGCATCGGTAAACCAGTTCAATCGATCTAGACCGAATGAAAAATTAAATAACAGCCACATTGGGACAGCAAGCAGCAAGGATCCAATTTTTGTTATGGAGCACCTGTCACCCATACATAAGGCACTGCACGCGGCAACGAGACAGAAGGCTAAGGAACTGGCTTATAAATTCGTCTGGGTACGCAACGGTCGCATCTACGTACGTAAAGAAGTAGGTGACGAACAGGTATTTATAAGGAATGCTGATACCTTATCGAAATTGCGTTAAGGGTTACCTTTTTTAACTCATAAACATGTTATTGGTACTTATTATTTCAAAATTCACAGCAATAACTATCTATTACCAAAATGTAAGGGGCCTGAGAACTAAAACTCATAGCTTTTACCGAAATCTCTGTTGCTGCAACTATGACGTCATCATACTGACAGAAACATGGTTAAATGCCACAATTCTAGATTCAGAACTTTTTGATGCCAGATACGTAGTATTTAGGAGAGATAGGACTTTTACAACTTTCTGCAGCAAGAAAGATGGAGGAGGAGTTTTGGTAGCCGTTCTCAAGGAACACTACCCCCAGCGACAAAAACAGTGGGAGACCAATTGCGAAGATTTGTGGGTAACTATTGAAAAAACCATTGATAAAAGGTTAACTACATTGGCATTCTGTTCAGTTTATCTGCCACCTCCTGTTAATAAGGCACTTCTGGATACATTTGTAGATAATTGTAACGGTATCTTTGAACGGGGTAATTTATTACCCTGTATTGTGGGAGACTTTAACCTACCAAACATTTGTTGGAGCGGTGGCGGTGGTGCCTCCTTAACAACGGGATCTCAACTAACACAATCTATGTTAGATTTCATCAGTGTGAATAATCTTCGGCAATGTAATGGGGTGTTAAACAATAAAAGTAAAATATTAGATCTCGTTGTTTTGGACGCATCGCTGACATGCTCACCCCAGATATCACTTGATGAATTGACTACTGTAGACCCGCTGCATCCACCAATAGATTTTCACATCTCTTTGTCACCAAATTCCAAGTTAAAACCAAGTGAAAGTATCTTACGGCACAATTTTAGAATGGCTAATTATGATGATATTAATAGCTATCTTAATTCAATTGACTGGGCTGTAGTCTTGGACACTAATATAGAATTAGATACTCTCTTGACGATTTTTTATGACATATTACAAGTAGCTATAGATCAACATGTACCAAAATCAAAATGCAACAAAAATAAATATCCGCCTTGGTATAATCGTAGGCTAGTAAACTTAACACGTGAGAAAAATAAAATGATTAGGACGTATAAAAAGTACAATAACCCTAGAGATAAATTAGTTTTACAGGACCTTAGCAAGCAACGCAAGCAACTATCGACTCATTGTTATAACACATATATTGCTTCAGCAGAGCAGAAAATAAAACAAAACTCCAAGTACTTTTGGTCCTATGTTAAAAGCAAACGGGGCAACGAGAGTAATTATCCTTCTCAATTGTCAAACGGTTGCAAGAGCTCCACTGACGGCACAGAAATATGTAATATTTTTGGTGAATTTTTCGCATCGGTCTATGAGATGGGTTCGGGTGCAGGTCTGCCCTCTGAGTACTTGGATAAGGTCCCAGAATCTAGCCGGATAGTATCGTCAGTGGTGTTGGATCCTAAAACAATATATAGGCAACTCGTGCAACTGAATCCTAATAAAGGAGCGGGGCCAGATGGTATACCACCGATATTTATAAAAAGCTGTGCAGAAGCGCTGACCATACCCTTGCACATTATATATAATAAATCATTACGAACTGGCAAATTTCCCTGTGTATGGAAGCTTGCAAAAGTGGTTCCAATACACAAGGGGCAGGAAGACGGGTTAGTCCAGAACTACCGACCTATCTCTCTTTTGTCAACAATGGCCAAAACCTTCGAAGCTCTTATATGTCCAATAGTCAAGAACCATTTTAAATGTTTCCTAACAGACGCTCAACACGGGTTTGTTAATTTGCGATCAACATGTACAAATCTTGCTTGCTTTGTGGATGATGTAACAGGTATCCTGGATCGTCAGGGGCAGGTGGATGTTGGTTACACCGATTTTAGTAAGGCTTTCGATAAAGTACCTCATACAACACTTTTAAAAAAGATATCCCGATACGGTTTCACTGGTCCCATGTTCTCATGGTTAGAATCCTATTTAGATGATCGAAGATTCTACGTTGTTGTCAATGGTTACAGATCCGGAACGTATATGATAACGTCTGGTGTGCCTCAGGGATCGCATTTGGGTCCGATATTGTTTAATATCTTTGTCAATGACCTTCCCTTGTGTTTTACCAATTCTGTGCCATATATGTATGCAGATGACCTAAAAATTTCTAAAGAGATTAAACATCCGGACGATGAATGCAGATTGCAAAGTGACCTCAATAACTTAGTTCAGTGGTGTTCACATAACGGTATGCAGTTAAATCATCAGAAATGTCACTGTATACACTTCTCTAGAAAACTCAAACCTATTGCAACATCATATAGCATAGACAATAACAAGCTTGTTGAGACAGAGCTGGTCAGAGATTTGGGTGTAAGCTTGGACAAAAAGCTCACATTTTTGGCTCATTTGGATGATATTATCGGTAAGGCGTCTAGAATGTTAGGTTTCGTTATTCGCAATGGCAAAGCCTTCAGAAAGCCCGACACTAAAATATTGCTTTACAATAGCCTAGTCAGAAGTGTACTGGAGTACTGCAGTCAGATATGGAGACCGCACTTTGCCGTCCACGCGCTTAGACTAGAAAGAGTGCAAAAAAGGTTTTTATGGCATTTATGTCAGAGTACGGGTCTATCATATTCTTTGAAAACATACGAGAGCAGACTCCAGCACTTTAAAATCCATTCCCTAGCTAAACGCCGAGACATATTAGACCTGACGTTTTTATTTAAGGTATTTAGGGGACACATAGATTGTCCGAGATTATTGAGCAAAATAAAATTAAATGTGCCATCTAGATACCCCCGTAAACCTATAATACCGCTTAGTGCTCCGTTTAGACGTACAACGTTTGGGAGGAACTCCGTGATACCACGTATGTGCCGGCTATTGAATGGATGCAGCGCGTCAGTAGATATTCATTTTGACTCACTAGCCACGTTCCGTAAGGGAGTCGGCTAATAGGTTTAATTTAATTGCAATTTAATAATCTATTTACGAATATCCTAATCAATTTCAATTTTAATTTATTTCTTTGATTTGATTTTATTATTTTATTATTGTCACTAAATTGTAATGTACTTTTGATTTAATTTGCTATTGTATTATTTTTTTTTTAAATTCTTTTTCTATTAGTTTTTAGAATTTATATATTGTAAAAATGACTTTATGTATTATTTTATTTTATTGTTATGTGGACCAGGAATCATCGAAATTCTCGCCTGTAGTTTTAACCCTAAATAATTATACCCTTAAATATTTTGTTACTTCTCACTACCTGTACTATGTGTTCGCCTATATAATCTTTCAAAGTTAGCGGCCTGCCTTTTTTGTTTACTATCTATTTTCATAAATACTAATATATAATATTGCTCACTTATTGGTACATGCAGTGGCTACCTTAAAAGGTTATGCAAGTGACGGAGATATTTTTTTTTCTTTATTATTGTGAATGCATTCTTGTAATAACCACTGGTGGTCCTAAAAATAAAAAAAAAAATAAAAAAAAAATAAATAAATAAAAACTACTTTTCGGACTAACACTATCATATCTACCAATTTTTTTAAAAACTACCATTTCTACCAAAACCGCCGGTGCTGTAAAAAGTACCTTTTCTCTCAAAACTACTATTCTTACGAAAGCTACAATTTCTACCATAACTACCACTTGTAATATAATTATATGACAATAATACATAAAAAACAATTAAGATGCCCGAAGAAAGTCCGTAATTTAAAAACACAAAAATTTTCCTAACATGAAACGTAATTTACCCGTCTGCAGGGTTGATTTGCCCAACATTAGGCGGAAATTTCACTACGTTTGGGGAAAATTCCTCGGGTCGCGGGTATACTGACATCGTTACCGCGACCCCGTCATAGGTCGATAGAGGAACACCGCGGTGTTTTAGTGGGTTTGGGCCCCCCTGAACATCTAGGGGAGAGAGCCGAGGCACCCCCCCCTCCACCTGCCCCAAACTCGGTACAAATTTGGCGGAGGGGTTCCTTTGAGGGACAGTCCGTAACTGGATTTCATCGCGATACAAAAAAAGGGTGAAAATTCTTCAACATTAGAGATCAGTTCACCCAACATTAAGGGTTAACTGGTAACATTCGGGGAATATTACCTGCCATCAGCGATAATTCGCTATTGTGATAATTTTACCAACATCGGGTATAATTTTACACACCACCACACTCACACCCCTATGAAAGTAAGGCAAGGTCACCTGAAGGTGGCATAACGGTTTTTCCTGGCAGTAACCACAAAGAACTGATTAGATGCCATAAAAATATTTTTGAATTTAGAACCGTCCATGTAGAGAGGAAGCAATGTAATCTTAAGAAATTTATAGGAAAATATTGAAAAATAAGTTCAATGTCCACACCTACCTTCCTTCAAACTTACCCAATTTAAATGAGCATACCATCAAATGAAAGAGCTCTTTGCAGCGCGTGTTATAGGCCTATAACGAAACGCCTACCTCAATGAGAATCAGATATATAGAAGCAGAAAATCATTGACTACGGCTACGAAAACGTAAAAAATGTATGGGAGAAAACTGTTTTTGCATATAATTTGATGAATGTGCAAGTTAGGTAATTTCTAATGCTTGATGACAAATTTATGCAGCAAGAGTTTTCATTTAAAAAAAAATCATGCGAATCGGTTGGGTAGAACGGGCTGGCCGACTAGTATTATAAAACACAAATTCTTTTAATATATAGAAGACTAGAGGACCCGTGCTGCTCCACAGAATATTTTAATATTATAAAAAAGCTCTTACATATAGGTATGATGAGTATATTGTAGCCTTATCTAATAAGTAAAAAGATGATATTCTTACCAAAAATATAATATATCACAAAACTTCTTTTCTCACAACATTGGCTTTGCGTTGCACCTTAGGTATCGTGAAATTTCCACCTTGGCATTACTGAATGGTTTGCCGCACAATAGGGATATATATAATATGTACCTATAACTGAACATTGACGAAAGAAAGATCTTCAATATGACTGTGCTACCCTACCATTCTTTCCATTAGGACACTGTAATGTACTTCGTCCAGGTGCCCAGAAAATAGCAAGTTATGAACAATTTCGCCAGTACCATAGTCAGTAATCGTATTACTGTTTTCTAGGTGAACTCTGAATTGACACTCGGGATATAGCTCACTTACACTCTGAAGTTCAGCATGCCCTGCGTACTGTCCATTGGCACCCATCACACGTTTGTAATCTGTTGCATTTGTAATGGTCTGGCCATATGCTCCGTCCCCAACAGTGAAGTTACTATATAGATACATCCCCACAGACATAGATCTACATAGATAACGCAAATGCATGCACTTCGCGTGTCTGAACTCCGACCAAGCGTCGAGCTTGGTCGCCACTAACTTCAGTCCCCGCGCGTCCGTTTTACCGTTAAGTAAACTTTATTCACATTACGTTGCCGCGTTTGCTTCGGACGTTTGATCTGACGTTGTGTATTAGGAGACGATGAATATCGCACAAGCGATACTGTCGCGCATCGCTTCGACTTCGTGATACAGGCAACGTCACAGTAGGTATTAAAAAGTCGGCACGCTTGGTTTCAATACAAATCGTGATAGTTGCTTTATCTATGTAGATCTATATCTGTGTACATCCCACTTTTTGACAATGTTGGCCAAACGGATTTCATAATGTTTATTCTCACTTCCATATAAACAATAAGAAATTGCGCAGAATAAGCAATTACCGTCACCAAGAAAGGAAATCACTTGAAAATTGTTGATGGTAGAATTAATCAAATCTGAACCCGTTTCCACCCGTATTTTTTTAGCAGTAGGAGGACCATCCGGTACCAAATCTCCGACAGGGCCGTCATTGACCAAGATGCTTTGTTCAAACTTTCTCTGAGCATTTTTCAATTTCCTTCCAAGAACCATCATTATAATTGAAAACACAGCTACTCACAAAAAATACGTTATTAAATCAGAAACTTAAGTAACTAACTAACGCTAACTTCACTTTTTTTTTATCTGTCAATATTTATCAAAATTAAAAATATAGATAAATAACTTTTTTTATAAGTAAGAAAATAGATTATATTTCTGTTATCCAGCTAAATATTTCTGTAAGAAGCACGATTTATTTTGTTTTGTGTATGGCTGTGATTAATCCATCATAATTTAAAAATGTAATAATGACGTTTATAGTTTTGGTACTTTTGGTAGGAATGGTAGCTTTGGTAGCAATCGTAAGTAACATTGCTACCAAAACTACAATATATGCCATAATACCATTTCTCCAAAACTACTATTCCTATCAAAACTACTATTTGTACCAAAACTCCTATTCATACTAACACTATCATATCTACCATTTTTCTAAACTACCATTTCTACCAAAACCGCCGGTGCTGTCAAAACCTTTTCTCTCAAAACTACTATTCTTACCAAAGCTACAATTTCTACCATAACTACTACTTGTAATAATATAATTATATGACAATAGTACTATGAACCGCTGTAATATGTTCCACATTAAAAAAAAATTAAGATGCCCGAAGAAAGTCCGTAATTTAAAAACACAAAAATTTTCCTAACATCAAACGTAAGGAAAATTCCTCAACATCAGAGATCAGTTCACCCAACATTAAGATTCGGGGAATATTACCTGCCATCAGCGATAATTCACTATAGCGATAATTTGACCAACATCGGGTATAATTTTACACACCACCACACTCACACCCATATGAAAGTAAGGCAAGGTCACCTTAAGGAGGCATAACGGTTTTTCCTGGCAGTTACCGCAAGGAACTCATTAGATGCCATAAAATAGTTTTGAATTAAGAACCGTCCATGTAGAGAGAGCGCAATGGAATCTTAAGAAATTTATAGGAAAATATTGAAAAATAAGTTCAATGTCCACACCTATCTTCCTTCAAACTTACCCAATTTAAATGAGCATACCATCACATGAAAGAGCTCTTTTCAGCGCGTGTTTTAGGCCTATAACGAAACGCCTACCTCAATGAGAACCAGATATAAAGAAGCAGAAAGTCATTGACTACGGCTACGAAAACGTAAAAAATGTATGGGAGAAAACTGTTTTTGCATATAATTTGATGAATGTGCAAGTTAGGTAATTTCTAATGCCTGATGACAAATCTATGCAGCAAGAGCTTTCATTTAAAAAAAAAATCATGCGAATCGGTTCGGTAGAACGGGCTGGCCGACTCGTATTATAAAACACAAATTCTTTTAATATATAGATTCTCGATTAACAACCACAGACAGCTGAACGCGTATAGGCGCTAGATATATTCCTCTCGCGTGATATACAGACGATTTTGATTAAATACCTCGAAAGATAATGGTAAAACATCACCCGTGTAAAATGAATATGAGGATGGGCAATAAATTTAACAAACTAAACTTGAGATTTACCGCGACCTGCTTGCACTGGATTCTGAACGAATTGTGAATAGATTTTAATGAATTCGCAATTGGTATTCTTCTACACTTAAAGTCATTATCGTCTCATTTGACACATATGTAGATAGACGTTAACAAATAGTTACACACTTTGTTCAATTTTCGATTCGTAAGACTAAATGTTAACTTATGAAAAGTTAGCACCAGTTTTACTGTTAACTTCTTAAACCTTAATTTAACACTTATATGGTAAAATATATCTCCAAAATAACTGTTGAATAAACCAATTTCGATGGCTAAATTAATCTATTTATCAATCGAAATAACGATTCGGATAATGATTCTTTGCAATGCATTTAAGTTCATTTCTTAGTTGCGTGTGACGGCGGTATACAATTAAATCAGCGATGAATCATTCACTTCATAATTTGAAACGCTTTACATAATTTACATTCATCATCATATCAGTCGAAAGACGTCCACTATTAGACGTAGGCGACTCCCAAGGCTCTCCACATTGACCGATCTTGAGACACCCGTATCCATCCGCTGCTCGCAAGTCATACAAAACTATTCACTATATTTTGGCATATTCACGAGAAACATAACACAATAAAATTATTGATTCTTCATATTTGCGAAGACTGAACACGTCTCGAGGCGTTAGCGCCTCGTCTTGAATTTTATATGAAATTCTGTCGCACAAATGACGCCTCTTTTAAAGTGGTGCAATATTTTTTTTAAAGAAAATGGAATATTCTAGATACACTTGAGAAAATATTTTAACGTTGGATCAGGTTGCCACTGAAATATTCAGTTTATTGATGGTGCTGGTGATTGAAGAAGACGCTGTTAATTTGAAAATGATATTGAGTTTTTTTACAACGAATAAGAACGGAACAAGCCTTGTTTATAAACTGTCGCACTGCTGGGAATGGGTTTATTCTCGCTATGAAAATATGTACTTTATAAATAGTCTGCTACACTGGCTAAATGTGATTTAGTATACTTAATTTGTGCATTGTTCCTTATGATAATACAGAAATGCTCAACTTACCTATTCAGCAAGCGATCATTTATAATTCCTACGCACATACCTAGGAATAGTCATCATCTTACCCTTTGGGTATTGCTTCTGTTTATACACATTTTATCAAAACCTACATCTTTTTTTGCAAAGTTTTAGTAGTAGTAGCAAGCGCTTAAAGATTCAAGTATATTTAACCTTCAAATAAATCTTTAACGATGATCACGTTTAAATTTTTTTATAACTAGAAATATATTAAGAGCACAGTTAATTTGAAAACTCATAACCAAACTACCTGACCAAAAAAAAACAAAGCCAGATGCACAGTTTGAATAAATATATGTAAAGCATTTCCCATTACCATCAATGATGGAGAAAAGCTAAGAGAAATATATTATAGGCAAGGATAAGATAAATAAAGAAGGTTGAAATTAAACTTTCTTTTCAATGTAAGATGAAAAAGCCTCTTACGGCAGGTCTATCCGCAAACAATGTTGACAAACTGACAGGTTCTCATATAGTTCAGCAAATATTTGTCCAGGTAGGGATTCTGCTTTCTTTACGCATAATGTATGTATACTATTATTCCGGCTTGGGTCGAGGATTGCCGGTGAGGTTTACTGCAAATATTGTTTGATGCAATCAAAGATTATACGATGGGTATAGGCAAGTATGGCTGTTATAAGAGGTAAATGTTACAAGGCAAGTATTATGTTGTTTATTTTTAACTAGACGTTGCCAGCGACTTCGCTCGCGTCAATTATATATATATATATATATATATACATATCGTCACGCCTTTTATCCCCGAAGGGGTAGGCAGAGGTGTATTTCTACACCCACTTTTCTTTTGTCAGAAAAACCCATATTTTGTTTATGGGGGCGCACCATTTGATGCGTCGCGGTGGGGCCGCAGAGGAAGAGGAGATGCGGTGTTGCGTTGCCGTCCTCCCTATCCTCTGCGGCCGCTGAGTGTTGTGGCGGTGGAGCCAAGCACCTTCATCCGCCGCCAAGGGGGTTTTGTTCGGGGCCCGCCTGACCATCTGGCGGGCTAATACCCGTCGGGGGGTTGCGACGTATGCTTGTGTGAAACCCGACCCTCCGACACACGGGTACATGGAGAAAGTCGAGGTGGTTTTTAGTGGAAACATCACATACTCCGGCTCTTATTTCCCCCAAGAGTCGGAGATCCGAAGGGATTTTCCACCTCGTAAAACAAAAAAAAAAAAAAGCACGGTGGCCTAAGGCCTTACCATTCTCATAGTGAGAATATGCCCGTTGGATACTTAATATACGGCACTGATAAGATGATTATGATGATATTTTATGAGGTGGAGAGCCTTACTGATGAAATCAAAAGACTCAGCTTTGAAGAAAGAAACCATTTTATGAAAAGTTTGCTTTAATCTTAATATATAAAATCCTTGCGTTACTGACTGACTGACAGACACGCTACAGCCGAAACTATTGGGTACAGGAAGCTGAAATTTGGCATGTATGTTCTTTAGGGACCGTTGGGGTGCACTAAGAAGGGATTTCCCGAAATTCCCACGGGATCGGCCAAAACAGGTAAATTTAAAAAAAAATTAGGCGTAGCTGCTGGCGTCCTCTAGTTCTGATATAATTTATTTTAGAAAAATCACACACATGTTTTGACTAGTGCCATTTACTATTAATTTCAGAGTTAGCTAAAACTTAAAGAAAGAAAGAAAAACACACAACATCAAGTTGAAATCATTGGACCGTCCTTAACGAACTTAGAATGTCGAAAGCAAAGTTCTTATACTTGAATATTTAGAGTATTTATTAATTTACAACACTTTGTTCATGATAGACGTTTTTGTTTACTTGTGGCTTGTTTCTAATGTGGTTTTGACTATCAAGAGGCATTCTTAGTGATCAAGTTCTCGCATAAAAACTTTATTGTGGTTTTCGTTTTCATTCTGATGTATTTTGACTGTCAAGAAATAAAGTGGCATTCAATTACATTGTCAAACAAAGAAAAAGTCATTGTCATGTCAGTAAAGTGATTTAAATCACAAGAGAACCTTATACGATCTATTATATAATTTTGAATCTCATTTTTAAAGTTGATCTTGAATACTTTAATAAATTTAAAATTCAATCTCGTAATGCTCCTACTTAAAATATGCAATGTTTTCTGTTATTTATTTTTTGCACCGTTATTGCTGTATTTACAACTGTGGAATACAGAATTCAGTAAAGAATTGCACAGTTAAGTACCTACTCCTGCCATCCGTTTGCGGTGGATTAAAAGTGAACCACACAAATAGATTAATTATTTTTGGAAAACTTGTTCTTTAATACACCTCTTGGATACGTACGTTGCATACATGCGTTGATAATGATGAATTTAAAATGATACGCAAAGCGTATCTATTGCAAACAGCGGCAGAGGTAGCGGCATTTTTCAACGCAACAAGATATTTCCATTCGCTTAATTTTGCATCAATATGAACCAGTGAAAATATCTTGAAGAGTGCGTGCCTTACCTTTGAAATGAAGCTCTAGGTGCATATTTGCCTAAAACACACATCCTGAGTTGATACATTACTCAATCGGCACAGTTATGAGAGAATTCTATATCTCATCTATCAATAGCTGCATGAGATGAAAAATGAATCCAAAACTGTAATCTAAGGTGTTCATTAGTATGGCTAATCCTAGGTAAATAGCTGAGATTTATTCACTAAACCACTTTTTAAAATTTATTAACATTTGTTTCTTAAATATTTTTCAAATAGTAGAGGAGCCCACGATGCTAAATTGCGATTTACTTGAGCGTCATGGAGACCTATTGGGTTGCAAAGCTTACATGATAAAAGTATGAAAATGTAAATAATGTATAACTTTTCATCGGTGGTGGGAGCAGCTATAGACTTTAATTTTCTTTTAAAAGAGCTGTTGCCTTAATCCCTCCCGATAATCGTCAGATTATGAGTAAGCACGTCTAGGACGTTAGGATAAAGCATATATATCTTAATCTGACGCGTTTGAGTATTTCAAAACGGCGAATTCACTCATTCACTTTTGCAACTTTCTAATAATGGCCACGAGTTTGCTTGACACCTAAAACCTCAGATTATTCAATGAGAGCCTTTTTAGGGTCATTTAACACCCCCTTAGAAAATGTGACACGCACGATTAATTTTCTTTTCTTTGCATTTTGAAATCGTACCTCTATTATGCAAACACATCAGATTAACATTTCTACTTTATTCAAAATACGTAGGACATGGGTGCTATCAATATCTGACACACTCGAGTAAATACCGAAATCCCTTCTCGGGCTGCCCTACTAGAAGGAGCTTTCTGTGAGGGAAAATGTTTTGGCAATATCTGTTTCTAATTTATTTACTAAATATAACATACATACAGAGACTCACGCCTGTTTCCCCGAAGGGGTAGGCAGAGGCAAATTAAACGCCCACTTTTCGCCAGTGTTTTGATCCCACGTAATAGGTGGCGAGCCTATTGCCGCTTATCGGGATATTTTGTTTACCAGAGCCTCGTCCGTTGATTGGCAGGTGCACCACTTGCAGGTGAGGTTGGCTTGGGACCCTAAGTTCTTGGTGGGAACCCTATGCACCCTACTAAATATTAAGTTTTATATAATTATGTTTCGTCTTGTGTCTGCATAAATATCAAACGGCGTACTATATACAGAACTATGAAAGGTCAATGCACTTTCTGAAATGGACAGAACTTGAGTTTCTTTAATGTTTTCCATAATAGAAAAAAACGCATAAAATGTAATATTGTACGTACTTTTTAAACATCAATAACTAATAATAATATATGAATATGATATTACTAATAAATATTGGACTATCCTCCTTTTCACAAATTAATGTCTTTATGAGTCTGTTCATAAAAAATCTTCCCAATTATTATTTTTTAAGGCAACAGAACATATCTGCAGTTTTCTGTTCCAGATATCACAGTGCTACTAAGAATAAACTCCTACAGCAGAGACCTAATAACATTTACCACTGGCCGTTAGAAGGAAAATTTAAGTGCTAAGCTAACTGAAATAGACCAAGAGACAGTCAAAGCAAAGAAAATCAAATGAAAATCTGTCCTAAAGAACTTAGCGATAGTCGGCCAAGTTTTGTACTGAATTATTCACGGTGCACTTTTTAGTTTTTCCTTCGAGTGCAAAGCATTTTGGAAGGCAAGCTTAAATCCGAACGCGAGTAGCGATCCGAACGCGCTTAGTGACTAAACATTTATGGTTATATGACGATATGATTTAATTTAAAACATTGATAAACAGTCGCTGCAGAATGATGCCCTATCGTCGCATTTCGTTTGGTCAGTGAGAGTGCTAAAGGGCGGCGACGCACTTCTGACTCTTTCGTAACCAAGATTTCTGGAAATTAATCAAAACGTTAAATTACAATAATTAATGTAGTTTCTAGTACAGATAGACAAATGGTTAATTACACAAAGTGTTATCTTTTTTGTTATTGCAGCCTATCAAAATGACTACATGCCGCCTGATCATAAGTAGTCAGTGAGTACCATAGCAAAATTTCGTGTGGTAATCGAATCCCAACACTCGACCTCGTGCTAAATGGTGAGGCGACCACTTAGACTACTACGACATCACATCTTCCTTATCCCACAGGAGTTTAGAAGCTACTTTCTAAAACACGTTAATCTTTTACCGTATATAATTCTTTCCAACATTCTAAACTGCCAGAGCATACAATATTTTCCAACTACCTTGCTCAACTTTTCTTTTAACCGGGAAACTACGGCGACAATTTTAATTGTATTTTCTTTACCTGTTTTATATAAAAACTAGTTTGTTGGGTATTACGTTATTGCTACAAATTAGCCGGCGTTTACGTCCAGTCGTGTTCTGTAAAAGAAAAGTTAAAGAAATTTTAAATATATTTGATGTCATGGGCCTTTTCTCAAATTTATAATATAAAATTATTTAATGCTGAGAGTAACAACAAGATATTTTTCATTTTTAAAACAATTAAAGTTTAGAATTTCGTTTTTAACCGACTTCAAAAAAAGGAGGAGGTTCTCAATTCGTCGGAATCTTTTTTGTCATTTGACATTTCGAAGCAATAATTTACTTTGGCTTCGTATTTAAAATAAATGAGATTGATGAAATCCTATTTTAAATACAGCGAACTTCCTCGATGTACTTTTTTGAATAAAACGTATTGTACTAAATACAGAAAAAAAAATCGTTTTAGTGTAGAAAGACTTGACTAAGTTCGTCTCCCACAAGATTCTAAATTATCTTGTTTTTAATTTTAACATAAATGTTAAAAATACATGTACTAAAACTAATATACGATTGAACACACTTGAAATTGAGTGTCATAAAGACACCAAACCTTTACACTGTCGCACTGAAATAAAAGAATCATCATAGAAAATGTTTATTGTTTTACGCGTTGTATCATTCATCATAGCAATTAGAGTATTATAGAGCGTAGCGTACCCTAAGCAGTCGTAGCACACAGATGTACTCGTAGCATTGTAATCACGTAGCAGGATAGTACGGGTAAGGCAGTCTAAACACACCCCAGTTAACGCAGAAGTTTGGCATATTTATCCAGCTTGATTGAAAACATTATCTTAACAGAAGTATGCAACACTTTGTATTTAAGTTCTCAAATGGTTTTGTTTTATAATAAGTTTCAGTGGTTGTGGTTTATCGGACTTTAAGTTCATAAAGTATTAACTTTAATTTTCAACACAAATGACAACAAATTTAATTCAGTATTTCCTACATGTGTCAACGTTTTCATTAAATGATACTTAGTTTTATTTATTTATACCGAATCAAGTCAAAACAAATTAAATTTGTGTAACTGGCAACAAAAATAACTGCTGCAGAGGCTAAATATAAGCATAATAATATCAGTAATTCATCAAGCTTATCAAGTTAGACTGCAACTGTGCAACCAGCCTAATCTAAGTATGTGCACATTCGTAGCGCGTCGACACGTGCCGCGTAGTTGCGACTACGTTAAGTATTAAGTACAAACGCATATTTGCATGTCGCGCGAAGAAAAATGTATTATGTTAATATTTTGAATAATTAGTGGAGAATCGATAATGGAAGTGTTTAGGAGGACCACGCTACATACTTTCAATGCAGTGGGTTCAGTTAAGTACTACCGTCACGCAACAACCCAGTGAAAACGCAACAAGTAAAATATTTTTGGGGCAACTCCTGTTAATGTATTTCATTCTAATTTTATTTAAGTTTCTCTAAAATTATTTAAAATATTCTAAATGTTAATACAACAGAGCGACTTGCGTGTCCAACGAAAGACCAATATTAAAAATGCTTGTGAATATTAGTACTGGTAACATGAGGACAACAAGCAAAGTATGGGTCTCATTTAACTCAATATCAAAAGGGCAGTATCTGAGGCTGCAATAGCTCCGTGGAGTAGTCTATGGTCTATTAAAGTAAAAAACGAGGACGTGGTTACAAAAGGAAAACAGTTTTATAATTAATTTAAATCGTAGAGCTGCATGCTCTAAATTAAAATTAGAACTCTAAACTTAAATCTCATTATTAATGCTGTTTGTGGCTTTCACGGATTGTCTGACCAGATAATATATGAAATGTTCTTTAAATTTAATATATTTTTTGGTTTAATAGTTACCGTAATAATGCATTTGCTATCGTTATAAAAGAGCAGTTGAATATGATCAAAATATTGCAATACTACTACTAAGGAATTTGACAAATTTTCACTTCCCAGATATTTTTTCGCGTAATTTCATTTGCCAAATTATTTCTTAGCAAAAAATCTATTCACAAAAAATTGTAACGCAAATCTAATGTTTGTGAAATGAACGTTTAAACTGTAACTTGTTTACCAACTAGTACTTTTAACATTATTTATTTAGTCAAATATTTCAGTTGGAATAACAGTTTTTATGCAAAATCAATAATCTATATTAACTAATTATCCTAATTTAAATAGTTCAGTTCCAGGTAACCTACTGAGAACAATCTCTTTTTTATATTAATGCAAGTCGTTTCTGGCACACAGTTCTAACCTAACCTAACCTTATCATTTTTTAATAATTAACCTTCTCTAACTAATTCCATAAATAAATTAATATCACCAAACGTTTACTGTCTGAAGGTTGTTTACTGTAATAAATTATTTGATTAAAGACCAAAGGCCATAATGACATTATACTTGGTAATATTTTGCCAAGTAAAAGGACAATGGCAGATCTCCATACATCGAAATGTCTGAAATTAAATTGAAGCGCACCGTAATAAAAAATATATTAAAAAATTCGGCGTAAGTAACAGAGTCTATAAATGATTCTATTTTCCCACGGGAAACCCGGAAAAATAAGATATCGGTGTTTTAGTTTTTAGTTAAGAATGAAAAATGTAGGTACGTTTGAAATATCAAATGAAATTATGTCAGATTGACATCAAAACGCAGAAGTATTTGTAGCATCTACCTGTTACAGCCAAAGACAAAAGCAGAGCTGCACATTTTAAATCGATTTTATGTGAAATCGATACAACATTAAAACGATGCTGTGACGTTTTTATTTGATTTAAAAGTTGTTTTGCTTCAAAAATTATTAGCTTATTGATATAATATCAATTAAAGATTAAATAACTGCATTTTAATAATGATATTTTAATAATCGATACGGATAAATAGCACTCTCGTCTATTCCTGTCACACCATTGTCTATGGCAACAATCAAATAATAAAGTAGTCACCTAGTTCGTAATCAATTGGAATGCTTTTTATCATCATAAAATACGCCAGCTTTAACGAGACAAAGTGAAATTATTAAAAATCGTAGAAAAAAATAACAATTAGTTTTGTTCTTATGAAGTTTAAGGTCGCCACCAAAGAGTATACAAATACTACGTAAGAAGAGGCGGATGTGCCATAGATCATGCGAGACTTTCAGCTTCGTTTGAAACGTGCAGGGAGAACTCGTACCAACATAAAGATACTAATTGACATCGTTTTTATGTTGTCAGCATTGTCATATTTGTCAATATAGGGATGTACCCTCTAGTGATTAACGAAATATCGATATCGATAATATTCGGTAAGAAATAATTATAATTATGTTTCGACTAGAATTATACTTTTCCAACACAAATAAAAGATGTATTTAATATTTATGTGTTTATTCAAACAAATTAGCCTATTCTATAAATATATTCTAGATTAGCGAAGAAAATACGCAGAACTAAAAGATATATGTATGTACATGTAATGGAAAGGTTTTCAACATTTCTTCTGTAATAGGATTTAAAGAAATGTCTATAGATACAAGGCACAGCTGTTTTTCTGACTTGAGTTCCCTTTTTTCTTCAAGTCTTGCGGCTTAAAATGCTTGCAACACACATAGTTCAACTGATGTAATTTTACAATGGGCACATAAATCAAGTCTTGGTTTCCAGTTGTAGCTACCCATTTTTACATCTAAAAAGAAAAAAAAGAATAGAATTTTTAGTCCTTGTGCCAATTTCTAATAACGGATTATCGATAACTGACAGGCAACACTATTGTTTATCTACAAAGTACTAGGATATGAAACTTTAGAATATTTCCTTATTTTTTATGTTACATTGAAATATATCACATTATATAACATTATAAATATTCATTGATCTTTATCTAGGGACATTTTGCCATAAATACCTACCCTGTTTTCATTGCTTGACCGGCATGTTGTTGTATGCCATATTTCGCACGTTATTTTGCTTTTTTTCATTGCGCTCCTTTCAATGCTAATCAAATAAATATAGTAACACTAACACTAGAAGTGTAAAATCACATTTAATTGGTATGCACAAAGCACTTTTACAGTATGTTTTTTACGTTTTAAAAACAAAGTACATAACGTGGTAAAGTTCAATCTGGATAATAATGTGACAGTTGTGACATTTGACACTATTGACAGCCAAGGCGGTGATGTACGTATAACCCGTCTAATTTTGAAAGAATACGATAATATGTATATAATATGTATCCTTGGAACAGGATACATAGTGAAGGATGCTATCTTCACGTTTTATACATATAATAGTAGCCATTAAAAAGATAGCACGTTTCATACATTCGGTTTTTTCTTAGGAACTTGCGCCAGGCTGGTCGCCACAACAAACCCAGACCGAATTCTGCCATTGTTCTTTGACCAAATAAAAATATGCGTACTAAAATCATTCGAAATATTGCAATGGTATAAAAAAGGTTGCTAAAATTTGTTTGGGTAATGAAATTTTGTCAAAATCTTTTCGGCAAAACGGCAGGATCCCCAATTTATAACAAGAGATGAAAATTCAACGATATATGAAAAAATATATTTTTAATAAACTACAGGAAAATAGTGGCGTCCGTGTATAAAAAAAAAATCTTTATAAAACATACAACACCGGTAATATTCTAGGAACAGGTTTTGTTGCACATTATTTTTGAAGAAATCTATTAACAGGCTCGCTAAGTAAAGCGATACTATCCTCAGGTGGCGGAAAATGTTTTATAAATTTAATATAAACGCCATTTCGTGGCCATGTAACAGAGAAAAATATTAATTAAAGAAAAACAATGTTATCGTTGATGAAAATGCAAAGGTGATTTCGTGGAACAAGTTGTGATATCTTTTTTGTTTTAGCGTGGTAAATTTATTGTCTCCTTGGTCCAGGGGATAGCGTATACGTCTGTGGATCGGGATCCGGGTAGGGTACAGGGTTCGATTCCCGGGTCGAGCACGTTTTACTGAGTTTTTCCGAATTATCAATAGCAGCACGGAGTTTGGCAATGTGCGCAGTAACGGCAATAGTCTCGCGTTTAGGTCCCGCGTAATAGGGGTATTACGCGGGGTATTATTCTCTTGTAGTAAAACAAACTGGAGTGTGTAGGGCGACAGTGAAGTTTTTAGAAGCAGTAAATTAGGTTGCCTGTAAGAGATTACTTAATAGTGATAAGGCCGCCAATTGTACTATCTGTCATTTTGTTAAGGTTCGTTATTGTAAATTTCTTTGGTGCAATAAAGATGATTAATAATAATAATAATAAATTTGCCTAGACTGTATGTTTTACTAACTGAAAATATTGTAATATTTACTTGATCTCCGTTACTTATTTATTGCCTTTAGCTGACTATATAATGCTCCAATATATCAGAGTCTTTCTAATGTATAGAAACTCTGTTAATGTATAGAAATTCAATATTAACTTTAGAACCGTAAATTTCATAAAGAGGAAACAAATGACTTACCCAAACTACCCATTCGCAAACCAGGTTCTAAAATATTTAGTGTATATTGCTTTCAACTTAACTGTATGTAAGTTCACGACCTAGATTACATCTGTAAAACCTTTTTAAAATGCGTTGAAAGTCGCGATGTGGAGCGCTGAGAGCATTACAAACATTATATAAAAAATCTAGTTCTGGGGCCGCGTTTGTGGATTAGCCTGTAAAATGATCACGCCTAGGGATTTGTGGGTAGTTTTAGAAAAAAATTGATAAGTGACTGTTGTCCAATTGAAATCTAAGGCAATAGCAAATCTAGGTGTAATCAATATATTATCTGTATATATAAAATTCTTCTATCGAGTGTTCCTTGGGGACAATAGGGGATGCTCTAAGAATGCTAATACTGAAATTCCCAAGGGATCAAAAAGAAACGCTTGTGACGTCGTGCCTCCGCGCTTGCGAGCCCCACTACGATGACGCACTGGAGTGGGGACCCTCACCCGCTTGCCGACGACATATATACCGGCGACACACGTGGTTGGCTGGCTTTTTCTTCGGCTGGGACACGTGAAAGCTGAGTATCCATCCGTGGACCTGTGGAGTGTTAACTTACGACCTACGCCCTGGATAACTATCTAGCCGGTTAACCCCTAGTGTCGGTTCTTTTATTAATCAAAATTGTGAATCTGGAATATAACGCGAGTTTAATCTGTCCTGGTGATATTTTTATTTATTTCCCGTAAGACAACCTAAGCATCTCTTTTTATTGCTCGGCGAGTGATCGATCCCGGCTATCCCGTGAAAATCGATCACCCGTGCGACATTGGCGCCCAATAGAATTTTTAAATATATTTTTAAAACGTAAGTTGGCACTTTACAGGTGAGTGAAATAATTTCTTTTTCTCTTGTATATTTTTCTCCTGTGTGTGCATATATTCTGGTGTGGTGAATTGCGTACAGGTACAGTTTCTATCTATTTTGGTTGGCCATAAGCAATTTAACTGTGTAAATAACATAACGGTGATTTAATTAACGTCGGTCTAAAATCACGTTTCACTGCGGGCAGCGTGCCCAGCCGCCAACCGGTTCTAACCGCTTTGCCGTTGAACTACGTGCCTCGTGTTCGCAAAAAAAATATTGTGATTCAACCTTTGAGTGACCTTTAAGTAATTTTTCTTAATCCTTTACCAATCATCACACCATTGTATAATTTAGTGTATTTCAGTTTTTTTAGCACGGTATTCGATTTTCTGGCGATATTTAATTTTTTTTTCTAGTACCGGCGTAAATACTTAGATTTTCTATTATTGTTTTGTAATAATGGCTTACATTATAAATTTCTCATTATTAACTAAAGCGGAATTAGAATATGAGACCACAATACGCGGCGTTTCAAAGCCTGACGATCCCCGCAAACAAATCGCTAAACTTTCAGTTAAAATTCCCTCGGAGGATATAATATCTTCACCCTTCCCACCAGAGGAGGATGTGGCTGAAGTGGAAAAGTCGTTATTAAGATCAAATAGACACTTATCTATGTTGGAAGCAAACTATACCTCCGAGCTTCAACAGAAGGTCGAAACCGTGCTTCACCATTGTTTTCATCGACTGAATAGGGTGGATACCGGCAGTCTTGATATTAAAAAAATTGAGTCTGTGTGGAATAAATTTAATGACTTATATGCGAAATTACAATTAATCACGCGTCGTAGTTCGCGGTCGGATTGCTCAGTGGCAGAGGGAAACACTTCCTATAATTACGACCGTAAGCTTTTCTCGGAATTAGGTAAATTCAAATTTAACGGTAAATCATGTGTAAGATCTTTTATTGAAAAAATTGATGAATTTATGTCCTGTAGATCTATTCCACATGACAAGATGTTGTCTTTCGCTTTTGAAATATTTTCGGGTGACGCATTAGTTTGGTATCGTTCTGTTAAAAATAACGTAAAGACTTGGTTAGAACTTTGCGAACTTTTAAAACGAGATTTTAGTCCGCATAACTACGATTACCGTCTTATGACGGAGATTCGTCAGCGCTCACAAGGCGAGAACGAATCAATAACTATTTACGTGGCAAAAATGCACGGTCTGTTTTCGCGACTTAGTTCTCCTATCGCTGATTCGGAGAAGCTAGAAATTTTACTAAATAATATTAGACCTTGTTACACTAATTGTCTGCTCACTGCAAAGGTTGTTGACGTTGATAGTCTGGTCGAAGTTTGTCGTCTTTTCGAAAATTACCAAAGTCGCAGTAAGCAATTTTCCGAACCCCCTAAAGTTTCAAAGAATACTGTAGCACCCGATCTAGCGTATAATTATCCGTTTTCTAATTTTTCTTCAAACAAAAATGTTTACAATCATAATAACTTCAATAAATATAACTCTGTCGCCGATACATCGAGATACAAGTCTGTGCCACAAGTCAACGCCGTATCGAGTACTTCTAATATAAATAAAACTTTTTGCGTGCGTTGTAGATGCAATTCGCACTCATTACGTAATTGCCGTCAGCCACACTACCTAATCTGTTTTAAGTGCGGCACAAAGGGTTTCAAGGTGTCAGACTGCCCCAATTGTAAATCTAAGTCGACCCCTACAGTTTCAAAAAACTAGTTAATAAGGATTGTGGAAAATCAAATTATACAACTAATTGTAATAAAACAGAGTGGAATAATTGGTTAGACTTTTTAAAAAAATTCTTTAATAGCTATCATATTTCCTCAATCCGTAATTCTAAAGTAGAATATTTACCTTACGTTACTCTAAAATTAAACGGAATACCTACCACAGGTCTTTTAGATTCTGGATCTTGCGTTACAATTTTAGGTAATAATTTGCATAACTTATTTTTGAAAGACAATGTTTTGGATAAATCGAAACCTTTAAGGTTAATAACAGCAGGCGGTGAACGATTTGAGTCCTTGGGATCGGTGTTTCTACCCTTCGAGTTTCAGGATAAATTGATTAACTTAGAAGTTCATGTTGTACCTGGGATTCAAAATTCCCTTATCCTTGGCATGGATTTTTGGCGAAGCTTTGGCCTATTTCCTAACAAATTGGAGTCTGTTTTGATTGTGAACAAGTCTGACGCTCAAGTAATGGAGTTGCAGGCAGTTCCCCCTACACATCTTGTTTCTTATGATCATCTTACAGTCGACCAGAGAGCTACCGCTGACAACATTATTTCTAAATTTACCGATATTTCATACGAGAAGCGGGGTCTCGGTTGCACAAATATTATTTCTCATTCAATTGATACAGGTGATTGTCCCCCTATTCGGCAAAGATTTTATCGCATGTCTCCCGATAAACAAAGAATATTAATAAAGCATCTTGACGACATGCTCTCAGAGGATGTTGTTGAACGATCAGAAAGCCCGTGGTCAAATCCGGTCATTTTGACACCAAAGAAGAATGGTGAACTGCGTTTCTGTTTGGACAGTCGAAAATTAAATTCCGTTACAAAAAAAGATGCTTATAGCTTGCCTTATATTTCGGAAATTTTAGATAATCTGAGAGATGCTAAATACTTGTCTAGTTTAGACCTGTCTAAATCTTTTTGGCAAACATTAATTAAAGAAGAGGACCGTTGCAAAACAGCCTTTTATATTCCCACGCGTGGCACATTTCAATTCAAAAGAATGCCTTTCGGTCTTACGAATGCGCCAGCTACTCAACAACGATTAGTTGATATTTTATTTTATGGCCCAGAATTTGAAAATAAGGTTTTCTGTTTTATCGATGACATAATCTGTATCACGTCCAGCTTCAGCGAGCATATTACTCTTTTATTACGCATTCTTGATAAACTAAAAAGCGCTAATTTAACAATTAATCTCGAAAAATGTCAATTTTTTAGAGATAAACTAAAATATTTAGGCTATGTTGTCGACTCTAGTGGATTGCATCCCGATCCGGATAAAGTTAATTCAATGAAAAATTATCCCACTCCTTCTAATAGAAAAGAAGTACGTCGATTTTTAGGCGCAGCCTCGTGGTACAGGCGTTTTATACCGAATTTTAGCTCTATTGCTGCACCCTTAAATAAGTTAACATCTCAAAGTAAAAACGCACCTCCATTCTGCTGGACGACAGAGGCTAATGAGGCGTTTAATAACCTAAAGAATTGTTTGATTTCCTCCTCGGTGTTGGCTTGTCCTGACTACTCGCAACCGTTTGAAATACACTCAGATGCTAGCGATTTTGGTCTTGGCGCGATCCTCTGTCAAAGGTTAAATGGTGAGGAAAGAGTCATAGCGTACTATAGCAAATCACTCAGTAAGCAAGAAAAAAATTACAGTGCCACTGAGCGAGAGGCCCTGGCTGTTCTATCTGCTATAGAACACTGGCGTTGTTATGTTGAAAATGGTAAAAAGTTTATTGTTTACACTGATCACGCTGCTTTGAAATGGTTCTTGACCTTGAATAACCCTACTGGCCGGTTAGCCAGATGGGGAGTTCGCTTATCTTCCTATAATTTCGAAATACGTCATCGTCGGGGTTCCGATAACGTTTTACCTGATTTTCTGTCTCGCTCTTTACCCGTTTCTGCTATTGCTAATGATATAAATATAGATATTAATCCTAATCAGAATTTACCAGTTTCTACTAATGATCCTTGGTATTTAAATATCTATAAAGGCTGTTTAAGTTCTCCGACTTCCTTTGTTAACTATCAAGTAATAAACAATAAATTGTATTGTTTTAAAAAAACATTAAACCCTCTCACTAGAGAATTTCAATGGAAAGAGGTTATTCCGTCTGACCAAAGAACTGACATTCTAAGGGAGAATCATTCTTCGCCCACTGCTGGACATCTGGGTATCTTTAAGACATACAAACGTCTTGCACTTAATTACTTTTGGCCTGGTATGTACTCCGATGTTGTCAAGTTCGTCAGTTCATGTGAACCTTGTATCACCCATAAACACCAAAACCACCCAAATTTAGGTCTAATGGGAAAACCCAAATCATGTCAAAAGCCCTTTCAGACGATTAGTATTGATTTGATTGGTCCATTGCCCCCCAGCAGAAAACAAAACACTTTTACATTTGTGGTCAGTTGTTGTTTCTCTAAATATTGTTTGCTTTTCCCCATTAAACGGGCAACTGCAGAAGTGATAACAAAAATTCTCGAGGAAAATGTATTTTTGGTGCATGGAATTCCATCTACTATTGTTTTGGATAACGGTAAACAATTTATTAGCGCAACCTTTAAAAGTATGTTGTCAAAATATAAAATTCCAAATTTGCATTTTACACCGTTGTATACTCCCCACGTTAACTCAGTTGAACGCTACAACAAAACCATTATTACAGCTATTTCAACTTTCATAGAATCTGATCATCGAATCTGGGACACTTTAATCACTAAGGTTCAGTTCGCCCTTAACTGCGCAGTTAGTGAGGTTACTGGTTATTCTCCTAATTTCCTTGTTTTTGGTAGGGAGGTCATAACATGTGGTTCTCAGTATATTGACAAGGAATTTAATTCCAATATGGTGCTCGAACCACGGGACGGCTATGCCGAAACTTTAGGCTGCTTATCCTCTATTTTCGAGAAGGTACATTCAGCTCTGTTGTCGGCCCACCAACGAAATTGTTCATCTTATAATCTTCGCCGTAAACCGGCAGAATTCAATGTCGGTGATATAGTTTGGCGCAGAACGTTTCTACTTAGTGACAAGGATAAATACTTTAGCAAGAAATTGGCGCCTAAATTTATTAAATGTAAGATTGCCTCAAAAAAGTCACCTCTAGTATACAAACTTAACGACATGGCCGGTAAACCTTTAGGAGAATGGCACATCAAAGATCTAAAGTTGATTAATTACAAAGAATAATAAAAGCATAAACACAACAATGTAAGACGCATATCTACACTAAGTTATAATTACCTACATAATCATTTGTGAAGGCCAACAATGGTTCTTATGTTTTCGAGTCGAAGCCCACAAGATAATGTATTGTGTTGTGTTAATGATTTATGTAAACAGGCTAACATAAAATGAATAAATGTTTCAGTTATAAATGGTAACAAAGTTTATTACATGTAATATTGTTACAAAGAATCTGTTGTTTATCTAACTATCAGTTATGGCTCAATGGTTAAAAAGTCGTTGTAGGATCGGTCTAGTGTTCGATTCTCGCATGTGTATTTTCTATAAATGCATATTGATTGGCGTGTTGTTTTTCGCTGTGCCTTGTTCTGAAGTTCTGTTGTTATTCTTAATTCTGTATAAATTCCATAATCAATTGTTATTATAGGTACTTTATAAACATTCAGAGTAATTAACCGTGCGTCGCGAGCTCGGAATAGTCGAATCGTACCTACCTAGTTGTCGTTATGACGCACGCGCGTTCACTCAGCGACGCGCCGATAAATAAACGCCTAACTAATGATTCACCATTGTTTACATTCAAAAGGTGTTTACTGGTCGTGTTGTAGTATTAATTAGAGCAAAATATTTATTAAATACTTTCCTTTGACATTGAGCGGTCCGGTCGTGTCTGCGGCTTATATTATTTTTGTTCATCGTTACGAAAAATCTGTTGTTACACCTAACTATATTCAAAAAGTTTACTTATCTAGTGGCAAAGGCCGAACCCAAGATTTTCAAGTCGTAGGGCTAGATCAAGTTCTTATATCTACAAACCATTATTACCTAATAATTACCCTAAGCGCTTCTCCATAGATTGTTATCTTTGCTATTGGGCCATTACACTGGCTTTGGCATTTACATGTAGGTATGTGTGATGAATTATGAATGATAAATGTTTATGTTCAAGTTCAGACTGCCGTTGTACGCGTGAAGAATGCAAGCGTGGGTCATTATTATTTAGGTATACTAATTAGCGTATAGGGTTGTCACTTGTTCAAGGTACCCATGCCCCTGTTTTCTCTAATTCCAGGGAGTATCTTCAGGGCTGCTACGCCCGTTGGGCTAGGGAATTTTCCTTAGGGAAAATCCCGGCCTAACGGGGGGGGTGTGTGACGTCGTGCCTCCGCGCTTGCGAGCCCCACTACGATGACGCACTGGAGTGGGGACCCTCACCCGCTTGCCGACGACATATATACCGGCGACACACGTGGTTGGCTGGCTTTTTCTTCGGCTGGGACACGTGAAAGCTGAGTATCCATCCGTGGACCTGTGGAGTGTTAACTTACGACCTACGCCCTGGATAACTATCTAGCCGGTTAACCCCTAGTGTCGGTTCTTTTATTAATCAAAATTGTGAATCTGGAATATAACGCGAGTTTAATCTGTCCTGGTGATATTTTTATTTATTTCCCGTAAGACAACCTAAGCATCTCTTTTTATTGCTCGGCGAGTGATCGCCACTGTAACGTAAAAAGTACCTTTCGAGTGTGTGCTGTTACGATATCCCTAGTAGGGTGTGTCCAAATGAGAAGCGTGGTTAAATGTTACAATAAAAATTGATTTAATTGCCAAATAAATTTTATACATCAATTAGCAAGCGTTACTTAAATAAAAAAGATTACGATTTATGTGATATTTAGAAAAATTAACACAGGGTCGCGTAGTTCGGCGAGGGGTGGGGTTTGTGTGGAGAATCCAGCTGCCGATGGTCCAGGATAGTTGGTCAACTTAACTCCGAGCTGTAGTCGCCGCAGAAAGCGCCCGCGAAGCCAACGCGTCCGCTTATATAGAGGCTCGCAGTGCGGTGGGGACGGAACATGCAGGCAGCCGGGAGGCGGTGTCGTCCCGACGTCACAGCGACGTCACACACTCCCCCCATTAGGCCAGAATTTTCCCATAGGGATAATTCTGTGGCTGGTAGGCGGCAACTGCATTCGGAGACCCTGTAACAGATGAGTGGTAGTGGTGTCAGTAGGTTAAATACGAGGCAACTATTAACCCTGAAAGAGGAAAAAAACAAGTATAACCCTCGGCCATTCATACGTCACCAAGCATTGAACGTTCCTATAACCTGACATTCTTCACATTCAAAAAGGCCTACACACTATCATACGCATGAACAAGCCAACATTCATTCAAGATGCGAGTCGCATTCATTATAATACACGACGCGCGAAGAGGTATTATTATACGTGAGTTTTATAGCAAATAGTCGCCCAGTCTATGTTGGTAGGCACCACCTGACCACCCATATTCGATAAGTGAAGTTAATTAAGAGAGTACAAGTCGTAAACCAATATTACGATCTTACTATATTACGATACTAACAATCATACGATTAGTTGGCAGTATCACAAACAAATTGCTCATTAACAAGGTAGATGCAATATTGCAAGGACAATTTGTATTCATTTAAAATGGAATAACAATGAAGGTTTGAACCAGTGAACACGTGAGTCATCACTGCGCGCTTGGCGCCGGCCGCATTCCATTCTCGCGGACAAATAACATGGTTTCTGATTATGATACAAAATCGACAACGGCAAATACACAATTCGGAATAGGTTGCAATGTATAGTACATCACCGCAGGAGACAATCGATGACATAGTGTACACAACCATAGCCAAAAACATAAAAAAATATATTCACGGCAAGATGTAATGTATAGTACATCGTCGAAGGAGACTGTCGACGACATAGTACACACTACCATAGTTAAAAACACAAAAAAAATAAACACAATCGAGAATCGAACCACAGACCGATCCGCCAACAACCTTTCAGCCACTGAGCCATAAGGGAAAAAAAATATTTTATTATATTTCGATCAGTCATTACCAAAGCTATAAGTAACAAGATATATGGGTACATGATTTAGCTGTAATTAGGAGTTAAAGATTTTTATATTATATGTAACGAAGTGTTAAGTTATTTTAGTGATTAGTTCATTAGTGATGAGCGTTAATCATTACATTTTTAAACTTTGTACTAGTGAGTTAATTTAAGATCTTTTATATGGAAATCACCAAGAGAAACATATCTGATGTTTATATAGTTATGTGAAATTAGATAGTTATCAGATAGTTGGATAATTAGTTAGATAAATAACAGATTCTTTCAAAAATATTAAGTTTGGAAAACCTCTTCGACAATTTATAACAGTAATAACTATTCATGTTTTATGTTAGCATAATTATTCATGTTTTATGTTAGCATATTTATTCATGTTTTATGTTAGCATGTTTATATAATTCGTTAACACAACACAATGCATTATCTTCGACTCGGAAACAAAAGAACCATTGTTGGCCTTCACAAATAATTATGTAGGTAATTATAACTCTGCATACATATGCGTCTTACATTGTTATTAATGACACTGTACCCAATCGTTTATAAACACATTTATGCTATAATAGAATAAGATTTAATTATTTCATTCAGCTTTTAGGTTTGAAATAAACGACGGTGAAATACGAAATGGTATTATCTTTAACTTGTAAATCAATTAATTTGCTTTAGCTATAAAAGTATAAAATTATTGATTTATGTAGAAATACCCACATTAGTTATTTAAGTATTGAAATAATTTATTAATTTGTGTGTAAACAGCCACTTTAGTTATTTAATGAGGTATAAATATTATTTATTTGATTCATATGTAAATAGGCACTTATTTATTCAAGAAAAGAAGTTATTGATTCAATTTATGTGCAAATACCCACTTTAGTTAAAGTTAGTTTCAATTCAATTAAGTTTGATAAATTCAGTTTGATATAATACATTAGCGTAAACACAAGAACACATTATAACCAGCACTATTTAAGATGGTTTAGTAAACCAGATGCATAGCATTTTGTAAAAAGGAAACAAGTTACATATTGACAATTAAGTAGTTTTCCGGCCGTCAGCGGCTTAATTTTACCATTTATTTATCATTATATGTTTTATATATTTCAATAGAAACCAGACATTGAAAGAACAATCCTAGCGACACAAAACATTACAAAAAGAACACAATTCAATAATTGCGACGCAGGAATTTTATGATTGAGTTCACAATGAACAGTAAATGCATAATTAGATGCATTCTCAAATAACATACCGATAGGCAGCAACAAGAAGATAGAATCGAAGACCAAAAACAACGACTGTAGAATAATAAACATTTGACTAAGCGAACAACTAATAATTCTACGATGATATTCGTATTTATATACCAATTAAACAAAGATTAAACTTTTTCATTATTGTTAGTGAGCAACCTGCATGTGACACGTGTACATTTTATTAATAAATGAACGCGGAATTCTAGCTAGATACCTAGTATATAATACGCTAGCATCTTTAGGTACGTTCATTCTCAGCCAGTCCAACTATGTTAGGTACACGTGGTACAATAAAGATGCAACTTTCTTAGTAAGAAAGAAAAGTAATAGTTAATTTTAAAAGATAATCGCCGTAGTAGGCGGTAAAAGTATTAAATAATACCGACTATATAGAAATATATCGCCGTACAAAATCACTAGCAGAAGGTTATAGTAGAAAATAGAAAGAAATGAAAAAGAGAAGGGTGTGAACTCGTTCCATAAGTCAGCCAAAGCAGATTATTAGCAATAATTACCAGTAGCACTTAATTACCTTAGTGGCATTTAAAAAAGCTAATCGCGAAGCAATACGATCAAGGTGACCTTAGCACGTCGTTAGTGGACGTGAGGCCATAAATCGCAATACAAAGAATGCAATCGACGAATGTGACCTTAGCGCGTCTTTAGAGGACACGTGGCCGCAGTCGAACGATTATAACTCGTTACTTGTGCGGTTGATACACAGTAATTATCACACGCGGTAACAGAAAAAGTTATAATATAGAAATGCTTACCAAGCGTAGTAAGACAAAATTTGTCTGTTGTGACCGGCTCAACACAATACCGACCTTCCGAGCACAACAGAACAAAAAGAGAAAATGTCTATTGTGATCAGCACAACACCACCGACTTTCCGAGCACAATAGAACAAGCAAAAAGAAACGATAAATGCCACTAAATTAATTACACACTGCTTAGGAACGACTTCACACATACACAAAAAATAAAAAAAAGAAGACTCACCGGCAGCGGATTCTCAACAAAACCCTACCTATAATATTCCCGTGGGCGCCACTGTAACGTAAAAACGTACTGTGTAAAATTTCAAATAAACGTGTTGGCATTAATATGTAGTTGTATGTGGTTACTGCATAATAAGCCATCACATGGCCGTGTATACGAAGATATATGTTTAAGTCGTAAAATATTTAAGAGTAAACTTAAATGGTTTCAATCTCACCAAGATAAAATTAAGCTAGATATTATGGCGTCGTATCATGCGGATCAAAAATTTAAGCAATTTTGGAAGACAACCAACAAATTTAATGTTAAACCTGGCTTGCCAGACAATGTCGGAGATGCCCAAGAGCCGTCAGCAATCGCTAATTATGTTTGTCATTTTAAGGTTGATGCATGTCTGAGTGTGTCTGGAGTGGACGATGCTGGGGCTTGTTGTGATAGTGACTTAATTCGTTTTTCAACTGCCCAAGTTACAAATATTATTAAAAACATGACAAAGGGAAAATCACCGGGCCACGACGGTCACAGCGTTGAGCACTTGCGGCACGCTGGACCTCATCTACCAAGAGTCTTGTCTATGTTTTATTCATTGTGTACGTGCCATTCATATCTTCCTGCTGACCTTATGCATACAATTGTTGTTTTGTACCAATTATTAAAAACAAAACAGGAGATATAACAGACAAATGTAACTATAGACCTATCTCCTTGGCCACGATTGCAGCGAAGGTGCTCGACGGCCTGCTGGGCGCACGTCTTGAGGGTTATTTACACTTGCATGATGCACAGTTTGGCTTCCGGTCAGGTCTTTCCACTGAGAGTGCGGTACTGGCACTATAACACACGGTTCGGTATTACCCAGACAGGATGACGCCAGTTTACGCATGTTTTCTAGACTATTCGCGTGCTTTCGACCTAGTCTCTTACGATGTGCAAAGTCAAAGTCAAAATCATTTATTCATCTAGGCCACAAAGTGACGCTTATGAACGTCAAAATTTAAGTTAATAACTTAATGATTCTACATTTACATTTACTGCCATGTTCGCAATGCAATAGGTAGAACCACGAGAAAGAACGGGCAATAAAACTCATGGCCACTCTTTTCAAACAAATATTATGGGGTTCATTTTATTTTTGTAAGGAGCTGCAACTGTTTCATATTGTAGACATCTACTAGTAAAATTTTTAGTAACTATTGATATCATACTCAAGCAGTAAATGATGTTCATATGGTAAGCCTCCCAAAGTAAATATGGTGAAACAGGAGCATCCACTTACGTCTTTTTAATGTAGGCAACTCGCGAACATGGTCAGTACTATGGTAGAAGTGAATGAAGCAGAAAGTAACTGTGCTGTAGAATAAGCTTAGGGATAGGGGCGTACCTGCAGAGTTGTTGCGCATCTTCCAATATTGGTACTACAATCAAACAAACCGCGTGAAATGGGGTGATAGTTTGTCAGATTCGTACAGGTTGGAGTGTGGTGTGAGACAGGGCGGTCTGACCTCGCCTCGCCTTTTCAACTTGTATATCAACGATCTGATCGTTGAACTCAGCTACATGAAGATTGGATGTCGCGTTGAAGGTGTTACCGTCAATAACATTAGTTATGCTGACGACATGGTGCTACTGTGTCCAACGATCAAATCAATGAGAGCACTATTACAGGTTTGTGAACGGTATGTGCACGCGCATGGACTGCTGTATAATGTTAAAAAGACAGAATTCCTGGTGTTTAAGGCCGTGGGTGGGAAGTGTCCCTCTTGTGTACCTTCTATTAAGCTTAACGGTACAGAGCTTAAGCGGGTAAGCCAATTTAAATATCTCGGACACTTTGTAACCGACGACCTTAAAGACCAAGTAGACATCGAGCGGGAGCGCAGAGCGCTAGCGGTGCGCTGCAACATGTTGGTTAGAAGGTTTGCACGTTGTAGTATGCAAGTAAAATTAACTTTGTTTAGAGCCTACTGCCAAGTTTTCTACACGTGCAGCCTTTGGACCAACTATACGCAGCGAGCCATCAGCGCGCTGCGTGTCCAGTATTATAACGCATGCAGAATGTTGTTGGGGCTGCCCCGATTCTGCAGCGCTTCGGGTATGTTTGCACATGCTCATATCAATGACTTTAATTGTATGATGCGCACAAAAACTGTCTCGTTGCTCTGCAGACTGCGGTCCAGCTCCAACTCCATTCTGAGGGTGATAGCGGGACGATACGACTCCCCTATCATAGCTCATTGTGTCCGTAGATGCATCTCGGGCACAACAATTGTTTCCAAATATAATAGAAATTAAATTGTTACTAACATAGTTTATAAGTAAAATTGTTACTAACATTATATGGATTTGCAGTCTGAATCTGAAATAAAACACATTTTATTTTATTTTATTATTTATTTATTAAGAAAGTGGTGACCAACCTCCATTTCTATCTGTTGTTTAGTTGACAGCATATTTCTTTGAATGAACGCAG
Organism: Euclidia mi; assembly: GCA_944739405.2. Taxonomy (NCBI): domain Eukaryota; kingdom Metazoa; phylum Arthropoda; class Insecta; order Lepidoptera; family Erebidae; genus Euclidia; species Euclidia mi. Next base: position 10,296,282 of record OX123182.2, read on the forward strand.
TTGTATTTTATAAATTTCTGTTTTCAATTTAAGAATCGGTCTAGTTTGAAAGTCATTTTGAGTCAGGTACACAAAATAAATTTAATTCAACCTTAATTTCTTTGTGCATTATTATAAATATATGTAATCATCCGAATCACAAGTCACTGACATATGTAGATTCAAAAGAAAAATTTCCAAACATCGAACCTATTCACCTGTCCATATTTGATATTAATTAGCAGACAATACACAAAAATCTTTATATTGTCAACATAAGAAGAAGAAGACTTTACAATAAAAATAACGGAGCAGAGAAATGATGAAGTATTTGTCATATGTTTTTCTATGGGTGAACTTTCGTTGATTTTTGTGAAAGCGTTTCCAGGAAGACAAATGAAATCTGTTGTTTTTCAACAATGGCATAACATTGACAAAGAGATGAAATCGACAGTTTCATGACACATCAGGCAGTGCGAGATAAAAGGATACAATGTACAATAAAATTCTTGGAAGTATGGACAATCATGATAGTTGATCATTATAATGTATCTTATAGTAAGTAGGTAGGTATATTACGTGGATACTCGCTTTGGACTATATATTGGATATATATCGAGTATTTACACAATCTATCTATAACTATAATAATATAAAAGCGAAAGAGTACTCATCACGAAATCTCAAAAACCGCTGATCCTTTAAAATATACATTGTAAGCGTGCGCTAAGAGCGTATTTCTCGAAAGGGCTGGTCTAAGGTCTCTCGCAAGTTTGGACGAAAGTAAAGATAGGTACATAATGTTATTTTTAAGATAATCAATTTGAAGAAAACCTTAGTTTTAAAGTGGTCGTCAGAACAGCTATTTTAAAATCCTGCTCGGAATCAAGGAACGGGTTTCTCGTGACTTTGCTAACCTTGCGTGGCATACTGAACTATGATCTTTTAGCGAATAAATGTTATTACAGCGCCTACAAAAACGTTAAGTTAAAATACGAAAAGATTACATATACACTTATAGTAAGACTCAAACCCATGCCGCAATATCTTTATTCAGCCACTGAGCTGTTGTATCAAATGTCTCGGCGAAAGCTGCATTTGTATGTCATACATTTTTCATACCGCTCTGGCATGCGCTTGTAAAATGAAAATTCTTTTATATTTAGAAAAAAGCATTAAAGCCATGTTCTCACGTTTAACCTTTATTTTGTATATTTGCTTGGGCGGAATAGATTACGGTGGGGGAAATATACAGTCATGTTTCAAGTATTGCAAGTTAAATTCCCGCTAAGTGTTTTACTTTACTTTAGTACAAATTAATTCTGCTAATGAAATTTGTATAGGTATGTTTACTTCTCTTTTAGTTCGTTGTTTCTGCTTTGCACTAGCGCTGAATATTGATAAATGAGCAATTCTATTTAGGTTGCCATTATATTGATTTGTAGAAAAAACACATAATTTCTATCCCCTGCATGAGGTCTTCTATTAAACGTTTCATCTATAGTTTCCCATCGGGCAACTTGAAGTCTGTTTCATTGGCAGAATTAATAATAATATGCTTAGACAATCCACTATAGCGTGTAGCTAGCGTAACCTCCATATGTATTGCAATCAAATGGTCGTCTATAAGTTGAAAGTTGTTATATTTCTCAGACTAGACAGAGCCTGTATAGCTATCAGACAATATATATATACGTATTGACATCAAAACGCGGATGTTCGGTATGTAATTAACAATAATTTGGTATCTAGAAAAATTACAGATTACAATTGGACTCAACTATTGTCTATTGATTGTCCTCTAACTTTGTATAAAAGGTTGCAGTGTGTTTTTAACAATATTTATAATGAAAGTAAAAATGTAATAATAAGAAAGAAAAAACGTGAATCACAGCCCTGGATAAGAGGAGCTTTAAATAATATGTTGTTACGTAGGGACCAGTTATTTAGAGAATGGAAAGACACACCTAATAACTTTACGAAACGATTAGAGTATACTCGCTTTAGAAATAAGGTTAACAAATTAATTTTTAAAGAGAAAAATAAATTTAGACAGGAAGAAATTAAAAAATGTAATGGCGATCCTAGAAAAATATGGTCAAAAATTAATAATTGGATTGGTAGAAATAAAATAAATATAGATGAAATGGTAACACGATATTTTGGAAAAAATGAGTCATTGTACAATATTTGTAATAACTTTTCGGATACATTTACTAGTGAGATTTTAAAAATAAAGCATAGCTGTAATACTAGGTTCTTGGACAGAGATCAGTATGTACAGTCAAGTAATGTAACGTTTCGTTTCACTCCTGTTAATAGTACAATTGTGAGTAAAATAATAGATCAGCTGAGCAGTGATAAGGCACCAGGCATTGATTGTATACGTATCATAGACTTAAAACTAATTAAAAAGGAAATATCACCGGTTTTGGCACATTTTGTCAATTTATGTTTAGCGAAGGGTGAATATCCAAGTCTGCTAAAAAAAGCTATAATTAGGCCAATATACAAGCAAGGTAAGCATTGTGATTATTCCAACTACAGACCGATTGCCATATTGTCAGTTATTAATAAAATAGTTGAAAAGATAGTCGTTGGTCAGATAAGCGAATTTTTAGAACAAAACAAACTACTATCAGATGCACAGCATGGGTTCAGGCGCGGCCGCAGCACCGCCACAGCCCTTGCACGGTTTTCAGAAGAAATTAATAGTAGCCTTGACGAGGGTAAGCAGGTGCTGGCGTTATTTATTGATTACAAAAAAGCATTTGACTGATTAGACCATCAGATGCTTCTTCAGGCCATGGAAGAGTGTGGTATCAGGGGCCCCACCAATAAGTGGTTCCGGAACTACCTGAGTGACAGAACTCTTCAGACATATGTTGCGGATGTAATGGGACGAGAAGCCGCTGTTAACCTTGGTGTCCCAACCGGTTCTGTTTATGGCCCAGTTAGCTACAACATTCATGTTAATAGCGTTAGTAATGTAGTAAAAAACTGCAAAATATTTATGTATGCTGACGATATGTGTCTTATGTATTCTTCTCATAATATACAGGAGGCTAGAACTGTGTTGCAGGCAGATTTTAATAATATTGCCAAATGGACACATGACAATGGCATCATAATGAATATAGGCAAAACAAAGGTAATGCATATACACTCTCCGTATAACTTGATAGCTAAAAGGGTCAATAAATCGTCAATTAGTATTGTAGGTCACACTTACGAATGCATGCACGCAAGTAAAAACAACTGTAGCTGCCAGCACCTAGACTATGTTGATCAATTCAAATATTTGGGCTTATGGGTGGATTCTCATTTTAACTGGAGGCTCCAGGTTGATTCAGTGTGCACAAAGCTCAGGTCTGTATTAAGTAAATTTTATATGTTAAGTGCGCCTTTGAGTAGAAAAACCCTAAGGGTAATTTACTTTGCCCTTGCCGATTCACTGCTGGGCTATGGACTGAATGTGTACGGCCGAACATTTAAAACCTATTTGGATAGCGTTAAGTCCTTACAAATTCGCTTTATGAAATACCTTGTAAATCCGAAAATTAAAATACAATGTAAAGAAAATTATGAAAAACTTTTTGTTATATGTAACATACTTCCTGTACATGAAAGGGTTAAGTACCTAGTGGTTCTTGAGCAGTTCTTTAGCGATCAGCATAAAGTCAAAAGGCAAAATAAATATAATACTAAAAGCGTCCGCAAAGGAAAATTAATCCAACAAGCAGTAAAAAATTATTATAGCAGAAGAACCAATAGGTATTTGATACCTATAATATATAATGAGAATGATTGGCTCCGAAATGCTGACAGGAATGTAAGTAAATTGGGTCTGAAAATGAAAATGAAAAAATCACTGATTACTGATCTCGCTGTAAAATTGGGCATTAGTTAAAAATAAATGGGGAACTGATTGTAACTAAGTAGGTAATAGTCACTTTATTTCTCTCGACATGCAAATCATGTTAATTGATAATTGTCAATTAACATGATTTGTATGTCCACTACATTGTACGATTTGTATGTGCAATACCTGCCTGTTATTGTGTTGCAGTGATATGGATTATTATAATACTTTATATCGCTGTAGCATAGTGATGGGTAGGTGTTGTACTTTCACATAGTTTAAGCCAAGCCAGTTGTGAATATAATGAGCGCTTGTCCCGCCGATAAACTGTCACGCAGTTTGGTGGGGTGTATTTAATGTATTAAGGTGTTGGTTCAAATAAATAATTTTTTTCATTTTTCATTTTCATTTCATATATAAACTATAACTTAAATACGCCTAAACACATTACATACAAAAAAATCACCCAGACTTAGAAAAAAAATATCGTGTTTACAAAACAAAGTTTTCCTGGGCGGGAATTAAACTGACGACCCACAGCTTAGTAAACAACCACTAGACCAATAGACTAATAGATGACGTCATAATTACTTTCACCATGGATACATCTTTACATCTCACGCAACAGAAACATTATTTTTCTTTAATTCATATTTTCTCAGAAATTGTTACATGGCCACCAGATGGCGTTTAAATTAAATTTGTAAAACATTTTCCGCCACCTGAGGGTAGTATGGCGTTACTTAGCGAGCGTGTTAATGGGCTTCTTGAAAAATAAGATACAACAAATCTGTTCGAAGAATATTACCTGTGTAAAACATGCAAATTTTACAACGGAAAATAATATTTTTACCAATTTCAGTTCAATTACAAAAAGTATCATTCATTTTTAATACTATTTTATGTTAAGTTTAATGGTCTGTCCAAAGTAAGACATCAAGTTAATGGCGTCTCGACATTTTTTTATAATAATCCGTCAATAATTATTGAAATTGACAATCCATGGTAGACAGTTCACGAACTAAGTTTTTAGAAGTAAAATATTTGTTCCGGCTAAATTTTCATAAGAAACAGTATTTTTTTAATAGTAATAGGCGGCAAACGATCAGACGGATCACGGATGGTAAGCAATTACCGCCCCCCATAGACACAAGCAACACCACCGGAGTCACAAGTGCTTTAGCGCCCCTTGGGGTCGGGAAAAGCGATAGTATGAGAAGTGGGATGAGGAAGAAGGAATAGTGGGGCCCTCCGAATGAAACGCAACTCACCGAATGAAACGCAACTGGTTAAGTACTGTTATTTTACGTCGATTTTCTGTGAGAGGGTAGTACTCCCCCGGTCTGGCAGGCCCATTTATGCTGAAATTAGCAAGGCTCTACTACCTGTGAATAATTATATACTACTAGCTTTCGCCCGCGGCTTCGCCCGCATGACATTTTAATAAAGGGTAGCCTTTGTACTGCCCCAGATTTCAAACTATCCATATCAAATTTCATCACAAACTGATCTGCACATTCGCCGTGTAGCATACATATAAACAGATAATACTTAAAATTACTTTTGTTTTCATAGTCGTCAAACTTAAAGATTAGTATATAGGTATATTATTAAAGTTATTGAAGAGCTTATGTATCTACTGAATAGAATAGCAGCAAAATAAAAACTGAAAGCATTAGCACAAAGTACATAATCAGACCGCCCCTCCACCCCGCTGTGCGCGACAACTCATAGTAAGCGCTTTTAATGACGCTGCGCTTAGGTCAATTATATCGTGATAACTTTTAAAGTATTCGTCCAAACTACTTAAAGACAAAGTTCATCTACATTAAATACTGAAGGCAATAAATCTATCAAATTTGAAAACAATTTGATTACTACTCTAGAATGAGCATTGTAAAAAACATATTTTTTATGTTTTACTGTTTTATTACAATAAAAATTATGTAGTTAGGTTACGTAACAAAAGTTAAAAAGTAATTCGGTAAGTCTTAGCTGCCCGATCGCACCCAACTTCTCATCAATCTGGGGTATTGATCAGACAAATATAAAATCGTTGGGCAAGTCAAATTTCTATCATAATGTTTATTCTGGATACGCTACTCCCAAAAATGTAATGTTTTTTTTAGTTTATTTTATTTTCAAGTTTTTAGTTTTTTTGTTAGTTGATACTTCTCATTCTATTTTCTTAGTGTGGCCTTTTCTACCAATCAAACCCTGTCATTCGATACCCATATTGAGGTATTTCTGAAAAATAAGTAATCCGCCATTTTGTGGTGGTAGCCATCTTGGTTTTTTCATAGTGAGGTCTATTCTACCAATCAAGCACTTTCATTTGATACCCATTTTAAGGTATTTGTGGAAAATATGTAATCATCCATTTTGTGGCGGCAGCCATCTTGGATTTTTTATAGTGAGCCCTATTCTACGAATCAAGCCCTTTCATTTGATAACCATATTGAGGTATTTGTGGAAAATAAGTTATCAGCCATTTTGTGGCGGCGGCCTTCTTGGATTTTTCATTGTGAGGTCTATTCTACCAATCAAGCCCTTTCATCCGATACCCATATTGAGGTACTTATTTGTGGCAAATATGTAATCAGCCATTTTGCTGTGACAGCCATCTTTGATTTTTCATAGTGAGCAATATTCTATGAATCAAGCCCTTTCATGTGATACCCATGTTGAGGTATTTCTGAAAAATAATTAATCCGCCATTTTATGGCGGTAGCCATCTTGGTTTTTTCATAGTGAGGTCTATTCTACCAATCAAGCCCTTTCATTTGATACCCATATTGAGGTATTTGTGGAAAATATGTAATCAGCCATTTTGTGGCAGCAGCCATCTTGGTTTTTTCATAGTGAGCCTATTCTATCAATCAAGCCCTTTCATTCGATACCCATATTGAGGTATTTGTGGAAAATATGTAATCAGCCATTTTGTGGCAGCAGCCATCTTGGATTTTTCATAGTGAGCCTATTCTACTAATCAAGCCATTTCATTCGATACCCATATTGAGGTATTTGTGGCAAATATGCAATCCGTCATTTTGCGGCGACAGCCATCTTGGATTTTTTATAGTGAGCTGTATTCTAAGAATCAAGCCCTTTCATTTGATACCCATATTGAGGTATTTGTGGAAAATAAGTAATCCGCCATTTTGTGACGGCCGGCGGCCATCTTGAATTTTTCATGGTGAGCTTTTTCTGATAAAAAATTTCACCGTACAGTATCTGAAGTTCAAGTAACTTTAATGGTTTAGGCAACGTACGCGATGACAGCTTTCTGAGCTCAGGATTTTTGCCGACTCAGTTGATACTTTTCCTTATGTTATGGCAACATTATACAAAATCTTTATAAATTGTAGCCTATGTGTTATTCTGAGGTATAAACTATATTACTGTAAAGTTTCATCCAAATCCGTTCAGTAGTTTTTGCGTGAAAGAGTAACAAACATCCATACATACATCTTCACAAACTTTCACATTTATAATATTAGTAGGATGATAATGAATTCTCTGCAGTTCAACTCATTTGTCTAGACACAGTTTAACGGCGCCCAAAATGAGTATTTTCCCATTAACTGAAGAACATCGCACTGCCTTTCGAACGATCTTATGTTGACTACTTTTATAAGTACTACTTTTAAATTGTAGTAAACTATCATGCTTGTAAAATAAACAAAGCTTTCATACATCGCGCACATTTTATCCTCCTTCTTACCCTAATCAATAAATCTATCAAAGACCGTCAAAGACCGTCAACACAGCTAAACGGCGTTGTCAACTCCACAAAAAGATTTGCTGCCAAGGTCAATACCGCCTATACATCATTACTTGGCGAAAATCTTTTCATTTTCAATATGCACCCCGTAAGGGTCTCTTGAATTATAGTCTTGGTGCCCGGTAAGCGAACCGACCGGTGGGAGTCCGAAGGCGAACCGGACGGTGTCCGGCTTGTGTCCGGTGCTGTTATCACTAGAATCGGCTGGCTGGACAACGACACCGCAATTTATGACTTCATCTTTCCTAGTTTTAATACTCGTTGGAAAAAAATATCGTCGGTCTACAGCTATTTGGTCGCTGATATGCACGATTTTTCATACGGTGAAGTTAATTAAAACTTATGCTGACTTTAATTCAGCGGTTTGTGCGGCTTTGGATTAAAAATGTAAAGGAAACTTTTTATATAATTGTCCATTTAGTGCACGATATTATATGATAAGTTGTTTTGTTTACTTTTTAGTATTTTCTAGTAAGTAATGATAATAAAAATGGTACCTAACTTACGATAGTTTAATATATAAATATCACAATAATTCAAACTTAGAATTATCAACGTATTTAAAAAAAAACAAAACAGATTAATTATGTAATTATTTCAATGCTATTTTCTTTATATGCTGTAACTTGTAACGTAGAAATTTAAAAAATCATAAACGAATTAGATTATCAAGTAATGGACACAGCAAAGTTTAACTCAATGTAAGGATCGATTTTGCAACACTCGTCACAGTGTCAACCGCGAGGTGTGCTCTGAAACCACTATACAATTCAATTATATTATAAGTTAATACGTACGTAACAAACAGCTTTACAGCAGCTTTAAAAGTAAGTGCGGGCTAAAACTTCATTTAGTTTTATAATGTCCTGTATTTTATCTCCTTAGAGTAGTTAGTATCTAGTAGTATATAGGGAATACTGAACCTTGAGGTTGGCTACTTCGGTGTAATAAACTACTCTATAACATAGTACTCTCAAGAGGTTATTAAAACCGGGACCGAATACCATCATGATTCACTCCAGTTTCACTAAAAATGTTTGTTCCTCGCGTCTTCGCCGTTTAACTGCAGCTAAAATTATGTGTTCAGTATAAAACTACTGTTCACAATCGTAGTAATGTATCGTACCCCTAGTTGAAAACTCCGGTAACTCAAAAATCTGTTTTTTTATTAAGGTACAATAAATATTTTTTTATTTAGGAAAGTTCAGAAGTCTAATAATACATCCATAAAATTAATTTAACTTTTAAACTTCGCCATGCCAGCAAAAGGGACTTGCTTTAATTGGAAGAGCGCTAAAAAGGCTGTCTGGTGACACTATAAACTCCGCGCCTTTTGATTCAATGTTTGTTTGTTATGTTTCTTTAAAGGTAACTGCCGCATTTGAAATGCATTGCTAGGAGATCGCTTAGACCATTACATCATACGTGCATTCATTTGTATAAACCAGCGTTTCACGTAATTTTTATATATGAGCCATAATATCCATGTTCACTTGTTAAGGGCCGTGTGGTTGACGGCATAGAATACAAGTGTCACCAACCCCTATCTATCCGTGGGTGTCGTAAGAGGCGACTAAGGAATAACACGATGCAAATACCATCTTAGCGTAGAGACGGAAAACTCGACATCAAACCCTATACGACTGCCTCGTTGGTCTCGCGGCATAAATGTGCACGTAGGATCGGGAGGTCGCGGGTTCGATTCCTGGGTCGGGCAGTGTTTGGGTTTTTCTGTCACGAAATTCTCAGTAGCAGCACGGAGTCTGGAAATGTGCCCGGTACGGCAATAGGCTCGCCCCTTATTACGTGGGACTAAGTATATCTGGCGAAAAGTGGGTGTAGAAATACACCTCTGCCTACCCCTTCGGGGATAAAAGGCGTGACGATATGTATGTATGTACTTGTTAAGGAAGTAATTCGAAAACCCTACTAACTCAAAAAGCATATTTTTTGAGTTAATGGTGTCTTTATCTAAGGTTTCGATACGGTTTAATTTTTGTGAAATGCTGCGTTCCTTTGATTCATAATGACATGTTTATTGGCAATAACGCGTTTCATTACTACAGGCTAAAGTAGTTTTAATTTTATAAGGGGCTGCTATTTTCCTAGATTAAGTTCCATGTAGACTTCTTTACTCCATTTTAAAATATTTTTATAGCTGGCATTCACAGGCAGCCAAACTTTAAGTCCAATGGCAACGATAAACCTTGTATATAAACACACTCAGGACCAAAACTAAAATAGACTCCCTCAATCCAATTCAGAATTAAGATATTTACGAATCTTGTTTACGAACCAAAGACAACAATATTTTGACAGTGTACACGTCTAGCATTTTAATTAAACTTATTATTTAGTAGTTTAGTTATTAAACGAATTGCTGTTGAGATTCGGCTTCCTTCAAATGCATGAATGCAACGCATCTCATTACAAGGCAAGTATAGAACTCATACTAAACATAAAAACAGCACGATACATTTTTTCGGACAAGCGCATCACTTCATTGGCAGTTAAAATACTTTAAGTAATATAAGGAAAACATGAATAAAATTAGAATGAAATTAATAAAGAGTAATTTCTCCAAAAATATTTAACTTATTGCGTTTCCTCTGGGTTATTGCGTGACACTTGTAATTAACTGAACCGTATTGTGTTTGGGGGGACCACGCTACATACTTTTAATGCAATGGGATCAAAAGCATGTAGCGTGGCCCCCCTAAACACTTCCACTATCGATTCTCCACTTAAATAATTATTCAAAGTATTAACATGACACATTTTTCGCGCGACATGCAAATATGCGTTTGTACTTTATACTTAACGTTGTCACAACTACACGGCACGTGTCGACGCTGAATGTACACATACTTAGATTAGGCTGGTTGCACAGTAGCAGTCTTGCTTGATAGGTTTAATGAATTACTGATAGTGGCGAAGAAATTCATGACGCTTAACCTTGAAATTATAAAATGTTGATATTTTATGGGTAAATGCCAATTTACGTCCAGAAATATAGATCATTCAGAAAACAGAAAAGCTATTTTCTCAGTCTTTACAAGTATTTCAGATAATAATATTATACATTAATGATCAGTACCAACTAAAATGCTATTGTTTGTGTTTTTAGGGTTCCGTACCGCACAAGATAAAAAAGGAATCCTTATAAGAACACTTTCTAGTCCGTCTGTCTTTCTGTCTGTCTGTCCGTGTGTCACCACCAATTTTTTCAGGAACGGGTGGACCTATTAACTCGAAATTTATACCAGGTGCAGGATTTTATTAGGTGTATAAAAATCAGGGTCCTGGGTCAACCCTATAAAAAGATATGGTCAAAATTAGATTTTTGCGAAAACATGTAAGTACCAAAATTAACCTTAATTTTCAACGTTTTTTAATTTTCGGAATGTTTCCTTTACTTGTGCTGTAGGACCTTGGGTCGAAAACCTATACGGTAGTTCCCGTTGAACTAGAATCACGAAATTTGGCCAAAAGCAGGGTCTTACAGCACAAATAAAGGAAAAATTACAAAAAATAAAAAAGTGGAAAATTTAAGGGTGTCCCCATACATAGTAGACTCCATTTAAGATAGTCCTCTAAGTTGTATGGGCGCTCATACAGATTTAGAGGACTAGCGTAATTAGCACTAACCTCAAATAAGGTAAAATGCGTACGGAACCCTCGGTGCGCGGGCAGACTCGCACTTGCCCGAATTTTTTAAATGAGGAATTGGTATAAAGTGTACCGGTGGCGGTGATTATGTATTTGTTGTGTATGTGTCAATACTAAAAATAAATACGACAAATGTGTGGTACCAGCCGACAATCACCAATATCACGATATTTGAATACTCAAATGCAAAATGGCGCAGTTAACATTAATCAGTTTAAGTTTAAGCTTATATACTCTTGCTACAATATGTAATTTAAACTTAAAAAAGGCTCAGCCGAAAGCGTCACTCAACTGGCGCTTGTAGCCTGCCTTACGTTTTCTTACTTGCTACGTGGCTACAATGCTACGCGTATGTCCATGTGCTACGACTGCTTAGGGATACGCTAAGCTCTATGCGCTACGAATTTTGCTATGCTTAAAACAATGAACACATTTTTGTGATAATTATTTTATTTCAATGGGATAATATAAATTTGGTGTGATTTTAATACTGAAGCTCAAGTTAATAAATTTTTGAGGCAATAATAAAAGTTATGTTATTTTGGCCATTAATATATTATATATATTTTCAATATGTGAGAAGGCATATTTAAAAATCCTGTTTGAGCTTGAGTATTTTTGGCTCGATAGGCCAACGTGTAGGCTCTGAAGCACTAAATGTAGGAATACAGGAGCGAAGAAAATAGATCCTCTAACAAGAGGGAGCATTCTCTCACCGATTTTCGTTATCGTTCCAGATGCCCTGCGACTTGAGGGAAGTTTCTGAGAACTTATATACATATGTACATACATTTATAACTAGTAAATGCGTGCCAAAACATAAATATTGCCAGGACCTGGACAGTTAACGGGTTTAAACATCTAGGTGACTGTTAATTTAAAAACTTTTGTAAGTATGAGAGTGATAAAAGTCCGCAAGATAAACAAAAATGACGTCTTTGTTCACCTGGGTGAATCATTTCCAAAATGATCAAAGGCCTCAGCTTATGTTGAAATATTTTCCCCCGGAAGATATCACTTAGGTAGGTAAAATGAGAACGCCAATAGGTTTGGTTTATACCCAAGTGAATAAACTGGGATAAACCATATCTATGGTTTATTCCAAGATGGTATCCGCTAGATGTGTATCAGATAAAATTACTTTACCTGGCTCCTTTTATGACGTAGGCACCCAAGGAAGGATTTTGTAATATGACACCCCTAAAATGATAAAAACAAGGTACGGCTAATATTATTCCTATATTTAAATTTTACATAGTGCATAGGGTTCCCACCAAAAAATTAGGGTCCCAAGGCAACTTCACCTGCAAGTGGTTCACCTGCCGATCAACGGACCAGTCTCTGGCAAACAAAATATCCCGATAAGCGGCAATAGGCTCGCCACCTATTACGTGGGATCAAAATACTGGCGAAAAGTGGGCGTTTAATATGCCTCTGCCTACCCATTCGGGGAAACAGGCGTGAGTCTATGTATGTATGTTAAATTTTACTAGACTGCCGAACCTTTAATACGTAACTTACTAAAAAACACCTTGTAAGAAACAAAAATTACAACCTCTAAGGAACAAAAAATACACATTGTTAAAGAGTGTTTAGAACTTTCTAACCTGTCAACCCAATTACAAATTCTTACACCGTAGAAACGACTTTGAGTAGCAGTATCTTAGCTAAGTTTTTACAGTTTTTACTACCTTTTAACTGCAATTCTGTACCACTTAGCACAAGGTAAAAAGTCACCTGAATACTCCATTTTTGAGACGGAAAACCTACTTAATTGCACGACGCTCCTTTAAATAATTTATTTAAGCCTAACTTTTCGCTTAAAAAGTTTTCTTTATTAAAAGGAAATTTTGTATTTCAAAGATCCGCCCCGTTTTTATTTAAAAAGTATATTTCTGGTACAGTTGATGTTTTTGTGGCGTTCGCGAATACTTTTATGTGAGGTTTTTGAGCAATTACTGTCGTAAATACTGGAGTTAGGGCGCTACTTATCTCTAATGCCTATCGGAGAGATTATCTAGGGCCATGAAACTTACTTCCTTTATTTTTACCCGTTAGCCATGGGGCATTGATAAGTTTTTGAAGATTGAATATTGTAGCTTACTATATACCTATTGCTAAAGAAAGACCCAATTTGACGTGCCATAGGAGAGATCTACGTCTAGCAGTTAATAGACTTATGATGATGATGTAACAAGTTCACTTTAAATCGAATTATTCTGATTGAATTATTTTGATGTTACCGATATTATGCTGCGAGTAAAATTTCTAGCAATTTGTATGTGTACCTAAATGTTACGTATTGTTCAAAGCAATTGTATCTGTAGTATTAGTTTCTCAAAAATTTTTGTTTAATTTATTAAATATATCTAAGATCTTCACGTATGCAATACGATGATTTTAATATCAAGAACATTTTATATCTTTTCACGAATAAAGCTCAGCTCGCTGCTCTAATATTAAGACACTCCGATTGAGAAATTCATCATGGTGAGTACAAAGTAACAAGTTCCCAATAATAGCCATATGGGAGCTTAGATATTCCATAAGTGATATCATTATTTTAAAGAATTACTATTGTCAAGAGTATGGGCTTATTTTAAATTGTCTTTCGTGATCTATACCATGTTACCTTTGTTTGGAGTAACCAATATTTCGGCACTATTGCAAGCGCCATGTTCACGGACATATCGTTACAAGAGTATGGGGTTCAGCAATACGCAACTATGATAATTGCTAGCAACTGTAATCTAGTAATTGTTACAGATTTCTAAATGGATGATGTCAAGACCACATGTCATTACGAGACAGAGCATAATTAACTAGACAGTGGGAGCGAATATTTCAAAATAAAAACCGATGTATATTCAGAGCTATATGATATGACATCTAAAAAAATAAAAACCAAGGGAGATTTAAAATGCTGCACTAAACTGTAATTCCTCTTAATGTTAGACTTTAAAATGCTGCATCCTATTTGTAGTTGCACTTAATATCATTATTTAATATGCTGCATCCACTAGCCCTTAACTTGTTAAGAAGATTCATCCAATTACGGTAGTTAAACTGTTGAACTATCGCACTATAAGTGGCCGCTGTGCAAGGGGCACCTCATCACATCACCTTATGAAACTTGGCGGTACTTGAAGATTCCACTGTAGTAACGATACTATAAACTTTATGAACTCAGGTTGCCTTATGTAAAACTGTCTTCGTGTGATGTTTTACGATTAAAGCAAAGCATTGCTGGATAGGTTAAACTTTACTAAATGAAAAAGTAAGGTGCTTACAATTTCTACGCAAATTAATTGAATCATAAATTGAACTGGATTGGTTTATTTATAGTTTATGTAGAGTTCAGCATGAGCAATGCACGAAAACAAAACAAGATAAAGATATTTATGTTGTTTGTAAATTAATTATACAAAGAGCTTTTTCTTTAAAGCTAAATAATCTTTTTATTTTACGCGGGGCAACGCGGACGTTGAAGATCTATGTATATTTACAAAAGACGCCACTCAATCAAATAAACAAACATCTCATTTTAAAAAGCTTACGCCAAAATACTTAACACTTTTATGTTAGTTTTGAAGAATTTGTCTAAGCCCTGTAAAATAAAAAAATACACTTACAAAATAGCAAGCATTATTTAAATTCACTCACAGTAATTGCACTTCATACAAAAAAAGTAATTGCACTTCAGCGTTCCGAGCACTATCCACCTCCTACCACCTGAGTTAAGAGGTTCCACCATTTATTTTATACTTCCTCGAAATAAACTAATGGCTACTTTACACTGATAAAAGTCTCAACCTCTGCTACAGTGCTAACAGACTATTTTGGTTTCATTCAGTCTCCCAACTTCGACGAAACATTTTGATAATATAATTGCCATTACCAAGAAGAAATCAATTCACTTAAGCCACAATATTCATTCGCAAATTCCAGTTTAAGTCGGTGACAATACTGTAGCTTTTCAAGGGTCTATTTTCTCAACATCCTGGCTGAGTTCTCAATTCATCATTCAAATGTCTTGCGGCCGATAAGGGCCGTCTGTTTGGAGACATCCTGTAGAGACGACAAGATGGATACAATTATTAACAACCCCAATCGTTGCTGCGACTCTCACTTAAAGGAGTTTGTACAATGGAAAATATTTTTTATTGATATTTGAGATGGAAGGCATTGATTTGAATTAATCTCAATTTTATGATGTAATTTGGTTGGCCTTTCAAATAAATTACCTTTAATTACGTTCATATTTCCACATAATATTGCCAAATATATTTTGGTAAAAAGATATTTTTTGTATTATTTTCAATTGGTCTATAAATAAAGAACCCGACTCTATTCTCAAAATTGTGTTTATGAATTTAATGTCACTGCATATTAGACTAGTTCACGTATCTACATGAACCATCAAATTTAACACTACAGCTACTCAAGAATGAAGGTTTACACAAACTACAATGTTTGGAGCTGCAAAAAAGATTTCACGACAAAATATTATTTGCGATTCATGTACAATACGAATGTATAAATCGTTAGATACATTCAAAATACGAAACAGTTTTGTTACAAAAGCAGATTAGAATTTTCTATTTGTGACGTCATGCATCTCCGTCTGAACTGTGACGTCGAACGAAGGAGGGAGCGCCTCTGCCCGCGCGCCCCGCACGACATATATAAGCGTGCGACGCTGTTCAATCTGCCCTCTGCTCCAGCTCACGGCCATCAGTTAAGTCTTCTTCCTATCAAGACCCTGACCTTCGGAACACCAGTGAACACCAACTTTACTTGTCGGACCACGCCCTGAATTTACTCATGTTCTCAATTAGTAAAAGTCTTAGTTTTAAAGTAGCTGCATTGTATCTACCTATATAGGCAATTATATCGTGAAGTGTACTATTCTAAAAGTGTTTTCATTTGTATGTAAAACCTGATTTTCTTCCTTTTTTTGATCGGCGAGTGATTGCGTCTGGCTCACCACCTACAAACCAATCACCCGTGTGACATTGGCGCCCAATAGGATTTCTTTTTATAGCTAAATTGGTGTTCCCAAGGTGAGTGGTATTTTTTTCTGTATTTTTATATATTTTTGTGTATTTTTATATATTTTTATGTGTTAAAAACGTCCAGGAGTAACCTATATTTTTTTTGTCAGCCTCAAGCTGCTTACTTGTATTTTCTAACTAATTATATGTCTAATTGAACTATCTGCTAGATAAATTGCATCGCGCAATGTTATCAAACGTAATTACCTATTTTATTCTCGGCCGGTTGGCATACGAGCGACGCTGCGCCGCGCCGGCTCAACTAAGCCACGTGTTTTATCTACCTACAATTGCAATTTCTCTTGGACGCATTTTACATTTTATTATATTCTCTTCCTACAATACGCAATTAGGCACTTTATTTTCTTTCACTAGTATGGGTGTAATTTTACTGAAAATTGCAGTGTAATTCATTATATTTTTTTTGCCATTATTCTTCATGGGTTCGTTTCTCTGCTATTTTTTTCTCATGCGATTGTGTGAATTAAACTGTTAAAATAGCTTTAAATAAGTTTTTTAAAGACTTTACTAAACTCTTTCTTAAATGAATGCTTTATACAAATAACTTAGCTCAAAATCTCGCATCTTTATATCACTAATGAAGGTACATAAGTAATAAATAACTTAATAATTTACTTGTAAAAGTAAGAAATCAATAAATTAACCTCTAAAGTTAATTTTCTTTTTCTTTCTATTGCTGTTGGTTTGCTGAGTTGGTAGCTTTGGGAAAGGCTATTTCTATTCTAGCCTTTGACGGGCTGTTGTCTGGCCTTTGATCGGGTGTTTTATTTTCTGCTGTTTTGACCAGATAATTCTGAGTGCTTGGTAGTCCACGCGGCGTCTACTAGCCGTGTGTTGACGCTAATTGCTATGTGAAATCTGTACGGATGCTACTTAATGCGTATAGATGCTGCTAAATGCGCTTGGATGCTATTTTGCTGTCGGATTCCGATGGTGCTCTGTTTTGCCATTTATACAATGGTCTCCTTCTCTTGCTAAATGGGAGAAGATTGGGTGCTGTTTGCTACCTGATTCTTATGATTTATTTGCTCTGTTTTGCCATTTTCTAATGGTACTTTTGCTCTTGCTAAACAAGAGATAATTGGTATATTTCTCTGTTCTTCTTGCTGTGAAGAACGGGCATTGTCGGCTTAAAAGTGTTATGGAGTCTGTTGTTTATACCGACAACGCCTCTTTAAAACGTTGGAATTTAACTTTGAATTATCGCTGTGGCTAGACCGCGTGATTGCATCGATTTATCGATGATTTTCGTTGTCTTTTAGTGTTTTACCTGATATTTTTGTTGTTCTATACCTGTTTTCACTACAATACTAACGTGGTGAAGACTCGTTCTTAAAATGTTCAAGTTCTACTAACGGTTCTTGGCTTTTCATTTTAAACTATCAAGTTCCGACTAAAGGGTTTTGGTGTTTAAAAGGGTTCCTATGTAACCCTACTTATGTTGTTGTCTATCAGGTAATAACAATAAATTGTGTAATTTAATAAACAAAAAAATGTTAAAAAAAAAAAAAAAGTGGGTTAAGTCGTTTTATATAAGACTAGCTGACCCGGCAAACGTTGTTTTGCAAATTTTTTTTTTTTTAACATAGATGTTGGCCTGTTCTCATAGATACCGGATAAGCACAAAAAATTTCATCAAAATCGGTCAAGCCGTTTCGGAGGAGTATGGGAACGAAAACTGTGACACGAGAATTTTATATATTAGATTTTAACCCACGCTTACTAAATAATTTTAGCGTATGATGGTCATTCTCTCTGACCTTAGTGTATATAATAATATAATATGTGTAAATGTATATTTTTTTCTTTTTGGGTCACTACTGGAGCCGAGAACCCAGTATCTTTTGCCCACTGTTGGTCAACTCTTTGTGTTATATTATTCTAACGCGTTGCGCGTAATCATCTAATTACTAATCGCCAGGTGTCTGGCGTTCGTTGTAAAATACCTACATAAACTCGTGCGATGACTTTTCGCTCATAAATACTTTCACAATATAAATGCTTATTTGTTGTTTTAAAATGTTTGTTGAACATACATAAATACATAAACTTTAATAACAAAGTGATAAAATAAAATATGTTGTTTTTGTGCATATTACTACATCCACAATCTTTCTTATAATAAACAATGTTTGCATTTATTGGCACTAATTTTAAAATCTAATGTTGAAATAAAATGTTCTAAATGTAAATTATACGCCATTGTATACCTACGCCTCACATTGTGCATAAACGTTTACGTTATAAATTTTACAAAGTGAAATCAATTGCTAATAAGAAAAAATATAAGATTTATACTAGGTTACTAGACTAGACTAGACTGTATTAACCAGTTAAGGCAAAATTGTTCAACAAAAATACTACAACACTATAAAAATGTATGTAAATCCTCATGGGAGCTTATAAAAGAGGAATATTTATCTACCAACAAATTACACCTGATCAACGAAATTAAACAGAAAAATGGTGACATAACTTACAACACCAAACATATTGCTGAGGAGTTTAATAGGTATTGGTTAGAGCTTACAAATAAACCAAATATTAAATTAAGAAATACTTACATGAATATAGCAAGTGATAGCATCTTCCTAAGACCATATAGTCATAATGAAATCAAACAAATTATAATGTCTCTTAAGAACACAAATGCAGTAGGTAGTGATAATATAGCCACTAAAATACTAAAAGCAAGCTCAAATGAATTGACCTCTGTGCTGACACATTTAGTTAATCTGTCATTTTTAGAAGGTTGTTTCCCAAAATTATTAAAAAATGTCATCATTAAACCATTGTACAAAAAAGATGACCATACAGAAATAGGCAATTACAGGCCTATTTCTTTAATACCTGTAATATCGAAAATCTTTGAAAAGGCAATGCAGAAACGACTTATTGCTTTTATTGATAAAAATAAAATAATTAAAAATGAACAATACGGTTTTCAGACAGGCAAATCCACAGTTTTGACTTGCTTTAATTTAGTAACTAAAGTATTAAATCACATTGACAACAACAAATTAGTGACAGCTATTTTTTTCGATATGTCGAAAGCATTTGACTTTGTCTCTCACAAATTGCTACTAAATAAAATTGAAAATTATGGCATTAGAGGACCTGCATTAGACTGGATAAAGTCATACTTGGATGACCGTAGTCAGTGTGTTGAGATTCCTTATATAAACCAAAATAAAGAGTTAGTGATGCATAGGTCTAGTTATAGACAGAATTCATGTGGCCTCAGGGAAGCGTTCTAGGGCCGTTGCTCTTTATTTTGTTCATAAACGACCTCCCAGACATCACTCAAAATGCCTGCACTTTATTTGCTGGTGACCTATCTATAATATTTTCTGCTGATAAAAATGACATTTCTTATTACACCACTGACATAAACAATACAATTAATTCTATAACTACATGGCTTGACAAAAACAATTTACATATAAATGCAAGCAAAACAAAATACATACAATTTAGTACTCATTGTCAAAATCTTTTAAATCTGGACATCAATTTAAATGGCCATAGATTGCATCAGGTTGGTGAAACCAAGTTTCTAGGAATTTCACTAGATAGATATTGCAATTGGAAATCGCATGTGAATCAAGTATGTGACATACTAAATAGGTTTGTA
Organism: Euclidia mi; assembly: GCA_944739405.2. Lineage (NCBI taxonomy): Eukaryota > Metazoa > Arthropoda > Insecta > Lepidoptera > Erebidae > Euclidia > Euclidia mi. The sequence continues at coordinate 10,316,285 of OX123182.2, forward strand.
TATGTACTGTACAAACTTCGCAAAACAGCAAATTTACATACAATACTACTTGCATATCATGGCTATATTGAGTCAATTCTGAGATATGGTCTAATACTTTGGGGAAATTCTACAGATATCCATAGAGTGTTTATCGCACAAAAGAAGTGTGTAAGGGCAATTGTTGGTATTCCACCATGGGAATCCTGTCGGCCTATATTCGTAAAGTTAGAGTTATTGACTTTGCCCAGCATCTACATATTTGAAGCTGCCAAATTTGTTAAAGAGCACAAGGAACTATTTACTCTAGATAAAGAAAAATATCTGAGAAATACTCGGGATCCAAATAGAGTTGTTTTACCTAAAATCCCTAGAACAACTTTATTTAAAAATAATTGTTATGTTATGTGTGGAAAGATTTATAATAAAATCCCAAATGATATAAGAGATCTACCATTAAAAAAGTTCAGAATAGAACTTAAGAAATGGCTGATTGTGAAATCTTATTACACAATAAATGATTTTCTGGAAATAAACGAGTGATATTTTGAAAAGTAATTAAAATTAACACTATGAATTTTATTCTAATTATCGTCATACATTTTATATTGACTTTATATTATTATTAATTCCAGATTGACATTTATATTATTTTTATATTGACATGTTTTATGTTGACATTGGTTTTTAATTTTTTTTTTTAATATATTATTTTACACTGACATTGTTTATGTTGACATTTAGTTTATTTTAATTTGTTTTATTTTTTGGTATTTTAACTGTGACTCTACTAAATTGACGTAGATTTTCTTTTTTTAAATGATATTGAATTTATTTAAACATTCATTTCAATTGATTTTTATATTGTTGCCAATCTCAAAAAATTGTATAATTTAATTTAGATTTTGAAATTAATATTATTATTGTCAATTCTTCAAGTATCAATTAAATTATAATTATTTTTTTAACATTTGCATGTCACAACCTGACTGAAGTTGTCCTGAACTTAACTTAACCTATTTAAGATCTCGATGTACCAACTTTTAAGCAAATAAATGATTATTATTATTATTATTATTATAAACACAATTGAAGGATATTTTGGTTCTCAGTATATTGACATGGAATTCAATTCCAATACGGTGCATGAGCCATGTGAAGTTTATTTTTCCAAACGAATGTTCTCTAATTTATGTTACCGTTTGTAGTAGTGCCTACTATAAATCAATATTTTTTGTTGTGGGTAGCAAATATTTTTTTCTCGTAAAATACACTATTTTCTAAATTGCTACGCAGTTATGTACCCAAATGTTGTGTTAAACATGGTTTTAAAAAAATCTTACCGTAAACTAAATAATTATATTGTTTTTTTTATCCTGTGGATCTGTGGTTAAAAGGTCACTGTCAGCCGAGTATACAAGTTCGATTCTCGTTTGTCTTTTCTGGAAGTCTATTTATTTTAATATCTACTTTGTTGACGTATTATTTTTTTCGCTGTGCTTTGTTCTGAAGTTTTTTTTTATTGTTGTTGTTCATAATTTTGTATCGACTTTATAATTGAATTAGTCGACGCCAGCGGCTTCGCACGCACATATTTTCGAATTTCTGGTTTTGCCCGATCCCGTGGGAATTTCGGGAAATCCCGTCTTAGTGCACTCCTACGGTGCCCAAGGAACATAAATGCTAAATTTCAGTTTTTTGCGCCGCGTAGTTTAGGCTGTAGCGTGTCTGTCAGTCAGTCTGTAACGCAAGGATTTTATATATTAAGATTGTTATTATAGGTACTTTTATAAAGCAATATTGTGTGTGATTGACCGGGCGTTGCGAACTCGAAACAGTCAAATAGTACTAATCTAATTAAAATATATCTAGTTTGTTATTGCGATGCACACGCGCTCACTCAGTGACGCGCTGGTAGATATATACCGAACTTATGATTCATCATTGTTTACTTTAATAGTATGTTCATTCATCGTGGACAATCGTGGTCTTTGTAGTTAAATTGAGCAAAATAATTATGTATTTTGTTGTCTGCAACTTGAATTTATTTTTGTTTTAACTTTTGTATAAATTCTGTTTGTTATACCTAACTATGACTTAGTGTTTTATTTATCTAGTGGTCAAAGTGCCGAACCCAAGAATAATAATTCGTAAGGCTAGACGTAACTTCTCTTACCTGTAACTCATTCTTAATGACGTCCCTTTTATATCGTGTATTACCCTAAGCGCTTCACGCCTTTAATGGTTGTCTCTCATATTCTGTTGTTATGTTATGGCCTAAGCACTTATGTAGTGTGTGGCGGCTTTATGGATGACGGGTGTGTTAGTTTATCATAGGGCAGTTGTTGCGTGCGTATTGTGGGTAATATATTATACTTTTAGCTAATCTAGTTATGTAAGTTTGGTTGTTTACTTAAAATACTGACACCACTTCCACTTCTTGATTACAGGTAATGCTCAACGAGCTGCTAGCCAAGAGAATTTTCCCTAGGGAAAATTCTGCTCTAAAGAGGGGGGTGTGTGACGTCGTGCATCTCCGTCTGAACTGTGACGTCGAACGTAGGAGGGAGCGCCTCTGCCCGCGCGCCCCGCACGCCATATATAAGCGTGCGACGCTGTTCAATCTGCCCTCTGCTTCAGCTCACGGCCATCAGTTAAGTCTTCTTCCTATCAAGACCCTGGCCTTCGGAACACCACTGAACACCAACTATGCTTGTCGGACCACGCCCTGAATTTACTCATGTTCTCAATTAGTAAAAGTCTTAATTTTAAAATAGCTGCATTGTATCTACCTATATAGGCAATTATATCGTGAACTGTACTATTCTAAAAGTGTTTTCATTTGTAAGTAAAACCTGATTTTCTTCCTTTTTTTGATCGGCGAGTGATTGAGTCTGGCTCACCACCTACAAACCAATCACCCGTGTGACATAATATAGTATTCAGTTTGAACTACTAGTCTAGAATATAGACAAGAATTGTAATGCTAAGAAAGTATAAACAAGACACCATTTTACATAATTTGTCAATTTATTTTGCAGATCATGCAATCGCAAGCTATGAATTTTATCGCCTTTGTCCTGAAGCTTGCAGTTATTTGCGCTCTATTTGGTATTTAGGTTAAACTTTTGTGAGATTGCTACTTTTTACCTCTTTCGTATAAAATAGGGGTTGTTTGCATGCGGAAATTTGTTCCTCGTTAATTCATTCATAGTCAAGATTTAATAGCCTGGGCACAATCGATATCTCTACTAATTCTCATATGATAATAATAGCCGATTTGACATCGAATCTCATTTAAAAGTACGACAGGAATTTTAAATGGATAGATAGACAAAAAACGAATAACCTACATTTTTTTATAAAGCTACTTTACAATACTATAATAAAGTACTGAACATTCAAGCCAAATTCAAATCAAAGAAGTACCTTGCAGATTTGGACTTGAATTCCCAGTATTTGACTGATTTTTCAAGCATTCATCAGAAGCAAAAACCGTACTATCCAGCGTCACGTTTATGACCTGCGTAAAAATATTCAAGAAATATTTCGTTATAGTGTCATTTCAGACGTGCTTATATCAATGAATCTGAAAAATAAGTGTACCCTGAGTTTATCCTTTTTTTTTTGAGTGGAGTAAGGCTTTTTGACTTCCTATGCGCGGGGATCGCTAGAAGGGTGTGTGGACTTCTACTGACTAAACCCCCATTGAGTTCCACTTTTGCTTATGGCCGGAGGGCGCGAGATCGATCAAGCATTCACTGCACCCCCGACAAGCTCTGACCCATACCTATGGACAACGGGTCCCTACGCACAGAGTGGCCTAGGTGTCAATGGGCACCCATAAGGGTGGCCATTGACTGACACGCTTGCCATTGAGAATAATTCTCAAGAGGCAAGCGCAAACACAACGCCGCCATCTCGGGCCTCGTACTGTTCGGGTAACGGACTTCTCCAAGCCGTCAACCCCCAGGCCATGATTCAAGGAGGGCGGAGATCCAATTGAGCTCTCCTTCCACATCCATTTTGTCGAACGCGAGAGCGAATAGAAAATGCTTTTTTCATGCTCTCTCTCAGCCGCTTCTTTTATTAGCATTACCTATTCACAGAAAATAGCCACTCCATTCCACGCGGTCTCACTCCTGATTATGGCTGATACCCTGAGTTTATCCTACATTTTCGTATTTATTGGCATGTATATTCCTTTGGGACCGTAGGCTTGCACTAAGAAGGGATTGCCCGAAATTCCCACGGCATCGGGAAGAAATGGTTAAATTTAAATAAAATGTGCGGGCGTAGCTTCGGGCATGCTCTTGTATTATAAAGAATAGTAGAAAAGCAATTTTTTCACGGACCTTAACCACAATAGGTTAGTTTCCAGGGTCAAAATAATTACATTTTATTTAGTTCATATTTTAGATTATAAAAAAATATTGGACACGTATTTTTTAATTTTTCGATTAAATAAAAAATAACAAAGATATAGCCCATTAAAGTTACGTGTGACGTCACCTAGTGCGAAAAAATGCAGCACGGCGTGACGTTATACGTAACTTTAATGAGCTATATCTTGCTCATTTTTGGTTTAATTTACAAATAAAAAAATACGTATCGCTTATTTTTGAATAATCTAAAGGACAGTCTTATAAATTTTTTTTGTCAACTAGACTATTCTCACAAAACACACTCATAAGCAAGTTCATGCTACTATCGAGAATAAAAGTGTAATTCTTTAAAGCAGTTTTAGCACAGTTCTAAGTGTAGTAGTGTGTTTTCTGTATCGAACGGATGCAATTTCTAACTGAAAGCGTAGTGTACCTGACTGCGATGCAGCTTTTGTGAAGTTTTATTTTCAGACCGCTGTTTGTGTTTCTAGCGGAACGATGGTACAATGGAGTGCTTCATAACAAAAACTTAGAAGTTATAGCTTTGATATTTAGGTACTATCTTATAGTATAGAGAAATAGAAACTTCATGTCATGCCTATTAATAATAAAAGTGTGAGAGTCTGTCCGTCTTTCTGTCGGCTATGCCGCTGAACTAGTTCTGATAAAACCGAGTATAGATATAGATGAAGAGATGAGATCAAGCATAAGTAAAAAAAATCTAAACTCTTCGGGGTGATATAGGCCATGAAGGTATAGACGTTTTGGTGTAAGCTGCACTAGCCGTGGGCGCTGTATTACTGGGGAATTAAGGCTCGCATTACCATACATTGGCTATGTTGTTGTTTGCCAAACAAACGTGACAAATGTAGTAACAAAATACCGATTTAATAATATCTATTGGAGATACATATCCTAGCAATTTCATTTACCTCTGATATTTTGGCACGGCTGCTTTAAGATCACATTTATTTGGACGATCCTATGTACATAAGAGGCACGTTCAATTTCTCAGGGTTTCTGTCACTTGATGACTGATAGAATTATCAGTTTAAATGGCAATACCTATTTTGCAAGCAAATCTTAATAGTAAGTAAGTATCTTTTATATACTTAAATCATATTCAGACAAAGGTGAGTCTTATCTTCATTGCGACAGCTCTGTTCAGCTCCCTATTGTTTGCCCATTGTGTGTGTATACCTATATTTCAAGCCTAGTAAGCAACAGAGATATCTTATGCTAGAACTCACATATACCTCGGCTTGAACTGGGGCGAATTTGGTTGACGAAATGCTACGTAATGTCATGTTTGTTCTACAGGAAACCCCAGTCAAACTTGCTGTGTTGTATTTCAGCGATGAGAAAGGCCTAAAAAAAGCCTATAAACTTTAAAAAGAAATGCTATCTATTTAACCGATTATGTAATGTTGTAAGAAATAATAAATAATATTTGAAAATGATGATCTCATTGGACTTCTAAGCATTTCGTGGGTATATTATGTTTTTATGTAACTTCTCAGACACTAAAATAATTTGAGACACTATTGAAGAGGTAATACTTTGTTTTGAATCAGGTATATTCTAACTTAGGGAACAGTGCAAATTTCATCAAAATTGGTTCAGTAGTTTTTGTGCTGTTATGAGTGATACGAACGGGTTAAAAAGTAGGAAATAAAACTTAAATAGTTTTATAGCAGTTTGCTATGACCAAAACAACAATTTTAATTTAACATCGTTTGTGCAAGTATCTTTATAACAAAACAGCTATGAAGGCTGGATATGAATTATGATCCAACTGAAACGTTCCGGATTGGTCGCTTAACAAAACAACAGATACAATCCGTCAATATTGACCCACAGTGGACGGTCAATTCCGACTAAATCACATTCAAAGATTTGTACCAAGGTCCCGGTAATTTGATTTATGTATCTGCCTTAGTTATCATGACTGATGAACTCACGAAGTTTACGTAGGCTCAAGGTGTTACCGAGAAACGTGCTTTCGTCTTCTTCGAAATTCGACCTTGCGTCATACTAAGAATGTAACACCAGCCCTTTTTAGGCAGGTCTTGCTTGGCACCGACCTCTATTCACTACCAAAACGATTAGACTTTATGGCAATTACCTAAATCAAAGAATGTCGCTATCCCTTTGGGTTGCGCAGGTCAGTCGTAATCGCTCTGTAGCTCATATTATGTCATCTGGTTACACTAAAAAGCGGACTCGCTCTCCACGACTATCAATATCTTGTATGCCACTGAGATAACGCTAGGAAGATTATGATTGACGGTTAAAATAGATAATCACACAAACAACACATAAACAAGTGGAGATTGGCAAACTTAATGTCAACATTATGGAGAATGCTCAGATAACCTGCTTATCTGAAAGATCTTTCGATGTTTGCCTTCACAATGTAACAAGTGATAATTAACAATTTAATACGCACCTTGAACTCATATGATAATATGTCTGTACTTGTTGTATTAATAATGTGAAGCCGTCAACTCTCGCGTTTTTGTTGAATGTCAAGTTGAGATCAAGGTGATGCCATAATAGAAGAATTAAAGAGGTGTCGTACATCTTAAAGAGCTTTTATTGCATTTGCCTATATTATCTATGTATGTACGAAATTAGATACACCTGAATAAATTGTTATGTTAATGATAGAAAACACAGTCGTATAAATAATCTTAGTTTTTTAGTTAGGATTGAATTAAAATGGCCAGCCTAATAGCGGCCGACTAAACGTAGAACTATTTTTTGTCCTTCAAAATTTGTTAGTCTCGTTATGATTAAAAATTATACCAACAGCATAGTGGTTACAGCGGTCGCCTCGTCGTAAAAAGAAACACGGGACAACACTTTGTGACACATATTTTTTATTTCGAATCTTAGTGCTCTTTGGATCTTTTGCTTGAAAGTTATAAAGCGAAAAATACTTATTCCTTGTTGCCTTCAAAAAGAAAATATAAAATATTTTTATAACCGTCGCGTCATCACTGGAAGATGGTCTACTCTCCTGATTGCAAGCAGTCACTCATTCACATGGTACTGTAATATTTTAGAAAGAATTCCAAACGACAAGCGACTACACAAATGCTACGAGGTACGTTGATATTGCTGGTGATTCTGTTGTGTGGTATTAAAGTTAATGTAGCCTATTTCCCTCTTGATCACTTCGATAAAACTAAAAAGAGATGGAACTGAGTATGATTCATATATATTCTTGGGTTTAATTTCAAAAAATAAGATTTTAGGTGACTTCTCGAACACTGCAATCATTAAAGTGCGTGCAACCTTAATGATCGCCGAATAGGTACGTTTAATTTGACGTATCTAAAATATTACCTTACTTTTACACATCTCATATTGAATTTTTTTAAATGGCAGCAGTAGATTGCCTAAACTTTAGCTAGTCTGACAAGAAAACAACATTAGTGAAAATACCAAAAGTGCTATCGCAAACTAAAATTATATAATATAGCAACTATCGATACCATCACAAAACTTTAGTGGTGCGTAATCCTCTAGACGGCCATCGAATGTTCTCGAACTTACAGTACAATGCTTGAAACGGTTGAAGTAGTCAAAGTATACCGCAGTTTACATCTGTCTCATGCATACCTTATTAGCTCTCTGAGCAGTCAAAGAGCGTCCTAACTAGACTCCAAACAACAGGATAAAAAGTAGAAATTTTCAGTAACTGTGCAATACATTGATACTTATCGCAGTTACGTCTACAACTACACTTCTAGAGCAAAAGACGTCAATATTTTGATGGATGTAGTAATTTGCTTTCCAATAGTTTCTTCTAAAAAATCCCTTTCAATAGTATTGAAAAAGATATTCATTACCTACCTATATTTATATTATATAGGCTTGAAGAGGCTTATATCTAGGAGTGGACTATCATATGGCAGGCTGATGATGATGTTGATGATGATGACCTATAGGATTTGCCCGTGGTTTTTTCTATATTGCATTGATAGGGTAGTGTAGATATTTTTTTATTTTTTTATTTTACTGTCTATTAGTTTTACGTTTTATTTCGGTTTGACGTCGACTAGTTTCAATAATTGCCATGCTTAGTTAATTTAAAAATCATCACAGACGTTTAAACGTGAAAGCGTGCCAGACAGACTTTCGCACGCCTGCACTTTTTATTTTAATTTAACTGTTTCTCCTATAATATCTTGCGTCTAATAGATTTAACTGTACGTTATCTGTCAGTCAGTCAGTAACGCAACAGTTTAATATACACAAATGATAATTTACTAAAAAGTGTCATTTTATTTTCGTGTCCAGTATCAAGTAGAAACCATGAATGATTTTTTTACCCTACACTCCGTGCCCCAAACAGCCAGCTGTTCTGTGCAAAATATTATAAAAGAACCTCTGTTTAGTCCACTGGTACACGAGGTGGGCTTGCTCGAGCGTTTAAACAAAATATAATGGTGTTTGTTCATGGGTACAAAGCACTCGGTTTTGTTTGTTTGGCCTTTCTGGCATTTTTTATTTTCACTCTGTTTCAAGCTTTCGCCGTTCTTTTTTAAGTTTACCTCGTTAAGTTTGCTGTTGCTAGGTTGGTAACTACATTTTTGTACTGATACAATACTTGCGTAATGTCGAGACTAGAAATCAAGTTTTCGTTCGTCTTAATACTTATATCTAAACGTGGAACGTACTCGTATATCTAAACGCGGTACAAGACATTATAATGAAATTATCTCTTAAAGATTTTTCTTGGATCAAATTCATGACCAACGTAGTAGTCAGTTGCTTAGCACCAGTCAAACAGGTTAGTCATTGATTGAACAGCTGCTCTTTCATGCGCATTACTTGGCTCGTCTTTGCGGTGGCACCACCGTACTCCTATATATAGGATAGGAAGAAGTTAAACTTGGTTCTTCCATTATCCTAATGAAGAAGCAGAAACTCGAATACGCTATGACGATAGTAAAATATTCGAATCGTAACTCAAGACAGAGGGGGTGTGATGCTTTAGGCAGGAGAAGGAGGGAGATGGATAAATAAAATGTATTGCCGCTCAGAACAAATTCCCTAGTTTTATTACTGAATTTCGATTCGGACCGTGAAATAAGTGTTGTTTTATTAAGATGAAGCCCTTTTCACTCATTTCAATGTTATTTGTTAAATTCTTTAAATGCAATTTTAAATTATTGTCATTGGGATATTTTATAGCGAATTTACACAATCACAATGGAATATTTTATATCAAGTTTGGGCAGCATGCGATATCATCATATTATTTTGTTGCAGTATCTCATCTGTAAGTACCTAACTATTAAAAACTGCGTGGCATGTCTGGGTTTCAAAGTTGGCCCTCAAGCATTTCTCAAATACCTATTCTCTATTCTATGAGTAATATATTATTTTATTTTTTTGTATCAAAACAAGACAATTCACGCACTAGGAATAAGTCCTGAATCGCGGGTGAATTTAAAATCATTCAATCAACACTCACACTAAGTAACCAGAATTCAAACAAATATTTGTAGACCACACAAAGTCCATCTCAAAACCATAACTCAGTTGAGTTATGAACAACCTCTCCTGAATTATTTTATTAAAATAATTTACCAATTCTTCTCCTGTGCGTAAAAAAGAACTCAAGCGCTCTCACTCGTCAAGAGAAATGCAAAAGCAAGAATGAAATCCTAAAAGGCACTATGACATCATTGTACGTAATAATATTGATGAAATCCAGTTTACCTCAATACTGTCACACGGTTAATAACAATAGCATAAGTCCAAAATAAGTTCTCTTGTAGAATATTTTAAATTCTTCATAAATATTATTTTCATAATGAGCTTTTTAAGGCAGTCTCACAGGGCGACTTCTTACAGCAATGCAGCGGCAATGCAAAATGGCTGCCACACGTTTACGATGGTATTATTGACAGTTACTTATACAAGTTAAAAACACGATCCTGAATCGCTACAAAAGTAATGTTTCGCTTCAGTAGTGATACAGGTGCGGTGAAACATGACTTTCACGACGTTAATTGCATCATCATCATCATCATCAGCCTGCCATAGACCAATGCTATAATTATATAGGTCTCTCCAATGGCACGCCACTGAGCTTTTTAATTGCATAGAAAATTATATTTTTATGTGTGCGCTATAGTTACAACAAAGGAGATACAGATTTTAGAAAAGCAGCTATAATTTAGTGTTTGAAAATATTCTCATAATTTGTTAGTACTTTAAACATTATAATACACCATATTTTATAATGTTTAAAGAACTAACAAATTACGAGAATATTTTCAAAAATGTCACTGTGTGCGACGACCTTTAAGCATAATATTCATGATACGGTAGAAGAACTACCAAAAGCTTGCAAAAGTATTTATACAAAACGGTCGAGACATGGAATGGTACACGAGATTATTAACCAACATCGGGCCCTGCTTTATTTAATAATTGTTGAATAAAAATAACTATTTATTAATCCCAGTAGGTGAAAATGTTAATTGTGGATAATTAAGGTAGAATTCCGTGCATCGCGATCGATCGCAGCCACGCGCGGCCTACGACTGTCGTCGATCGCTCGCGACAATAGTCAAAGTATGAAAATGTATGGCACCGCTGCCGAGGCCCGCGACTGACGCGCGCGGCCGACGAATGTCGTGAGCCGCGCGCGGCAGTGTCTTGAAATTAGTAGTAATGAAAAAAAAAATCGGAAGTTTTGCCGAACACTGAAACCCCATGTTGTACCAATCACTACGAACATTTTCTACTTCGGCACCATACCAGGGAAATTACTGGTTCAGAAGATATTGAAGCTCAAAGTTAGTATGGAATTTTTCTAATTCGGTACAAAATCGATGCATTTACCCCGCCAATATGTTCTTTAGATGCCCTGTAAGCCCATGGATAAGTAGGTTTTTCGAGCATTGCACGCGCGCGCTTTTTATTGCGGTTTAAAAAATGAGAAAACTTTAAAAAAATAAAACGTTTCCCAGGTATTATTTTTGGTTAGAATGACTTGGCATGATGTCGACAACGAGTAGACTTCGGCTTGGTGATGGGTCTTGTGACACTCTGTATAAAAACAATTCAATTTTGTATTATCGTTCCAAACTTCCAAAATTTTTTTTCATTAGGTACAATATAATTGCTTTTGAATCAATATTTGCTAATATCCTTTTTCATTTCTGCTTTTAAAGATAGGGTCGATTGGTACTCTAGTTTCATAATATACTTAGCAACAGCAGCTCGTCATTCTCCTCTTCTTCTTCAAGGATGTCAATTAGCATTTCGACCATGATTTTGACTTCGCAAGACACACGTCTAGAGGGAACTGACGAACAACATCTACTAATTTCAAGACACTGCCGCGCGGCTCACGACATTCGTCAGCCGCGCGCGTCAGTCGCGGGCCTCGGCAGCGGTGCCATACATTTTCATACTTTGACTAATGTCGCGAGCGATCGACGACAGTCGTAGGCCGCGCGCGGCTGCGATCGATCGCGATGCACGGAATTCTACCTTTAAATCACTAGCTTGGGCGGCAATATGGAAGTCGAAACGTAGAAACGTGCATCGTAAGTACGAAAATACAATTAAACGTTTTGTGTCAAGCGTGTAAGTTGCCTGACATCAATATGGTTGTTTCCAACTAGTCAAATCAAGCACTTTTAATGAAATGGCAAAAACAACCTTAGCCAAGGGTTTTGTATGAAATATGACGTAGTGACGTCATAGTGTTTTGCTGTCAAGTAAAATACTTATTATCACTAAATTGACGATAAAAAATGTTAAATAAAGTTTTAACATTAATGTGATGAATGAATCTACTATTATTTTGACATGTTTCACTAGATAAAAATAGTTGTATAATTTATTTCACTTGCAGGAAACTTCCCTATTGATTGACATTATGGACATTATGTTGAATTTGTTAATTCTCTAACTACATACATTCTTAAGGAAATGTCTAACGGCTCATCACGTTATTTGATTTATCCATGGATTCGGCTACTAGAGATAAAATTTGACAAAAACTCTATGCACATCTTGCCAATGAGTATTTCTAGAAGCTAAATCTATGGATATATCAAATATTAAGACCGGCCGCAAAACAGATATGTGACAAGTTCTACACCTCTAACAGACTTATACTTATCTGTCTAGCTGCATATATTGTCGTTTAACGGTGACTTTTTCCGAAGAAAATTACAACTACACAATGTGAAAAAAAATACTATCAATATCCAAACCGCATTCCAATATAACCTCCCAAAATAATATACGACATAGAATTCTTCTTATCATTTGGCATGCCCTTAAACAACTTGTTATCAAGCTTGCCTGGCACTCATTGGCAATCCCGTACAACTTTCTGCTACTTTCGCGTTATCTACGTTGACTTTATGTTACTTTTACAGGTAGAGCCTTATTGGCGACCCTATAGATACTCGTTCCGTCGTTTTAAGAAGTCTATTTTCTTTCCTTATTAAATGCTGTAACCGTAGTTCTCTAGTTTAGTTCAAAGCCAAAAGTCAAAGTCAAAATCATTTATTCATCTAGGTCACAAGGTGACGCTTATGGACGTCAATTTTAGAATTAAATTACTTAATGCTTAATGCTTCTACATTTACATTTACTGCCTCGTTCGCAAAGCAATAGGTAGAACCACGAGAAAGAACGGGCAATAAAACTCGTGGCCACTCTCTTCAATCGCTAATATTATGGTACATATTTTTATTTTTGTAAATTGTTAAAATAATCTTAAGGTAACTGTGAGTACGGGTGGATTTCGCGTTCATATATACTTCTATACTATAATATTATAAAGAGGAAAAATTTGTATTTTTGTTTGTTTGTAATGGATACACTCAAAAACAACTGGACCGATTTAAAAAATTCTTTCACCATTAGAAAGCAACATTATCTGCGAGTAACATAGGCTATATTTTATTTTAGAAAAAATAGGGGTCCGTAAGATATTTGGGTTTTTCAGGTACGTGAAGTAGTTCCCTCTGGACGCGGGTGAAACCGCGGGAAACGGCTAGTTAATTTAATGAAAGAGACGTGGCAAGTGCGATTCTGTTCTGGGAGCAGAGGATTATTTACAAATATACAAAGTGATATCTTTCAAGCGATAATATGAATATTGAGTCTTTTCGTTCGTCAACAGCATATTAAGTCTTTAATTTTGAATAAACATTTATTCAAAACTGTAAATTAAATTTATAAGGCATCATGAAAATCTTTCACATCGCAGTCCATGGGAAGCGTGCCTGTATCATTTTAGATGCCTTTATATCAAAACTTTACATGCACGATTGAACATTAGATAAGCTTTTACCGAAAAAGATACAAAGTATAGAATAAAAATAAACTACATCGCAGTATAAAATATTTATTGTTGTCCTTATAAAATAAATATATCGCAACTTTCTTAACTTTTAAAAGCCCCGGTAAACTTGCTATTGTAGTAGAAATATATAAGTTTAAAGAAAACATTATCATATTTTATGAAGCTACATTCTGCGTTGCAAAGTTTTCTAACAGGGTTTAAACATTTTAAAAGGTTTCATACAATTAGGTATTAGGTACGTGCAATGTCTGTGAAATTCGTAAAAGTAGTAAATAAATAATTTTCAATTATTCCTATTTACGAGAAAGATGACTACATATTATTATGATTCTTGTTTCTAGTGAGAAACTTTATAAAATTCAGTCAAATTCGGAACTACAAAATTTTAATGGTCTACAATAATATTGCCCTCGATGGGCATCAAACCCGTGTCGAAGTCGAATCCTCTGCGCTATGTTCCTATGCTGTAAAAATAACATGAGCTTTAAACATTAGAATGTTATCATATCTAGATAAACCGACACATCTTTTTTAAAGAAAACTCAAGTTGCGGGTTTCTTACAAACATAGAACCAACTGACACAATTTCGACTAGACTTAAAATATTAATTTAAGGATCTACGAAGTGTTTTCTCATGTGGGAATAGAACCCACAAAATAGTTAAAAAGCCACACGAAAATTACCCAATCAGTTCCAGTGTCATATTACTTGTCATCTGTTCAAGGGTTTAAAGGACAGAGTATTCATTCATCATTGCCAACATTCAGGAGATTCGCATTGAAGCCCGGAAACCGCTTTCAAATCACAGACATTTCACAAAATGATAACTTTGCCACGTGGTGCGAATAATAATTAATCCCCATAACCACTTATCCTAAAAACCATACTATACCATATCCTATTGTACATACATACATACATAACTTCACGCCTTTTATCCCCGAAGGGGTAGGCAGAGGTGTATTTCTACACCCACTTTTCGCCAGATATACTCTAGTCCCACGCAATAAGGGGCGAGCCTATTGCCGTACCGGGCACATTTCCAGACTCCGTGCGGCTACTGAGAATTTCATGACAGAAAAACCCAATAACACTGCCCGACCCAGGAATCAAACCCGGGACCTCCCGATCCCACGCGCACATTTATGCCGCGAGACCAACGAGGCAGTCGTATAGAGTTTGATGTCGAGTTTTCCGTCTCTACGCAAAGATGGTATTTGCATCGTGTTATCCCTTAGTCGCCTCTTACGACACCCACGGGAAGATAGGGGGTGGTGACACTTGTATTCTATGCCGTCAACCACACTATAATAGATAGATAGTATAAAATTGTATTTGAGGATAGGTACTTTACCTGTAACAACTGTCATAGTTCGCGGCAACAGACACCGATGGGAAAGATCATCCATAGTGCCATCATCATTTACATCATCAGCCTGCCATAGCCCCCTGCTGGATATAGGCCTCTGCAATGGAAACACCGTGACATGATGAGATGCTATTTTTTTAACGGTCTCCCATCTATAAACTTGACAGTGACGAAAGCACCTAACCTCGTGAACCGATAGATACCAAATTTAATATATAAGCTGAAAAACGTATATCTCCGTATTTGTTCTTCTGATCTGTGTTTACAAATTCCTGGAATTAATAAGACAACATTCAAAACAACTCGGTACCTATGATTACTTTTCTTAGTACTATTACATACTATAACATAAAAACATCAGAAAAAGCTAATACCTGAGGCACAAAGGTTACATATAAACATTTTTCTGATACATATTACTTGTATCCCTTCACATTTTCGAGGCAATAAACCGGCAATACCTATACGATACTTTATTATAACGATGTATTGAAACAATTTATTTGCGATACAGGAGCTGTAATGTCGGGAGTACGGAATACTCGGGGCCTCAATAACTTGACGATCGCGCCGTTACGTATTACAATATTGTAGGGTTTTTAAACATTTTAATGGTTCATTTTATGATTAAGAAATGGCAACACTGGCCCACCGTCATTTTGGTAGGGGAAGACTAGTTAGCTAGTAGTACGGTGGAGACTATATCTGTGAACTGTGTAACTACATATATCTGTGAACTAGTAAGAGAAAAATAAAGTATCAGAGTATCAGTATCTATATTTAGCGAGTTTTATTACATTTCAGAAGAGGGATTCGAAAAGGTAAGGTAATTTGAATTTCTTTACGCGTAAAATTAACACGTAGTAGCCTAAGCTCGCTGTCCTATTTGGTCGGGGTACTCCCCGATAGTAAGACGATGAATACTGGGTTTCTAACGTGTTCTATAGCCTTGTTGTTGTTGTGTGATTTTATTTGGTCAGGGTACCCCCTGATAATACGATGGCAAAATAAGGTTATGATTATTGTGAATCTTTACTATTCAGGTCGGTAATTAAAGCATGTTTTGTTACCACTTGGTCAGGGTACTCCTTGATAGTGGTAGCATGCATATATGACAACCTTAGGTCGTAGTTTTATTCGATCGGGGCACTCCCCGTTAATACGGCTGCGAAATGAGGTTGTGACTTATTGCGAATCTTTTAAAATAGGTTAGAATGCTAATGCCCGAGCTAATGCCGCGGCTCTTATTTAGGTTACGCTCGAGATACTTCAGCTTGTTGTGAATCTGAATAAAGTTTACTAGCAAAGTTAAGCAACGCTTGCACAGGTCACCACGTGGATGGGTGACCGTGTATGGCATTTACATCTGAGCGCTACCGTGCTTCGGAGGGCACGTTAAGCTGTCGGTCTCGGTTCTTGGATAAGGATAAGGATCGTTAGGTCGTGTCGGCGGCTTTCGGACGATCTGAAAACTCCGATACCAGAGTTGGCCACACACTCACACAAACAACAAATAAGTTGACTTCGCACACGGCTCTAACCACGTGGGAATATTTTACCCGAGTGCCAAAGAAACATTCGTGCCAATTTTCAGGTTTTGTGACCAGTACTTCCGGCTGTGTTTTGTATGTCAGTCAGACAGTAAAGCAAGAATATTAAGTATGTATATTGATTTAAGAAGTCATAAAACATATAAAATACCGAACAAATGTGACTCAAAATCTGACAGACGCTTTCTGGTTTATTTCTCTTGAGCATAATTGGATGGGACTATGCATGAATGATTGTAAGGGTAAAAGGTCAATATTAATATTATAATAAGGATTTCGTCAAACTTTTTGGAATATGAGCACTGGCAGTCCTTATAAGCAACTATGATAAATTAACTCATACATATGAAGGCAACTGTAGAATAAACCACACTATACATATTAAATGCTTTCAACTATATTACCCACATTATATGGTTGCGTGAAGAAAAACCAATTTACAAAACAAAACCTTTTATTAAACACTCCTCTCAACTACTGCCATTAAAACGAAACATTTCCTGTAGGAGGTATAGACCTCCTATAGATTAAAGCCATATTGCTTCCGAACGTAGCTAAATATCGAACAAAGCTAGGTAAATCATCATCAGGCATTTATACTTCTCACTATGAGAAGGGTAAGGCCATAGCCCACTACGCTGGCCAAGTGCGGGTTGGCAGTCTTCACATAGGTATTTTTCGAGAATATTATGGACAACTCTCAGCATGCAGGTTTCCTTATGATGTTTTCTTTCACCGATTAGCAAGCGATAATTAACAATTTAATACACACTTAACTCCTAAAAGTCATTAGTGCGTGCCGTGGATTCAAACTCGAGACTCTCTGCGTAGCAGTTTGTCGGCCTCTCCATTCTGCTATCGCTGCTCTGTACAGCTAGGTAAATATAGTCAACATATTCAAACAACAGATCCGCCCAATCTGCCCAAGGAGCAGCCGATTGGATTATGAAGTTATGCACCTGCAATGGCATTCATCGTTCGCAACGCGTTGAACGCTTTTGCTCCATTTATTGTCCACGGAACTATTAAGTGTTCCAATATGAATATTTTGTGAATAGACACGAGTATTTTGTTGCGTTTTGCTGGTTAAGCCGCGAAATTATAGCGTAATTTTGTATTAGAGTTTGAACTACCTGTTTGTTTTTTAGTTCAATGCTTTATTATTTTTAAGTGTAGTTTGTCTCACATGCAACAATAAAAATAAATTTCTTTCTTCTTCTCCTAAACAGAACTGTCTCGTCGATATTTTGTAGTAAATTATTATCAAAATACTTGCCGTGGTTAAAATAAGCTTCCGAAATTTAATTCATATGCTGGCAGCATATGAATTAAATTTCTGAAGCTTCTTTTCGTAATTTCTGAACCTCTGCGTACATTTTATTTAATTCAGAATAGGTGACTATCATGAAAATTATAAGTTAAACTATAAATACTTCGTTCTTCTTTAACGCAGCAGTATAAAATTCATAATTACTCGCTTTTATGTTTCTATGTTGTTTTCTCTATTCCATATAGTATTTACTATATTTTATACCGCTATCATAAATAACAGCTTACCTACTACACTATTATTATATTGTTCATTAGTATACTTACTTTATTGCGTCATACCTTAGAAATCTTCGAATCACTGACACTCGCGAAATCCTTCAGAGGCCTTCAAAACTACGTCGCTAGCTGGTCTGGCTAGAGGTCCCTGGGGCAGTCACGTATAGTCTCCAATATCCGGCCCTGCTTAATGGAAGTGGGCGGAAACGAACGCCAAAGACTACGCGCTGCATGTCCAAGTCACTTTAATAAAAGGGATGCAGTAAGAGCTCGTGAGAAACTTTTAGAATTATATTTTATTTGAACTGAAGTATATTGGTCGTGACGGTGAAATAAGTTATAAACAGGCAGGCCACTTTTAGGATAATGTATTCTTTCAAAATATTTGCTGCTGAATAAATTAATTAAGTGTAAAAAAATACTTTCATGTCTTGTGTCGAGAGGTCAGTGACCCTGAAAAGCCAGAGGGTTCGATTCCCATCCAGAACAAAACTTTGTATGATGAACATGATTATTTGTTATGTGTCCAAATGTTATTTTCTATAATATGTAGGTATGTATTTAAGTGTTAAACTTTTTGATAATGATAAGTTTATCAGTTACCTGGTTTCCTAACTTAGTGAAAACTACGCTTATTTTGGTATCAGATGACCGTGTGTGAGCTATCTTAGGATACATATTTTATTAAATTTGGAGTGCAACGAAGGACGAAAATTACGGGCCAAGAGAATTTAGAAGTCAGGACCTACTCATTAGCCCAGCCAATTTATAAAACATCACAGATCACTCAAAAGTATACTACATCAGTTACAAGTAGTCTGAACCCTATAAATTGGCATAAGCACCCACGATTGATAGCCAACTATGGAAACCAGTACATCGAATACCACACGATTACAATTTACGACTGCATTCCCCATTTGTCCTCATAAGCAATATATCCCCATTATACCGATGCAAAAAACTCTTAATTAATTGGACATTTGATATCAGTCAAGAATTTCCTATGACTAAATTATGTTTATAAGGAAGCGAAATTATGTCATCAAATTATTTTCTTCCTGTCTACACGTCTAATTAGGTCAATCCTGACAAAGGAAATTGTCTTATTGTGTTATATGATCGTATTTTATCTTATAAATCTGTAATTTTGCTGATCCTTAGGTACCGTGTTTATTTAAGATCCCGATTTCTTTTGCCATTTTACTGTATACAAAGACACATTAAAGTCGTAGTTGATAAATGATTACTATAGTTTTAAAGAATATTAAGTTTCACGACAGCATTATTTTGACGAAGAAGTGCCTTCGCAACGAAATTAAATAATCATAATTTGCCATTTGGCTACCTTATCAGACTGTTTTTAGTTGACAAAGTGAGTTTACTTGTGTTTTATGATTTCACGACCAAATTAGGCAACAGCAATCATAAATTTTTCATTGCCTTTCTAAAGACTGAATCTTTCTCATAGCGTTATCCCAGTTTCAACCCAGAGTCCACTTACTAGTGTAACCGGATTTGACTGAATATTAGCTTCTCCACGGAGCGACTGCCTGTTTGACCTCCGCAACCTAAAGGGATAGCCATATTCCATGGTTTAGACTAGTGTCAATTTATTCAAAGATAGGTACTGATTCCCTATAACGACTGTCAAAGATCTTCATGACAACCGGGACCGACAGTTTAACGTGCTCATTGAAGCACGGGGCAAGCGATAATTAATATTTCAACACGCACATAAGGGAGTGTAATCAAGTAAAATGTATGCTATAAGCTGTTATAATGCATTTATAACATTTTAACTGGTTAAGACACTACAAAGCACACACGTGTTTGATTGATTATATAATTACAGTTGCTGACTTACTGACAGACAACGCACAGCCAATAGTGTTTGGCACAAGAAGCTGAAATTTATTATTTTATTGCTGAGCCGTTAAGGTGCACTAAAAAAGGAGTTCATAAAATTCTCATGGAATCGGGCAGAAATGGCTACAAAACATAATGAGCGGGCTTAGCTTTCTAACATCCTCTAGATAGTAATAAATTAATAGCAGAGGTATTCTACTAATTTAATATCATCATAGTCTAATTTTAATTCTATGGTTCAACGTTGACACATTGTTCAATTTACGATCTAGTCACGATAACATGCCAATTAAATTCAAATATCAGTAAATTTAGGAGAATACCATTTGTGACATTAGTATGACACTAAAATTAGATCGAACCTGCATTTTGAACAAGTTGACTTAAGAGAATTGGGCCTCAGTTGAGTGATAGCATGTTAGGTTGACAGAAGACTCTAAACTAAACGCATTCAGGTTTTGGCATAATAAGTTAACTGGCACACACTGTCTTCTCTAAAAACTTCTTGCAACTATATTTGCATGACAATCTGGGGGCACGGCCGTGCCCCCGCCTGTCGAGCAAAAAAGCGGCACGGTCGTACCATCCTTTTCTCGAAGGAGTTCAGGCTATTTTTGACCCCCTATAACTTCGTTGTAGATAAAACTAGAAGCCTGATTTTTGTAACCAAGCAGACATTGTATAAATATGATATATTTCAAATTGCATTCAATTTGAAGCAGTAGTTT
The DNA here is from genome assembly GCA_944739405.2 of Euclidia mi. Lineage (NCBI taxonomy): Eukaryota > Metazoa > Arthropoda > Insecta > Lepidoptera > Erebidae > Euclidia > Euclidia mi. The sequence continues at coordinate 10,337,069 of OX123182.2, forward strand.
AAGAATTATAACGTTTCAAAGTTTCTTAATTTTGTCACTCACTGATCGATCATCAAAAGTCAACGGCACTTCTAGCGGACATAGAAGCTTCAAATATAGAATACAATTAGTGTTTAGTGTATAAATCAAGGAAAAACTACAATGTTTTTAAATTTCGGTCCAGTTTTCGAGATACATCAACTGCATAAATAACTTTGTAAACCCATCAATAAATATATAGGATTACAAAATTACAGTTGCAGTTAGGGCTTTAATTAAGCAAATTCGTTGTTGGTGTACAAGAAGTACAAGATCCGGTATGTTCTAGTTCTTAAAGAAGAACAAAGAACAAAGAAGAACTATCTACAAAAAGAAATGAGTACCCATAAAAAAATTATACTTGTCAAAAAAAAACAAGCCTCGCAACTCAGTTCTCCTACCGTAAAAAGTTGTGAGATCCATGTAATACCAAGTCGGTTAAATAAAAATCTTTAATGTTTTAAATAAAAAGATTGACTAGGCCATCGCATGAAAACACAATATATCTCATAAGTATTACATATATAAATTAGATTGTTTAGTAAAACTAGTAGTACTGATTAGATTACTTATTTCATAACGTGAACTTTAGAGTAATGGTCTCGAACCATTACAAGGGGTCAACGAATACGTTGATGACGATAAAAAAAATGGTTTTGTACTTGGATTATATAGACTATTAATTACTTTTTACTGTTCCTACGGGATATATACCACGTACCTTTGTTTTGAACCGATATTTCGGCACCGTTTTGCAAGCGCTATGTTCACAGATGTACTGACTCTTTAACGTTTATTGTGCGCACAACCACTACCACCGCTTTCACTCTCGCCCTGTACTCGATCGCGACACACTGTACTCACTACGTCGGCTCGTGATTTATGTTTTTGCGGTTCACTGGTTTTACATAGACGTACTGCTGGATGCCAGATGTTTCACAGTTGAAACCCATCTTCTGTATTTAATTTTTTATACTTTTTAATTTTACTCTGCAAATTTTTCGATATAAAACATTTCTAAGTGAATTTTTTGTCATAAATGGAACCCACTCACGAAATATGACACTGAAATATTTTCACTCAAATCTGTGACTTGTGAAGATGATGAAGGCAATAGGCTCGTCCCCTATTACGTGGGACCTAAAATTCATAAGGTGAAATGTGGGTGTAATATTTCAACTCTGCCTACCCCTTCGGGAATAGAGGCATGATGTAATAACATAAATTCACTAAACTATACGGCTTAACGCCGTCTCAAAACATACATAATATTAGTGACTGCCTAGGTAGGCAACTATCTCAGCTCTCTGAATTTAGGACGACTTTTCCATCATGCTGGGATCACTACTGTTGGTTTTTTTGCGCCTATTGTGGGTCTTTATGTCACCAACTATGTGCTCAAGGTTACGATTCGTGGGGATAATCAAGTGAAAGACAGATAAGGTAAATAATACAAGGTCTATTCAGTTCATACGCGTCACAGTTATGAATGTGAGAGAGGCAAAACTCACTGCTAAATGCACGTCCCATACCAAGTACTTACAATGCTAGCGTCAGCTGAACGTGACTTCACAGCTGGGAGTGTATTTTTGTGACGTGAGGTACATTATAAGGCGAAGTATACTCACTCAATCTCGGCGCCAAAACAGTGGATACGAAATATCGGCAAATTTTACGTGTTCTAAAAATAGCCTCCACTTACAAATCTCTATCTAAAAACTAAATAATACTGTCTATAAGTACTGCAGGTAGAGCATAGTGGTTCGATGGGATGCGTGTCATCGACAGTGCGGTGCCTGTCGTGGGTTCAATTCCCATACGAGAATATACTTTTTATAATCTACTAACTGTTGTGCTGAGTCTGAATGCACTTGGAACTGCAAATAACAGCTTTTTGAATGTTCATTAAGCAAGGAGCTTACGCAACTTCTTTTAGAAATGTAACAGTTCATCCACAGTGCGAAGTGTTAGAAAACAATTCCAAAATACTAAACGAGAATAACCTAAACGCAATAAAACGAAACCGCAATAAAATCAGCAGCCTGATAAAGATTGCTGCCTAGATTTAAATCGCGCTCGCAACATTGAGAGGAAAATCGGGTCAACCCGTTCACTTTATACTGTAATAAAGTCTTGATCGATATTATAGCTGAATACCAAATACAACATTCATTATAACAACAGTATTTCTTATGGACTTTTTATTCCAGCTAAATCGATGGTGAATCGTTATTGCTAAACTAAATAAAATATGTATGTGGTATTATATAGCCATCAAATAAATTTCACTTTTTGTGATTGAAAATCATTTTTAAACAAATGTGTTAGAAACACAAATGTTCGCTATCATTAACTGTAATATCTACCCACCAGCGACGTAAAGAATATATTATTGTATACATAAGATGATTATTTTCTAACAATAAACTTTTCGAAGTACAGACTATGCAAATCATTTCGATCCTTTAACGCTATTTTTGAATGCTTCATATAAATAAACATCATTAAATTAAAAACAGCAATATTTCAGAATATTTCGACATTACTCAAATATTAATTTCAATTTACAATATTAAATAGAGTGTATTATATAATGATAAAAATATTAAAACATGTTTTCTAAAAGTTATTTCTAGTAAAGATACTGTAACTAATTTGTCTTTCTTCAAAGACTGGGCTCCGTTTAAATAATTATGTACGCTTTATTAAAAAAATACATTAATATTCCAAACTTGCACTGAAAGGAATGAAAGAACTATGAAACTAATATTTTAATATTGATGTTTCAATTTGAGCAAAGGTAATTAAGATTAAATAAAGATAAAACTTCATAAGCGAATAATATCAACTATATATAAAACAAATAGAAGGTATCGTTTTGATGAAAAAACATCAGTAATCAACGATAATTAAAATAAGTCCCTGTAATTTGGAGATTTTTTTGTGAGCAAATTCATATATTTTTTTATAATTATGTATGCAGATATACAAAATCTATAGACAGGGTTTAGTGCATACCTCTACATTCTTAAATAGAAATTAACATCATAATAAGAGACTTTGGCTCACTGATATTGAAAAAATCATGAAAATAAAAATAAAATACTTGCCAAACTAAACATCATTCTTAGCAACAACTCATTTTTAAAACAAAATATAAAAATCGGCACCGGGTATTTTACCCAAATTTAAAATTATTTTACATTCACAATCGATTCTTTTATTACTTATTCAAATGAATAATGCATCCTTGCCCAATCAATATTTTTTAATGAAATCAAATAGTATCACTATTCTATTTTATTTAAAAATGTATCCATATCCAATAAACTAATAGCAATTCTACGATAACAATTTTTTAACAAACAACAGACACCAATATGTGTGCGAACGAAATTGAGGGGTATTTTTTTATTATAGTGTTTAAAATAAACTTTTCATATAGTGTTGTGGTGAAAATTGTATGCTGAGTTATTTGTACATAACGCTGAGTTTGTGAATTATCAAGGTATATCAGAAGTAGCATCATAACCTCTTGTTGTCTTAATTATCAAAGCTTATCAATTCTATTATAGTATAATTACCATTACCTTATTATTGACCCGGTAGCGTCCAAGACTTTTTATTGATTTCGGGATTTGTTCTGCGTTCCGATATAACAAAGTAAATGCACTCAGTAAAAACAATACAACAAAGTTAAAAAACCTCGTTAATTCTCAGAAAACCCTAATCAAATCATTTCGAATGATCGTTTACGCAAAGGTCAACATACATGTTATCCTCAAACTGGCTTTAGTCGTAAGGTTAAAAATCAGCGGTCTGCAAAGGGTTGACCAGACATAAAGCATGCAAGCGTTCAGTGACACCACGACTATCTATACGTAAATAAATCTTCGAGATTAGGGGCATCCCTGTGCATGGCCGCTCCGTTGGGACACAAGGGGGACAATGGCTTTGAAAACTATAGGAATTATTATTTTTTTATTTTTTTATAGACATTGCTTAACAGACGATGACCGTAACTTACTTAAATACTCTAAATCAATAGGGAAATAATGAATTTTTTCAAGCCAGAAATAATTTTTTCTCAAACCGTAGCGCTAAAGAAACCTGATTTATTGTTGAAATTCCGAAAATGTTTGACATGGGTAAAAATATTGTAATTATCATCTCTACTCTGATTACTACTAAAATACAATAAAAATCAGACAACTTCAACCTGAATCACAAAAATAAAATTGAAAAGTCCAATTATTTTTAAGAATTTTTTAAATCCATTTTACGTCAATGCTAGAGGGGCGTCAAATAAAATATATATTAATATAATATAATAATTACATACACCCTACGCCCCGCATTACGGCTCGGTCGTAGGCTAAACTGGCGATAACCGTCCCTCCGGCTGTTCCAGCTAATATCGTCCGGCGATAAAACCGTTATTGTGTTTACGCACCAAACTATTACCCACTCATATTTTTACGCGAAATAGAACCTCGTTATAATAAAACCGTGCAGACGCGCGTCGAATACGTCATTTTTATGATTATTTTTTTCACATTTGATTCTTTTTATCGCGGTGTGAGAGGGTTGGTTTATTACTAAAGACTTTTACACTATACTGCACCGTACAAAGCTGATTTTTGGTGATGTATTTGATATCATGATACAGCCTTTCACAGTCTAATGCCGCAGGTAGGCCATTTCCAATTTCATATTGTTAGTCAATAGAAGGATTAGTCCTACCACATACCAGTGCTTCGAAGGTTTGGTGGTGGTTGTTTGACTTCGAGTTGGCTGACTCTTCCCAAAAATACTATTTCCTAAGTGTATTTTCCTTAGTCGCCTCTTACTACATCCATAGAATGATATCGAGTAGACACTTTTAATGCTTAATCCGTCACACGGGAAATATTATAACCAACCGTGAAATAGAGCAACAAAATAAGTTACTACATATACTACAATATTGTGACCAACGAAACATACCAACTATTTATTTCACTAAAACTGCCGTTATTGAGAGCTCGTCTAGTATAATCACATTAACTTGTTTATTTTGAACATTGGCGACCAAGTTTTGTGCATAAATTCATATTCTAAAATGACAGAAACTCTACTCATACCTTCTGATTCCTGAGGGATATATTATTATTATGCACATAGTAGTCAGAACAGCTCCACAATATACATAGCCTATATAAAGATGAACCGGCTTTTATAGTTCTGTAATCATACGTTCATGATTTGTTCATGATTTCTTTATTCCACTTTTAATCTCTTCAAAACATAGTAAATACCTATAATAACGACCTACTTTTATAATTATGTTGAATCTTATAAACGAAAATAAACAATCACAGACATTGATCTATTACTTTCAAATGATCACAGAGAACATTCTTTTAAGTAAATAATTACATCTTTCTAAACTTATCACACCATTTTTTTACAACAAATTGTTTAATCACAAGAAATTCTTGTTGTTGTTGAAAGAAAATTATTAACGAATATAAACCATAACAACTCTGTTAGCTTCGGATAGTTCTCGCATAAAAATAATTTTGCAAACAATGCCAAAGCTTAGCCCTCCAGCTTAAAATATCATGTGATCATCATATCAGCCTATAGACGTCCACTGCTGGACATAGGCATCCCCAAGGCTCTCCACATAAACCGATCTTGAGCCACTCGCATCTAGCCGATGCCCACAATCCCATAATATCATATAATTGTACAAAGATAAAATAGATACACCTTGATAAAATCAGGCACATATAATCAAATCAAATTACCTACACACTAAAAACAGTACGTTGTTTTTCTAATCAAAAAGCCTCATACCCAGCCAGTGACCCGTATCCACGAATTTCAGATCATCCCTTTTCTGTGATGTGGGGTTTGATGTCACTGTGATTGATTATCGGCACAACATTCCATCGGAATCTGTAACCTTCGTGCCTTATACCTTTAAAATTGGTGGTTTTGGGTATGAGGCATTCTAGGCCGATATGTGGCTTGTAATCTGCCAAGTAATGTTGTAAAGTGGCAAATCTAAATGTTATTTGGAACTGATTTGAGCGAATTTTCTTGAATCGTTTAGAGTACCGATTTGTTTTATGGCATTAGAAAGAACAGAACCCAATTGAACGTCTATACATCGTCGTACGTAATGAAAAAAGGCCATTGACGTCAACTGTGAACATTTTAACATTCTTTGGCTTTTTTACGAGCCTCACTTATGGGAAAACTTGGACTGACAATCAATCTAAGTTACCATGGAATAAAATTCCCTCAGCAACCTCTGGTGGTCCAACAATTTATAGTCTCCAAGTAATCACATCGCTGTTGGCATGAAAAAAAATATTATCAAATATAGAGTTCAAGTCTAGAACAGTTGAAACTCATACACTGTATCATTGTCCTAGCGTTATCCCGGGTGCGCATAAGACTTGGAGCCCGAGGCTTGCTTACTAGGCTTACTAGGTATGTCACATATTGACTTTTCCACAAAGCTACTACCGTGTGACCCCTGCCACACAAAGGGATAGCAACATTCCATGGTTTGGACCAGTATCAGTTTATTTGAAGGTACTGACGTGCTGTCAATACGCTCAAATTAGCTGATACTGACGGAACGACTGTCACTTTGATTTTGTTTGTTCTTACTCGTATTTCATCCCAGATTTTAAAGAAGGCCTCTTGAGTACACAGTGCATGTAGTCATGCTAGGTGCTTATAAAACCAAAGCAGTCTGTTTAAATTATACGCTCAAGAAAAAGAAAAAGAATTTGAATTCGGAGTCATAAAAAATGTATAAGTAATGTTTCATCTTAAATCAAGAATCCTGTGACCACATTTTGTTGTTAAAAAGACAGTCCATAATAACATCTACTCTTTACAAAACCACTTAAACTCAGTTGGAAAGTTAAATTCAAGAATTAAGCTGAGAATAAAACATTTTATTGGACAAAGTGCTCGCTAGGGCAGTCGCGAAATTACGATACAATTACATACCCGGTTGCGTTCCAAAACCTACACCTTGGAGCCTAGGGTCCGCTCTCCGGCTGCCAAAGATCAGACGATCATCTGGTGGTAAGTGATTACCGCCAGCCAATGCAATTCCAGAGAAGTAACGAGTACGTTGGCGATCTGAATACTAACAGGACTAGGAAGATTAATGGGATTAGAAATAAGATAAAAAGGAGGCCTCTGGCACTCACACTCACAAAACAAAACGTGGCAGTATATATAAATACTGTTACTTTTGGTCGATATTCTGTAAGAGGGTAATACTTCCCCGGTAGACCCGGCCCATTTCATAGCATTGTGACGGATCACAATGCTATGAAATGGGCCGGGTCTACCGGGGAAGTATTCTCCAGGATCCAAGGCCAAGATCGGAATCTTGGCCTTGGATCCTGGAGTCCATCAACTTTATCAGTTTACCCATTGTCAGAAATATTGGCTTTTATATAAAAAAAGGAATATTGTATTGTTGGACTTAGACCTCTACGTTACAGCTAATCCTACACTCTATGTAAGGAACAAGTGATAATTAACAATTTGATACACACAACTTCGAAAGTTAGTGGTGCGAGGTATTAGTTCGAATCTTGTACAAAGAAATAATATAAAATAAATTTGCCACAAAGAGGCGACAATCTATGTGCATCTACTGAATTACGATTTCTCAAGACTTTAAGATAATTCAGATGGCATATTTCTTAAATTTTACTGGGTCAAAATTAAACAGTCTCGTTTTCTCGGTTACTCAAAACAAAGGTTCGTGGTATATATCCCATAGGAAAATGTTAAAGTAAAGTCTTATTTTGTCCCACAAATGACACTTCACAAGCAATTTTGACTGCACGGTTGGCGTAGTGGTTTAAGCAGCCGCCTCACCGCTTGACACTGTGCCGAAGTGTTGTGGGTTCGATCCCCACACGAGACAACACTTTGTGTGATTCATAAATTGTTGTTTCGAGTCTGGGTGTTCATTGTGTCCGTTAGTTGTATGTTTGTAAAGTTCCCCGCGACAAAGGATTTAGTCCTAATGCGGGAGTTGTTTATAAAAAAAAAATAATAATAATTAAATTTTTCTAGTAAAATTAATTGGTATCATCAAAGCTTTTTCCTTTGATACACAAAACGCAGCAAAAAGTCTGTACATCGGTACGTAGTCGTACACTCGACATCATATCTCAAAGTAAAGTTGAAGAAGTTTGTTCGAGTAAAATTACCAAGACGTACTTAGGTTAAGTTGTGTCCCGTGTTGGTATGAGATATTGAATGTGTAAGCGAGCGTGACTGGTGGTGGAAGCACTTCTGTAAACTTGTGGATATTCCTTTGTAATGTTAGAAGAAGTGGGATAAATAGAGGAGGGATAAATGTGTATAGGTACAGCGTAAGTCATTATGTTGTGTAAAGCTTTGGTAGAAGAGAATATAGCATTTAAGTAAGAGACTGGATTTTGCGAGGGGATTACAGGTTACTGGATTGTAAGCCAATATTTAACGCATCCTGCTCTATATAAAATACTGAGTCTTTGTAAGGAATGTTCATTATTTTGCTGGTTTTCTTTTATAACGCGGTACAAAATCTGGTGATACTCGTGTCGTCGGCTCGAGGAGAAATTAGAGTTGAAATATGTGATGCACCACTAAAAACTAACCCGACTGTCGACCTTAGACTACAGGTAGAAGGTAGATTTAACGAAAAGTTTGATTACTGGAAACGCCAGGTCACTGATTATACCACTGATCCATCAGCGTAGTATGTTGACACAACCACAGTGAACATTGCCGAACTAAGAATAACTTGATACCTGCTTGGCGCTATAAACAATCTGGGTATAATCAGTAAATTTGAGTTCGATCCGGATTTGATTTAGAATATCCATTGTAATCATTTTATTTAAGGAACATATTCCTATATTGTCTAGAGTATCAAGTATCTATTCATAAACTTTAATACAATTCATAGTAGATATTGCTTTTTTGGGACATTGTTATTGCTATGTACGAATATCTATTACTTTCAAAAATGTTATTGAGATTCTATGGAGACAACAAACTTCTGCAGTGAGATTTTAATTCAAATAGCGAGTTATTACGCTCGAAGTGACATAGAAAACTGAACTGTTTTGCAAATAGTATCGCAAGAATATACGAGGTAGGAAAATGTGCAAATATTCCAAATTCATTCAAAGCTAACCAGACGTATCTGCGATGAATATGGTTATAATATTGTCGCGTTCGTAACGAACATGGAAAGTGAGAACAGGGATAAATTAATTGCCTCGTTGGCCTCATGATTGAGCGTATAGAAAAATAGCTCTAGTGCGAGATTGACGAATTTGTTGAAAGTTTCGTACCAACTTGTAGTTTGGTTGTATAATTTGAATAGTTTGCTCATTGACTTGTATAATTGTAGTAAACAACCAAAATGCAGAAATCAATATGTCTTAATGTATTTATTGAAAAACACTATCCGTCGTTTTTCGTAGCGATGTATAAAATTTCCTTTCAAATCAATCTCCAAAACGTTTTGGAGATCGATTTGACAGAAGTATATGTACGTATAATTTTATCATAATTATATTTTGATCTCATTTTTATTGTGCTATCTAGAGACACAATTCTCGAACTAAGAATACATCCTGTATCTCAAGGTACATATGTGTCTCTCCGCATCGCTGTCACTGTGGAGAGGCTGTCGACAGCCTTGGTCATCATGGTCTGTCATGCTGCAGGAGCGCAGGTCGTATTTCACGACACGCCAACCTTAATGACATACTTCGCCGGGCTCTTGTCACCGCTGGCGTTCCAGCCCAACTTGAACCTCAGGGCTTGGCACGCGACGATGGCAAAAGACCAGACGGTATGTCTTTACTGCCGTGGAAGCTGGGTAGGCCTTTGGTGTGGGACGCAACTTGTGTCGACACCCTTGCGCCATCTCATCTTCCTAGCACAGCGGGTTGTGCGGGCGCTGCTGCAGCTACAGCGGAGACTCTTAAACGGCGCAAATACATAAATCTAATAGGAGATTATGTATTTGAGCCGTTTGGAGTCGAAACGTTGGGACCATGGGGTCCAAGTGCGCGATCTCTTTTTAGAGATCTCTCAAAGAGACTGGTCGACGCCTCGCGTGACCAGAAGGCTGGCCTGTATTTGGCGCAAAAGATCAGCATTGCCATACAACGTGGCAATGCTGCCAGCATTCTGGGCACGCTCCCAATTGACGGCGATGTGGAGGAGTTCCATGACGCCCTCTAAATTTAATTTTCCTTTCTTTTTGTTTTTTTCTTTTAATGTATTTTAAGTTATTTAAGTATAGAAATTATTGTTTTATTTTATGTGTAAATAGTCATTTAGCTATGTTAGTTTTAATTTGAATGTATTAAAGGTACTTAACAAACATTTAACCAACATACACAAAGCATAGCAAGACTCTCAACAACTATTTTTGGATCACACAATGGGTATCTCGTGTGGAGATCATATCCTTAACAATACGTGCACTGATTGGCATTGACGTGGTCACTTCAGCCACTAAGTAAGTTTATACATACAACAATAGTGAAATATTCAGATCAATAAATCTTTAATAGGTTTTAATCAAATAGCTTATTTATCATACGAAGACCATTCAATTTATGAATTAACCCATCTAGTAATAACGGAACAGACTACAAGCAACTCAAAACACAAGCAATCAATGTTCACAATAAAATCTACCAGAGACTCGTAACTAACATTCTCCTCAAATAAGGATGCAAATAAAGGGACTAAGACAAAGAAAGTCAAAAGGAAAGCCTTGGGGAAAAAGTCATTTAGCTGTAAGAGGAAAACAATTTGTAATGTTGCCATGTTTACTGAACCTCTATCACCACCCGTGATATATGTTCTGGGGTTACACTCAATTTGTACGTACTCTCTCCACCTTAGACATAATATCTTGTAAATAACTATACGTTATGAATGCTTTATTTTCGCGGTCCAGATTTGGAGAATGATTTGTGAGAAAATATTTTGTTTAGTATTCTTTTTAAGCTATTGTTTATTAGTAGCTGGTGATTGTACTAGTTAAAATTAAAGAAAAACATTTAATTATCTGTGATTATACCACTATTATACTAAACCATCTCAATTTGTTCACTTACGAGTATGTACTTTTAGCGTCAGTTGAATTTTCGTATTTGTCTCTCTCCTGGAGTGCCAAAAATATACTGGCCTTTCTTCGAAAAAACATTTTTTACTTCTACACTAATGTTCAACGTCTAAAACCTGCGACAGTTATAGCCTATATAGATCTCATTTTAGTTCAACCTGAAAAATATGTAACCCTAATTTGTGATACAACACAAAAATCACTGCTAGGTATGACATAAACTTAATATAAAACAAGGGGCTAAAGATGATAATGAACCTAGTCTCAGCACATTTATATTTAAAACCAACTATATAAAAATTACATACAATAACCTTATTAATTTCAATTAGAATTTTTCAAAGGGACAAATGTCTCATAAAAATTTTATTACTCTACGTATCTACTATTACACATACATTAAACCTCGAACTTTTAAGAGCATGTTTCATAACAAGCCCGTATAGTAAAATATTTCATTTGTCCCTTCCCGTCCTTATATAACAAACTAGCGAGCGTAATGTCCCATGACCAATGTTCGCGATTGGTTCATTCCATTGAACTGGAGGATCCCACGATTACTATGAACATTTTTCTGTATGTATGTTATGACGAGAACGAGGTGTTTTTGTTATTCAATAGCTCTTTGTTTCAGTATTGGATAATTGGTACAGTTTATTCCAGCGGTGATATGTTTCAGAAGTTTTTGTGGAGGAATAGGAACGAATTCGGCTACTGGTAGAAAATTATGTTGGTTTAGATACAACTAAACATAGAAAAAAGATTTTAAACTTTCGCGATTTGTATAAATCATACAAAATAAATTAGCGGGTCTTAATCGCGTCCAATTAATTTATTTAAGGTATAAATACCTATTTGTTTCCGACGTTTCGCTCGTCTTTCACCGAGTGTGGTCGCGGAGAGACTGATGAGAGCTCAGCGCCGGCTTGTGGAAGTGCGGGTTTCGGCACCTACCCTCACTTGGTCTTTATTTAAGTTAGCACTGTCATTGACGTCTACACACTGTTGAGATTTATCACTGCGGCGGTGTTTACATTTGCTGATGACTGGATTCCAAGTTGCCGATAATCTATATCCATCCTCCCGATTGAAATTGTTATATTTCTTGATTTCTACCGCTTCACGTACTATCCTAGAGTAATAGTGACGATCGGTGGATAAGACTTGTGGTTGATGCAGTTCTATCCAGTGGTTTGGTCCAGACTCCAACAAATGCTCAGCTATAGCCGACTTATTAATATTTCGGTTTTTGCGTTTTCTCTTTCGAAGCTATTGCTGTTACCCTTCGATATAACAATGTTATTTAGTTAATTTCACAATAAGCTCGATAGAACGACGGCCTCCAATGCGTTGTTGATTTATGGCGTAAATTTAATTACAATATAAACTTTACGCTGTATATATTATAATATCTGTGTTTGGCACAAATATTTTGCTACGTTGTATACGAAGGTCGTTAAACCGCAATTGATATCTTATTTCCATCTAATGACCGGTCTACACTTTTTACTTCTTGAAATTATGTGTTTTAATCAATTTAGAATTATAAATTTACACGGCATAGGGAGTAAGAGGGACAAACAGAAAACATTTTAACATTATCATTTGCATTTCAATGAAAAATTATCACATTTACTTGAGTAATGATACGTATTGATAAATAGTTCCAACTTTTTCATTATGGAGGAAGACATGAAATATCTCATCTCTTTCAAACACAAGACACAAATGTCGACTCAATAGTGTAGCGAAGGGGTAAACGATTGCCGCGCCGAAGGTGGCGGTTTCGATTCATATTCAAGTCAAACTTGTGTGTGTATGGATGTTTCTGGGTACAATATAATGAAACCGTATTTATAAAAACAAGGTATGCAATGTGTTTTTTGTTTATGGTATGCGAGACAAACGCGCAGACGGACGGTAAGCGATGTATGTTTATCCATTGTCTAGTACCCATAGTACAAGCGCTGCTGGTTAGTTTGAGACTACATGGTGCTGTGTGTATGTTGTAGAATATTATTATTGTTACTAACACAAATCTCGTAGAAGCCCTAAAGAAAAAAGTCAGTGCCATCTAGCTGAAACAAGCTAACTTTGTGTTCCGTCGTCGTCTTCTAAAATATAAATAAGCGAGGTCTCACTCGGTATCCAGGGAGACATAAATTGTTCCAAATTATAATTTACAACGTGAACTTAGAAGTAACGGAGTTCATAACCAAGTTGCTTGGAAAGAATCATGCGGTTTAATCTGGTTAGCTTTTAGGGCCAGGGTCAGAGAAAATTTGTTTTTGTTGATATAAGAGCGGTTTGTGTTTTAAACTGAACTGAATTCTGCTGTTTATTAGGAATTAAATACTTGAGCTCGACAAATACAGGTGCGATAAATGTTTGTGCGACAAAAATGTACTACGACTCACTATAGTTTGAATTTTATTGATCTTTGTCTTCTTCATGTCCAAAACTCGTTAGAAGTTGAGCCTGAAATCTCACTTTATTTATACATTTTATATAATATATTATAATATGTTGGCACAAAATGCTTAAAGAGTTGGACTTAATGCATTAGTTATTTTCTCAGCATCCACCAAAGTATGATAAGCAGCTTGGCAGTTTATGGTCACAAATATGTTCCCACCAGGCAGCTGAAATCATACCCCTCCGATTAATTATTTGAATTACGGTCGCAATTCGATCACCACACAACCAGCAGTAATAATGATTGCCTACAAAACTGTAATCATTACTCACGAATAGGTTCTGAATTTTCTAGGTATATCAAACGATGTTTCGAACGTAGAAACTTACATTGACAGATAGACAATCAGACTAATGAGATATTGTTCACTGCTAAGTTGGTAATTGACTACTTTTGTGTGAAATTAATTGATTACCTGCCGTTGGTGTGCATCTTGTGTAGATAGTAATGTATGATTCGATATTCTGAGGTATACCAATGATAAGCATAAAGTATATAGTTATTTGCCCCATACTCCTAGAAAGGTCTTATGCAACTACCAGTTGGGTGCCAGGTGGTTGGCAGCGACGAGGACGACCGAAAAAAAGCGAAGATTTCTGGAAACTCAGTGGAGAGTCTTTTACCCAGCAATGAGACTCATAAATAGTAATCAATAATTACAGCGTAATAGCGTTATTACGCATAATATGGCTGCACTTAAGTGGTATAAAGAACTGCTCCGATTGTTGAAAAATTGACTCAGTGATAGTTATGTTTACCTTTAGCTGCTTAACATTAGTAGATATCAGTTCAAACACAACTTGTCCAACTATTTATCGCAAACCATTTTACTTTACTGCTACAACTTTTGTAATCCCTAAACCGAAAGGCCTCATATCACTAAACCGACATACAAACACCGCCTCACCAAAGTACAAGCAAGTACAGCTTTATTAGTTCCACAGTCTCATACAAAATGTACCTACCACTTAACACGTCAACCGCCTTTTTGCTTCTTCCAAGCAAAAAACGACTCAAGTAAGTAAACAGAGATATTAAAATTACGTCTTTTTTATGTCTCCCTGGGTCACCGTACGTAAAAATTAGTACTCTTTCATCTGTTCGGTTGCTCGACAGTTTCACCGTAAAATAGAGAAGTTACTGCACGTATTTTAGCACCCTCTTACGGTTATAAAGAAAAGACTCGCGTAAAATGCCTTCTGTGTTACTTTCCTAGTTGACGTGAGGTTAAGTCGCCTTTAGGCACCTTGTGTAATAACTATTTGGACTTGCAGGAACTTTAAATCATTCTTGAGTAACTATTTCGCTGTTTTTAATTATACGGCTAAAGTTTTAGACGTTGGCATCTTATAAATTCTATGACACAAAAACTAACTTTTTAACTAATTTTTTTACATACACACCTAATCTTGAAGATCGTGTTTCAGGAAATTAGCGATGGAAACCCTCTTAGGCCAGTTGTAATCATCAAGGTAATCTAAGTCATCATCATCATCATCATCCTAGCGCTGTCCCGGTTGCGCTCCAAAACCTACGCCTTGGAGCCCGGGGTCCGCTTTCCGGCTTGTTACGGGAAAAATTAAACTGACGGAAAGTTTACCATATCGAAGTTCACTGCCGGACATAGACTATAGGCAAATAAGACAATACACACACTTTTTATTCTTAATTCTTTATTAGATTACTAAAAGTTGTCGGGTGATGATGATAAGAATATGAGTTTATTTACGTTAGGTTTGCTAGGTTTCTTGTAACCCTAATGATAAAAGTAAGTGTCTGCGAATGGTGGCTTTGTTGTTTTGTCAGTACACACCGAATTAAAACGTACCATTATATGAAAACTGTGATACCAATTTTCGTAATTTACATTTATTACATTATTTAAATTTTAAATTCGGAAGATTTTGCTGATGTATGAGTGTGTATGTATGGTTGGTTACTCTTTAAAAAAATCTTCATGGATATTTTGTAAATGTTTGCGCAAAAACTACTGCACGTATTTTGATGAACCTTTGCAGCATTATATTTGAACAACTGTAAATACATAGCTGACACACCCACCCGGGCGGAGCCTCACCTAAAGTCTAGTGTCAAATATTTTCCTACCGGTGTGAATATAAGACCGGTAAGCACGTATTGCATCTCATGCAAAGTCAGCGATCGGCGATGCATTGACGCTAGCCGACAGATTACAAACCGTTGCAATATACGCCACTCGACATGTGATCACGTTTGGTTATTGTCTGACCTCCTATTTCCATAGCGTTGCACAACAGTACAACATGGGCACGCAAGTTATACGTGGTGATATACAACGTCTCCAATTTTCACTACCCGTTGGCTAAGTTAGCTAAATCTCATAGAATAAACGCACATATGCCAAAGTCAGTCGGCTATGATGGCTTTCAGGAATCTTTTATTAGTCTGTGTGTCCCACTGCTGGGCAAAGGCCTCTCCCTTGGACCGCCATGCATCCTTGTCTCGTGTTAAGTTCGGCCAGTCGCTGTAAAATGCATCCAGGTCATCCCGCCATCTTCGTTTGGGTCTTCCACGTCTTCGCCGACTGTCATGAGGCACCCAAGTGGTAGCTAAATAGGCCCACCTTTCTGGGTGCATACGACAAACGTGTCCGGCCCAGTCCCACTTCAGTCTAGCAGATTTTAATCCGACGTCAGCTATGCGTGTTTTGGAAGGTAGCAAAGTGTTTCGAACATACTCTTTTCTTTTTACACCAAGATGCTACGCTCCTTTGGCAAATCTTCAATATTGACTTCTGGATTTCGGTCAGGGACCATGTTTGGGCACCGTACGTTAGGACGGGCAGTATGCACATGTCGACGAGTTTACGCTTTAGTGACAATGGAGCTCTTTCATTGACCAGAAGCTCTTCCAGGCATTTTTGACTCGTCGTGCTACTTCTTTGTGTGGATTACAATAACTTAATGAAATTCTTTAAAACAAATTATAAATGGTGGTGTTGGCGCAAATTGCGATATTTTTCAGACACCCAAATTAACAAATTTAGTAGTAAAAAATCGGCCAGCATAGTGCAACATGTTGAGCCTTTAGTATTCCACAGTACATTGTGGAGTAGTAAAGGAATATGAAAAGAAAAGTCAGCTCAAAGAGCCAATCCTTGTTCTGTTCACCCTTTTATTCATATTTTATTGTTAAATCTGCCATTATGATCGTTAATGTACTGCGGGGAGAGCTCGTGTAGCCATTTATCCTGAATATAATGCAGTGAATTCTCGCAAACACCGAAACAACTGATTTAAGCCTTTAGCTAATTAACATCAGCTGTAGCAAAGCTGCTTCGCAAAACAAAATGATTTACTGCACGTGTTGGGACGATCTCAGTATGTGATTATTAAAGTTGAGAATACGTAGAGATATTTAGCTTCTATTTCACTTGTTTTAAGACAACTTGCCTCAGAAAGATGTCTAGACTGACTGACAGACAACGTATAGCCAAAGCTAATAGGCTCAAGAAACTGAAATTTAGTATGGATATTCCTTGCAACTGTTGGGGTGTACTAAGCTGATATCAATTTATTTAACTTTTGAAGAACACAAAATGATGTGTTATATGTGCAAACTTAATGCCTGTGAAATTGACATCATTCTGCCTCTATTTGTTCAAATTCTAATCAAAGCATTTCAATTTAATGACTAAGTTCTGCTAACCTAACCAGTTTTCATAGAATAATATTTATTTTATAATTATAGTTGTTCCGATATAAATCTGATTATGCGTTCTTTTCAAGTTTTCCAGCATTAAAATTAGGTACCCACTGCACAGAAATTAAAAGTGGGTTGAAAAATTACAACTGACCTTTGTTGCGATCAGTCCAAAATTGTTTTCAGCAAATTGATAAACCCACAGAAGTCCTATTAGTATTTTCTAGGCTAGAGTTTCTTTGTGACGAATTATTCTGTATAAACGTAGTCTCGGTGCAAACATTTGTGTGAAGTACCAGGCGTTGTTTTGATAAATGTACAAGTTTTTATGTGTACGTTATTATGGTTAAAGGGAACAAAGTTGATATATGTCTAAAAGCTATCATTAATAGCACCCAGTATTCAGCCTCTCTGTGTTTCGAACAAGCGCACAAAATTCGTTTGGCGTTCTATATAAAAATCTTTCTTATTTAGCGCATAATCTAAAAACGCGCTCAAATACCGATTCACTATTCTACAGTCGTATCCATGGAGTTGTACATATCTGTATAGGCGTATAAAATTCTTACAATTGTGACTGACTGGCAGACAACGCACAGTAAAGACTATTGGGTGCTAGAAGCTGAAGTTCAGCATGTATGTTCCTTGGAGGCCGTAAGGGAGAATTTTGAAGCAAATTCCCGAGATTCACACGAGATCGGGCAAACACGGATACATTTAAAAAATATGCGTGCATAGCTGCAGGTGTCTTCTAGTATATTAAATGTCCATTACTTCCCACATTTCATTTTAAACTAGCCTTTATAATTTCATTTCAGTATAACATAGTAGCCCGCAACATCTTAATACGGTACCGCATACAGTTTAATTGCCGGCTAAAAATAAACTACACAGTACAGCACTTAGAGATTTCTCCTGGGAATGGATAACAGGATGTGGTCCAGGAAAATAAATTACTATACTGTTTGTATCCTCGTTGGTAAATAAGTCTGCGCACACACCAGAGAACGATTTTGGGGTAGTCCCTCTCACATTCCGACCGTGTATCACATGTGTAGAGTGCCATGTTCAGCATCAGTGACCATAGAAAATACTGAGTTTTGAAATGCATGAAGTCCCAGGCAATTTAAACTTACTTAGATGCCAGCAAGAATCTATATATAAAGTTCTTGCGTTACTAACTGACTGACAGACACTGCACAGCCGAAACTGCTGCGCAAAATGCTAAAATTCGGCGTGTATGTTCTTGGGGAGTGAAGGGGAGCACTAAGAAGGGCTTTCCCGAAATTGACACAAAACATGTGCTGGGCGTAGCTACATGTTTTTTCTAGTTTAAAGATAAGGATTATATTTAAATGCTTTTAAGTTAAGTCTTTGTATCTAATCGTCAGAAACCATACAGAAGGTTTATCAGATTTAATATACTGTTGTTATATTTCAATGAAATACCTGTTTTGTGATACAAGTGGTCATTAAACTTTATCAATGAAACCATTCTTATCTATCGCTTGTTATAATCATTATTATTATGATTGTTGTAATAAAATTTTTGTGTTGTCTCTATCTTGTCGTAAGACCATTTTATTTAAATTTATAAGTTATACATTAATACAATAAGTTTTTGTTGTCAATTCTCTTTAAACAAATCTGATTGAATTTAAAAGTAGTTCATTATCATATAAATGTAAAATTAAAAGCGGCAACATTGTTTTTTCATGCGGTGGCATAATATATGATTACTTATTTTGAGTGGATAATATAAATATTAAGGTTTATTTGGTACATGAAAATGGTTTACGTCGAGGTGCAATTACCTTTAAATGGGTACTATTTTATAAATGTTCATATAATTCACTCACCGATGTTACATAACTCTCTCAAATACAGTGATGACCTAATGGAGATACTAACAGATTGCATTGCATGTATTGGGTTCAAACACAAGGCTCTCCAGTGACGTTTCAAAGTTATGTGCATACCCTTTGCCACGTGCCTTGCAGAGGATGATAAGCCCCCGATCCCGGTTGTCATGAACATCTTTGACAGTTGTCATGGGGAGTTAGAGATAATTATACTCACTATGCCACTCTAATTTGTCAGAAATTTGAACAGCTTTAAGCAGTCAGAGGTTTGTACCTTTAATTTCTAAATTTCATGACGAAGACCCGTTATTCAATAAAAGTTTACAAACTGTTCCGCACAATTTCTCGACAAAGCGCTACTTGCCAGCGCATGTTAGTCATGCGAAGATCTATAAAAACCACGACAAATTTTATCAAAATCGTTAAGTAAATGACAGATCAGTGAAATACCTACGTGCATCACTAAAATTATATATTATTATGTACTAGCAGATTCACCCTCGTGGGTATGGGCTATCGAAACGAAAGGTAGTATAATAACAGGCATTCCTATAAATGTTCTATTATTCTGACGTATAAGCTGTAATACTGCAGTTTCATCAAAACTTATTCTGTAGCTTTTTGCTTAAAAGAGTAACAAACCATCATACAAACTTTTCCATTTATAATAGCAGCAGTACACTGTAGAGGCTTATACATATTACCACATAGCGTGCAAAACATAATATAGGCTCACGCCTTTATCCCCGAAGGGGTAGGTAGAGGTGTAATATTACACCCACATTTTGCCACGAATTTTTAGGGCCCACATAATATAGGCTCTATATTTAATCCTGTAAAAGCGTTATTGTTTATCGTTTCCAATAAAAATCATAATAGTTTAATAAACAAATAATGATTTGAATTTTAGTGGAAGCCTTATTATTTTGATACTCGAAAATAGATACTACTTGCAGAGGTTATTAAACCGTTTCGTGTATTGTTTTATAACTCTACACCCTCTTTTAGTTCACCTGCGAATTTGCCCTAAGAACATCGTAAAAACTTTTTCAGAGCGCAATAAATGTCGTTATTCGTCTCATTCCACACGAAAATATTAAAGAAGCGTTTTTATTTAAACGATTTGCGTTCAAGCGAGCCTTGAGCGCAACTCAAGCGAATAGAGTCAGTAGTAAAAATACGTTTCATGCTGACTCACCGTACGTTGGTCAACATTTGGGACAGCTACCCTACTCGACAATCGCGTTCGTTCGCTGTTCATTACCGCAAGCGTTCGAAATATAAATTATGAAGACATGTGTCAGCTAGTGATGGATGCGGAACTTTACGATGTCGCAGCCGCATTGAAGGGTGAAAATCCCACCTAGACGCAGCAAAAGACGGGTGTTAAATTATTCATAGACACATGTATCTCGCTTAACGCATCATTTTTCCTTCACGTCGTTACTGAAGGTGAGGCGTGTTTACGCAGAGCACGTAGTCTTAAGCTCGGTTGCTATAATATATGACTGTCAGCTATGCACATGGTACACACCGAAGTTGTCTGATGTTTTATTTAAATACCTTTACTTAGAGAAAATTATGTTAGGAACGAGATGGGAATTTGCAAGATATTATTATTTTCAATTAACTACAAGTTTGCCACGGAGTGTGCGCCGTTTAATGGCGTGTGGAAATTACGTACATGAGTGCACAGAAGAACGACATTTTAAGACTTTGGTGTTTTACGGACAGGATTAAGAAATTTGTAATAAATTTTTCAGGATGCCTCTGTAAGGAAATTCTTAGGCAACAATGCGTTAAACAATCTCTATTTATTTTTAAATCCACTTATTTAGCGTGATGCAGTAGATCACGTTTTTGTCTGTATATTGTTCAAACGTTTTATGCTCAAAGTATAACCGTCTTCTCATGTGTTTTAAATACCTATAGATTTAAATTTAAAATTAATATCTGAACATGACCAGCTCATCAAATTGCACAAACTCATCGGTTAAACGACTTCGGATTAAATCGGTCGAACGCAGTAATTGAATTTCGAACAACTTGAATCGCTATTTTGCAATACAATCGTCTGTATTAGGATTCCCGCAGACTAGCTTCTTTTAGCATCGGCGACCGGCGATTTAGCAACTGTATCGATACAGCATCGCGTTTTAGCTACTCTCTGCGTTCGGACGCGGCGACCGTAATTCTGTAGTGTTTTGTTGCTGTTCGGTTGAGTCAAATATCGATAAATTGATTTATTTCTTCATTATTGTAAAATAATATCAGTAATATAGGTTGCCAGCAAAAAATAAATATAGATGACATGGACGGTATTCCATTCATTTCTTCGTACTAATATTAATGTATGAAGTAATAGATGATGTTCTCCGAATGTAATACGTGAACTCGTTGCCTGACGTAGGCAAATAATACCGACTTCAGCTCGGTTGATATTTTTTTCTATCGGTATAAAGAAAGCGGTATTTAATGTAGCTTCGTCATAATCTAGTAGGTACAACACCCTAGGTCGAGTATAACTGCCTTAATAAAAACTTAGATCGGAAAATGTTATTCGTGTCTATTTTACATATTTATTTTAAATGCTAACATAATTTTATCGACATTTATTCTGTTTAAGCCAGTCACTAGTCTAACCCTATAGTAATAACCTTGTTTTCGGTAACAGAATAACAAATAACACTTTGGGGTAAACTTACACCAAACAGCTATTAAAAAGCTGAACAACCTATACAAAATAAATTATTTTTGTAGTTTACATGGGGATATTTTTAGTTAAATTTTAAGTAACACTAAAGTGCGTTACGCTAAAAATCATTAATAGGCTAGTTGACGAAAAAAAATGTATAAGTCCGTCCTTTAGATTATTCAAAAATAAGCGATACGTATTTTTGTATTTGTAAATTAAACCAAATATAACCAAGATATAGCTCATTAAAGTTACGTATAACGTCACACCATGCTGCATTTTCCGCACTAGATGACGTCACACGTAACTTTAATGGGCTATATCTTTGTTCTTTTTTATTTAATCGGAAAAAGAAAAAATACGTGTCCAATATTTTTTTATAATCTAAAATACGGACAAAATAAAATGTAAATATTTTGACCCTGGAAACTACTAAAATTTCTACAAAATATCACTTAATATGAAAAGGCTAGACGGATACAAATTTGGTGCATATTTATGTTAGGTTTGCATTAATTCCAATAACGAATTCATAATCGTTGTATTATACGTTTTTAAAGACAAGTTTTAATGTTGTTTTTTTTTTTTTGCTTAGTGTGGGACTAGATGGCGTTGTGTGAATGTGGTAGAATATTATTATATTATGAATGTGATTCAATTGATCTTCACTCTTCGCATCCTTTAAGACATAATGCTAATTGATTGTCAGATACATCTTTACTCATCGTGCGTAATTGATGAAAAATTAAAGCATGCAATCTTACACCCTGGGGTAATTTTTACCTCACATGCCTATGCAGGCTAGACTGATCATTTTTACGCCACGTGATTGCCAGCTTTAGAGAATACACGAAAGGCGATGACACTACCTTCGCAACTTCGCAGAAAAAAAACCAAGTTTTATGCACCGTGGGGTAAACGATTACCCCACGGTGTAATTTAAGGGTTAAAAAATAAGTGACAATCTATGGTAAGAGCGGTTTCAGATTAGCGTTTTATACGCGCGTATAAGCTCGTTTTTGGAAGCGCATGTAGGCGCGTACAGGCGCGCCTTTTGGCACACGCGCAACTCGTACGAGCGTTGACGCGCTGCTAAGCTCGTATATGCACGAGCCGTCAGAATCCATGTTGACACTGACAAGATGTCACTACAGTTTCGGGCGAACACGCCGAAATATGCCCGTTCGGTTTTTTGAAGCTCGTAATATAGCGCGCGTGTAAGCGCGTTTGCTGAAACGACCGTATACGCGCAGAAAAATACGCTAATCTGAAACCGCCCTAAGGCGTCGTCAATTAATCACTTGAGTCTCAATAGGTGGAAGGGAGATAGAAGTGTAGATAGATATCTCGTGTCCTTGTTTTTAACACGCTTTTATTAGAAGTCGTCGCGTATGTAACTAACTATGTAATAGAATCTAAGCTAACTTATTTAACCATCTTGCAAGGGTCGTAGCGTAATGAAAATTGGCAGCTGTATGTAGTTCTGATGACAATTCAATAATATGGTACTGTCAAACTGATCTGATGATGGAGCCGGAAGACATGAACTGAAACTTCATAGTGGAAAATCGTATCATAGCTGTTTTGGATTTCTTAGAAAAGTCTTGTAATGAACTTTGACCACGATTAGGTTTCAAGGTCTGATGATGAAGCCGGAAAATATGATCTGGAACTTCATGATGGAAAATCGTATCATAGCTGTTTTGGATTTCTTATAAAAGTCTTGTAATGAACTTTGGCCACGATTAGGTTTCAAGGTCTGGTAATGAAGCCAGAAGATAGGCACTGGCATTCCATGATGGAATATCGTATCATTGTCGTGTTTGTACTTGTGAGAAAGCCCATGTAATGGACTTTGAACGAGATCAGGTTTCAAGGTTATAAGAAACCAATTATATATTTTAGACCACGCAGTGCTTTAGTTAGGGTTCGTACTCGTAGTTCGTATGTGGCCCTGATTAGAGTAAAATTGATAGATTTAGATTGTTATAAGCTGACAGATAAAACACCATGTAATACAGACGCACAGGCGGAGATGGAGAGGATGCGAGCTTATTCACTACTTAAAATAAATGTGTAAATTTTTAAAATATTTCGTTATCAAAGACCAAAAAGTATAAAATAAATTAAAAGTTTAAAAAACACTAGAAAAACATGCTTTTATAAATGCACGTGAAAACAAAAAAATAAATTATGGATCGTTCAAGTTGTCTCTATTTCTGGGCTAAAGTGTAAAATATGTGCTTTTAAATATAATATCTTCGGAAATGTTAGCAGTATGAAGATTGATGCCAAAATAAAGAAATATAAATATTTTAAATTACGCAAAGAAAAACTATTTATGCGTGGAGAATGGAGATCTAGATGTATAAGTCAAAAGTATATAAAACCAAGTTTATATATGTCGCAACGCGTAACGTACATACCAAGATGTTACCTAAGCTGAGCACTAGATGTCGCTCGTGAGAGTGCCTGTGACATAATCAGCCTGTCACTTGTCAAGTTCGCGAAACGTCAATGTCAATGTCATTCGTGAGCACATTCAGCCTGTCATTTGTCAAAGTGCAGAGGCGATGTCGAATAAGTCAGTTAGTTGAGTCACACACGTGCAAGCGAGAGTGAGCTCACGAAAGGCTTCCGTTTTCATCCGATTAGTTTGTGAATAATTGTGATTGGTGATATTCTTAAATCATTAAAGAAGACATTTACGATCCATCTGTGGCTTTATTTTGTATCCCCACAAGATGCAAGAGGAGAATAACCGTGTACCAGATGACTGCAACTTTATGGGTTCCCCGTCATCAGAATCTTTGAAATACTAATGGTAGATTTATTTCCTTTTTGGGTAATCCTGGTGGCTAGTGCGGCCTGATGGCCCGCGCGGCCTGGTAGCTGGCGCGGCATGGTGGCCGGCGCGGCATGGTGGCCGGCGCGGCATGGTGGCCGGCGCAGCCTGGCGGCCGGCGCGGCCTTGTTGCGAGTGTGGCTTGGTGGCCAGCATAGCCCGTGTGTGGCGCGCGGCCCTTGTGTGGCGCGGGGCCTGTATGTGGCTCTGAGGAGCTTGGTAACTGGTATAGCTAAAACCTACCTGGCCGAAACTGGCAATGAAAGTGAAGGTAGTTTATTAAAGGAGTTTGCTTAGAAGGTTTAGAATCCAAAGACCTTAGCTTTAATGTTTTGGTTAACTTGGTTTGAAATATCTTAAAGGCCCATTTGAGGTCACAGAATCTCTTTACGATGAGCATTATAATCGCAAAGCCCTTAATTCTAAGCGTAACTGTAAGTACGCACTCTGCAGGTTGAGAAAAATGCCTGAAGGTCAAAGTACAACTGACGAAATTGAGGTGGAACAAAATAGTTCTAATATTGAAGAAAGTGTTTAAGTTTACGTGATGATCGGATCGGATCGTGCCAGAGGCTGACGTGTAGCCGTAGCTCGGTAAAAATCGGCGTCTACTAACTTAGTAGTCCGTGAGTAGGCGGTATTGCAGTCGGCCCTGGCTGAGGTCGGGTTTCAGTCGCGTTCCCATGTGGGTTTCGCAAAAAGCAGAGTAACTGGAGGTAACTGGGCTATGCATAGCCATGATCACATGTAGAGTTTAAATGTTATGGTTTACTTGGTTTGATAAAAAAATATCTTGAGAAATACAGCGATAGTGAAATGTCAGTTTTACTTTGAGTTTCCTGATTACCTGACTGATTGAACTTGATGTTGATAGAGCAGGTTTGTATTCGTAGTTCTTGTCACTCTTATATGCCCCTGGTTAAGGGTTGCCCCTGGTTAAGGGATGCCCCTGGTTAAGGGATGCCCCTGGTTAAGGGATGCCGCTGGTTAAGTGATGCCCCTGGTTAAGGGATGCCGCTGATTAAGTGATGCCCCTGGTTAAGGGATGCCCCTGATTAAGGGATGCCGCTGGTTAAGTGATGCCCCTGGTTAAGAGATTTCGCTGGTTAAGTGATGCTTCTGGTTAAGGGATGCCCCTGGTTAAGGGATGCCCCTGGTTAAGGGATGCCGCTGGCTAAGTGATGCCCCTGGTTAAGGGATGCTAGATGGACACTTACACGAGGACGTGTAAGGCGCAGGACGGCCGTGTCGCAACGCGTAACGTACATACCAAGATGTTACCTAAGCTGAGCACTAGATGTCGCTCGTGAGAGTGCCTGTGACATAGTCAGCCTGTCACTTGTCAAGTTCGCGAAACGTCTATGTCAATGTCATTCGTGAGCACATTCAGCCTGTCATTTGTCAAAGTGCAGAGGCGATGTCGAATAAGTCAGTTAGTTGAGTCGACACGTGCAAGCGAGAGTGAGCTCACGAAAGGCTTCCGTTTTCATGCGATTAGTTTGTGAATAATTGTGATTGGTGATATTCTTAAATCATTAAAGAAGACATTTACGATCCATCTGTGGTGTTATTTTGTATCCCCACAAGATGCAAGAGGAGAATAACCGTGTACCAGATGACTGCAACTTTATGGGTTCCCCGTCATATATAAACTCTCTTACAAGATATGTTGTTATATAAAAGTCGTCATCCTCCTAACGTTATCCCAGTTAAAACTCGCGGTCCGCTTTTTAGTCTAACCGGATTTGACTGAATATTAGCTTTTCCACGGAGCGACTGCCTGTCTGACTTCCGCAACCCAAAGTGATAGCTGTATTCCTTGGTTTAGACTAGTATCCGTTTAATTATAGGTACTGACTCCCTATAACGGCTGTCAAAGATCTTCATGACAGCCGGGACCGACAGCTTAACCTGCTCTCGTAGCGTACGACGCGCGACGTTGCGACAATTTACACTTAAATACGCACATAACGCCAAAACGTCATTGGTGCGTGGCGTGTAAAAATTGTATTGATTTTGTTTCACACATTTTTACGCCTTAACTGAGCCAATCAGCATGAAACGATGCACACAAAAAATCCGCGGCCCAAGAAAATAACACATTTACTGAATTCTTTATAGGCAAAGCCAAAGGCGTAGCTAGTTATAAAAAAATACAATATCTCGTTCATTTTAATATAAGATTTGTCTATTAAAATAATTTATAAATATAACCGGTATCAACTTAATAGTCGAAGTGTTTATACCTGGCAACCCTACCAAATACGCCAGGAATAATTGACAACCCTATGTTAACGTACCCTTTAGGGTCCATACATTCGGTTAGTACTAAATTTATTCATTAAACGCGTAAATGCAATGTTAAATGAAAAGTCAAATATATATTTTTTTCTACTTTTCCTAGTCTGGACCGGATTTTTTTTGCTAACCCATTCGCGATAAATATTTTGACATCCAATATTTTATATGAAATACTTTTCATCCAATAACCAGATCGGTGAAGGTCGTTCTTCTACGGATCTTGGACTATATTTGATTTGGGTAAGCAAAATATGATTGAATAATTAACTATGTTGACGGTGAAGAAGGTTTATAATGCTTCCAGGCTCAATAATCGAAATATTGGAGTGCTTTAAAAATTCTCCAAATGTATGCATAATACACACATGTATATAATTAATTTCTAAGAAATATTATCAAGGTATTTCATTTTATAATCTATATGTAGCTTAATCTAATCTTAATGTCTAAGTAGTATATGTACAAAAACCGTAAAAACAAATAAAAAAATTAAAATATTTACAAGGTTTAGGGTCAATTCACACCGAAACGCGACGCGACGCGACGATGCTTGAAGAGGGCAGTGGTTTTGCGCTGCGCAGCGTGACGCCGCGAGATGCATCGCGGCGTCGCGAGGTGCATTGTGAAGTCGATAACGGCGCGACGCCTCGCTGCGCAGCGAGACACCGCGAGGCGCAGCGAAACATGTCTACTCGCCCCGACTGACCGCCGGGCGCCGCGCCCGCGCAACCCGCGGGTGTGTGGCGTTTGTAAGCGCATGAGAACGACGTTTTGGCAGCTGCGTGCATTATGGAGAGTTAATTTTTTATGTGCTGCGCTACGAGTGTTTGTATAATGTATAGTGTTTGTATAATTACTCCTGTGTGTTGTCTTCTTTTTAATTTTATTTTTGTAATCTTCTTCCTCTTCCTCTTCTGCATAAAGTCCTTTAGAGATTACAACAAGATCCCAGTCTATCATTATGTTTTCACTTGAGCACTTGACCGAACTGCACCAATTCTAAACGAAGTCTGGACGGAAATAGTAGACAAGTAGCGACAGCAGCCTCAGGCTTCGCCTCGCGGCGTCGCGCTGCGTCGCGCGGTATCACGAGACTCAGCACTGCTCTTGCACCCCGGCCGTACCGGCGATGCACCGCTGCGGCGCGATACGTCGCGGTACGTCACGAGGCATCTCGAGGCGCAGTGCTGCGTAGTGCAACGTATTCTGAATTCTCAAAATGAAATGTGTATGTTATCGCGTTGTAAATAAAGTATATTTTCAGTTGCTCTATTAAAATGTGCGCGCATCGTCGCGTCAAGTCGCGTTTCGGTGTGAATTGACCCTTAGGCGTCGTAAAATGCCTCCGCATCAATGTCATCGGGTAACGTGCCCAGAAGGCTGGCAGCATTGCCACGCTGGATGGCAATGCTGATTCTCTGAGCAAAGAATAAACCAGCCTTCTGGTCACGTGAGACGTCGATTAAACGTTTAGAAATTTCCCGGAACAGTGAACGAGCGCTCGGACCCCATGAGCCTAGCGTTTCAACCCCAAACGGCTCAAACACGTAATTGCTCACTAAATGACTGTATTTGCGCCGTTTGAGGGTTTCCGCAGTTGCAGCAGCAGCGCCAGCATGGCCTCCCGTGCTTGGAACATGTGATGGGGCGAGGGTGTCTACGCAGGTTGCGGGGCCTACCCATTTTCCAAGGCAACAATGACATACCATCAGGTCTCTTACCGTCGTCGCGTACCAAACCATTTGGTTCAAGTACAGCTGGTACGCCAGACGCGACAAGAGCACGACGAATTATGTCATTCAGATGGGCGTGACGGGGAATTCTACCAGCGCTTCTGCTGCAAGATAGCCCATGGTGTCCGAGGCTATCGACGTCTTCTCCACAATGAAATCGATGCGGAGAAACACACGGAGCACCTAAACGAAGACAAGTGGCGATACGGAACGTCTCATCGTCCAACATGGTTCGAGTGTTGGACGATGGTAGTGCCTGAAGCCACAGACCCGTTTCCCATTCTCCCACAGCCAGCAAGCGAGCACGCTCTGCAACGTTAAAAGATGCATCTAAAAGACTTTGCCTTACAATGTCACAAAGCGGCGCATCCCACTGTCTTTGAGAGAATAGATTGGTAGGCAAATCAGTGCCTGGACAAGCCATTTTCCAGGCGTTTACAGCTTCGAATTTGCACAGCACTTCTGAGTTAACTAGTGTAGGTGATAAAATTTTCGTAGTTAACTCTTCCGTGCTGTGAACCGAAGACAGAAACGCCGGTAAACTGACACTAGAAATTTTGCGTATACCGAGCCCACCCAGACGTATAGGCAATGACGCTTGTAGCCAGGCTCGGTCGTCCAAGTCCACATTTAATATTCTCTTTAAAGTAATTTGGATAATTTTGTCGACTTGTTCTAAAAGTGTATATTTTTTCCAAAGTTGGGAAGATCTTAAAGCATGTGTGAATTTTGGAACGAAAAGACAATATCGAATAATAGTATAAGCTGAGTGAATATTAATTTTGACTAGGCGATCTGAAACTTCACAGAAATTCTGTATCTTTTCCTTTAAGAAAGAATCGAAAGATTCTTCAAATACTGGAGAACCTAGGAGGCGAAGAGATGTCTTATCAATAATTTTGATGTTTGATGCCAAATTATTAAAGGAGATGTACCATTTGGCCATACATTATGGGCCTGGCACGGACAAACACGACACCATGTGTATTTTGAAGATAAATGACTACTCTATTAACGTGTATAATTTTTTTTAAATAACATTTGGTGGAAATAAGATACGATATATTTGAAATGGAAATTATTCCACAACTAAATATACCTCAAAATTGAATCTTAACATAAATATAATACCTAGATGTAAATAAAGGTATGTCTTTGTGTCATAAAGAACAAAAACTACATAAAAAGAGGCCAATAATAATGAATAATCACCTGTGTACTAGGGAACCTCGTACTATGTATACTCGTCCAAAAAAAACTAACCACAATCACAAACACCGCTGCATATTCTTAGCATGGGTAGAAGGTAGTGATAATTATTATTGAATTTATATTCAATTAAATTACATTAAAACCGTACGAAAACACCAATAAATCAGAGCAAAATATTCACGATGCGCAGTAGCAACACGAATGACATAACAGATAAAAAATGTGTTGCAAATGGTTTGAAAAAATATTTCTACTATCGACTAAAAAACAAAACGATTTTTACCGATTAATAATTATGGAATATATAATAAATTATATATTTCTTGATTCTTTTTACAAATATATTTATAAAGTAAATAAAAGATATTGTTTTCTAATATAATAATAAAAATATTATTTCCTTAAAACAATTTCTGCCTACCATACTTCATTTTATTTTTAATGCTGGCAACATAAGACATTCATCCGCTATTACCATAGCCTATTCAAAATAATAATCTTTAAAAACTAAATTCTTTCACCGAAGCTCTATCAAGAAACGAAAACGATGTATAAATTTTAAAAATTATATGTTTAATTTCAACGATTCACAACTTTCTGGCCGCTACAGGCCGTATTTGGTATTTCTCCTTTAGATAGTATCGAAAGTCTTTTTATAGAGTCTGTTGTATTTATAAACAGCTCACATTTACTAGACTTTAGTTCCAAGCCAATAGATGCGAATTTATTTTTAAGAAGAGCTAAGTCTTGTAATACAATATCTGGATCCCCTCCTAGGGTCCCGTCATCTAAAAACCATACATTAAATTTACAATTTACTTGCCGAATTATGGAGTGTATTGCTAAACTAAAAATGACTGGTCCAAGAGGGTCACCTTGTTGACAACCAACTGCTGATTCCAATAGCTTATCCTGATATAATAATTTTGTGGGGCACCTGTAACATTGCCAAAGAAATTTAAAAATTTAAGGGGTTTCTAATTTTGCTTGTGCCAACAAAGTGTCCCTATTCACTGAATTGAATGCGTTTTTCAAGTCAACCTTCAAAATGACCTCTCCATCACCACTTCCAAGGTACGTAGACGGTTATATTTTATAGTGGTGGAGTTGCGTGGCTCTATCGTCAATATCTTCATAGCGTTATTCCAGTTGCATCCAAGACTTTTGCCATAGTGTCCGGGGTCCACTTTTTTAGAGTCGACGCCAGCGCTAGGCCTATGTATGCAGCATCTTTTCAAATAATCCACCAACAGCCACTAAGATTTTCAGACCCGAAATAACAAATTGTAGATAGCATAAAGCATTTCCCCATGCTAAATTCAAACCCTCAATACCCCACGCAGTGTTTAAACACAAATGCCATCCATGTAGTCGAAGTTGAGATTACAGAAAGCAGATCAATTTTCGTGAAAGGGTTGTTGTATACAAGAACTCTACTGAGCTAAATAACTATACTGCTTTTGTGTATATTTTGTAGATAGAGGTAATCTGATCGATATTTCATAAGCATTCTAAATTATAACCCGTATGGACTAAACTAAAGCCTACTACAGAGCAAATTTTGCATTCATCTACTGGCAATTTCCTGATAAAAATAAATTTTAATCCACTTTCTATCTATAAAGCACTCAGCTAGATCTAGTACAAAAACATATAACAGAAACTTGATAAATACTTAACGTAATACTAAGTAAAAGCTCCGGTTTCTTCATCGTTTTCGATTAATTTCCAATTTAATAGAATACGAGGAGGGAGTCGTTTTCTATTTAGGATCTTATAGCGCTTAGATCCTGTAATAAAAGGACTCTTGTTCAGTCTTGCGAGTATAGTGACCTCTGACATTATTGTAGTGTGGACTATTTATACCTCAGATTACAGATTTAACGAACTTCCTAGAACACGTCTAATGACATCATGATCAAAGCTACAAGGCTATGGTCTAGTTGTCTCAAAGCCAGATTTCCAAGAGCCCATGCGTTGTGTTTCTCGGAAATGTAAACAATTACGTGAAACGCATAATATGAGCTGTTTGATGGTTAGCAATTACTTTATTCTATAGATAACAGCTATGTGTCCACTGTGAGCAGTAGAATTTTATGAAGTGCTAAAACTGTTCGATGTAAAATAAAGACGAATAGGAAGAGACAGATAGAATACGAGAATATCAACGAATACTGTATTATCTTAATTTCTACTACCTAAATTTTAAATTAAATGTACGTATCCGTAGAGAATACTATAAATCTATTTATTTATTTTTCGTCTCATAATGGGAAGAGGCCTATATTTTTTTCCATGTGGAGTAATCCTCTTGGGCTTCCTCTACGCGGGGGTTGCCAGAGCCGGACTTCTACCGGTTAAACCTCCACTGTGTTCCACTTTTGCTTGTGGTCGGGAGGGGGGGGGGATCGATCAAGCATTCACCGCTCCCCTGACAAGCTCAAGCGGAACAGAACTGTGCCCAGCACTCGGTCAGATCATGAACAAGACTAATGATTCTCTACGTTCAATCCACCTATTCTTCTCACTCAACACAGGAAGCTATTCTTTAAGTTCGATCTAACTATTATTTAACCCCACCTTTTTTATTAAATTGTTTATACATACATAGACTCACGCCTGTTTCCCCGAAGGGGTAGGCAGAGGCATATTAAACGCCCACTTTTCGCCAGTGTTTTGATCCCACGTAATAGGTGGCGAGCCTATTGCCGCTTATCGGGATATTTTGTTTGCCAGAGCCTCGTCCGTTGATCGGCAGGTGCACCACTTGCAGGTGAGGTTGGCTTGGGACCCTAAGTTCTTGTTGAGAACCCTATGCACCTAAATTGTTTATGCCATCCACAAAGCAATAACTGCATTGTATCCGCACAGAAACACCTCGGCATGTAATGAAAACTGACGTAATTTACTCATGGCTGGGGCTAACGAATGAACGAGGCTACTAACTAATATCTACTGTTTAGTTTGGTTATTCTGAAACAACGCCACGGTGAATTTTAGACAATGCGACTGTTAATTACATACTAGAACAGCGGCACTGCTAATTAGACGCTAAATAATTTCGGTAAGTTTGATAAAGACCAAACGTTGTCTGTATATTCCGAGAGAGTTAGGTAAAGGTTTATAAAAGACCCACAGTTTGATATTTAGAAGCAAAAATATTAGGCGTGGTTCTTTATCCTCAAAACTAGATGAGCCCGCGGTTACACCCGCGTTATTTAAGGCTACTGCTCTGCTCCCGTGGCTCATAGCGTGATGTTATATAGCCTATAGCCTTTCTCGATAAATGGGCTGAAATAATTTTATAAATCGGACCAGTAGTTCCTGAGATTAGCGCGTTCAACCAAACAAACAAACAAACTCTTCAGCTTGATATATTAAGTACTATAGGATACCCGCGGTTACACCTGCGCTATTTAAGGCTACTGCTACGCTCCCGTTGCTCATAGCGTAATGTTATATAGCCTATAGCTTTCCTCGATAAATGGGCTATCTAACAGTGACAGAATTTTTCAAATCGGACCAGTAGTTCCTGAGATTAGCGCGTTCAACCAAACAAACAATCATACTGAAATTAAACTACAGTTTACGGATTGTATCGCGTTATATTGGTTTCACTTGTTATTACATTTAAACCGAATGATCTAGAAACTACATTTTTATTACTGCTCGTAACGTTCACCATGCTGTGTTGGCTTAATTGTCATATCCGTATTGGCGTTTCTGATATCCTAAGATACAGGAATATAATCCTAGTTTAGGAGTCAGAGATCTAATTTGTTGTTTAAAGTTTAAGTCTTACTTACTATTGTTAACAAGAATTCAATGTTCTTTTGTGAATTATTTGTATTCTGTTATGTGAGCTTACAGTGTCAATAAAGATTTTTATTATTATTCCGTTTATTAAATATTGCTCTCATTATCACATTTTACATACTTAAATATTACAATAAAAAATAAATTAAATATATAAAATGGGACCACGGAGACCCACCGGCATCGGGCACAGGGACCAAGCTACCGGTGGTTAGGGCTCCAGAGAAAGGAACCTCCGTACGATGCGTGTCGTGTCCAGCAATACTGCCTTCTGTATAAAGGACTGGATCCAGCCGTCTAACGATTATTATTATTATTATTATGTTTCTCTTTTTCACGGCTATTCTTTTAACATTTGGTGTTAGAAGAATAACCGGTCCTTTGGGAGGCCTACACGGGGATATGGATCCAACGTGCAGAGGCCCGTATTTTAATCTAAAATGGGATGGGACACATGCCGCGGAGCCTCCATAACTGCACTACTGAGTACAGCTATGGACTAGCCGCATCACGTGTAGGGTTATTGTTTTTAGTGGATCTAATGAATACGGGTTATGGGGATGGGTGTTTAGTGAACTGGTAATTAATGCTATGGATGAAAAACGGCACCTGCCAGTGATACTCCTATAGCATCCGTCCGCGTGGCAGGTGGTGACTCGCCAACTCACTAGATGGGCCCTCTCTAAACAGCCGCCCAAAGCAAACAAACTCTGCCATAAAGGCAGCCAGAGGGCAACACCGGTTCGAGTGGCTAGGGGTGTCGAGCGGTGCGGCACCGGTTTCGCCATCGCGGGCCTCGTGACAACAGAGGCCCGGAGCGGGTTTCCCCGTAGTTACGCCCTTGAGAATGACACTTGCACCCCCGAGCTAATAGCTCTTGCGGCTTCCCTCTGGCCGGCCGACCAAGGCAAGCCAGAGTTGAGAGTCCTGCGGGCACTCTTGCAAATCCACTCCGGCCAGCCAACAAAGGCAAGCCGGAGACGAGGCCTTGACCGACTCTCTGAAGCATTCGGGACCGCAGTGTCACCACACACATTCAGCTCGCCACAAAGCTGCCCTGCGGTTGTAAGCTTTCTTTTCATCTTGTAATACATTTTTTGTTTATATTACACGATGAAGGTGATGTTTGAAAGCTGTTACTCTGCCCGCTAAGATTGCGTTAGTCTCATGATGAGATAACGGCTGCCCCAGAGGGGTTTTATTATTATTATTATTACTAGCCGACGTTTCTAGATCATTCGGTTTAAATGTAATAACAAGTAAACCAATATAACGCAATAAAATCCGTAAACTGTAGTTTAATTTCAATGTGTAACATTCGCGTAAACCCAAGAAAATATTAAACAATCATACTGACTACGAACATTGTAAATAATGCAAATAATGCGGACAATTGCAATAATGCACATATTCGTGACACGTGTCTGTCGGACTAGAGCGACTAGAGCGATGGAAAAATAAAAAGATTAGTTATATGTGTTTTAACATAATAAAGCTTAACATAATTTTACTAACTGGCACGAGTAGTTTGGACCAAATATAGTTATTAAACTATTATACAATTAAAATGATTCGTCAGTTTTAATTGTCTAATAGCTTAATACTTCGACGTTAATTTTGTCAAGAATAACATAGGAAATTAATGATATCATTAATATCATTATTTCCTTCATATAACATGTCAAGCAATTAATTTATTTCATAGTTTTTACTATTATAATTGTCATGGTACTTTGATGTTATCCTAAATAAATAGGGAACAATTTATATAAATAATCAATTACAATCGTAAAACGTCTTTTCATTGTTTTAAAAAACCACGTCTTTGTACCTGCCATTGTGTTTTTTGTCATCTGAAACAAATATTTTCTCGTCTCACGGGACGGAATAGTTAAATAATTTCTAGAAAGCATGCGGGCTAATACGTCTCTGTGCTTTTCGCACTTTGCGATAAGGCCGGCCTTGTGCATTTGCTACATTTGTACAATTAAGTTATTTATACCAGATTTGTAGCAGCAGTGTATTTGCACAAAAAAGAATTATCTACCTTTCTATATTATAATTAAAATATGTAAGAGACGAATCGATTTCAGTTTCTGAAATACACACTGTTGACGCAATTGTTTGGAAGAGCTTGTAGACTTACCTGTGATCATTCTACGATTCTAACAACGATATGTTAGGTACATGAATATACTGCTGAATTTCATAACCTCCCTGCTTTGATAATTTATTTTTAATTTTTTTATAGACTCACGCTTGTGTCCCCGAAGCGGTAGGCAGAGGTGTTAAATTACACACACATTTCGCCACGAATTTTTAGATCCCACGTAATAGGGGCGAGCCTTTTTTTTTTTTTTTTATCGTGTGGAAAATGAGTTACCTCATGCCCCTCCGACCGGGGAGCGGGTCGAAGGGGGTATGTCGGACTCCCACCCCGTGGGCTGGGTTACCGACTAAAAACCACACGGTGGCTCCGTAGCTCGACGCCTTGCAGGTACAACGGGAACTGTGGTTGTATTGCTCCGCTGTACCTGTCGCGTCCGTCCCCTTGCTTGGGACGCGTGCCCGGGGAAAGGCGTGGTGTGCAATGCCTTTCACAGCAGACTGCGCCACACAGTCCGCTGCCTTCTCGGATCCGCTTATGGTGGGTCGTTAGAGGCTCCCCCTCCAACGCCCGCAGACCTGAGGAAGAGTCGAGTTCAATGGCCGCTGCCGCCGCCTCGACGCTGCCTTCGCCTGCGAGCGGGGTTGCGTCGTTCACGCTCCCGCTCGGCGGCCTCCTTCTGGAGCATTACAGCTTCACAGAAGGAGACTACTGCATGCCAATTGTGGGTGTCCTCCACCTTTGCCGCTACTACGGCTGGTAGGGACAAATTCCTCCCGATGGTGGCTACTAGGGTACTCCGCTCGTCCGCCCACGCGGGGCACACCTCTAGTGTGTGTTGGGCGGAGTCTAGGTCGTCATCGCAGTGGTGACACTGTGTCGTCTCCTCACGTCCGATCCGACTCAGATACTCACCGAAGCAACCATGCCCGGTAAGTATCTGAGTCAGCCGGAAAGTAGTGCACTCCTTTGTCTCGAGCCAGGCGTCAAATATCGGCAAAATCGCACCGACGATGCGTTGGCACGTGGAACGCGGTAGATGCAGCCGCACGCGCCACTCCTCATACGCGCTTCGGTGCGCATTTCGCCGGTACTCTTCGAGCGTTTCACTCGGCGCCTCCCCGCCTAGCCTACGAAGGCGAACCTCGTCATAAAGACGGGCATTCACCCACGCCAGGAGATCCCACGGTGGGAGGCGCGCAATGAGCGTCGCCGCCTCATGGGATATCGTCCTGTAGCCTCTTGCGACCCGAATGGCCACCAACCGCTGCAGACTGGCTAGGATAGCCCTGCAGCGGGAGGCGCGCGTGAGACGATGATGCCACACGGGCGCCCCATAGAGAACCATGGATCGCACGACGCCACAGTAGAGGCAGCGAACTTCCTCGCGTGGCCCACCCAGGTTCGGGAGCAGGCGCTGAAGCGCGCCCGCCGCACCACGCACCCGAGGGGCCAAGCGCTCGAAGTGGTCTTCGAACGCCCAGCGAGAGTCCAAAGTGAGGCCAAGGTACTTAATAGTACGCCCCACCCGGACTTGTGCACCACAAATCGAAACCACCGAGCTGGGTGGTTCCCGGCCCCGAGGAAGGGCATGGAACCATAGCGCCTCAGATTTGTGAGGCGCCACTCGAAGGCCCAGCTGGCTGATCCCCGAGACGACCAGTGCCACGCCAAGATTAGCGAGAGCCACGACACTGCGGAAACCGGTTGTCCCCCGCGCCAGCACCAACGTGTCGTCCGCATAGCAGACGACGCTAACATTAGAGGGGAGACCGATACGCAGGACCGCATCGAACGTGATGTTCCACAGAAGGGGTCCTAACACGGACCCCTGTGGAACTCCGTTTGAGAGCTCCCTTGTGAGCAGAGCT
This sequence comes from Euclidia mi, assembly GCA_944739405.2. NCBI lineage: Eukaryota > Metazoa > Arthropoda > Insecta > Lepidoptera > Erebidae > Euclidia > Euclidia mi. The sequence goes on from OX123182.2 coordinate 10,374,856, forward strand.
CCGTTCCGACCTTTTATCCTGATGGACCTCCCATTTAGGTACGACCCGATAATATCACGCAGATAAGAGGGCACGTTATGATAAATCAGCGCCCTCCTAATTGACTGCCAGGGGAGGGAGTTAAAGGCATTGGCAATGTCAAGACTGACCGCCAACGCAGCGCCTCCCTCCCTGAGCACCGGCTCCGACAGGGAGCGAACGCGACGGACTGCGTCTATAGTCGAACGCCCCTGCCGGAAGCCGAACTGGCACTCAGACAAATCGGGGCCCACATTCCACAGGTGGTCCTGGAGGCGGGCAGCAATAATGCGCTCAAAGAGCTTGCCCACCTCGTCCAGCAAACAAATGGGTCGGAACGCCGAGGGAGAATCGGCGGTCCTGCCGGGCTTCTGGATTAAGACCAGATCGGCCTCCTTCCAACCGGAGGGGAATAGGGCACAACGGAGGCAGTCGGTGAACAATTGCCTCAGCCTGTCCCCCAAGATTGCGAGCGCAAGCACCCACGCCCGACCCGGGATCCCATCGGGACCCGGTGCAGTGTTGCGGGCTCGGAGCCGTCGAATGGCTCGGTCCAGCTCGTCTTCTGTCACGGCAAGTCGGTCGTCCCAAGAGACTTGGGACGACTGTGACGGAGGAGGTGTCGAGTTACTTTCCTCGGCCCGCGGGAAGAGGGTATCGACTACCCTCTCCAAAAACGGCGGGTCCAGGGTCGACGTGATGGGAGGGACCCACGGTCTGAGCTTGCCCATTACAAGTTTGTAAGGGCGCCCCCATGGGTCCCTGTCCAGTCCATCGACTAGTTCTTGCCAGGAGCGGCCCTTGGCCGCAAGGATGGCACTTGAAAGTGCTTTCCCGACGGTCCGATACTGCTCATATGCTCCAGTAATCTGTTCAGCAGTGGCTCTCCTTCTTCTTCGGGCTCGCAAGTACTGGCGGCGCGCCGCGACATGATCAAGGCGAATGCGCTCGATATCGCGCGTCCACCAGTACTGCGAACTGGGTCTCCTCAGGCGGGATCGGGGCATAGACATGTCACAGACAGATGTCATAATGTCCCGAAACCAGTCCGCCTGCGACTCGGGATCGGGCGGGATTCCCAAATTGGCGGCCTCCCACTCGGCCACGTGGGCAGCGGCTGCTAGCATGTCTCCGTCAAGTTGTCGAACGTTCCAGCGACGCGTCGGAATCGCGTTTGGGCGCCACGAGATGTCGCGGGGTGGGCGGAAGGTCACGCTGAATTCGATCAATCTGTGATCTGACAGCGTGGTCACATTTTCCGCGACAAACCACCCTGAGACGAGACGCTCGGCAGAGGGAGTCGCCCACGAAAGATCGACGATCGACTCCCCCTGCCAGCGGACGCATGTACTAACTGACCCCCGGTTTAAAAGCCGGAGGTCGAGTTCAGTCGCCCATTCGAGCGCCGTCTCTCCACGCAGGTTGTTCCGGGTGTCACCCTACATGCTAGAGCGCGCGTTGAAGTCACCCAGGACAAACACCGGACGGGACTGGTAAACCCTAATGTGGTTGGCCAGCCCATCGAGGTAGGCCTCAAAAGCGGCAAGGCCGCTGTTCGGGGAGACGTAGCATCCGACGACGATTGCAGGACCCCATTCGACAACGACGAAACCCGGCCCCTGATGGAGCAGGCGGCAATGGAGCTCTCTTTCCCCTCCTGCCCAGTACACAGCTACGGAGCCATCTGATGCCCCGAACCAACGAGGGTGGTCCGGTACGAAATACGGCTCCGCCATTATTGCCAGGGCAACCGAACGCTCTGCAATGGTCTGCGCAAGCAAAGCTTGCGCAGCACGGCAGTGGTTTAGGTTGCCCTGAAGAATGACTAAAGGGGAAAAGAATTTTATGCCTCCATAGCTTCCCCAGAGCCGGTAACCGACTCCAACAACCCAAAACCATTGCTGGTTTCGGTAACCGCCGTGGCAGGAGCGGCGGTAACCGCAGCCCGACCTCTACCACCCCTCTTCTCAGGAGGGGTGCAGGCTTTAGTGCCCACCCGGTGGTTGGCCGGGCGCCCCGCATCCGTGCACACAGGGCACCGCGGAGCACTCTCCTCACAACCGCTTACCTTGTGGCCCGCCTGGCCGCAGACAAAGCAGAGAGCGCTTCGGTCCCTATCACATGTGCAGCGGGCGCGCACGTGCCCCTTCTCCAGGCACCTGAAGCACTGTAGAGGTCGAGCCGCCAGGGCCTCGACACGGGCGATGACCCAACCCACCCGGAGCTTTTTTGCGGCTACCAACTCGCGGGCAGCTGTGAGCGGGCAGCGGACCCACGCAGTCCCCAAGCCCGCCGCAGAGGAGCGAATTTGACCAACTTTCACGTCGGCCGCATCGCAATTGCCCTCCGCAGCAACTGCTTCGGCAATATCCTTAGGGACTACTGCGTCGTCCAAGTCTCTCACCCGAATCTCGGCCATTTTTACGGGACGCGCCACGATCGCACCCGTTTCGGATAACGCCGTCTGAAGGCGTCGTTTTAGGTCTTCCGCCTTTTCCGAGCCCTGTTCACCGGGAATTTTGAGTATAAGGTCTCCGGTGATGGCCCGCTTCGGACGGAGGCCCTCAGTGAGCCCCAGCTCGTTGAGGTCAACCCTCTCCCTGGCCAGTCTCATCACCGCGGCTAAGGTGGTGTTGGACCCTGGTGGAAGGGTCACTGTCACCGCCGATGTGGACGGCACTTTGGGCAACGCGGGCTTCTTGGTCTTTGCCTTCCGGGCCCTGGCCTTTGCAGGGCGACTTGTCACTGTGGCCCAGGAGGCACTAGACTCAGCTGCAGGTGCCTGCCCAACAGGCTCGAGGGTTGACAATGCGGCAAGTGCGGGTGCAGGCGGCGCTGTCTTTCTCCTCCTTTTCTTCCTGCTCCCGCCACCGAGCGTGACTGCGGCTGCAGTAGTGGACGCGGTGGCAATCGCAACGTCTGGTGCAGCTGTGGGCGCGGCGTTATGTGCCGTGGCTATTGGCCGTGCGAGTCGCGGCCGTTCCACACGGTCCGAGAAGATCTGGGCCCGAAGTTCTTCGAACTTGCGATCCATCTGAATCGCAAGTTGGGCCGAGATTTGCGACGCCAGGTCCGTATAAGTGCAGCCATCGTGGCTCACGCATGGATAAGGCACCGCGACAGCTTGTTGCTGGACCCGATCGCTAGTCTGAGCCTGGGTGGGGCGGAAGGGAAGAGGAGGGAACTCCTCTCGGCGAAGTGGCGACTTCTTGGCTGGTGCGCTCATTGTCGGGTGCTTGGCAACCGGAAGAGGAGGTGACCCGGACACCTGGGGAGGAACGCAGGTCTCCTTCGTTGGCATTCGCGGTGACTGAGCAGCTGGATATGTCAGCGGCGCACTCTTACGGAGCTGCTCGAGCTCCCTGGACATCGCGTCCATCGCAGCCTCAAGGGAGGCTAGGCGGGAGTGGAGCTCGGCGTTAGATGCCTCCTCCCGCCCGATGCGCTCAGTCTGAGCCGCAATTGCAGCAGCGATGTCCTGAGCCGCGTCTATCAGGGCCTTAACAAAGGCCCCCTTCAGGCTGCGGCTCTCCTTGGCCACTCTCTCTACAACCGCAACAGAGAGGAGTGCTTCCTCCTGTATTGCGGCTGTCGGTTGCCCGCGTAGCTCCTCTAAACGCTGCTCGATCTCGCGAGCGCGTTTTGTTGAGTCGGACGAAGAAGCTAACGGGTCTGACAATAACCTTAGTTCTCCGTCCGAATCAGAGACCTCCGCCGTCCTTGCCCTAACCCGGGCCACTCCCTCATCCGGTCCCTCTGGGTGACGTTTCACGGCGCGTTTTCGAGCACCTCGGGTCGAGACTGATGCCACAGACATGGCGGAGCTATCGCTCTCACGCGCACTGTCCGCGGCCCGCTCAACTGACGACTCCGGGGTATGCGCAGCTAGATCACCCAAAGTTTTCTTCTTCCCCGAGCGGGTTATGCGGCCTCCGCCATCAGAAACGTCAGGCGACGCCCGCCCAATCAACCCAGGGCCTTCGGCCCCCAATAGGGTGGTGGTGGTGGTCTTGGATACCGCCGCGGATATGGCAGTGGCTGGTACCCGTGACAGCCCCGGGCAAGGGGTGGCTGAACGAGAAGGACCTGAACGCCCCCGCGATCTGCCCAAGGACCGAGAGCGGCCCCGGTCACAGGCTGCAAAAGCAGGTAAGACTACCCTTGGTAGTGATGGATCCTCCACCTCATCATTAGCGTCATTATTGACGCGAAATAGGGCCTATGGCCGTTATCGGGCACATCACCAGACTCCGCGTGCTGCTACTGAGAATTTGGAAAAACCCAGTAACACTTTTGCAGGACCCGGGAATCATACCCGAGACCTCTGATTAGCAGTAGCTTACGCTATCCATTGGACCACGAAGGCAGTCATCATGTTCTCTGAAAATTTTTGTTTGAAGCATTTTCTAAGGGTAGTTTCTCTGAGAAAATATTACTTGGATAATTCCTTAAAGTTTGTATGTGTCATTTTGTAGCCTGCAAACGAACTTGACATATTATGATCCAAAGTACTGTCCTAGTACTGCACCGCCAAGGTGTACTGGTAACATTATTACTTTAAAATAAAATAAAAAATCCCCTTTTCTCACACCTGTCTGCCACTTACAGCGCACTGCGCACACTCCCACATAATAGCAACCCACTCTCAGCCATTGTTGTCTCCAATCGAAGCCACAAGATTAACGCACTCAATTTTGTTCCCTTTATACACGGCGGTGTGACGCCGCCCTGACGTACTGCCGACTTACTCCGGAGATATATTACTTCATTCATTACGTCATGATAAACTAGTTCACTACACTATATTTTAAATGAATTGACTAGTTAAGGATACCTGCCAAAAGAAGATAATCATGTTGCATTTACCGATATATCGGCGTTGTTGCAAGCTCGAGGTATAATTTAAAGTAAGTCAAAATATTAACACCATAGTATAAGTTATTATACAATACTAGTTGAGGCAATGATCTCGTCCACATGCATCACATGGGCATACACACGCAGCTAGGCCCGAGCATTTTCCTTTCCCCGTTGAAATTTCGGGAAATCCATTCTTAGTGCACCCCTATGCTCCCCCAAGAACGTACACGCCAAATTACAGCTTCCTGCATCCAATAGTTTCGACTGTGCTTTATCGGAACGAAAGACTTTTAAATAATAATAAATTGATTGACAAGTTTTCAAGGCAAAGATGTTGCAATTCGCAGTTTTATCATAACACTTAAACAAAAATATACGCTCTTGAAATCTTTTTCATAAGATCTTTAAATAAATTATTGGACAGCAACAATTATAACAGGTATATAGTAAGGATGGTTAAGGTGTAAAACAAAAACGCAAAAATGCTTTAATCACTAAGCTTTCAGCTAACTTAACTAGCTTTAGGCAATCCACAAGTCAAGTCATGCTAGCTTTAGCATGACTTGACTTATGGATGGATCATAATAGTTTAGAAAAAAATAGCAAAGCGTATACCGTTCTTGAGAACTTTTCTTTCCCACCTTTACTTCATTTCTGTGGCATAAAACTGTAAACCATTACAACAAAGTCAAAGGCTTTTATCCACAATTCATGTCAACCTTATCGTGTGAACAACGTTGACATATACGTGTCAGCGCGTTGCTTGATTCTTGGCCGGTATCAACACTTCACATCACAGTTTGTTATAAGTTCACAGTAAATCAAATTTAAGAAAACTGACTATAACTATTTTGTATTACTGAACACGAAACGAGTGACAGTTTCTAGGTACTTGTTGACCGCCCGGAGTCTCCAAGAGAGGTAATCGTTGTTCGTGTCGCTCCGTTGAACGTCAACCGTCACCCCCCTCTTCAACTGTAGCGAACGACACACTAGACTCTGTCGAAGCGCGCCATCTTCACACTTCCGTTTCGTAGTCAATTGACGTCCCGTACTGATCATTCCGATACGGCCATCCTACAAGACACACGTCCCTGTGTGTTAATCTGTCACAAAATTTTACACGCACAGTATCACATTGCTCGGTCACTCCTGACCTAACCCGGGTAAGGGTTGAATCAAAACAGAGTTAGGATTCCAATCAATTTTTTTCACAAAATTACCTCTTGCATTACATTCCTCACTTTTATAGGAGCTGGATTCAGAGCATCACTGACAATACAGTCAATTACCATAGACTCACGTTATAATCAAATCAAATAACTAAAGCTCTGCATGTGATTCATAACCATTCAGAACCTCCAGTTACTAACCCAGGACTTAAACCAGTCACCCGGTTGCCACCCATTTATCTGCGCATCTTCACAAGGATCGCCAAGTCCCTCCTGGATTTTATGGTTTCCACGAAACCCCAACACCAGAGTTGTCTGCCTACCGCGTACTCACGGACAACTGCCTTCACAGTTGTATTAAATCCGATCTGTACTGATGTGCGGCTACAAATCAACCTCTGACATTGAAGCACACAACCAATCCAACACCAGAGTTGTCTGCCTACCGTGTACTCACGGACAACTGCCTTCACAGTTGTATTGAATCCGATTTGTACTGATTTACTGCTACAAATCAACCTCTGATATTGAATTACACATCCAATTAAACACCAGCGTCGTCTGCCTACCATGTACTCACGGACAACTGCGTTCACAGTTGTATTGAATCCGATTTGTACTAATTTACGGCTACAAATCGACGTCTGACATTTAATCACACAACCAATCAACATGTAAGCCTAGTTTTCTACGGTCTTATCAGTATTTAGGTTCACAATTTGCTATCTTCAAGATCGTCAGTTATGCTCTGATCCTTTGGCACAAAGTTTCAGTATCAAAATCAATAATCAGGAAACTCACTGACAATTCACTATCGCTGTATCTCTCAAGATATTATTTCTAACCAAGTAAACCATAACATTTAAGCTCTAGATGTGATCATGACTATGCATAGCCCAGTAACCTCCAGTTACTCTTCTTTCTGCGAACCCCACATGGGAACGCCGAGTCACTCGAGGACTCTATGGTTTCCACTGAAACCCGACCTCCGCCAGAGCTGACTGCAATACCGCCTACTCACGGACTACTAAGTTAGTAGACGCCGATTTCTACCGAGCTACGGCTACACGTCAGCCTCTGGTACGGTCCGATCCGATCATCATGTAAACTTAAACACTTTCTTCTATATCAGAACTACTTTGTTCTACCTCAATTTCGTCAGTTGTACTTTGATCTTCAGGCATTTTTCGCAACCTGCCGAGTGCGTACTTACAGTTACGCTTAGAATTAAGGGCTTTGCGATTATAACGATCATCGTAAAGAACTTCTGTGACCTCAAATGGGCCTTTATACTTTAAGATATTTCAAACAAAGTTAACCAAAACATTAAGACGCTACATTTTTAACCTAATTAATTCCTTTAATAAACTACCTTCACTTTCATTGCCAGATATGCTTTAGCTATATCAGTTACCAGGCTCCTCAAAGCCACATACAGGCCTGACACAGGACCCGCGCCACACACAGGCCCCGCGCCACACACGGGCCGCGCGCCACACACGAGCCGCGCGTCACACACGGGCCGCGCGCCACACACGAGCCGCGCGCCACACACGGGCCGCGCACCACACACGGGCCGCGCGCCACACAGGCTATGCTGGCCACCAAGCCACACTCGCCACCAGGCCGCGCGGGCCTCCAGGCCGCGCTGGCCACCAGGCCGCGCTAGCTGCCAGGATTACCAAATAAGGAAATAAATCTACAATTAGTAATTCAAAGATTCTTCTCATTGTTTACCCACTAAATAGAGTATCCGTTCTTTCAGACTAATTCAACGTCCGCACTTCGTAAATTTTAAGCGATTATCAAATTCATTTACAACTTTACAACTCCACAGAACGTAACTGCCGTCCATACTCTCAATGAGCTATGTCAAAACTGGATTAGACCACTGACAAAAAACTAAAACCAAATGCGAACATGGCGAGAACTGATAAGCTACTTTCGGACAAACTGATTTCCTTTGGCTACATAGAGTCAATGACTACAGTTCTGAAATAACCAATCGTCAGTCCATGAGTACTTTCAGATTCTCACAACACGCTCTTGTCATACGACACAGAAACCAGAGGTAGATAATTTTAGCGATCAAAAATCAAATGAGAGCTACTCGAGAAGCAGGGTATCCGTGATTGCAATCAATATCGCTCTAGGATTAAGAGAAAATTCTTGAACAGCAATCTTAGTTGTTCGGCCATTCCTGGCACAAGTTGGTGGACAATAAAAGGTACTCTGATCAAAATCATTACAGGTTTTAATGAAAATCACAACTAACTCTTTCTCTCGAAGCTGATGATATTGAACAACACGCATACTCGTTAAAATAATAATAAACTCAATAAAATATTGCATTGCTCATACTCTGACATCCATCGGGTCTTTAAGATCACGCTATGCAACCTCCATCCGGTTACACAACACCACCCGGATAATCATTTCGAGCGTTTAACAAAGTAATCTTAAAGTAGGTTTGTTGAACATGTTGCTTTGGTTTTCCTTATCACATAGTAGACTAAAAGAAAATCTTACTAGGCTGATACTCTAGATGTTAAGTTTACTACCAAGTATCCAACCAGTCTTCATAGCGTTATAATTTTGTCATGGATAGTCTAAATATGAAGCTTATCCGAACCTTATCTTTAGCGATACAGCAACGGACCTTTCGCGTTCAGGACGATGGACAACGTTTGTGATACTATGACAATGCTATAACGGCTGTCTTGTTTGCTCCCCAACGGAGATTATGACTGACACAAAAGCTCAAGGGTAAACTAGGCTAACCAGAAAGGCACTTTACCGGTCCAACCAATGGCAACGCATGGCTAAACATGCAGCCGCACGTTTGTGCTGGTTTTAGAAAAATTTTAAAACTAAAACTGGGTAAGCCAAACGGCTTACCCAGTTTAAAATTTTTCACTATCATGACGATATCACCACAACGATTATGACATTTCCGAGGTTAAACGCGTAATGTTTTACTACTACCGCCAGTAAACAAAATTGGCAGTACCAATAAAAAAAACAGACAAAATACGCTCACCACGGTTGCAGTTGCAAGCTCAGTAGATTCACCATCATAGCAGCGTTAGGAGTCGCCTTCGCTCGCGCCTTATGGTCGCGCTGGTCCATTATCCCACTTCTGATGTCGGCGCGTTGCTTGATTCTTGGCCGGTATCAACACTTCACATCACAGTTTGTTAAAAGTTCACAGCAAATCAAATTTAACAAAACTGACTATAACTATTTTGTATTACTGAACACGAAACGAGGGACAGTTTCCAGGTACTTGTTGTCCGCCCGGAGTCTCTAAGAGAAGTGATTGTTGTTCGTGTCGCTCCGTTGAACGTCAACCGTCAACCCCCTCTCCAACTGTAGCGAACGTCACACTAAAGTCTGTTGAAGCGCGCCATCTTCACACTTCCGTTTCGTAGTCAATTGACGTCCCGTACTGATCATTCCGATATACGTATATTCTTGACGTATAAATTAGTCCCGGTGGCGAGCCGGTCCACGTGACTTAGGTTAATTCGTACGCAGTTTCGTGTGGTTTACAATATTTTTTAACAGACTAACTTGTACAGGAACTGAGGTTTAGCTTGAATTAGTTTTAAGTTTATATTTAGGCAATCCCGAAGCACTATAACAATAATATCGTAGAATTACTTCAAACACGGTCAACTGATTCCAAACTGAACAAAGCTTGTCCTATGGTAAATTTTATGCTACCTTTGACAAAGCAGTAACCATACTATTGCATTGTTTTGGTAAGTAAAATCATTCTCCACTCACTTTTTTCTTCCACTGGATGATTTATTTCTCTATCTGGCTTATCTGCCGTTGAAAGTGGTTGAAATTTATCGCCATAATTCGCACACATGCTACTGAATTTGTAACTAATAAGATTATCGCCCGTGTGGTGACGACACCTTGTTTCACCACCCCATATCATCCCTGTGGTGTCGTAAGAGCCGACAGAGGGAACATATTATGCAGAGAACAGCACTGTAAGAGAAGGAAAACTTGATACAAACCCTACACCAACCCGTTTGGCCAGCGTGGTATAGTAGGCCAATTCTTCCTTTCAAAGGAGAGGCCTAGTCCAGCAGCGGACTGTTAAAGGCTGATGATGTAAAATATTCAAGCCTTCACCAACTCAGAAATTTATTGAAAGGAACACAGGACAAATTTACTTCAACGAAACAATTTAACGTCATGCAATCATCAAAATTGTACTTAATTCATGAATGTTTGGCCGGCAAAGCTGTACGGAACACGTCAAACCAAAAGTCAGTACAAATAGTTGCCAAAACCGTCACGTTATATCAGCCAAAACTGAGGTAGCAGGAATAGCCGGACAGGAGGAATTATCCGAATACTTCGTGTTGAGTCGAAAGATTTCGCTGGACAGCAAGTAAAGCTGTGTCCACACCACAGTAAGTGTCTAAACACTCTATGCCGAATGTACGCGACCGAAGTTCGATATGATTACACTTGCAACGTTATTTGAGTTACTGACGACGCATTATACCGAAATTACGTTGCGTTATAGCGTACAGCTTACTTCGGTCGGGCGTTAGTTCAGCGGCAACATTTCATGTAGTAGAGCATAAGCGTAGTTCGCAGCACGAGCGTAAGTTCGACACTTATGGTGTGTCATATCAGCCAAATACATCGAAACGTAAAATCAGCCGCGGAACTTCGGTCGCGTCCCTTCGACATAGTGTGTTTAGACACTCATCATCCTCTTAGCGTCATCCCAGTTTCAATCTGGGGTCCGTTTACTAGTCTAACGGGATTTGGCTGAATATTAGCTTTTACACAGAGCGACTGCCTGTCTGACCTTCGCAACCCGAAAGAATAGCGATATTCCATGATTTAGACTAGTGTCAGTTCATTTAGAAGGTACTGACGCCCTGTAATGACTGTCAAAGATCTTCATGACAACCGGGACCGACGGCTTAACGTACTCTCCGAGGCACGGGACAAGCGATAATTAACAACTCAATAATAATAATACTCTACCACATTCACACAACACCATCAAGTCCGAAAATAAGCAGAGCTTGTACTATGGGTACTAGATAATGGATAAACATACATGTATACTTTCTTTTTTGTAAATACATACATATAAAACATAATGTATGAGTCTATGTATGTATGTATGGATAATACATAGAAACACCCAGACCAAGATAAACATCCATGTTCATGCACACAAATGTTTGACATGAGCGGGAATCGAACCCGCGACCTTCGACGTAGCAGTCGCTTACACTCCCGCTACGCCAACCGGCCGTCCAATTCAATACGCACATAACTCCGAAAAGTCATTGGTGCGCGCCGTGGATTCGAACCCGATACCCTCTGCATGGCAGTAGTACTCTGTAGGTATCTTCACTAAGCTATATCTGCCTTAGTGTGTTAAGACACTAAAACCAGAAATTAATCTTGCTCAAACTAAGCTACCATCTAGCAAAATTTGTGATATTTTTTTTGTGTCTCATCAGTGAGACAACAAGGACCAGCTGATGGTAAATAGTAATTATTTTTCTAGTTTCCTATAATATCAAAAGAATACACGGTACTGAGACGTCTTACACCCAAAGGGATAGCGATATTAAGACCATTGTCATTTGAGGGTACTGATGCTTAAAAACATTACATATAACATTCAGCATTCAGAGCTTTATCTGTTGTACAAAGCACACAGTAAGTTACTTTTTGCAGCTGGTTACCTATCCATCTATATACCAAATGGTGACGAACGCACTTAATGTTGAGGATCGATAGATTCATGCGTTCACCTCTTTCAGTCAACCCTTTGTATCCCCTAAATACGGTTACAAAATATAGTCACTCACAAAACCTAACAACATAAACATGTTACCCGAACGTTATAGAGTGGCCCGAACCTAATTTACCAAAGGTTACGAGAAAATTGGTTATAACTCTGAATATACTGGCGTTATTTCTATGAGAGCAAATTGGTCGCTATTTATATTATTGCTCCATGAATATTGTAGTGTACATGGCAGTTATTTATTTCACAAATCACGTATTTCATAAATGGTTGTACGTTTATTGAATAAAACACCTCCGCAAGTCCGATCATACGGAATCAGCGTGGTTTGTATTTGCGAGGTTCAGTAGGATGTTGAACTTAAAAATAAATGGTGTTATTCACGCCATTTTTGATTATTCTTCGTTTTTTAAATGTCTACTCCCACATCGGAACAAATTATGTGTTATGGGGGACTTAAACGTATCGTATAATTTGAAATAAACAGTTCGTCGTTGACACATATTTTCTACACTTGTTCCAATTAACGATCTCGTTACGATTTCATTCAATTATAGAAGAATACGATTTTTGTGACGTAAGTATGACACTAACATTATATCGAAACTGTATTTATTTAGGAGAATTGGGCCCCGGTACACCAACTGTTTATGTCACTATTTCTAATGGAGGGCTAATATTTATCAATTAAATATTTAGACCACACGCTGTTTCTAAGGAAGATCTACTAAAAAGCTCTCAGTAGCACACATTTTCTACAAAATTGCGTCTTAGTATAAAAAATCACCTTATACCTAAACTCAGCTAACTAATAAAAATTAACAACCAATGTCTAAAGTTTGCAAGAGTCCCATTGACAACACAGTTAAACTATTTTTAATTTTATTGATGAATAAAACTAACTTGTTCGTACTTTAGAGAGGTTTATTTATAGGCGACTAGTGACATAACTATGTCGTATTGTTTTCAGGATTTCCATGCAATTCCATGCATTAGTTGAAGCATATTATTAGCTGGTCAGATCATTACCCTCTAGTGCTTGGGTGTGTTCTTGACACCTTATGTTCGAAACATTACAGCGCCAGTAAATCAGATAATTTAATTGTATGGGCAGATAAAAGTCATGAGCAAACGCAATGTTATAGTGCGGCTTGTCATGAAAGGTTAAGATGCATAGACTTACCGGAACAATTAAAACGCTGTTGCGACTTTGTTTGCAATGATAACCGTCATCAAAGTATCATTGATAGATTGTACAGTGATATTGTGAGTGCTCTGAGTGAGTCCGCCGTAATAAGTCGGACACGTAGTAATCGTAGAAGAAAGAATGTAGCAGTAGGTTGGAACAAATATGTCGATAATGCATATCGGACCGCCAGACAGAAATTCTCTCAGTGGGTATATTTTGGCAAGCCTACATTGGGTGTCTTATACGAAGAGCTGTGTGAAGCCAGAAAGATTTTTAAGTCGCGATTAAAATGGTGTCAAGATCATGCGGACCAAATAAAAATGGACATTCTGGCTTCACATCATTCGAACTCAGACTTTCGTTCATTCTGGAAGCATACCAATAGATTGAGTAGTAAGCCTGGCCTACCGGTATCTGTCAGCGGTGTAAGTGATCCCTTGCGTATTGCCGACCTCTTTAAGGACCATTTTATGGTGACATACCCACTGGGTGCGTCACAGTCGATGCCTACTGCTTAGGACCAAAGTGAGCCAGGAATCAGATTCACAGCCAAAAAAGTGAATCTTATTCTTAGTAGTATGTCTAGAGGTAAATCCCCTGGTCATGATGGTCTCAGCATTGAGCATCTCAAGTTCGCGGGCCCCCGTTTACCAAGAGTGTTGAGAGGCAATGCTGTTCAACCTTTGTATAAGCCATGGCTACTTACCTAGTCAAATGACTAAAACGATTGTACAACCTATTGTTAAAAATAAAACTGGTGACATTGCGGACTTAACCAATTATAGGCCTATTTCTCTGGCCACTGTCATCGCGAAGGTACTTGACAGTCTACTTAACGCACAACTGAATAAATACATTAAGTTACATGATAACCAGTTCGGATACCGACCTGGTTTGTCCACTAATAGCGCCATCTTGTGTCTTATGTGGGCTGTTAAGTACTATTTGAATCGGAATACACCTACTTACGCTTGCTTCCTCGATTTATCCAGGGCTTTTGATCTGGTTTCCTACGATATTCTCTGGACCAAGTTGGAAAGAACCGGTGTTATAAATATATTGAAATATTGGTATGGGAACCAGATTAATCATGTGCGTTGGGGAGGCGAGCTTTCGAGGCCATTTACGCTCAAGTGTGGTGTGAGACAGGGAGGGTTAAGCTCTCCAACGCTATTCAACCTATATGTGAACGAATTGATTGAGACACTCAGCAGGGAGCGCGTTGGCTGTTACATAGACAGCATCTGTGTGAATAACATTTCTTACGCTGATGATATGGCACTCCTCAGTGCCTCAATCTGTGGTTTGAGGCGATTGGTATCAATCTGTGATGACTATGCTAGACGTCACGGATTGATATATAATGTCAAAAAGAGCGATCTCTTGGTCTTTGAGGCCGAGGATCGATGTCCAGAAGTTGTACCACCAGTTACACTGAATGGATCACCACTAGCCCGAGTCTGTACTTTTAAATATCTGGGACATATTCTGACTGCCTACCTCAAGGACAATGCTGACATTGAAAGGGAACGGAGAGCGCTGTCGGTTAGAGCTAATATGATAGCTCGCAGGTTTTCACGTTGCTCCAGAGTTGTTAAAATAACTCTATTTCGAGCATACTGTACATCGTTTTACACGTGTAACCTGTGGGCAAATTACACTCAGAAATCGTACAGCGCTCTTCGAGTCCAATTAAATAACGCGTTCCGGGTGTTGATGGGACTGCCCCGTTTCTGTAGCGCATCAGGGATGTTTGCTGAAGCCCGAGTGGATTGCTTTTTTACCACAATGCGCAAAAGATTCGCCTCTCTGGTGCGCTGCGTGCGGGCCAGGCCCAATAATATACTTAGCGGTATTGCTAGCAGACTGTCACAATCCAGTATATTAATCATTGTGCTAAGCTGTCTACGTCTGTTATAAGTGTATGTGTGTAAACTACTAACATTGATAATAAGTTAAAATTGTTACTAACAAAACTGAGTCAATGTTACTTGAATAAAGATTTTATTATTATATTATATGAAACCTTTTCTTCTTTCTTTCTCATTCCTCATCATCGTCCTAAAGTCATCCCAGTTGCCTTCAATACTTTCGTCTTGTAACTTGGAGTCTGCTTTCTAGTTTAACCAGATTTGGCCGTGGCCGTGAATGTTGGCTTTTTCACAGTCTCTGTCCACCGCAACCCATTGGGATAGGGATATTTTGTGGCTTAAACCAGTATCAGTTTATTCAAGTGTACTGACTATCCATAACTACTGTCAAAGAAGTTCATTATAGCCGGGAACCTCGGCTCAACGTGCTCTCGGGCGCACGGGGCAAACCATAATAAACAATTTAATACGCACGTTGCTTCGTAAAGTCAGTGGTGCGCGACGATGACCTGCATAGCAATCTGTTAGAACTCGTTTAACCAGATTTGGCCGTGAGTCATGTCTCCGTTTCTCTCGTGTTTTAAAGTAAAGCTAATCATCTATACACTAACCTTCTCCAAAATAATAAAATAATGACAGAATACCGCCAAAACAATGAAAATTAAACATACCAGCGTGTAATATCGTATCAACCGTGCAGGTATTAACTCGTGAGCTGTATCACTGGCAGAATTAGTCAATAACGGTGTTATTTGTTGCCCGTATACTATAAGCGATGAAATATCTGCTAATCCGCTACAAATAAATGCTAGGTGTAGGACTTTCTTTATAAAGACAGCAGTGCTTTACGGATATACAATCAATGGACTCAAAGTACACCCAGACTCGAAACAATAATTATTTATGGATTACCCTAAGTGTTATCTCCTATGGGGATACAAACCCATGGCACTTGGCGAAGTATTAAAACTGTAATGCAACCGCTTAAGCTACTACAACATACGTGTAGTCGAAAACGGTATTATTTTTTTCAAGACTTTTCTATTGAGAAAGAACCCTTGATTTGCGAAAGACGCTTTTTTGGCTTTAACACAAGTGGCGTTATCCCGGCATCAATCAGCATACAACACTTGTCGTCTTGGAGTCCAGTTTAAACAAAATTATTTTCTTTTTCCACACAGTGTTACCGTCTGTCTTCGTATAAAATAAAATCGATTTTCCACAATTAAAGAGAA
Organism: Euclidia mi; assembly: GCA_944739405.2. Classification (NCBI taxonomy): domain Eukaryota; kingdom Metazoa; phylum Arthropoda; class Insecta; order Lepidoptera; family Erebidae; genus Euclidia; species Euclidia mi. Next base: position 10,391,004 of record OX123182.2, read on the forward strand.
GACTTACCTAGGTACTCAATATCCTAAAACATCTAGCCTTACTCAAAAGCCCTTGAACGTTTATATTTCAGACAGGTAAACCTAAAACCAATCAGCGGTGTTGCTTTTCATTTTGTACCATCCGAACTACAAATAATATTTTTGTTGCGTGGGCTTTACCAAACACTGGGAATATTTGTTTATGAACACCCATTTTACCTTAACATTCATAGTATAAATTGATAAGTTCTCGGAGATTACAAACTTGACATTATCTGGTTTGAAAACATGTGTTATAATTGTAACAATGTTCTTAGACTATTGATTTCGAAAATAAGGAATTAGATACTCAGGGTTTACTAACTGCAAAACAAAATAAGATTATTTCTTATCGTTTACATGTAACGCTGTAAGTACAAAGAACTATTTTTCATAAAGTTATAAACAATAATATGTTGTGTTACTTTTAATACTGAAGAGTAGTAAGTATGTGTAAAACTAATAACATCAGCGTCGCGTAGTCTAACTAGTTAGGTCAGAGTATCAGTTTCTCCACAGGGAGCCTTCCTTTTGACCACCGCAACCCAAAGGGATAGCGATATTCAGTGATTTCAAAAAGTATCAGACTATTTGAAGGTGCACATAGGGCATAGTGCACGTAGGCCCATCGCTGGACTACATAGACTATTTTTATTTGTACCATCCACACATCAATACTGCACCGCCTACACGTTACTGGTCTATTGGTCTGGGCATCTTGGCTTGACGTTAGCAGAACCAAGCTTAGGGCATGCTCTTTTTGTCGCCTGGAGTTTATCAGACGGAGGTGAATGGTTATGAAGGACGTATCACCCTATTTCACGACCATCCGCTCGCAACTTATCCTTATACTATTGTAGATATAATCAAGCCAGCAAACGAATAAAATTATAAATAATACATTTCAGCGAACGTGAGTTAATCTTTTGCGAGAATATTAATTTAACTTTGTACGAGGAGAAATTAATTATCATGTATGTCATACTAATCTTCCTTGCGAGTGCGACGTTCGCATCAAGAAAATTTCACGTTTGTTGTTATTACCTACATGTCTTCAAGTACCACGGATATGAATGATGGAGAAAAGCTTTATAAATAGCACGCTGTTGTGGAATGAGGTTACTAGGAACTGATATTTGAGTATGTGTTGTTTTTTAATGAACATGGCTAAGGGCTCCTACGCACTATCCGCGTAGTGTGTATGGCAACCGTCCCGCTGGCCGTCCGTCGGAAGCAGCGCTTGTTCTGAGCGCTGCAGCAGGCCTCCTTCACTCGGCCGTACCTACAGCGATAAGTGCCTGCCTACTCTTTGGCGCGGCTTCCAAGCCCGCGTCGTAAGTCGGTTGTCGTGGTTGTCACCGCGAGCGCGCAGAGCGAATTTTGCTATTCGATTTGCTAATAATGTGACTTTTACTAGTGAACAACAAATATGTCTCATCACAAGTCTGGTGCAAAGTATTGCTCTTTTCAAGGATGTGTGTCGAAAAAGGGAGATAAAAGTGTGTAATTTTTTACATTACCTACAGATGCAGAAAGGTAAGCTAAACTAATTAATACCAAATTACGTACTTAAAAGGTGTTGATATTTCTGATTTAATGATGTTGACAATCGTACAGAATCCTAGTTTTGTGGTATGATGTTCGAAAAGATAGTTTTTAAAAGAATTGTTACGCGGTTCTTACTTCATAGTTATATATAAGTACCTATTAGATAATTACGAGAGCAACTTGAAAATTTTTTTTTTTGTTTGTTGAGATATGCCAACGATTATGGTGTCAAATTAAAGATCTAGTTCAAAAACCATTTTATCTGTTTGAATGCTGTTAATCAGTCCACGCATTTTTTATTTTTTTATTTATTTACAACATATTAACAATAGACAATTCACTTATACTTGTGATGCAAACACAAACTAATTCTAGTTTTACCGTGTATCCTACTAATATGATCGACGGCGGTATAGCCATGTGTGACCATGCTTTTATCACAGTAAACAAGAAATCCACACAAATCAAACAATTCACATAGCGATGATAGTTAGATACATTAAGTATTCGATTTTTCTGTATCGCACATAATTTCATTGCATGAAGTGATGATATATAAAACGATTATTACGATGATATGATAAAACATCAAAATTAAATTTATTAAAATTAATATACACATACATACTCGTACATAGGCTCATGCCTGTTTCCCGGCGGGATAGGCAGAGACTACGGAACGCCATTTGCAACGATCCTGACATACCTCTCTTGCTTCATTTACTTCCATCGAGTTTCTCATGCATGCTCTTCTGTTAAGGGTACTTCTGACCTGTCCTTTTTTTAGGATGTGTCCAATCTGGTCAGAGAATGTCCGCCTAGGTCTTCCCCTTCATCCTGCCCCATTCACATTTGCCTTACGGGTTTGCTTTACGGGTCTTTTTAGGTATATTGTCACGGTCGCGGTACATTCGTACATCTTCAAGATTCATACATCTAGAATACACATTCTAGATGTTTCTACAAATCTCTAGAAAGTTCTAGTAAGCCATGCTTATAATCGATTATTCGATAAACTTCTCGAAAGCTCTAGAAATACGGGTATTTTCACGAAGATTCCACAAAACGAGTACTAAAAATATAGTTGCAGGTGTGCCCGTTATAATCGCAGACGACTAACTGTGTATTTAATCAAAACTTTGTTATTAACATTGATAATAATTTGTAAACAAATAAAGATGATTATGATTAAATTGAGTAAAAAAGAGTAGTTATTTCAAAAGTTATTATTATTTCAATGGGTAATTTCACACACATTATGCGTTGTGTATTAGACCTACCCACCTACCACTTATGTGCATATTTTAGATAATCGTGTTGTTTACTCATAAAATTTGATTTCTTGAATTTGTTACTTTAAAGTAAATTATAATTGCTTAAGTAAGTAAGTAGTTACATACCTAGACTCGGAATTTACTAATAGCCTTCGTAATAAGGTGCAGTTACTTTTTTATACCTAGCGAAAAGACGAAAAATACTTCCTAAGAATTCGTCAAGCCAACTTGAAGTAAGTCATCAAAAATATCACTAACCATTAAACAAGGATATATCTAGGTTTGGTTTAATTTAGTAAAATTTACCGTGTAACCATACGCATCAAACATAGAATAATTATTTATTATTACGTTGTCAAGAAGGTAGATAGATGATGAAATAAATATTATAGTAGCAGCGGCAAGTCGACAACCCTAGCGCGACAGCTAGTGCGTCACTACGCGCTAGACAGAGACAGCGTTATGTGTTAGAAAAGAGCGGGAACGGTTAGGTAAATATTGCGATAGGTACTGAGTGCTTATGCAAGCTGAATTGCACTTTGTTGCTTAGTAGCAAGAGTCGCAATTTCTTTAAATTGTTTTGCGAAGTGGTGCTTCTGTACGTAAGTACCTGTTTATTCTGTGGCTGCAGTCCGGGTGGCCGGCAGCTGCATCGCAGTGCGAATAAAAACTATTTTCTAGTACAATTTTTTGATCAGCCGCATAGTGCGTGAGCCGAGCCCTTATAATAAATTTTTGAAGCAAACTTAGATCGCAATCATTGTGTATAATATTGGAGCTACGTACTTGCTACGGCGTAGAATACAAGCCATACGCTACGCTGTATTAAAATAGAAGTATTGAAGTTTAGACTTCCATACTTATAACTCAAAGAAAGTCTTCGTACTTGTACGATAGCTGTTAAAACAGCTAATTACGCATGGGATGTAATCAGGTTGCGTGGGGTCAAAGTTTTTACATTGTTTTGTGCATTCGCTCGATATATATTATAAAACAACGACTGGTTGATACCTACCTATTAGCGTAGTGGTCTAGGCAGCTGTTGTGTGGCAATTTAGCACCATTTGTGTGATCCACAAATTTTATTGATGTTTCGAGTATAACTGTTCTTTGAGCCCTTTGCTTAAGTGTTTAAAGTTCTCCGTGACACAGGATTTATCTACCGAAGAACTATTTTTAACAGTATAGTTAATGTAATCGCTTTTGTTTAGTTATTTACAAGCCTAATAGAGTTTTGGTCGGCTAGTCCAAAAAATCAGTCAGTCTAGTATTATCTTTCAGTACACCACAATCCTATTATACAAGGTTATATAGCGGGTCTTACTCGCGATAACCAGTCACGTGGCGCTACTCGCATGCTGCCACCCCCCGCGTCTGGCGGGCCCTGCGCGCGGGGTAACCCGCGACGGGGGGCCGCTCCATTCTGTTGTTGATAACTCGGTGATTTTTATGAATTTCTGCTAACATATATATATATATATATATATATATATATATATATATATATATATATATATATATATATATATATATGTTAGCAGCATACACCGCTATTTTTTAATTAGTACAAAACCTTTAAGGACAGATTAGCGAAGATATTATTATCATATATGTGACGTAAGAATTTCATAATATCAATAAAAAGCAAAGTTATTATCATTTGTTTATTGTAGAAAATCTCACTTAAATCATAGTCATATTTTACAATCCATTCACAAATTCATTGATAATATTCCATCCTGCTCATTCGCATTCTCTCTGTCGCACTTATGATGTAGGTAGCAATAGAAAATAAAATGAAGAAAAATAATAAATGTAGGTAGTTATTTTTTAATTTTGTTAGTTCTACCCTCTCCTTCATGCTTCATTCGGGCGTAGGACCGGTAACATTTATCGTTTAACAAGTAATTAAATACGGAGGTATGTAATTAGAAAGCAAACAAATATCAAAATACAAGATGGTGTTCTGGACTAAAAGAAAAGAGTCATTTTGGCGTATTTATGAAGTTAGAATCATCTGCTATTAACAAATTATTTTATCATCATCATGTCAGCCTAGAGACGTCCACTGTTGGACATAGGCCTTCCTCAAGGTGTGTGGAGAACACAGACCGATTTTGAGGCGCCTGCATCAAATTATAATTTACTTAAGTACGTATTATTTACTAAACTTACAAGTATTTCCATTGTCCTTCGAAATGTCCACCACCGTTGTCAAAAGCATCCAATATGCACTGTTTTAATTGTTTGACACTGACCCGGTCACTTTTGTACACTCACAATACGATGTCCATGGGTACACAGCTGCACTCGCGATTTTTCCACTCAAAAAGTACGCACGAAGCATAGCTACATACTCCCGTGATATGAACTGATATGATAGGCCATCGCGTCGGGCAAACGTAGACAAACAAGTTTTGCAACGAAATTAGATACGCTGACTTTCACTAGTCATTTAGTACTGTCTGTCGCATCGTCGGGGCGTGGCGCAGGAGCAGAGGGGCGGTTGGGGGTTGGGGGGTTCTAATTTATCAATGGTAAGATAGTACACGGGTCGGTCATAGTATTAGTATTGCATTTACCAATTATCACGTATTTTTGTGGACAGTTTTGAGACAGTTTTGGGACTTAGTGTTTTTATTTTTCAACTACATAATTATGATCAGTTAAAGATACTTAGTGCCCTGTTAAATTTTTTGTACTAATTAAAAAATAGCGGTGTATATATATATATATATATATATATATATATATATATATATATATATATATATATATATTTAGATTCTTCATAAAGTTTCTTACAGATTGGTATATAAATATCCTTACGTAATTATACATTTTAATCATAAAACTGCTGAAAATAAAGAAGGAAATAAAAAATGCGATTATAACGATCGACCGATTCCCGGCCTCTCGCCAGTCAGGCACTTTTTTGACGCGGCCAATTCCCGGCCTCTCACCAGTGTTCCTTGTCCCTTTCCGCAATTGTTTGCTTGGTCTGTCCGATATAGGAACTACCACATCTGCAATCGACCTTGTAGACGCCAGGTGTCTGAAAAGGAATGACATCCTTTGGGCTGCGCAGATTGTGTGCTATCTTGGAAAGCGGACTATATACAGTCTTAATGGAGTATTTCTTGAGTACTGTTCCAACATTGTCCGTTAACAGTACTCAAGGAATACTTAAAACTTGAAATCAAAAAACACAAGAATTTCAACCGGGAGGATGGATTTAGATTATCAACAACTTGGAATCCAGTCATCAATAAGTGTAAACACCGCCGCAATGATACAGCTCAACAGTGTGTAGACGTAATTAGTGTAATTTGTCAAGGTACCGACGGTGCGGTTAAAAAAAAAAAAACAAATGAGGGTAGGTGCCCAAACCCGCACAACACAAGGACGGCGCTGAGCTCATCAGTCCCGCCGCGACCACGGCTGTAGAAAGTCAGCCGAAACGTTGGCAAAAAACCGCAGTATTTATGCCTTAAATATATTAATTATCGCGGGTAAGACCCGCTATATAACCTTGTATAATGTATACTAATCGCGAAAGTTTAAAATCGTTTACCACAATCCTAACTAACACATAGCACAGATTGATTGGTCTGCACCAGAATTTAATCTGCTCCACATCCCGCGAAGCTGGTGTTTTGCAGTCATACATTAATTATTGAGTAAACGAGTACACTCATACAGCCGGTCATTCGCAGCAAATCGACCTTTAATACTGTAAAAGAATAGAGTACAGAATTGTATAGCCTCCCAAGGGCGCCGTTGGATGGGAGGAGGTTTGTATAGCATTCAATTGTTGGTAGCTAAGGCTTGTAACGTTTATTATTTCAGTAAACTGAGATATTTATCATTGAGTTCTTTGGTCTAGTGACGTGAACTCAGCAGTAATTTTAGGTCCTAGTTTTGATGACGAGTTGTTCAAATACCTGCATAGACTTGTACTAGGATATCTACGGGGGAGATGATATAACAATGAGCTAAAATTTTAAGATTTCGACTTCTGTGAATTTCATTGGGACCAGACGGAAAGTATATTGCTCTAAAAGTAATTTTCTTAATCAGTTAATAAATAAAAGACATAGTTTTAAAGCAACAAACATAAAGGTACAATTGTAGTCAAATGAATTTAGCATATCTTCCTTTTTTAAAGTGGCTTGAAAATATTGCCTGCTATGTTTCAAACAACAGCGAACATTGTTATGTGCATTACACATATTACCACATTTAGCTACTCGTCGACTGAGTGACAACAGCTGGAAGCAAAACATGACGCGCATTTTCAGGTATAAATAAAATACATCACTGCTTTACAAGACGATACTGCCAACTCTCTAGACACCTGCCTAATAATGAATATTTTGTTATCAATTGTAATAAGCAAACCTATGAAAATAATATACATTTATTCAGCCTTATTCCAGAATTCTCATCATAATTATTTTACAGATGAGTAGCTATTGATTAAGAAAGGAATCCGTACCACACTCTTTATTGTTACAATGACAAACAAAAATAGGATAATAGAAAAATAAATACACGTAGGAAAAATAAACACGCCAAATGATTATAACGCGAGTCCAAACAAAAGAAAATTCTCTCAGAAATCTGTGTACAGAAAACACTTATCGGGTCCGGGGTACTTGAGCTCAAGACAATTCGGCTTCGTACTAAATACTGGCTCTTTTGTACGCTACACAGAACAAATACATAATTATGGTAAAATAATCAAATGCATTTGACTCCAAGAAAAAAACAATTAACATAATGAGTGGAACAAAAAATGAGCATCTAGAATACCGCTCATCAGAATTTCATTGCAGACGTTTACGATTTCTATTTGCCCCCCGAGCGCTGTTTCACCTCCCCAGACGTCCAAACAGGGTTTGTAAGCGTAGTAAACTCATTAGGGTCAGGCTTTGTCTACAATTCGACCAGGAAATAATATTGGACTGCGCTTAGGAATTTAACTACCGCACCGTGTTTTAATATTGGTAGATTTTTGTAAGGCAAATACGCTATTAGCATGCTTATGAAGTCAAAGAAATGGCACCCTGCCCAACTTCGGCACTTTTTAATTTGCTTTTTTCTCGTCAAAATTTGGGGTTGCCCTTTCTTAAGCTCTGAACATGCACAAAGACGATTTGTGGAATTTGTGTGAATCAGGCTTTGCAAATAAATAGTTGGGACCAAAGTAAGTTTTTAGACGTTGGAGTAACGGGCTAACATTATTGAATACTTACTTAATATAGGTGTATAGTGTGTATATAGTAGGGTACGCTTTATTTAAATTGATCGGCACATATTCACCATTCCTGGCATGTGATACATGTGAGTAATTGCGATTTGTTTTGCCCAGAGAGGTCGAATGAAAAGTAGCGTCCAGTCCAACCATTTGGTCTGTGCGTAGATATCATATCTCAAACCTACACACACACTTTCATTTACAACAAGGTTTACTTGCATTTACACGGGCCACTCTTTTCATGGTCTTGATTCTATACAATTCAAAACTTAGTAACTACATTGAATTTTTCATAGGTATATGAGCTGGTCTGGTGTCTATAATGTGTTTGTAAATTAATAAGGTTTTTTTAAATAATAATATAAAAGTACTAAACTAGCATAATAAAGACACAATAACTCGCACTCACATGAAACTTAACAATAATCAAACATAAGTAGCCTGTGGGACCGAGCAAATTAATCCCAAGCATTTTTGTCTTCAATATAATCTAGCACCGAATAGTAACTTTTTGTCAAAGTTTACGTTGTATAACCTTTTTGAATTTATTAAAACTAAAATTTTGTGTATCGCTTGGTACTTTATTGTAAAAGCGCACACATTGGCCTTGAAAAGATTTTTTTATTTTCTCTAGCTGGATGGCCGGCACTACTAGTTTGCTCTTATTTCTAGTATTCAAATTGTGAATGTCACTTTTCTTTGAGTATGAGGCCTTGTTTTGGTATACATATATAGAAGGTTGGAATAAATGTACTGGCTTGCAACTGTTAAAATGTTTATTTCCTTGAATTTAATCCTTAACGAAGCCCCATAATCCAAATTATAAACTCGAATAGCTCTTTTCTGCAGAACAAAGATGGTCTGAATGTCGGCAGCATTTCCCCACAAGAGGATACCGTATGACATTATACTATGAAAATAGCTATGATATACAAGCCTCGCTGTGTCAATGTCAGTTAACTGGCGAATTTTCCTGACTGCGTATGCTGCAGAGCTGAGTCTATTCGACAATTTACTATTATGTGGTCCCCATTGCAGCTTAGAATCTAGTGTAATGCCTAAAAATTTCGTGTCATCCACAAGATCCAACACATCATCCTTAACCTTTACTGAGGTGTTCACTTGTTTAACGTTAGGCATCAAAAATCGAATACATTTAGTTTTAAGTCTATTTAAAAGCAGGTTGTTAACCTCAAACTATCGAACCACCTTTGAGATAGCAATGTTTACATCGTCCATATCAATTTGTTGACGTTTTAATTTTAAAAAAAGGACCGAGGATTGAACCCTGTGGGACGCCCATTTTGACTACCGACCCATGTGAACGTGTCCCGTTGACATCAACTATCTGAATCCTATTACTCAAATATGAAGTAAATGTAAAAAATGTAATCTATGAATCCGCATTTGGTCAGTTTAATGGACTATGGTCTAAAAGAGAAATATTGATAGCATGATATCACGGAGAATGTGGAGATCAGAAAATAAAATAAAACAGTGTTTGGTCATCTACTATTATGTGTCACTATTTTGGCATCGATAAAGTTTTGACGTTAATCGCGAAAAACATCGACAAATAAACGTCGAAACTTTATAAAAGTTTAAAAAACTCTTACCTGTTGCAACAAGTTTTTAAAGAATAAAACATGATGCAGGCTTCGTAACATTCCCACGAGAATATAACTGGTCAATGTTGTGATGTTTGGTCTGTTTGGAAATAAACAATAAACTTGAGCTTTTTGTATTTATGATTAAATAATCATAAATACAAAAAGCTCAAGTTTATTTAATATAATCAAGTTTATTTATGTAGTATATTATTATAATTAAATAATTACAAACAAACAATGGATAGGATATATATTCAGAAGGAATGAAACGTAACTAAGTCTTAAAATACTATACAAAGAAATATATACAGAACATACAAAAAAATATATACAGAAAAAGAAAAAAAAAATTAGAGCGCGTCATGAAATTCATCCACATCGCCGTCAACTGGCAGCGTGCCCAGAACGCTGGCAGCGTTGCCACGTTGTATGGCGATACTTACCTTCTGGGCCAAATACAACCCAGCCTTCTGGTCACGCGAGGCGTCGACAAGTCTCTTTGCGATGTCTCTAAAAAGAGATCTCGCACTTGGACTCCATGGCCCCAACGTTTCGACCCCAAACGGCTCAAATACGTAATCCTCTACTAGGTTTACATATTTGCGCCGTTTGAGGGTCTCCGCTGTAGCAACAGCAGCGCCCGCACTACCGGCTGTGCTAGGAAGATGTGATGGCGCGAGGGTATCGACACACGTTGCGTCCCATACCAAAGGCCTACCCAACTTCCATGGCAGTAAAGACATACCGTCTGGTCTTTTGCCGTCGTTGCGTACCAGGCCCTGAGGTTCAAGATGGGCTGGAACGCCAGCGGAGACAAGAACCCGACGGAGAATGTCATTAAGGTTGCCGTGTCGTGAAATACGACCTGCGCTCCTGCTGCATGATAGGCCATGGTGACCAAGGCTGTCGACAGCCTCTCCACAGTGACAGCGATGCGGAGTAACACATGGCGCGCCTAAACAGAGGCAAGACGCGATGCGGAAGTTCGTATCGTCCAGCATGGTACCGATGTTGGACGATGGCAGTGCTTGAAGCCAGAGGCCCGACTCCCACTCTCCCATAGCCAGTAGGCGAGCACGCTCTGCAGCATTAGACGATGTGCTAAGAAGGTTTTCTCGTATTCTGCTGCAAAGCGGCCCATCCCACTGCCTCTGAGAGGATAGGTTTCGGGGTAACTCAGTGCTTGGACAAGCTCTTCTCCAAGCATTCGTGGCATCGGTCTTACACGGCACCTCAGAATCGACCAGTGTTGGTGCTAAGATTTTCTTGGTCAATTCTGCAGTGCTGTGGACCGAGGACAGGAATGCTGGTAGGCTAACATCAGAAATTTTTCGAATACCTAGGCCGCCAAAACGTACAGGTAAGGACGCCTGTAGCCACAATCGGTCATTCAGTGCTATATTCAAAATTTTACTAAGAGTAGTTTGTATAATTTTGTCCATTTCAATGAGTAGGCTCGAATTTTTCCAAAAAGGCGAAGCTCGAATAGCGTGAGTAAATTTAGGCACGAAAAGACAATACCGAATTATAGTGAAAGCCGAATAAATGTTAATTTTGAGGAGCCTGTCCGAAATTTCACTAAAATTTTGATTTTTTTATGAATAAATGTATCGAAACCTTCGTCTAAAATCGGGGACCCAAGGAGGCGAAGAGAACTTTTTTCAATGTGGGTTATATTGGGAGTCAGAAATTGAAATTTGGAAAGTATAGAGGATTTATTTAAATTGTCGTTTATGAAAATTTCACATTTAGTTGGATTTAGGTCTAAGCCTATGGATGAAAATTTAGATTTCAAGAAAGCCAGATCTTGATAACAATCAATAAACGTCATATTTTGATGATAGTTTTATAACAATGGATTAACTTTGCACATACATAATATTATGCCTATTTATGGGTTTCAATATACACCATATGAAATAAACAAATCATTTAGTATTATACTTTCGTTTTTTTAATATCGAAGACCGGCAGTACGCTTTTAATTACTCAGCGTATATTTGAATACGAACGAGCTACAAAGAGAAGGCTCAACAATATAATTATAATGAAATCAATCAAACGATTCCGTGAATTGTCTATTTCCGAAGTAAACGAGTGTCGTTAGCCTTTCAATATTGATGAATAAATATCCTTAATATCTTCTGTATGTCTTTATATAAACCATTCTTGCGTTACTAACTGACTGACAGACAAGCCACAGTCAAAATGAGAGAGAGCGTGAGAAGTTAGAATTAGTACATAGTGATTCTTCAACTCAATCAGATATAGTCTCTGCCCTCGCCTTAAGTCATTAGTACATAGTGATTCTTCAACTCAATCAGATATAGTCTCTGCCCTCGCCTTAAGTCATTAGTACATAGTGATTCTTCAACTCAATCAGATATAGTCTCTGCCCTCGCCTTAAGTCATTAGTACATAGTGATTCTTCAACTCAATCAGATATAGTCTCTACCCTCGCCTTAAGTCATTAGTACATAGTGATTCTTCAACTCAATCAGATATAGTCTCTGCCCTCGCCTTAAGTCATTAGTACATAGTGATTCTTCAACTCAATCAGATATAGTCTCTGCCCTCGCCTTAAGTCATTAGTACATAGTGATTCTTCAACTCAATCAGATATAGTCTCTGCCCTCGCCTTAAGTCATTAGTACATAGTGATTCTTCAACTCAATCAGATATAGTCTCTGCCCTCGCCTTAAAGAGTCGTGAGCACACTTGACAGTTGTCCCTTTTCTTAATGCAATAGAGACCAGAGTCGTTAAAAATCATCCTTATTAAACCTATTAGTTTATTCTGCACCTAGCATGTACATTTAAGTCATTAGTACATAGTGATTCTTCAACTCAATCAGATATAGTCTCTGCCCTCGCCTTTATTTAGTAAGAATATTAAAATTGGGCATGTATGTTCCTTGGGGAGCGTATGGGCGCTAAGAAGGAATTTTCCGAAATTTCCTCGAGATTGAGCAGGAACGGTAAAATTAAATATATGCGGGCGTAGCTGCGGGCATCCTCTAGTTCATTTTGCGGTTGCTTGTGACTAGCGACATATTTACGTTGTTCATAATTGCCTTCTATAACTGATCCTAAAACATAACTCGTTGCACAGACTGCGCCTTCCACCACTATACTACACCATACCTAAACGATGAAGGCAAACATGTTGAGGAAACCTGCATGCTTGAGAGTTCTCTATAATAAACCTGAAAGACGCGCGCAGTCTGCCATCCCGTACTTGGCCAGCCTAAGGAATACGACGTAAGCTTTAATAGTGAGAAGTGGCTCGCAATCAATCGTCAAACGGCCCTCTCATGTTCTATAGACCTTTTTAGACCCAGTGTTAGAAAGTTATACCGTAGATTGTAAGTACACTATTGTATGGTAGTACCAAATGTATGTGAATTCTTCGCTCCTTAAATTTAACTCAAGCTTTGGTTCAGCTAAGCGCTATTCCAAAATGTTACCTTGACGTAAATTCAACTCGACAGATAAAGGTAGATATAGGTCATCATAATGCACTTGGGCACCAATGCGATAAATAGAACTCACCGACCCATTCAAGCTTATTGGGTTAATTCCTTTAACAAGTGCATTAAGTTTAGCAGCACATAGGCAAAAGTTCACTAACAACTACATAGGATTAATAGTGTTACGTTTGTATTGGTGGAATCAAAAAAAAATCTGCAATTACGTATGTATCTGCTAACATGCTATGGAGCTGTAATGTATTTTATACATAATATATAAGTAGATGCCTATTTTTATTGCAAGCTTCTGTACAAACTGGCTATTACTGGGCGTTTATTCAAGGCAGTATACGTAACTTTTTGAGAAGTTTTTAAGATTGCTAGAAAAAAAATTACAATTACTCGCCTTTATGGATAACGCAGTGGTTTTAAAAACAGCCACCATGGTGTGAAGCACCACTGTGCCGGGTATTGCAAGTCCGATCTCCACAAGAAACAGCACTTTGTGGTATATTTTAAAAATTAACTGAAAAGAAAAATATATATGTATACAATATTTTATGACATCAAAATATAATAATGTATTTTAAGCGTAAAAGCTCTTAACAGACAGTGTATCTTGGATTTTAATAACATCCGATCATTAATAAAATTGTAACCCCACACCAAATATTCCACTAGGAAAATACAAACATTTATTTTCCAAATAAAATCAACTATTACATAAAAAGCAACTTAATTATGTCCTAAAATTAAAATAAGCCTATTTAATATTTACAATACGAAAAATAAAATAAATTAAAATTTAATTTAGAAGGCGTCATGATGAAAAGGAAAAGACTACGAAAATTGATTTCTTTAATCATATTTGCTTGGTTTTATTCCGGGTCCACGAATTCAAGAAATATTTAAATACTAATAATATTCTTATTTGTTAATGCAATTTGTAAGTTTTCTTCAATATTGCACGAGTATTCTCTCCATACCCCATTCAATAACGTCACCATATACAAAATGTACATAACGCACGCCTAACCGATGAATATGATGATGAACCGATCTGTTATGAGTTATGGCACAAATGAAACTCGTCTCCGCGTCACGAGCGGCACGGAGTGTTGTAAATGTTCACACACTGCAATATGGCGATATTCAAACTGACTGTTTCAATGAAACACGCGGATTTAAATAACACGTTGTAACGTAATACTACACGTATTGCGTTATAATATCTCGCAGGCGCTTAACGCCAGCTTAGCCAGACATCGTTCGCAATATTACCAAATATGGTCATATTCACTAGCCAAATGCAGTTGTGAGTCATAGGTTTATGCCTATATAAGATGGGTGCGCGTTGTAGAATGGTCACTTTCCCTAGACATCGGAACGCTGCCGCTACACCTCGCGATTATTCTACATCCTATCTACTGTCCCGCTGGGGGTAAGCATATTCTAGTTGTCTGTGTGCCTATATGTTCTGTCTGTAGTATCTGTGTCTCCTAAGCATAACAGCCGATCTAGGGACAGCCTGTTCCTGACCGGTTGTTGTGTATTCTCTATGCTGTTTCCAGTTCACCCTACGAGCTCACTGCACCTGACGTTCTTCCTACGGGCTCACTGCACCTTACGTTCTTCCTACGGGCTACGTTCTCTCTACGGGCTACAAGCCACGAGCTGCTGGCGCCGTGCCGCTACTAGCCAGCTGCCACCCAAGCCTCCGTTCCAGCCTACGAGCTCCTACAGCCAGGCCACGGACGCCTGAGTCTGACCGCTCGGCCCACATCGGCTGCACCGCCTGAGACCCGCTCAGCCTGAACATCGACTACAGAGCTGCCTGCGCAGCGCACCTTGGCCAGCTCATCGGCGACCCTACGAGCAGCTACCCTGCGAGCGTCGGAGAGCAGCAGGAGTCTACACTCCAGCCAGCTCAGGCCAGTGCTTACCTAGTTCGGTCATACTGTATGTAAGCGGTAGTGAGACATAATAAAGAACCTGTTCAGCCTAGCAGTGTTTCTCTCGAACCCCGACACCCTACCTGAGATCCTCCGTCTCAACGTGTCGGCATGGACAGGACTATAGAGAATATGGAGATATTATTTGTTAATATTTTATTTTACACAGCGACAAGTCAAGCCATACAGTTGCAGTACGATTCTAACACTTATTTCTTACGCCATAAGAACATTAAAAATATCAAATTATCTAGTGTGACATGTGGCCATGTAAACATCATACACGTTATATTTCTACTGTGTATTTAACCAGTACAAAGTTTGTCTTCTCTAGAAATCGAGCTGACTGCAGACAAGCTCACAGTTTTAATAAAACCAGCCAACTTAAATAACAATTATTGGAACACCAAACTCAAATTACCAATTAAATTTAATCGCACAGCTTCGAGTATCAACCACTCACCACGATTGATAACAGTGAGTATTTATTGTCAATGGGACATACAAAATCAAAATCAAAATCATTTATTCATCTAGGTCACATGGTGACGCTTATGAACGTCAATTTTTTAAATAGAATTACTTAGTGCTTCTACATTTACATTTACTGCCTCGTTTGCAAAGCAATAGGTAGAACGAAAGAAAGAAAGATTATAAACAATTGCAGTACAATTAATTTTGAAACCATCGTAAATGCAGTCAGCATTTTTCTTTGTCTCTTTTGATATGGGACATCGTAATAAACTATGACTTTAATCTCAGCCCGGGCCGGCCTTTAAGTCAATTGTTCTTTAAATCTAACTCGCGGATTCTATCACGATATATTACTTTTGCTGACTTTATAGTTAAATTTGTAACATTCGCGTAAACTAAAATACTATCTAGAATATCTAGATTATTCTATCAAGCTGCCTAGCCTGTGTGAAATATGAGCGAGTCCGGTTTCAAATTACCATGCACGTGTCGCATGCCTTGTGTCCGATCCTTCGTTACTTTCTATTTAGTAGCATACTGACTAAGTCTTTTCAATCAATGAATTGATTACTAATTACAACTGTGACGCTGATAAGGCTCTATTCATGTCTTATACGACAGTAAATTTATTTATCTTGTCATGTATCTATTTTAGCAGCGATAACGTAACATACTGCTTTGCACACCACTGAGTTTGATAAGATATTATTAAGTGCATATTTAATCGTTAGGTATCGTTTGCTAACTGGTCAAATAAAACATCGTGAGGAAACCTGCATGTCTGAGAGTTTTCCATAATGTTCTCGAAAGACATGTGAAGACTGCCAACCTGCACCCAGCGTGATGAACTATGGCCTTATCTTTCTAGGCATTAGAAGAGGCCAGTTTAAAGTCTATAATCTGACCCACTCATGAAACAAAATATAAACAATGCTAGCCAGTTAAGTATATCTGAATAATAAAACCTATTGAGTAATCAAACGATCGTAAAATGATAATATGGATTTTGAAGAAATTATACTTACTTCCTATTATTTTTTCAGTCGCAGTTGAAATTTATTGAAATCAAGTATGATAATACTAATGTAAAAGTTCCTAGCCAAACTTAACGTACAATACATCTTTTGTGTTCGTACGTATGTAGGTACATCTATTCAGATACAGCTCAATGTCCCTAAACTACCCGTGCCCACGCTCGAATCGTCCTCAAAAGAATGCCAGTTAACGCGTTTTGACGTCAAATGCTACAGGGTGTTCCGGCTACATACAGGATGCACGCGTATTCTAAAAGCGGTTTCATTGAATTTAACACTTTACACAGAGAGACTGTATGTAATGGAATTTTCAACGACAAATCTAACTGAAAACTGTCGCAAAAGAGAATTGCTACTTTGATGTCGTAGTTTGTAGACACGTAAATAAATTGAACGCGGATTCAATTAAATGGCAACACATTTGAAATTCGGAAGTATCGTTGTTATAGATTTAAGAGATTACGTTAGTCATACATCCATCAGTTATGTTAATGAAACGTTTTAGTGTTGTATGCAACGAGATTTAAATGAGTGAGTTTGACTGCCATTCAATGCCGTGTTCAAACGATGGTTAACTAGGACATGCGATTGAAATTATGTAGGTTTTAATCCTACCTATTTTACTACAAACGAAAGCCAAAATAATTACAGCTTGATAAAAAAAATCTACTTTTAGGGTAGTCATTGAACTTGTGCAAAGTGCAAGCAACTAAACTAAGATTTATATCATGAATATATATATATAAATAGCCACTTTAGGAGCAAACTAAATTTACAAGATGAAAGGAATTGAAGAATGACCCTCTACTGTTTCATTCGCACTTTTTTTGAGGATGGATAGATTTTTCTCTCTTAATTATTCACTAATGAATTTTGTGGCTAAGAGTGGTACATGTTCATATTTCATTCTGACGAAATTTTGCAGTGACATAGATACAGCATATACTGTAGGTACTATAGCGAAAAAATCTTTACCGCAACAATATTCGAATACACGAGCAAAGTCGCGGGCAGAAAAGTCATCTGAAAATCGTCTTTAAATTCTTACTAGCGCTCAAGCTTTTTAATCCCCAGGAGTCACTGAGTTTTAAAATAGAACCGGCATTGCGGTCCCCGCCATGAACGACTGCGGATTCAATATTCACAGTGATCAAATCCAATTGGATTGAAGCCACTATCTTAAATTCTCTTTGCGAAAGTACCTATGTTGGATGAACAAGCTGTTTTAAGAACGCCATGCGCAAGGATTTGTCTGTGACTACGAAAATTTTTAGGTACTCCTAAAATATCAATAACAATATAACAATTTAAACTTATATTACACACTAAGTTTACTGAATAATACTTACCACATTCAAGCAAACGTCCACTAAGTACCTCAAAATTGTCTAGATTCTAGATTCTTCATGCCGCGGTATTTGTATTCCAAAACATCCAAGAACGGGTGAACGGGTGTTAAAACTTGTGGCAAAAATGCAGCATCATGCA
Source organism: Euclidia mi (assembly GCA_944739405.2). NCBI lineage: Eukaryota > Metazoa > Arthropoda > Insecta > Lepidoptera > Erebidae > Euclidia > Euclidia mi. The sequence goes on from OX123182.2 coordinate 10,409,131, forward strand.
TGTGTTCAAATATCACGGGGTAAGGTTGCATCTCTAGCAAATATGTACGACTCAGCTAAGCGGTGCGAGAATTGTAGAAGAATTTTCTTTTGCTCGAGTATGGTTTAAATTAATGAGTTAAGTGTTTATTTATGTGGCACTAGACTTTGTCAGGCTACACCCACTTGGGAGTTGGGAATTGCAGCGTGTTTTATCGCGGTACAAAGAGTCTACCCATCGTCGGAAAGCTAAAAAATTATTTTAAATATCAAAGACCAACAGTGCAGAAATTACGTATGCAGGCATTAGTATAGACACGAATTGAATCAAAAGTGCTCTATTTGCCGTTGCCAGTCAGCATATTTACACACTGCAGCTACCGTGGTTTACCTTTCACAGTTGTATTTTATTTAAATCTCCCGAGCTGACACGGTTTTGAGTGTCGGACCATCCTTAAGTCAACAAGTTGCGGAAACAAAAGAATCCAAAGAATTTTACTTAAACTTGTGTCAAAAAAAGCTCATAGCATGTGTTTAAATATTACTGAAATATGTTACACTTTCAAATGTAGGCAAAGCAGGCGGCTTAATCGATAAAGCCAATAACTTTAACTGCGCAGAGCACTCATATGATAACATTCGTGAGAGGTTTTCCCCACTTCGTTAAGCTCATCTCATCTCCTTTGTATACGTTATCTTGTCGTCAGAACTTTCCAACATCGGGTATGTTTATAATATGCAAATGTTCAGAACTTTGCTTACACTAAACAACTAGAATGGAGGCTACTTCGAATAATTCTTTATATAGAGTATTACTTCTAAGCTACGCGTCCACCGGATCGGAATCGGAGCGTACGGAGCGGACGGAGCGTCGTCATTTACAAAATGCCGATGGGGTGCGTCCACTGCATTCGGATTCAGCATCGGCAATTCAGGTATTTTTAAAGCAGGAGGATAGTGACGAGAATATTGTTGTAGATTAATTTTCGGAGAATATTATACATTTGATGAATATCATAAATAATGAATATCAATATAGATTTTTGGGTACATTCATATGACTCTACTAAAGTAATTAAAACATCGTCGTTCATCGTGAATAAGTATTTTTGCCTACAGTTTAATGCCGCAAACACGTCAGAACTTGAAACGCTCGGAATCCGAATGATGCGTTCACTGCGGATGACGTCATCAGCACAAATACCGGTCTCTGGCGCAGAAATGCCGATCCAGTGCACGCAGTTTCATAGAAATTAATACAAAGCATCAAATCCTTCCGCTCCGTACGCTCCGATTCCGATCCGGTGGACGCACAGCTCTAATGAGAAACGTATATGTCTAGGGCGAAAAGGGATGTGTGTATTTTATCTTTGTAAACATAACCTTGAAAAGACTATTAGGAACCGCAATAGGAATGAATACTGTGCCGCGGGGGATTTAATTATTTAATCAATCAACAGAAACAAAGAACACCAGGCCTCGAAACAATCATCGCGTTAGGCGGCCGCCTAAACCAATAACACCATACCTACATGCAGTCATATTGAAGAGAAAGAAATTCCATTTCAGACGCATAAAAATATAGTATAGTAATTAAACACATTGATAGCGCTATTTAATTCGTATCATTCGTCGAATTCTGAAACGTTCTTACAGTAATAGCCGGTATTCATAGAAAGCATTCCCTCCTAAAATTAAACCACTGTAAATTGTATTTGCGTCCAAAGCAAGAGTGAATCAATTGTCTGATATTTTTAAACGAAGAAGAAGACAAAAGTAAATTTTGTTTAGCGATATATAGGTACGTAAGGTATAGAGCATGGTAATGATAAATTATATATATCGATGCCTTACGGCCAAAAGAGGCTAACCGCCACTTTACAACCTTTACAGGAGAGTAGTTTAAAGTTCAAAAGAAGTGAAAAAAAATCATAGAAAATTTAACCATATTGTTTTTGATTAGGTCTCTACGAAATGACATTGTTAATTAAAAAAAATCACACGCCTAACACTATTTACTGTCGCTTACCCTCAAATAGTCCTAATTATACGAACAGGAAAAATTGCTCCTTAAACACTAGACGTAGACAGATGATTCTAAGCTTTTAAAGAAGGTTATTTTTTGTTTATTCTAAATGTTTTAGTGAAATACGCCTTATTATCAAAATAGATATATTATTTCAAAAATAAAAGGTTAGTCAAAATTAGCCATCATCTAAGTTGTTTAACGGCGATTATCATTTTATTCTCCGTACAGCCTGACCAGAATCAAATATTGTACACTTCACTTATCATTTTTCAAATCCATAACAGTCATACTACGAACACGCCTTATACAGAGCGACTGGATGGTTTTGAACGACGAATAAAATGGTAACTGCATTTATCATTATCTAGTCGCATATTTTTTTCATGAGAACATAATTCTATGACTGTTTGTCATACTAACAAGTGGGAATGAATTTTGATAATACTATATTAACACTTTATTCTCGTAATTTAAAACTTGTTTTAAATCTTTGAATACTATTGTAATATTTTGTAACTTCGTAAATAACTGTATAAAAATTAGGAAAAAAAATTTAGCAGATGTATAAGCACCCACAGATCCCAAAAATGACATAACACTAAAACTAAGACAATGGCAGTTATCATTTTATTCTCCGGGGACGGCGATATGTCGATTTCGCAAAAAATGTTGCTTACCCCCTTTTGGCCGGAAGGCATCGATATATACCCATCATAATATAAAGTAACATTTTGTTTGTACACTATTTTTTTCACGAATCTTTTTTTAAGATGACTGAAAATTTGCACGTAGGACGAAGACGCAAATACAATAACATTTTGTAGCATATTTAATCTTAACGGTCCATTTTCTAACAAAAGGTAACGATATAACGCCTGTACTTAATTATACACAGCGATTAAAACAAGGATACAAAAACCGTAGGTATTATTTTGGAAAAATAAGTACAAAAGGGTAAAATGGGTAAAACACATTATAAAAGTAAAACGTGAAATAAAAATACATACTCATTTAAAATGACGTCTTACTTCAGAACATAATAACTTTTGCTCTTACAAGCCTTCTGTCTAGCTTAAACAATTCTCATTAGGCTCTCAACCTCTAAAGTATGCATAAAAATATGTACTCAGGATCTATTATCTTCTTAAATTTGCTCTTTTCTTATTGCTGTACTTAAAAATCACTTAACTTACCGAGTGGCCACTACACAACAAACTTAGTTGGTATTTTTCTGTTTGCAACTTTTTAGCTACTTTCTGGTAAGTAAGTGATAAAATCTGGACAGTGAAATTTAACCAAATCTGTATGCATTAAATCCGAAATAAATCCTTATCGTCGCAACAAACGCTTTGGATCGCGTAATTTTAAAGTAAACAATGTGTCAGGTGGAATAATAACCACATTTCTTAAGAACAAGCACAGATTTGTATGCAACATTTCATTGACCGGTCTTTGGACAAAAGCCAAGTCCAGATCGTCGCCATGAACCCGAAAGCACGATGTCCAGTACATCTTTCGTGACATGACGAATATTTTTGGCAGTGCGAGGGTACGTTTAGAATCTTGTACTTTACCTAAAGACCGTACGTTCTAAGCGAGTGGCGAATAGGCATGCAGGAATTATTAAGAAGGACGAACGCTTTCATATTTATAAAATATGGAGTAAGTATACGGTTCGCAGTTTAGTTCTGACTTTGTCTGTATAAAACATATAAAACGTAGTTTGATGTCCGATTGGTATAGCAGACAAAATCTTATAGGGACTCACAATATTATTGTGACTGAAAGGAGAATGGGCGGTTTCGTCCCAAGTGTTGTAACATTTTCCTACCTATATCATATGAAAGATCTCAATTAGTGTTATGTTTTTTTGTATGGGCGTAACTCTGTATCTTGTGCAGGGAATCTGTTGTAGTGGTTTCATTTATTTAATAAAATATTTAATAAAACTTAATCAATTAGTATTTTAGTGACGAAAGGGCTGAAACTATTTTAAAAATCAAGTGGAAAACCACACGGGCAACTGTGCGCCTACTCTAACCCAACACCTCCCCGCCCACCGCGCGCCACACGCTGCCATATTGTAAGCGCAGGAGCAGTGAACGATATTTTATGAGACAGCGCTATACGTTAGAAAGAGATGATTGCCGGTGCCCGCAAATGCTATTGTTTAGCGAGCGCTATATGCACATTCAGTTTTTGGTAGCTGTGCTGCACTTCCGTGTTTTAAATTGTTACTCCCCTGTTTATTTATTGTCGATTTACGCATTGTTAAAGGACTTCTGGTGTTTATACATTTGCAACTATCAACTTCGGCTTGTTTTATGGACTTGATTTGTTATTGATTGGCTTATTACGAACTATGGCACATTTGTGTGTGACTTGTAGTTTTCCTTACAGTACTAAAGAACAGTAGGTACTTGTGCTCACATAATGAGTATCATTTGGTACCTTGGCTGGGCCAGACACCAGCCAAGCATATTGTTACCCGTGACATTTTTGGATGAAGTTATCATAGATAATAATCACTATTAAAAGTACCTGTAAACGATTTGCATATGTTTAAGCTGTACTCTAACGTAAGGGTTATATTCCTTTATTATTTATGTATTTAAAAATATATAAATAACAAAGGAAATAATACAATTATCAGAATTGTATTATTTCCTTCGTTATTTACATATTTTCAACTGTGCAGTTGTTAATAACGGCAAAAACATAAGTACTACTGCCTGTGATTACTGTACAATTATTATAAATGTAATAATTTTGTTTACATGTAACGCAAAGTGTAATAAAGTAAGATTAAAGCATTATTTAAAACAAAAACCTTTTTTTCACTTGAAGCCCAGTAACTTTTGACCTGCACGCAATTACAGTAAAAACTTAGCATATTGATCATAAAAAAGCTTAATTGAACATGTTTATACTAGTCGCAACTTGTTACAAGGGTTGGGACACAGCTCCTACAATAATGCCCATTGTCCTTTGGATTGTCCTACGTCCAGCAGTGGATTGCAAAAGGTTTTCAAGTTCATAGTCATAGTTATAATACACTGAAGAGACCATAATGTCTTCAAATTAGCTTATACACTGTGGTTCGGCGATACACCGAAACCGTAGGTTCTAGGCGATTTGGAAAAAATGGACTGTATCTAAAGGAAGAGGATGTAGGATTGGAATGGGAGAGATGATTGTGAGTGGGTATAGGATATTCCAAGGATGGAGGGCACTTACCTTATACGGCAATCTTCTTCGTTTCCGAAGGGCAGTCTCCTGGTGGTTTCGTGATACAGCTGCTTGATTCACTTCACTACACAGTCACTTCCACTTGCGAGCGGGTTTATAAGCGGTAATAACTATAGCGGGAGCGGCGCGGTGATACGGTATGGCGGACGCGTATTTAGCGAATCGAATGTTCTCGAAAGTTCTGGACTGTCTCTCGCGTCGACGTTTCGCGGCGACCAATCCGCGAAAGACAGTGCCTCTTCCAGGGAGTGGGATAGAGAGGGACGGAAATATGGTATCGCTCGCACTAGACAAGCGTGGAACGATTGACGTTGATGCGATTAGTTATAGATAGGAAGGTAGATGGCGCTACCATATCCCCCCGGCCCTAAAGGGTTGCCTTTAAAAAAAATAGAATTGAACTTAGCTATGTTGGGTGTACTACCGCATAACCAATCAATAGGCTAAGACAGCGATATGACAATAAAATTAATCTAAATTAACTTTAGCGAAAACTACAAACGCAATAATAGCGAAAACTACTAACTAAATACTTAAACTAAGAGGTAGATCCAACTTCAGGCTAGATCTCACTGAGTTGGAAGCGGACAGAGACGTACAACAGGGCGCACGTAACTCCCTTTAGCGGTTTTCACGTTAACAACGCGAGTTGTACCGTCCTTGGAAGTATGCAATTTCTCTACGATGGCTAACGGCCATGAAAGCGGCGGAGCATTATCATGTATTATGACGACCAACGTACCCTCCTGTATAGGGGATGCAGGACTATTCCACTTGGATCTAGCCTGAAGCTGGTGTAGATATTCCACACGCCAGCGCCGCCAGAACGACTGCACGAGTTTATCTAGCAGAGTATGTCTCTGGAGCAAGCTTGAAGAGTCTGCTTCAGGAGCCGGAAATGACGATAATGGCACTGTGTTCAGAAAATGTGCAGGGCTTAACGCGGATGGTTCTGCAGGGTCACTACTCAATGCCGTGAGCAGACGCGAGTTGATCAGTGCCTCGACTTGTGCAAGGACAGTTAAAAGCTCTTCGTAAGAGAGGATCTGTTGACCTATAACCTTGAAGAGATGAATTTTAATTACTTTGACCATGCTTTCCCAACATCCACCGAAATGTGGTGATGCTGGTGGAATAAACTTCCAGTCAATATGATTTATGGAAAGTTCTTCCTGAAGACGAGTACGATATTCTTCCCTGAGAAACTTATAAAGGTCGCGTAAATAAGAGCTTGCGCCCACAAAACAAGTGCCGTTATCCGTGTACAAACACTGTATAGGGCCGCGCCGTGAGAGAAATCGTTTAAGGGCTGCCAGGAATGACACCGTGCTTAAATCTGTCGCAACTTCAATATGCGTAGCGCACGTCGTTAAGCATGTAAAAATACATAGCCAGGCTTTACGGCTTTTAACACCTCGACCACGCACTGGCGTATACTGCAGTGGTCCTGCGTAATCACAACCGGTGTGTGTAAACGCTTTAGCAACCTGGTTGACGCGCTGGCTAGGGAGATCGGCCATGGGAGGGAAAGTCGGACGCGGGCGAAGTTTGAAACAGACGGTACATTTATGTATTCTGTGACGAATTATTCGTCGAGAAACGGCTTTAGTCTAAGGATAGCGGGAGAACAAGGTACATTGTCTTTTAAATTTTGAATGTCGTTACTAAAATGAACAGCTTGTACAGCTCGTAGTAACTTACATTCTGCGAATTTGATATCAGTACTTGATACAAAAGTCTCATTAGGTAGGTGCCTAAGAAACCTATAGACATAAACGATGGCGCGGAGTAACTTAGACCACGATGACATGCGTAGTGCGAGTGCATAGATGGGAGACTCCGCAACCTCAGCAATCACGGAATAAGAAACAGACTTCCGTTCGGGTACATCTTCGTCTTCTGCACTGTGGTCAAATGCATGGGCCATTCTGACGGATCATGGGAGATCCAAGAAGGTCCACGACGCCACAATGGATGATGCAGAAGATTAAGTGGAGTGACACCACGAGACAAGCAATCTGCGGGGTTCTCAATACCCGCGACCTGATTGAAACAAGTAGTAGGAACCAGTTCAATCAATTTGCTAACGCGGTTGGCGACAAAAGTCTGCCAGCGATGAGGAGAAGAATGAATCCAAGCGAGCACTACTTTGGAGTCGGAAAATGCGTATAATTTATTAATGGGGTAGTGGGGCAAAACTGTGTCTTGAACCTTGCGGAGCAAACTAACTGCACCGAGTAGTTAGAATCAATGCGGACTTGCAGATATACGACTCCACCGTAAGCACGCTCGCTGGCGTCAGCGAAACCTATCAAGTTGATGGTACATCCATCTACCAACCCAAGATGACGCGGAATAGTAACTTGATTGAGCGCGGTAAGCTCAATACAAAACTGGCCCCAAGCGGCAACAATATGGTATGGGGGTGTTTCATCCCACTCACACTTTGATAGCCAAAGCTCTTTGATCAAGAGCTTGGCGTACAAAATTGTGGGAGCCACAAAACCCATTATGTCCCATAGTCGAGCCACTGAGGACAGCATAGTGCGTTTGGGGCACTTATCATCTGGTGGTGAGACTTAAAACCGAAAACTATCGCAGGATTTGTCCCAGCGTAAACCGAGAACCTTATGCGGTACAGACTTCTCAAACTCAATGTCTGGAGAAGCTTTATGAGAATCTGGTATGCGTGCGAGAACCTCCTTAGAGTTGCTTGTCCATTTGACAAGATGAAACTGGCCTCGCTTGAAAAGCTGAATAAGCTCTTCACAAAGCGAAATTGCTAGCGGAGCGGATATGACACTACAGGCAATGTCATCCATGTACAAAGCGGAAGTGGCAACAGCCGCTGCGGCGGGAAAGTGATCGCCTTCATCAGCGATCAACTGGCGAACAACTCGTAACGCGTGATATGGGCTAGACTTGAGTCCAAAACAAACACGATTGAACTGATACACAGATAAAGGTTCTTTCTTGTCAAAACGATAAAAGATCCGTTGAAATCTACGGCCAGATTCGCGAACGCCGATATTGAGAAACATTTGGCGGCAATCAGCTGACAGAGCGATTTGGAAAAGACGAAACTTTATTATGATGTTAAATAAATCACCCTGTAGATTGGGGCTGGCATGCAAAATGTCATTAATCAACTGACCCGATGCCGCGATGTAGTCTTACAACTAGCGTCTAATACCACACGAAGTTTAGTAGAGGTTTTATCTTCGCGAACTACGCCGTGATGCGGGATATAATATGAGGGCAGAGAGTTGCCCTCGTTGTTTACAACTACACTCAAAAAACCTTTATCTATATAGTCAATGACGAATGACGTCATTATAGGCGCTGCGTAACTTAGGTGATGCATCAAGTTTACGTTCCAAACAATGGAAACGTCTAAGCGCAGCAGCGTACGAGTCGCCTAACAAATAAGGGTCACCATAGAATGACAACGCCACAACGTATCTGCCACTTTCGTCACGAACAGTGGTAGCACGGAAATGTTCTTCACACTCGAGATCTTTACGGCTCATCGAGGGCGGTGCGGTAACCTCTTCAAGCTCCCAAAATCGCTTGAGAAGAGAGTCAATATTGTTTTCTTGAAGAACAGAACAACAGCAAGACGTAACGTATTGAGAAGTATGTAATGTAGGTACGGTACCCATAATCACATACCCAAATACCGTCTCAATAGCGGGCGGTAAGTTATTTTGCTCACTAAGTACCACTTTAGTTAGTAGCAAGTGCGGGAATATTGCGGCTCCGATCAAAACATCAATGTCTGCCGGATTCGCAAACTCCGAGTCCGCTAGCGGCAATGACTCGAGATGCGTGAGAAGCGACACGTCCACATTAGCGTTTGGCAATGTGTCCGTAATACGCTCCACGATAAGCGAAGAAATGTTAAAATTAATGTTTTTCTGATCCGCCTATCCCTCGAATTATTGAGTTCGTATTTTTAAAGTTATTCCATAATCCGAGGCGTTTGAACAATTCTAACGTTATTAAATTGGTCTGAGATGCGCTATCTAGCAGACAACGTACCATGTGCGGCGACCTATTAACATCATATATGATAACTTGCGCTGTCGCTAACAGAACAGTCTTAGACGCTATACATGGCGGCCTAGCACTGCTCTGATCACTACAAGTGCGCGAAGGCCGTCCGCGCGTGCGTGCCGCCCGCACAGTGGATGTCGTACACAACGATATCTCATTCTGAGGCGTGGAGGGGGAAGTCACCGTGGCCTGCACCTGTGAGGTAAGTGTGTCAAGGTTAGCGGCTTGGCTTGACAATGTGTTACCTTTATCGAAATTAAGCAATGAATGATGTTTTTTATTGCAGAAGCGGCACTTTGTCTTACTAGAACAATTACTTGTTTTATATTTTATGCTTAAGCAATTAATGCAAGCTTTGTTATCTTTTACGCATTTAAAACGAGCGGTTGCATGCAAATTATCGAAGGCGGGACACTTGTATAAGTGGTCGTGCACTATATTACTGCACAGACACTTCTGTGAATTATTACTATTAGATTCCGAACATGTTACGTAAGATTGTGGAATAGGGACCGAGTTATTATTACTATTTCGCGATTTATTCAACATTTGTTTGTTGCTGTTAGTGTTAGACGGGCCAGGTGAACCAGACTGCGTATTATGAAATATTCGACACTGATCTTTTATGAACGACATAAAACTATCTAGTGTAGGTATTTTATTATTGCGTTCCGTCATCTCGAATGCGCGAATTGTATCAGTGTCAAACTTTTTTAGAGCGAGTTGAAGCAACATGAAGTCGGAAAGATCTTCTAATTTTAAGTTCCTAAGAAAATTAACCGCGGTTACGAAGTTATCAATAAACAGCTGGAAATTCGCGACAGACGCGTTGCCGGACAGTTTGAGATTTAAAGCTTGGTCAAAGTAAGTGGACGCTAGGACGCGCGTGTCTTGATATCTGTCAAGTAGTGACTGAAATATGACCTGATATTTCTCAGCACTGGGTGTGACACCTGCAAATACGGACTGGACTTTCGGTGACAGTTTACCTATTAAATAGTACAACCTGTCAGCATCTGTCAGAGAACCATTATCGTGCACTGTAGACTTAAAACTCGCATAGAATAACGGCCAATTTCGTATATCTACGTCAAACGACATAATCTCGATTGGCGGTAATCTCGGATTGCGGGAAACGGGCTCTGCTGAACATTTACCCTCCAATTGCGATTGTATACGCTTAATAATACAATAAAGATCTTCGAATGAGGTGTACGCCTGATAGTTCGGTTTTTCATCAGGATTGATAGAAAGTAATCTTGCGTTATAATCGTCTAACAACTTATGAAAATCTGTTCGAATACTATCTACTGTCATACAATAACTGAGAAATGCTTCGCTATTACTGTCAGACATAGATGCGGTTTTTGAGCGTTCATAGATGTTTTGAATGCGCACAAATAAAATATTGCGTTTTGCTTCTAAGATTGTCATCTCTTTGTCTTCCGACACGCGTGACTTCTTTTTTTGTGACATGCTTACGTAAGTATAAGCTAATGAGAACGAAACAAAATAAGAATATCTAATGTACCTATTATTTTACCTAAGTAGGCTAAGTAGGCAACACTTTAGAGCTGTGGAATTAAAAGTTGCTCGAAATATGAGATTTACAAGACAACTATGATAGTTCCAGAAATAATAATTGAGTAAGTAGGTAGCTACATAAAAGTTTACCTACTGATGCGGGCGGAAACAACCATGTGACGGTTATGTGAATATATTAGGAGTATAGCTAGGTGCTATAACTGCCTAGGTATAGCGATGTAACGTATAAAAACGTAAATGAATCCGACTCGTATGGATCAAAAAAATGGTTCGGCGATACACCGAAACTGTAGGTTCTAGGCGATTTGGAAAAAATGGACTGTATCTAAAGGAAGAGAATCCGCGAAAGGCAGTGCCTCTTCCAGGGAGTGGGATAGAGAGGGACGGAAATATGGTATCGCTCGCACTAGACAAGCGTGGAACGATTGACGTTGATGCGATTAGTTATAGATAGGAAGGTAGATGGCGCTACCACACTGAGAACTGAACCTAGTATTCTTTAAGTTGAGGTTTTCTTGAATATAATTTTAACCAACAGCACAAGCGTGCAAATTATTATTATTATTTACTGTATTGAAATGCCATTCACATGCAAATCTTACACACTATTAATTCAAACCTGCAAGTCTAACTTTTACATAAAATAACATTTTTACAAAATTCTACAACGTATTTTAGAAAATTTGACAAGTTTGCGTGAAATCATATTCATGAATATTAATGTAATATTTGGTTTAGAGTTGAATACATTGGTACGATGGATGATGAAATAGATTTTTCACGGAGCCTCGCCGTGGGAGGAATACTAATTTGTTCGCTGTCATAACTGTGAAGAACTGTTCGCGTGATTGGGTTATGGGTAGTATGTATATATTATAGAGGTGCGATTTCGGGATACTGATCAATTTGTAAAGGCATTTTAGAGATACGTCGTATCACAAGTAACTATTGTAGAATTATGCTGTCCGTTCGTCCGGCTATTAGAAGTTATGCTGGTAGACTATTAGTACCGTTACAACAAAAGTTAAGAAAGATCCGTAACAGATTTATTCATGCAGTTTCGGCTGTTACGTGGTACGTAAAAATAATTACATGAAGAAATGTGGGTGTAATACTACATAATATCTGCCTACTTCTATCTATAAAAAAACAAAGTAACTATTCCTTAGTGCCAGAAATGGCTTATTAAAATCGTTTTAAACTTAAAAGTACTGTATCGATGGTACAAAAGTCAAACTGGTCAAAGTCACACATGTAGCCCAGGACAAATATCTATATGCCCTTTGTGTTGAATAGAAAGAAAATACATCAAATATTTGATTCATTAAATGTAATTCGAAATATCGAGACTATCCGCACAAATCCTAGTACTATGGTTAACCTTATTCAGAAATAATATTTCGCTTGACTAAATTCTTTTCACTAAAATTTTGCCAATTGTAACACAAGTATATATTTATGCATAATAACCATAGTCTTATTCAATTATGCATATATTGTAGCTATTTTTATACAAATACTACATATTTCTGGGATCGAAACTATATTGGAGAAATGTAATAAAATAAATAGAATTTCGTAACTCATTCTTGTAGAACTGTAATCTTCAATAAATCAAATACTTTATGAGATTGTATGTTTTTGATAATAATAAAGCTAGAATATTAGAATTACTATTCTGAACAATACGAAATGTTTTTCATTAAACTATTTAAATTTATTGTATTTATTTGTTATGGACATGTAAATAACGTTTTCATCTGTGCGAGTATATACAATTCTGCTATTACTGACTGACTGACAAAGCACAGTCGAAACTATAGGGTACAAGAAGCTGAAATTTGGTATACATACATATAATATGTCCCTTGGGGAGCGTAGGTATATGACAAAATTCCCAGGGTAAGTTAAAAAAATGTGTGGGCCTAGGTAGCTGCAGGTGTCATCTATTATATGCATATACCTGTTTTAAATGATGTTTAGAGGGTTCGTTGCCTAGATGCCACAAATCTTTGTGTGATGAACCCGATTATGTGTTACATGTCTGAATGCAAATGCCGTTTATGACCGGACCTAAAATACTATTATTGAATTTCTTCTTTGTAAAAATTTGCCAATATTTTACAAACCCTTCCATCTAACATGAAATACTATCAAATTTCTTTTGAGTCTTAACAACTAGCGCCTCCTCATATAAAATTAAAGTTTGTACTTATGTCTGATTAATTATATTGATTAAATGAATGGAGTCGTAAATAATAATATATTACCGAGGTTTTAACTACTACATATTCTTAAGCTGAAATTGCCAAAACCTTTTACATTACTTATTAATCCTGATACCTGATTCTAATATATATCTTATTTGTACAAGAAAATAAGGCAGTCTGCAAAACACCAATAAAAATTTCCCTATGCTCAATTCGGCGCAGCTACGCAGAATAAAACAATCTGACGTCGAAGGCTTCGAAGTGATAAATGACTTCGGCCGGATTAGAACCCCGATACCCGTTTCGTAAGCCGAAGAAATAAGGTACCAGGTTATTTGTTAAAATAAGGATTGGCCGAGAATGCTTCGCCGTTTTGAATAAAAATTGATCTGTGACTTTTTGCTCTGGCAGCCTGTGATAAAATTTAACTAGTGGGTGCTTGGTGCTTTATTTGACGCTCTATTTCATATTACATTACATTAACTTTTGACAATACCTTTAAGTTAGAACAGAAAACCTTGTTGAATTCGCCCCTGACGTCAATGGCGATTTTACTTAACTTGTGGCCAGTATTTTAATCGTGTTCTTGATATATGGTTTGGTAAAGCGCAAGCTCAGATCCCATATTTCCTGCTTACCTTTCCTATGGAGAAGGTGAAAATAGTGAAAAGTGCTAGGAATTCGGCAGACGATACCGGGGTACAATTCGCCTTCTTTTTTCCCACCACGAGACAACCGTTTGTGTGATACAGAAATAGATCGAGAGTCTGTTTGTGCTTTGTATCCGTTCGTTGCACGTTTATAAAATCCTTCGTGACACAGGATATACACCTAATGCGGCACTTGTAATTTTTAAAAGAAAGACGAAGTGAATGGAACCTTTTATAACCACAGCGTGAGTTTATGTAATATCCAATTCTTAACTTTGCGATCTTATATGTAAAACAAAAATCAATCATTCGAATCGAACAAAGTAACCAACCTAAGGCTTATTTGTTAAAAAAAGCTTACTTTCTAACTTACAGATACATACAATAGACTGATCTATGAAAATACATATGTAATCAAAAGTACGGTACACAATTACAATAACGTATCGTGGCCGACGTACAACGTAATTTAGATAATCGCCGTTTTCAATTACAATGTTCTGTTTGTGGTCGTTATGTGATCCTAGTTCGCTTATTCCTTTATCTATGACCTAATTGTATTTCTTTGATTGCATTTTTTTGTTGACTCATTAGTATATTCTTCTAGCTCTATGCGTGACAATTTATGAAAGTTCTAAGCTCCGCGCAGGGTCTCAACTGCGTTTAGTTTTATAGTCCGAAGGCTTCATTAAGGCATTGCAATTACTCATTAAAAAGTTTATATTGTGAGACAAAATATATCAGTAGCATATTGGGTAAAATACAGTATGAGTCTTTATAAAGTGCACATATCAAAACCAGGGAAACTAAACACAATTTCATCAACGGAAAAATTGACAAAAAAAACGGGAATAAAAAAAAATTTTATGAATATTTTAAAATTTTAAGTTGCACCTGCTAACCCTTTTTAAGTAAATTGATTTAACTTTTTAACTAAATGTCCTATCACAGTGGAATAAATTTTGAAATTTTTGTTAATAATAGGCCGTGCCAATTAAGTAATAATTTAAAGAAAATAAATGCCATAAAATTTGAATAAAAAGGTATTTGATGAAAATCTGGTATTTTTTTCATAATTTTTACAATAATTATAAAATTTCTCGAAAAGTTGTGGCCTTTATCCTACTTTTTTTAATTTTAAGTTATTTTACGTCGTTTTAACTTTGTAATGGTAAAAATGCACGTTTATTACTCCGATACAACTTTTTAAATTAGCCTTTTCAAAAAGCACTTAGCTCAGTGAAGCGCCGTAGCAGGTAGAGAGAACTACATTTTTAGGAATAAAACAATTGGAATTTATCTACATAAATAATTTATTTTTTTAAAACAAATTATAAACAAATAGCTTTATGAAGCAAATGTTCAAAATGAAGACCCCGTTGTTGCAAACACATTGTAGCGCGAAGCAAAATTTGCTCCGTTGCTCTACGTATCATTTCGGGGTCATTTCTTATTTCGTCAGCTACTCGCAAAACTCTTTCTTCGGGTTCCGCTTCACTATTAATGGGACAGCTATAAACTCTTTGTTTCATTGTCCCCAATAAAAAATTGTCGAGAGGCGTAAGATCAGGGAAACGTGCCGGCCACCCAACAGTTCCTTGTCGGCCGATCCAGCGACGCGGAAAATTTTCATTTAAAAATAACCTGACGATTCGGGAATAGTGGGCAGAACATACGTCTATTTGCAGCATCATTCTTTGACGCGTTAGAAAATAATTACTTGTGCCGCAAAAAGCAATAAAACACCTGGGTGCCATAAAGTTTGGTATTTTTGCAAATTTTGTCTTTATTTTCAGTTCGCTACTGCCCTTCGTTGCGGACACATCCAGTGGTTTAGTTTGCTTTTGGTGATTGTTTGCGGAAAATTGGAGTGATATAGTTATAATATGCCAAAAAGAAACGAACTTTCGTTAGAAAAACGTATGCAGATACAGGTTCTGCATGAGCAAGGGACAAAGGACAAGGGACAAATCACAAGTAGAGATTTCCAAAACTGTAAAATGTTCGCGCCGATCCGTGCAATATGCTATTGAGCGATTCTCGTCTACTGGATCTCATCGGAATAGGCCTAGAACCAAAAATTTAACCAAAAAAGAAGGTTTTTACCTGCCTGATAAACAATGGTGGGTGCGTAGCGAAGCGAAACGATTCGCCAAGCAAGGGCTTTTTTAAACACTCATAGAAATGGTTGCATTTGAGTAATAAACATGCATTTTTACCATTAGAAAGCTAATACGATGTAAAATAACATAAAATAAAAAAAAATGGGCAAGTGCGAGTCGGACTCGCGCACAAAGGCTTCCATACCATCATCTATAAAAGAAAATCACGTTTGTTGTATGTATACTTAAATATTTTTTTCTACCTGTGAACAACGCGATAACAGCCCTACGCTATTAACCCTGCTGTACAGGAATGCCTAAATGCTAAAGGACTAATCTAACTTGTTAACCTACACTATCCTAGAGTCGTAGCCTATCACCTATAATATCCTATGCTAGTTGTCCTAATCCTTATGTATCCTAAACCTATCCTAACTTGTACCTAGCGTATAATGCGTATAGGCTTGGTGCTCTGTGGTATTTTGTGATACAGAGACGCACCTACTACTAGGCCCCTAACCTATGGCACGTACTATCGTGGTACTACTGTGGTATGCTGTGATACAGACCTACGATTTGTACGCGCCTAAGAACCTGATCCTATTTGTCCCTACAAATCCCTAGACCCTAGCCTACCATACGTATTAATATATACTTATATAGATAGGTGCGGGATATCTGCCACCGGAGACCTATGATGACAGACGGACTGTGGGTAGGAATTAGGTATGATGGAAATGGTTTTCTGACGGCCAACTCGACAGACTCACCGAGCTGATCAGTACTGATGGCTAAAGGTGTCTTGGCCACCGTCAGAGGTATGGGAAGGGTATCGAGTCAAAGTCGGATTAAACTTGTGACTGCTTTATTTCTTAAACTACATGATCTTATATACTAAACTTATCCTATATACACACACACAACTTTACAGTTGTGTGCTGTGTGTGTGAAGGGTGCCATCTCAGCGGTATATGCCTTAGGTGAATACGTGATTTTTTCTTAATTTAATAAAAATCACGAACAATCTGTGTTGCGATAAATACTCACGTAGGATTATATCGCTGACATGGCATGTTCATGTGTGAACAACCTGGGGGCCACTTCTGCTATTTTTATATGACATTGATATTATATTTTGAATGGATTTAAAAGAGGTATTCTGATAACCTAATGTCATTATCGTATAATTTAAAATAAACAGTTCGTCGTTGACACATACGATCTCGTTACAATTTCATTTAAATATCAGATAATTTAGAAGAATACGCTTTTTGTGACGTAAGTATGACACTGTCATGATATCGAGACTATATTTATTTAGCAGAATTGGGCCCCTGTTTATTAAAATCGTGTAAAAAATTGCTTAAAAATTACGTTTGTTGTATAGGAGCCCCCCTTTGTTATTTACTTATAAAAGGACTTTTAATACCGATACATGATTTTGATATATTATATCTTATTTTTACAAGAAAACAATCTGAAAAACACAAGTGGAAATTTCCCTATGTCCAATTCAGCGCAGCAACGCAGAATAAAACAATCGGCGCGCCGCTTTACAATTGTGTGAATACTAAAAAGTGATAAATGACTTCGGCCGGATTAGAATCCCGACACCCTTGTCGTAAGCCGAACAAATAGGGGACCAGGTTATTTGTTAAAAAAAGGATTTGACGAGAATGCGACGTCATTTTGAATAAAAATTGTTCTATGACTTTTTGTTCTGGCAGCTTATGATAAAATTTAAGTAACGGGTGCTTGGTGCTTTATTTGACGTTCTATTTCATATTACATTACATTAACTTTTGAAAATATCTTGAAGTTAGAACCGAAAATCTTGTTGGATTCGCCCCTGACGTCAATGGCGATTTTACTTAACTTGTGGCCAGTATTTTAATCGTATTCTTGATATCTGGTTTGGTAAAGCGCAAGCCCAGTAACTATATTTCCTACTTACCTTTCCTATGGAGAAGGTGAAAATAGTGAAAAGTGCAAAGAATTTGGCAGACGATACCGGGGTAAGACTCGCCTTCCTTTTTTCCCACCACGAGACAACACTTTGTGTGATATAGAAATAGATCGAGAGTCTGTTTATGCCTTGTGTCCGTTCGTTGCACGTTTATAAAATCCTTCGTGACACAGGATATACGCCTAATGCGGAAGTTGTCTTTATAAAAGAAAGACGAAGTGAAGGGAACCTTTTATAACCACAGCGTGAGTTTATGTAATATCCAATTCTTAACTTTGTGATCTTATATGTAAAACAAAAATCAATCATTCGAATCGAACAAAGTAACCAAACTAAGGCTTATTTGTTAAAAAAGCTTACTCTCTAACTTACAGATACATACAATAGACTAATCTATGTAAATACATATGTAAGCAAAAGTACGGTACACAATTACAATAACGTAACGTGGGCTCCGACGTACAACGTAATCTGGATAATCGCTGTTTTCAATTACAATGTTCTGTTTGTGGTCGTTGTGTGATATAGTTGATATAGTCGTTGTCTGATCCAAGTTCGCTTTTTCCTTTGTCTATGACCAGGGTTTCAACCGCGGTTAGTTTTATAGTCCGAAGGCTTCAATATGGGATTGCAATCACTCATTAAAAAGTTTATATTGTGAGACAAAATATATCAGTAGCATATTGTAAGTTAAATAAGCCAGTTATTGTGACAATAATGTTAGAGTTATAAACTGTCGGCGCGGAGTTATTTAAAGACGTTTAACGTTGAGCTCAGTCAATATTTTTTATTGAACTTTTCACTACACAGCAATGATGGCGAACATTTCTGTAAATATAAATTTCTTTTTATTATTTAATCATCTGATAATTTAGCCAGGCGACGCGACGGTGTGGAGATATTAACTAGAATGCTAATCAGACGTCTGTTCATGTGTGTTTTATTATTCTTACGTCTTGCCAAAACTACTGAACGGATTTTGATATAATTTTGCAGTAATTTAGTTTGAACATAAGAATAACACGTAAGCTACCCTTTGTCATATTATCGATAGCCGACACCTACACGGGTGTAGTGCTCAATCTAAAACTTAAACATTTTTGAATGTAGACATATTATAAAATCAGGCACATCACATAGAGAGTCTCGGATAGGAATCGAACGACCACCGGCTTACCAGTTTTCCAGTACCAGAATATTTTTTAATTATAATATATATATTTTTATAGACTCACGTCTGTATCTCCGAAGGGGTAGGTAAAGGTGTAATATTACACCCACATTTCGCCATGAATTTCTAGATCCCACGTAATAGGGGGCGAGCCTATTGCCGTTACCGGGCACATCACCAGGCTCCGTGCTGCTACTGAGAATTCGGAAAAACCCAGTAATACTTTTGCCTGACCCGGGACCTCTGATCAGCAGTCGCATACGCTATCCACTGGACCACGAAGGCAGTCTAATAAATAATTGTAATAAATACTGTGATTATATTACATAAGACTTTTACAGAATTAAAAAGATACCGAGAGCATTGAAGTATAAGCCATAATGCGTGAATTCTATAAGTAAAATCCTTTACTTAAGTGCATATACTGAGTATAAAGAGACAACTATTTAAAAGATAATAATTACATTAAACTTTGTAAACTTAATTTTACATATTTTGATTCACTTATGAATCTTGGGGCTTAGTTTAAAATGGAAATAATATCAAATTTCTCAAAGACTAACATAATTTAGTGACTTATCTAGTAATTTTGAGTTATTTCTTAATTAAATATTTTCATATTCGGTGCTTATTTTGTCTAATAATGTCAAATATTTATTAGTTAAAATGGCTACTTAAAATAAAATGTATTCTAGTGTTTTGTGAGCGCTACCGTTTTGTATATCTCAATTAAAGAATACCTCCATTCTTTGTATATTTTCGGGCGCTTCCTTTATTTTAAATTTCAATGATTAATTGCTTTATTATACTTAGGTCTTTAGAACATAAAAAAATATTTTCACAAGCAAATAAAGCTATAAAAATGTCAGTCGTTTTTATATAGGTTAATATCAATTTAAAACATATCAATCGCAGCTCGTACCTAGAAAATAATGTTAAATTGCTATTGACGTTACGCGCGTGTGCATAATTGCCGCGCGAATAAATTAAAACTCACAATTAAAAAGTGGTCAGTAAGCCGTGAGGGCTGTTACAGCACAATGTTCTTCATTATATTATTTTGAGGGAGCTGTCTGTCTGTGCGTAAAACGGTTTACCTACTTTTAAATGACTTGGGGAATTCAGTTTTGTGCTTCATAGCTGAAAATATGGTCTTTTAATACTTAATAATACTTCCAACTGATGTTAACAGACTCAAGACTGGATTGAAAATTTGGAATATATGTATGGTATGAATCTACAATTTCTAGTCAGAAAGTACTATCAGAATAATTATTGGGCTAGCTTAATTTATTGTATATACTAGTAATAGAAGATTAATCTACACCTAATGTATGGCATTGAAATTCAATGATGCCATCGACGACGAAGGAAAAGATCGCAAGGAAAAATTGTAGTCCTATATTTATCTCGATTGCATCCAAGAATTTCCCACTAGAATAGCGAGATCCACTTTCTACAAATATAACCAGATTTGACAGAATATCACAGAGCCCTATATCAAAAGCACTTCGTTTTTTATATTCCATCATCATCATCACCATAATCTTTTTAGGCTATAGTCACCCACTGCTAGACAAAGGCGTCATCCAAAGACCGCACAGGCCTATCGTAAGCCACCCGATTAAACCGCCATGCCATTTATATTCATCTAATTATATGTCATACAGAGTCACCTACAGACGTCTCTAAGCTCGACATTAGTAAGTAAGTTCAAAGCTAACCAGTATCAAATATAGATAGAATTGATTCCAATATACGTTGTTTAATATTCATATCGTGCATATCTATAAGGCAGCGAACAAATCTGACACGCAATCAATTGCAGCCGCGAGTCAAGTAAACACAGTGCGAACACTGTATTCCAATTAGTAAAGCCGTGCCGTCTGAGCCTGGCATACTGCGTGCGCGGCAGTATTTCCCAGCCAAGTACAAAAAAGAAAATAATATGTTTTATTTGATTTTATACACAAGTTCCGAAAAAATTGCAAGAATCAACAAATGCCTATGTTCAGCAGTGAACACTCGTGCTGTGGATGATGATGGTGTTTGAGCTTTATTTAATTTTGCCATTATCCAGCTAGACTCATTGCAAAACACCTTGTTTTCTAACTTTTGGTTGAATATAACGTTTTAATAATTATAGTCTGTTTATATTTTTATAGTCTCACGCCTGTATCCTCGAAGGTGTAGGCAGAGGTGTGAATATTATACTCACATTTCGCCATGAATTTTTAGGTCCCTAGTAATAGGGGACGAGCCTATTGCCGTTACCGGGCACATCACCAGACTCCGGCCTGCTACTGAGTATTCGGAAAAACTCAGTTACACTTGTGCCCGAACCGGGAATCGAACCCGGGACCTCCGATCAGCAGTCGCATACACGGAGGACACACTGGACCACGGAGGCAGTCGTTTTAATAATTATTGCAACGTTAAAATATTGAATGACTGTATGTTTTGTAAGATTCAGATCTTTAACATTATCGTATCTTTGCATCAGTTGTTCTTTTTGCTATCAAAGTTTACATCTATAGAGTCACGCACACAGTTAAATGATTGGAACAAATTACACCCGGGCTCAGAAAACTGTAGTTTATAGCTTACAAAACTTTTTCAGCATTTAAGATTTAAAGCGACTTTAAATTGTATACTACATTTTCATAGTTCAAGTTGTTTTAAATTTTTAGACAATCTTTAAGCCTTAAGTATCAACCTACTGCTAAACATAAATAGAGACACGTGATCTAAGCCCATCTTTACTGCACAATAAGGGTAAAAGTTTTAAAGTTTATCAATTATAAAATATTAACAAAATTTATTTCCTCCACCGCTGCATTTCTCCTAACCTAATATTTAATTTCTTTCTAAGCAAACACATGCGCAACTTGATCCAACTTTGCCATATTTAGCCTCTAATAATTCCAGTCACACTGTCACACTCAGCGTAAGTCGTCACTATCTTAGCACGCTCGACGAACCAATCTGTGTAGGAATTGAGCGGTATTGTCCCGCCATTGTGGCCGTTTGAGGTTCTGATCAGTGCCGCTCACTGACCATCTCGGTGGCTTTATTCAATGAACGCTGTACTCAAATGTACATTATGGATGGTTGGGAATCATCAGCAATACTCACTGCCCAATTTAGCGACGATTTTCTTTACTCAAGTATGTTGGTGATAATTTTGAGGAATTAATTCATGGAATAACTACTTTTTAGAGGGAAATGTTATGTTGTATGAATGCTTTTTCATAGTTTTATATATCAAGCCACTCGTCTGATAGTTCAGATACATACTAATCTATGATTCAGATACTATGCGTTCTTTTCACGACGTAGGCAAAAAAGTCACTCAATATAACTTGGTTTGACTGAAGAAAGTGATGCAAAAATAAAAAATACAAACCCTTCTTAGCTGTTTCACAAATACAAACGAACAGCAAACACATAAATAAAAGTGGACAACTGGACTTCTATAAAATGCAAACGTTCTACTGCTCAAGCACTTAGAAGCTTTTTGTCTTTTTATTCATCTACCATTCATTCACACTCCAACATTTAAAACGAACATAAAAACTTTAATAAAACATCGAAAATAAAACTCAATCATCTTAAAAAGTTTAAGTGAAGTCGGGTGCGAGCACTAGTTCGCAATAATATAACAGATATTGCGACGGTTAATCCTGTTCATTCCGGTTATTACCAGACCGACATTACTGGAGCTAAGCGGTTTTAACCGGTTATTAAATTAGCACCCGGACAACGGAGTGAAAGGCGAGAGATTTGTTTCTTTAGTAAGTTTTGGTGTTTTATATCCAAGAAAATTCTTTTTAGGCGAAAATGGTTCTGATATTAAAACGATTCTTCTTAATAAAATTTTAAGTAAGTTTTTAGTTTATTGCACCGATAGTAGAATGGCTAGTATAGAATCGGTAGTTTCATTAACTACCCGTGTTGTAGAACATTTTATGAGATTCATTCGCTTTCACTTATCTTTTTTCTGTAACCTGAAATGCATGTGACTTCGCTTGTGTCACCTCTGAGAGTTGACACAGGCTTTATTGTTACAATCATCTTAATAAATTAAGCAAGAAACAGAGCTGCCTTTTCCAAAATCAAATTAATTCCATTTTGGAAAAGGCAAGCAGATATTTAGCTCATATCTACCTAAGCAAGTAGATATTTTGCTCATATCTTTCATTTCAAAAGCATTTGCTAAGTGTTTCTTTACATCTTGCATCCATAAATCATCATCTGTAGACAAAATCAAATCATCGACATAAACATAAATTCGCATAATTCGCTCACCTTTACGTGCAATGAACACACACGGATCCTGCAGCAACGCTTCAAAACCAATATCACACAACTTTCTCACCAATTCCTTATGCCACTACAATCCCAACTGATGTAAACCATATAAAGACTTCTTTAACAGACACACACTATCCACTCATTCATCAGGAGCTTTATACCAGCGATTAGCTGACTGAAGAATGTTCTTTTCTGTTATTATTTTCTTTTGTGAACCAATATTTTACTTCACGTGTATTAATCCAGAACATCATTTAACTGATCTGGAACTTCCATATACACCTCTTCATCGAGTGAACCGTTCTGAGTTCTGACTCATCCGAACATGGTATAAATTACCAACACGATCTGCACGTACGTAATCTTTGTTACTGCTGTCAATAACAATTGCATCATTTCTTCTAAGCCGCACGTCGAACCCATGGTACGTAGAACACTTTTTCTGAGAACGAAACAAAAGTGAATGACATATTTTACTTACTTTCACAGAGCGTTCGACGCGCGTTCGAAATTCAAACGCTATTTTCTTTTTAAAAGGTTCCAGTGCTCACCAGCTTTGTAATATCATAACTATATATCCTGCGGTTTTGCCTGTCAGTCCTCGTCTCCATGACGTAATGTCACCACTAACCCTTCCATGTGGATGTGGCTATCATGATAATTATAATTACATAATTTATATTTCATTACATAATCAGTGGCATAGATTAGTGTGTTTAAACAAATAAAAAAATTCTTTGTGTCTTATCTCTATATATATATTTCTTGTGTGCTTGTGTATGTCACTGAACTCCTCCTAAACGACTAAACCGATTTTGATGAATTTTTTGTGCGTGTTCAATGAGACTTGAGAATGGTTTAGATTCACAATTTAGTCCAATGGAAAATGTTTTTTAAGTTAATTTTTAATTTGTAAGTAAGTAGTTGTTTATTTTGGAATGTTTGACATTGGATATTGGAACCGACCGACTGCGCTACCATCGCAGTGTGAAATCTATATTAATAATTTCGTCAAGGAGTACGATAGACTAGATCGAAACCTTACCTGAATAATAAAACATAAAAAAAATAAAGATTTCGAGTCGACAACATATATCCGCAAAATTCGGATTGTCGAGTATGTTGTTAAATTCGAATGGTTCTGACAGACAAATCGCAGTCGCCATATTGGCAACTATAGCGAAACGTCACTGATACCGGATAACATATTGAGTCTTGTTTTGAGTACTACTAAGTCTTAGTGCAGGTAAGTATTTTGTATGTGTAAATACTTTTTGCACCTATATTTCTTTAACAGTTAAAACGACAAATAGAAGTATCCACCCAATAAAGGAGATTTGTGTTACCCCGAACATAGATGATATACTATAACTAGAGAACCCCGAATTTACCCTGAGTTTTCAATTTCTCTAAAGATACTACATTGAAAGAAGGCATCACTTTACCTGTGCCAAAGAACCATGGTCGACTGAGTCATATCCAGAGCCATCTGAATAGTAAGAGCCATCATGCATCAAAGCACGAATTTATTTAACTGGTCGTAATCGCGTTACTAAGTCTCAATCTTTCTCTTTGGTACATCCAAGCCAACGAGATTTTTAAGCCGGTTGAAACTTCAGAGAAAGCAATTTATATTACCAGCAAATGGGGAGATGACCTTGCCTTAACTAAAACTATATTTCCAACCAAACCATGTACGAAGATAAGGTTATATTCTGGTAAAATAATGCATAATACATTGTCAACTTTAACACACAACTCAAAGCACAAACAGCTAGCATTATCAAAAGGACACACATCCATTCAGCACAATGGCATCACACGAATTAAATCTTGTATTTTCACATTCAACCGTCACAACTTCCGCACCAATTGTAAGCCTACAACATCCTGTTTATCTTTTACACGTAGATTTCTTTTATTTATTTCTATCCATATTTTTTTACAAAGGAGATTTTGTTTTTTTTTTTCATGGCAAGCTTATTTACTTTTGTTCGTGTAGTTTTTTCGTCGCAGTGCTCACTCATTGAAAATACCAAACCTACAGCACGTCGGCCTGAAGTAATGTGCGAATAATTGTCGCTTGGTCCGTTCATCCTTGCATTACTGACTCACTGACAGACAACGCACAGCCAAAACTGTTAGGCGCAAGAATGTGAAATTCGGCATGAATGTTCCTTGGGACCATAGGGGTGCACTAAGAACTGATTTCCCGAAATTTGCAAGGTATCGGGCAGAAACTGTTGAATTTAATTAAATTATGCAGGCGTAACTACAGGTACCCTCTAGTCATTCATAAACTATAATTCTAAATTCATTTAGTAAAGGCCACGTCACCGCGTTCTAAGTGAATCAAAAGCAGACCGTACCCGTGCACAAGTCTTATAGTGCTCCATACCTCCCGACTGACAGAAGATTTTCTCAGTAAATTCACCGTGTTTCTTTACGGTGTGCGAACAAGAGCCCTTACCCTCAATGATAAATTGACCAAACGTTTACTGTGAGACGTATTTCTTACATAGAACTCAAGCCGGTACTTTCTAGATTTAAATAGGGTCAATTTCGTACACTCTAATTTTACTACTGCATTTTAATCCTATTTTGCGAACATTTTCTTTCATGGTTAGACGGAGAGGCATTTAACTAAAATTCTTATGATTATTCATATACTTTGCAGTAGGCATATTATGCAAATATAAATAATGATGAATCAGGGCTGCATAATTAACACGTATACAAATATTATCGATAAAATTGCAAATTTGATTTGAAATTAAACCATTATTTAACACGAAGTATGGTTGATCACCAAAAAGAACATAGCACCCTTGACAAATTCTGGTCGTCACCAAAGAAAACCAGATTGCCCAGCTGCTAATACGATTAAATATCTATTGTATATATACATTGTTGAAAATCTAATAATACACATTCTGTTATCATCGGAATCCGATTTGGGAATCTTTTGTGAATTCGTTTCCATATGTCATAGTTCCGCATTTATACACCAAAATCCACTCGACAAACTCGCCATGCACAAACAATTCTTTTACGAAAAAGATGGAAAAAGGAAAAAAATATAAAACTACCGGGAACACGCGCGAACAAAAAAGTAAAATCGTATTGTGTGATGTAATTATTTTTATTATTATTATCTTCGGGCTTGTTTCACGTTTTGGATGGAGCGGTACAGTCGATTCTAACTTCGCAGCTTCATTTGAAAGGCCCCTACTTTTGTGTTTTAAATCTGTTGAATAAATGTTAAATAATGTGTTGTTTTAAGGCGACAAGGATTTATACTTATCTATTACAAAAATGGCGTAGAAGTTAACTAGTCCGTTTATGACTGTTTTGTGTTTGGTCTCTATTTCGTAATCTGTTATGCCCTTCGCGATATAGAGTTTACTTCTAATGATTGTTGTTTTAAAATCTTTACTTTATCTTGACTGACGGACAACGCACAGTCAAACAGTGTGAGTGCAAGAAACGTTCCATGGGGCGGTTCCTTAGCAGGGTGCACTGAAGAGATTGCTTGAAATTCCCACGGGATCGAGAAAATTCGTCAACTCGCTCCTGGTCTTCTCTAAAATAGAAAATTTAAGTCTCCAAAGCATTCATTTATCTAAATCAGATTGATCTACGATATTAAAATACATTACTGCGATATATTACCAAACTTGTTTCTACCAAGAACTACAGCACTCGAGTGTCGACTGTCACGTACCGATATCAATCTGTAGGTTCACAGAGCGACGCCAATTGATGTAGTACCGTCAATTCGACATGTACACCAAACTAATCTAATCTAAGACTCCCGGCAAACTTTTAGGCTGGCGAACTTAAATGGAAATTGAAATGAAATCGATCTAAGTTAAAAAATATATTGAATGTAATATAAAAATATATATTGAATGGGTCGCAGCCGCTGAATGCTATTTTATGAGACTCAAACGTGCACAAAGAATAGTTCTTAAAGTTATTTTCTCACGGCCACTTAGATATCCTACGATTCAACTATACGCGGAATCAAACATGCTGACGGTCAGACAGCTTTATGCCCTTATGTCGATTCTGTGTAAGCACTCATCTCATCCTCTTTCGGTGCCAATTGGGAGATTATAAAAATTATTTTTAAATAAAAAGAAACCGACTTCAAAAAACACTAAGGAACTAAAAAACAAAAAATAATTGGTTTTGGAGGAAAAAATTTTGGAGTCAGTGCCAAGCCAAGTATTTCTGATCGGACTATAAAACCTCTACACATTTTTATACAACTTTTGTTGTTGATAGAATAGGTAGTTTGTAATTTAGTAACTATGTGCGTAAGTGCTTGGCACCGACTCCAAAAATTTTTCCTCCAAAACCAATTATTTTTTGTTTTTTAGTTCCTTAGTGTTTTTTGAAGTCGGTTTCTTTTTATTTAAAAATAATTTTTATTTTTTGCTTTTTAGTGGTACTTATACTAATAAAAAATAGTAGTAGGTGGTAATTAGGTACATAGGATAGTGTAGGTGGTAAATTATGGGGGCCTCCCCATCTTCACGTGCACATTCTTTACGTGCTTCAATTCTGAAATGTAGACCTGTACCTTTCTAGCAATTTGAAGTATTTTTTTTGTTATCAACTAACTAGCCTAAACACGTTCGTTTCAGTTCCATCATCAGATCCCGAAAATCATCCAATACCAAAGTGTTTGCCAAGATAAAACAAACGAGCCTAAACACGATGAGATTGCGTTATTGTATTACAAAGATCCCATGGCCACCTTCCTGCTCTATCATCAGAGTTTGGTAAACATTCAGCACTAAAGTCCATGTAAAGACGAATCAAACGAGCTCAAACTCAATGAGATTGCGTCATTGTATTACAAAGATCCCATGGCCACCTTCCTGCTCCATCATCAGACTCTGCAAAACATCCAGTACCAAAGTCCATGTAAAGACGAATCAAACAACCCTAAACTCGATGAGATTGGGTTATTGTATCACAAAGATCTCATGGTTACCTTCCAACTCTGTCATCAGACCATGGAAATCATCCAGCATCAAAGTCTATGTAAAGACGACTCAAACGACACTAAAATCCATGTAAAGACGAATCAAACGAGCTCAAACTCAATGGGATTGCGTCATTGTATTACAAAGATCCCATGGCCACCTTCCTGCTCCATCATCAGACCCTGCAAAACATCCAGTACCAATGTACATGTAAAGACGAATCAAACAACTCTAAACTCGATAAGATTGGGTAATTGCATCACAAAGATCTCACGGTTACCTTCCAACTCTGTCATCAGACCATGGAAATCCTCCAGCATCAAAGTCTATGTAAAGACGACTCAAACGAGCCCAAACTCGACGGCATTGGGTTGTTATCGTCCAATCGCTTTAAGTGTGCTTATAAAATTTGAAGATTTCCTTCGATTTTTCAGGACTCCATGACCATATCCTGACCTGATGATCATGGGACCAACTAGGAGGTATACTCTTTCAATCAAAACAAGAATTTTCGAAATCGGTCCAGGCGTCTTAGAGAAATCGAGGAACATACATAAAAAAAAAGATTCCGACGAATTGTTAACCTCCTCCTTTTTTTGAAGTCGGTTAAAAGTACAAAATCTTTCCTCAAGAGCCGCATAAAACTTCATTCGCGGAACGACACTACTACGTGGCCAGTACTAGACTTTATAATAATATAAATAGGAAACTAAAAATGCATTCTGAAACTAAATTTCAAATAAAAATTGCATTAAAAGATTATCTTCAAAAACTTACCTTCCGTAATATCGAAGAACTGCTGTTAGGAAATTAACTTAATATTTCTTGAAAAAAGATACAATAACATTAAATAATACTCTCATACGCTCATAATTATGTATTTACATACACACTTACACACACGCAAACATCCTCATACACACCCCTTACATACACATACCTACACTTACACTACACACAATAGTTTATAAGAGTTTAAAAATATCGAAATTGATTAAATTAGTCACTTTTACATTAAGTTGCCTCTATACTATTAAGTAAGAAAGGTTTCTCCATTTTCTTTGCGCTACTTGTAGTTAATATTTTTCTCACTAAACTTGCTATATGTACTTCCATGAGAATATCGATTGTTTGTAACCACCTGTGAGGCTTATATAAATGTAACAATCAGAAGGAAACACTGGCTTCTAAGATACAGGTACATACCTAGTTTAGAAGTCAGGGTCTTAAGCTTGTAAATCTATACCATAAGCCATATATTTGTACTAAGATCAAGTGTAATTCTTATGGAGTAATAAAATTTATTATTATTATTATTTTATGCGGTATGTTTTGCCTTTTATTTTTTCGGTAAATATTTTAACGTATTAACAACATTTTTAATTGTTTAACTTTTGTATGGTATAGAAGACAAACAAGCAGACGAAAAGTCTGATGGTAAGTGATAAGGTACCACCGACCAATGCACACCTACAACCCTATGGGAGTTACAAGTGTTTTGCCGATTTGGGTGGGAACACTAATAAGTCGAGAAGCGGGACTAGGAGGAAGGCAAAGGGAATAGGGCTACCGGCAATCCTATTCACCGAACTTACAGTGAATACGTAACATGACTACCAAGATTTAAAAGAAATCGTCATAAATTAAAAAAATCGTTCTGTTTCAGTAAATTCAATAAGCATATTCTACAAATGGTTAAAATACTGGCTAAAAACAAGATTCAGGATCACGAGAATCTTGAGGGAGATCTTTTTCCTTTAGATATCGCCTGAGTTTGAGTTTTATAATGTACAAATAGATGACACTAGTTACATGTTGCTAACGCTACATACAATAAGACGATTGCAAGCCTATTAACTATGTAATGAAGGTCCTCCCTATTTGGAGACTTCAACACAACACTTTAAAAAGTAAGACCATCAGAGATGAGCTAGGCCATGCTCTGCGTTAAATAGTTTTACGATAGGTAGTCATTTTCATCCTAGTGTCCTACAGTGTTCTAGTTGCAAGCCAAAGGCTCATTGCTATCGCTGCTTTTGATTATAGAAAGATATTTGCTAAAGGAGCTTTCACTTATTTAAAGTTTTACGCTTAATTTTTATAAAGGTATTTTTCTTACGCACTCTGACAGTCTGACTTGCCTCGCACGTCTCTAAGCGTTCGAAGCCTCACGGTGGCATTGACCTAACGTAAGAAGTACAAAACAAATTCATTACCTGAGCCACGAGGGTCGTTTTTCCGTTCACATATAAGGATTATAAGAAAGATTTTGAAAAACATGTTTTTACGCAATACAGAAAACTTATGACAAACATAATATTATCTATACTAATATAATAAAGCTGAAGAGTTCGTTGGTTTAGTTCGCACTATTCTCGGAAGCTACTGGTCCGATTTGAATCGTTATTTTTGTCCCAGACAGCTCATTTATCGAGGAATGCTATATAACATCACGCTTTGACCTACAGGTAAGAAGCAGTAACCCTAAATAACGCGGGTGTAACCGCAGGCTCATCTAGTTACAAATTACAGAAAAAAAATGGAGTCTGGTGGTTAAACTATGGCAATATAAAAGTAGACAAGGTAGTGCTTACATGTTGCAAGCATATTTTCTGGTGTTAGGAGTCATTTCGGTATAAATGGTGGGCTTGACCCTTATTATGCGTAGGCAAAACAGCGTTCATAACATCTAGCTGTCTCCTTGGAGACATAGTTATGGCCGTAAATCTACTACGCAACCGTAAACTAAAACTATTATTGTACTCTTTAATATACTAGACGGTCATCCTCTTCGCAGCTACGCCCACACATTTATTTTAATTTAACCGTTTCCGACCGATCCCGTGGGCATTTCGGAATAACCTTTTTAGTGCACCACACAGTTTCGAAGTAAAATTCATACCAAATTTCTTGAGTTAGTGAATAACAGTAAAATTTCATATGTATACAGACTAGAAAGAAGACAGACGTATATAATTACTATGTTCGCTCACGTGTGCGCCCTTATGTATGTCGGCTATCACGACAAACGTTAGTCTACTCTGAAATACAATCTTTATTACTGCAAAGTTTTATAAAATCCTTATTCTCCTTATAATCCTTATTATCCGTATTTGCAACAGAGTAACAAACAGATAAATATCTATCCTCACAAACATTCACGTTTATATATATTATGCTGTTGTTTTCTGGTTGTTGTGACAGTTTATTAATTCTGCTAAAACATGATGAAAGATGACTGCAATAGTGCATCCAAAAACTACTGTCCACATTCTCTGTCTTCATACAATATCGATATTCATAAAGTAAAGCGACGCCGGATGTGAACAGTAGTCATGTATTAAGTTTCGGGTCGAGTGCTGCAAACTTAAGATACTGTCTGCGTGGAACTCATCAGCTATCATTGTTGTTGGATTGCCTGCGTTCCCAATGTTGTACGTGATACGACATTTTATATACTAAAAGCGAATTCGCACTTCGTCTTATCTGATTCCGACCCGAGCCCGGTAAAATACGTTACAAAGTATTCGTAGAATTATTTTTATGCTACGTTATGCGTTACATCTGACATCCGTCGATCGATCTATTTTATTGTAAGAGATCACGTTCGCATGCGTGGGCGGCCATTTTAAAGATTAAATCATTATAGGGATAGCGATATTCCGTGGTTTCAACTAGTATCAGTCTATTCACAGGTATTGCCTTACTATAACAACTGTTAAAGATCTTTCATGACAGCCGGGACCGACGGCTTAACGTGCTCTACGCTCTCGCTCTACTGGACACTTAAACTGACAAACATCTATATTGAGAAATAGAACAACCTATCCTACTCATCACACAAATATTTTTCCTGGTTGGGAATCGAGCCCACGACCCATGCTTCCAGTAGTAGAAGAATACCTTTTCAGCCAAAATCACCAACAACTAAACCAACAGGCCAATCAAATTCATTGCTTACAAGTTTTCCGCTTCATGAATATCCAACGTGGCATTCGAAACAAACCCGCTTAAAATAACAGTCGATCCGTCGTATGATTGCCGAGGAATGCGTCGGCGCTCATTCTATTAATGACGTCACGGGTTTCCAACCTACGGTTAATGATGTAAACCAGCCTGTTTCAATTCATACCCCTATGAATTGAAACAGGCTGGTTTACATTTTATCAACTGGGTTGCGAAATAATTCTTCGTCAATATAGTAATTTATCGAGAAAAATTTACTACGATTGTTCAATTGCTCTCCTGAATGCTTATCCGGAAGTAGTGGTATAAAACTATCACTTCACATTACCCTCGTGTTGTCCTGATTAATTAGAAGACTTTCGCCTTAAAGCCAGAGGCTCACGCACTAGACTAGCCAGATTTGACAGAATATCAGCTTTTTGGAGAGTGACTGTCGAACCTCCGCAACTCAAAGAGAAAGTAATGTTCCTTTGCCTAGACCAATTTCAGTATATTAAAGAGTATTTGGCTAATGGCTCCCAATAACGTCTGTCAAAGTATTCCACAGCCGGGATCAACAGCGTGCGTGGGGCACCACAAGGAAGGTGGCAAGCGGTAACTAACAATTTAATCCGCAAATAACTTCGAAACCTTAGTGTTATGCGCCGTGGCTTCGGACCCGATACCCTCTACCTGGCAGTCTATTAGGGTATCTCATCTAGACAATATGTGCCGATATGCCACAAAAAAGACAATATCTCTACGGTAGTCATTTTATTAACAAAATGCTTCACAGAAGGGAAGCTAAGCTAAGGCCCCTTGGGAAGATTTGATTGGTAAAATTTGAATGGGCCCCGACTGTGAGTCGTTCTGTTCTGCATTAGAATTTATGATTTGTTATATGTGTGTATCAATTAAAAACTATTTCAATTGTGTAGTTATTTAGTATTGCTTAACAGAATTCTAAACAACTGGGCTTGTTTCTTTCTTTTTAGTTTTTATTTAAGTTAATTTTTTCACGTATTTTTAAATTAGTTTTTACGCAGTCGGGTTTTTTGGATTCTTTAATTTTTATTTTTTATTTTATACTTTTTAGTTACGAGTCATTGACTTCGTTATAAGATGGTAAATTTCGCAATCTATCGAGCTTGGTGGTAAACTTTTTTTTACTCGGCGACTTGGCGATGAATAAAATTTATTCTTACCAAAAATATTTGTTCTTCATGCTTTTTCACTGTTTTTTTTTGTTTGTATATCGTTTATACTTGGAATAAAAACTTAAATCAATAAGTAAGAAAATTAGCAAGAATGATTGTTTTATGAAACAACTTTAAATCGTTATATATCCTAAACTATTATTTAAAATGAAAAATGATAATGATATAAAAGAACCTAAAGATTATTTTAAAATACCTATTTAACGACACCCCACTTGACATAGTTTATCGACTTTTCTTTTTTTCATTTTGACAATATGGCGTCTGATTATCGTTGTGGTGAATTTTGATTACTGTCAGGTCTTTAGTAACACTCGCAAGGATAAGACAAATCGATTGACGTAAGAATCATCAAAATGCCTACGCATTTGGTCTCTAGAACGCCACATAGAAACAGACATACATACATAGACTGATAAACACATTACCCTCCTTTGCGTCGCGCAGTCGGGTAAAAATGGGAAGGTATCTCAGAAGTGATTTTTTTAGGTCCCGTGTTTTACATATTGATATTAACGTCACTGATATAAATAGCGCTATTATTTTGAAAATAAGATAAATTAACTGTTATTTGGCTATAAGTCATTATTTTCTCACGTAGTTCTAACCCTTACCATTCATTTTGTAAAAAGGGTAAAATTCTGTATCTTAACTGTCTTAACATCACCCCAGAGTGGTTGAATTAGAAAACTTTGACACATTATTGGGCATTAGAAAACTTAACACCGTACGTCTCTAGGTAGGTAGGTGGCTTGGCTGTGTCTCTGACATGACCAACGTCTATCGACTATGGTTGCCACTTACTATTCCGGGCCGTTAGTTCGTTTGCCACCTTACTGCTATAAAAAGAAGGAAAGGGATCACAAACCCACATTTCAATATTTTCTGTAGACACGTAACACGTTTTATCTTTATGTCACGTCCAAACAAGTAGAAGTACGTTCCCAATTTACCATAATTATCGACGTTGTAAAAATGTTAACACCGTTTTATGTGAATGCCATTTGAGAATTAGACAGTATGTTACGTGACTTTGTATGTACATATAAAATTTATGTTGTTTTTCTGTCAAATTTAGTCAATCGTAATAGCCCTCTCCGTAATAACTTTTTTGGCAAGATCTGGTGTGTAGTTACTTAGCTTCTGGTCAGGGTTGAATTTGGGTACGTCGGAATTAATAGTAGAGCAGAAAAAAGGTAGGCAAGTTTAAGTTATTGTAATAGATATTGTATTGATTATTAAATATTAAAGAGCGTGAAAATATATTACTTTCTTCTTTTCGAAAAATCGTACAATTATAAGCCTTTCAAACGGACTTGAAGTCCGTATTTTTGGTAAATCGAATAAAAAGACAATATATTCCCATCCTTTTTTGTGCATCTACACCACCACTGGCTCTAACAAAAACGGCCGAAGGTTTACGCTTTCTTGGTCTTAATATTTTGTTGATAAGCCAAAAACCCCTACCCTATATGTCCCAATAACAAATCTCACACATTCTTGTCTATATGAACGCAAATTTATTGATCAACCGAATGTTAAAGCCTTTATTTATATGAACCATAAAAGCAACAAATCAATATAATAAATGAGTAATTTGATAGAACGACAATAGACAAAGTTAGTTATGTTGCTACATCATCGATTAACACGTGTGTCGGCTACTAACACATGACAGACTAGACGAGTGTGGACTGTAGAACTAATGTTGCATCATTGTAGTGGACGCAACATTAGCATAGCGCAATATATCTGGACAATCTTGCTGGTTACAGCGTTGTGTGATCAGCTTATTTGGGGAGCTTTCTCTAGTATCTATACTAATATAATAAAGCGGAAGAGTTTGTTTGTTTGTTTGTTTGTTTATTTGTTTGTTTGTTTGAACGCGCTAATCTCAGGAACTACCGGTCGGATCTGAAAAAATCTTTTTGTATACGATAGCCCAGTATTTCCGGAAGGTTATAGGCTATATAACATCACGCTTCGACCCTTTGGGGCCAGGCAAAAGGCTAAAAAGGCTAAAAGATAATGTCGGCTAATCTCAGGAACTAGCAGTCGGATTAGAAAAAATGTTATTACCTATGATAGCCCAAGTATTCCGAAAGGCTATAGGCTATATAAAATTACGCCACAACTTTTAGGGGCCAGACAAAAATAATAAAATGGTCAAACGAGAAGGGGGAGGGTTGGGTCAAAGGCAAAAAAAGGCTAAACGAATAGGATACAATCTATATGGGTATCGTTTTCAAGATTTTCGGGACGTTGATTAATAATATGAAATTTATTTAGTGATCCAAGATGGCGGACGGGAAATCAAAGATGGCGGATGGGAAAAATTTTAAAAATCAATATGTGTATCGTCTCTGATGATTTAAGGGATGGTGAATCCAAATACAACATCTATTTCGTGATCAAAGATGGCGGATGGGATTTTTTTAAAGTCGATATGGGTATCGTCTCCGATATTTTAAGGAATGGGGAATTCAAAAACACCATCTATTTCGTGATCAAAGATGGCGGATGGATATTTTTTTAAAACAATATGGGTATCGTCTCCGATGTTTA
Source organism: Euclidia mi (assembly GCA_944739405.2). Lineage (NCBI taxonomy): Eukaryota > Metazoa > Arthropoda > Insecta > Lepidoptera > Erebidae > Euclidia > Euclidia mi. The sequence goes on from OX123182.2 coordinate 10,445,125, forward strand.
AAGGGATGGGGAATCCAAATACAATATCTTTTTCGTGATTCAAGATGGTGGATGGGAAATCAAAGATGGCAGATGGGACAAATTAAAAAAATCAATATGGGTATCGTCTCTCATGATTTAAGGGATGGTGAATCCAAATACAACATCTATTTCGTGATCAATGATTGCGGACAGGAAATCTAAGATGGTGGACGGGAATTTTTTTGTAAAGTCTATATGGGTATCGTCTCCAATATTTTAAGGAATGGGGAATTCAATATTATATAAAAATCTATGTTTTTTGTTCATCATTTATAGACTCTGAAATGATAAGAGATTAAGCGCTATGTCAATGGTAACTTTGGAAATGGGGCTTGGTAAAAAGGAAATTAAATAAAAACTCTTAAAAAGGCGATACGGAGTTCGCTGGGTCAGCTAGTAGTTATATAAAAGTGACCGTGCGAGAGTATACTGTGGGACTCATGTTGGGCAACATTTTAGTGGACGCAACATTAGGAAATAGCTAGGAGAGTCTAGCAGGTTACAGCGTGAATATGTCAGCTCATCTGAGGAAGAACTCATTGCTTTCACATAAATTAGATTAAAGAGAATGACGAGGACATCTCGCTTTATTTAGGGTGGGTATATTAAGTGATCATGCGAGAGCAATGCGATTTATGTCCGTAGAAAAACAAGCTTCACACTGCTGTCACTAAATTAGAATAAAATAATTTAATGTTACGTTAATTTTCATTTAAACTTATCCATTCATAGGCGTTACCAAGACGTCTGTCTTGAAGCGGCAGTCCGGTACCAGCAATCTATGCAAAGCAATGTTACAGTTAAGACCTTTTAAATAAATTTATAATCACTAAACAACCCTCACCATATGAAAATTTGGAGGTCAGAAATTACCTCAAAACATGTTTTATTATCTGCTACACCTTATATGCAGGTAAAGATCTTTTGCAACATTTTTGTTTAAGAAACCTATGAAAACCACTCCTCAAGCAATCCGAAAATAGACAAAACCCAAATACAAACGCTACAACGCGCAAATACGTCAGCGATACGTAATAGCCGTAACACACGCTTGAACTTGATCCGAACAGACCACGGATTTGGGTCGCCTCCGGACCAAATCTGCCCGTCTGTAGAGTAGTCCGGCGAACATAATTATTATTCATTGAGTCCGCCGCGGTCCGCTAGTTTGCAGATCGGTCGGATCGGACTTGGCTTACGTGAAGCAACTGTCCGATCCGGTCGTCTGTAGCGAGAACGGATTTGGTCCGCCGGACCGTCGGGTTTGGTCCGCCGGACAAGTTCGAGCGTGTGTTACGGCCATAAGTATTTACCAGTGTAAAACCGCTTACAGCGTAGCAGTTATGACGCCTGTAAACAACGGACAGTATTATCTGTTCCCGTATTTCACGTCCCGATAACGACATCCGGGAATTAATTTAATAATACAACGTTTAATATTAACGTGTGCGGTGCGTAAGTAACAGGAGCGAGCGAGTAAACAAGCGTTGTGGATATTGCTCCGAAGGTGCGGTTAGGTTTATGGAAAGGTTTGGTAACAATGTTGATTTATTTGTAGTTTCATTGGTTTTACAGTGAGAAGTTTATATATTTAGAGAAATTGCCGACATAATATATAGGCTACTCGAAAAAAAAGACAATATCACAAAAAGCTATTCATAATTACTACTACCTACAAAGTTATTATCTTTATGACTTACGAAGCCATACTGGAATGTTTATGTTTTGCTGTACCATACAAATATCCAAGACAACGTATTGACAAAATTTTCCATGTACCACCCTGTAAAACTAACCTGGGCCAACATTCGCCGATTTCCAGAATATGCTCTGAATATAACGAATTTAACATATTATACCCAGACATGGATGTTTTTTCTAACTCGCTCGCTAAATACAGACGTGTAATATTGTCCAAAACAAGTTCTTCTTCATAGAATTAAGTTTTAAACAATTTTTATATAATTTTGTTATTGTTTTTGTATATTATGTTTTTCTTATTGTATTTATAGTTTAGTAGTTTTTTATAATAACTGAGTGCTTCAGTGGTAAATGTTGTGTATACCTGTAATTGGCATATGTATCAGACCGTTTCCATGTTCCTATTGTTGTGACTTTAAAATATGTATGCTGTTGGTGTACCTAATTAAATAAATAAATAAATAGATACAAATACATAAACAATGCCTAACTTAAAATACACAACATATCTATCCATAAACTGCTGAAAATATAACCCTTCTTTTTCAACTTTACCTAGGCGACAAGAAATGGACGCCAACAGACCATTTACTTCTTCAAATCGCTTGTCTCTCACGCCCCGTCCACGCTTGTAAAGCATTCCGCCATTTGCTCAGCGCGCTCGTCCGCTTACCCGAGATTACCCATTGTGCCCTAAAAGAGCAGTTTTTCGGGCAGATTTTAATAAGTGCTATCCCCCGAATAGGATTTAATTTTGCGCTGTCACTGAGAGCCAGCTAGCAAGCACTCTGAAAGAATCCGTTGCCAAAATAAAAATATAAGTTGAGTTGCTTTAGAATTAAAATTTCGGTTGACCCCGACGCGATGATTAAAATGGCGTCCGGCGTGAAATAATACTTTATGTTCATGCGTTTGTGTGTCATTCACGACTTAATATAGAATGATGTGGAGGCCGCGAGTTCTTATTATGGCATACGATCGGGAAAATATATATATATTTCTAGGAATTATCTTCTATACATTAAAAGAATTTGTGTTTTATAATACGAGTTGGCCAGCCCGTTCTACCCAACCGATTCGCATGATTTTTTTTTAAATAAAAGCTCTCGCTGCGTAGATTTGTCATCAAGCATTTGAAATAACCTAACTTGCACATTCATCAAGTTATATGAAAAACAGTTTTCTCCCATACATTTTTTACGTTTTCGTAGCCGTAGTCAATGACTTTCTGCTTCTATATATCTGGTTCTCATTGAGGTAGGCGTTTCGTTATAGGCTTAAAACACGCGCTGAAAAGAGTTCTTTCATTTGATGATATGCTCATTTAAATTGGGTAAGTTTGAAGGAAGATAGGTGTGGACATTGAACTTATTTTTCAATATTTTCCTATAAATTTCTTAAGATTCCATTGCTTTCTCTCTACATGGACGGTTCTAATTTCAAAAATATTTTTAAGGCATCTAATAATTTCCTTGCGGTAACTGCCAGGAAAAAACGTTATGCATCCTTAAGGTGACCTTGCCATACTTTCATACGGGTGAGTGTGGTGGTGTGTAAAATTATATCCGATGTTGCTCAAATTATCACTATAGTGAATTATCGCTGATGGCAGGTAATATTCCCCGAATGTTACCAGTTAACCCTTAATGTTGGGTGAACTGATTTTTCGTGTTTTAAATTAAGGACTTTCTTCGGGCATCTTATTTTTTTTTTATGTGGAACATATTACAGCGGTTCATAGTACTATTGTCATATAATTATATTATTACAAGTGGTAGTTATAAAAGAAATTGTAGTTTTGGTAAAAATAGTAGTTTTGAGAGAAAATATAGGTACTTTTGACAGCACCGGCGGTTTTGGTAGAAATGGTAGTTTTGAAAAAAATGGTAGATATGATAGTGTTAGTACGAATAGTAGTTTTGATAGGAATAGTATTTTCGGTAGGAATAGTAGTTTTGGTATAAATTGTATTTTTGGCATATATTGTAGTTTTGGTAGCAATGTTACTTACGATTGCTACCAAAGCTACCATTCCTACCAAAACTACAATTTCGACCAGAACTATTAACGTAATTATTACATTTCTAAATTTTGATGGATTAATCACACCCATACACAAAACAAAATAAATCTTGCTTCTCACAGACATATTTAGCTGGATAACAGGAATAAAACCTATTTTCTTACTTATAAAAAAGTTGTTTTTCTATATTTTTAATTTTGATAGTAAAATATTGACAGATAAAGAAAAAGTGAAGTTAGTGTAAGTTAGTTACTTAAGTTTCTGATGTAATAACGTGTTTTTTGTGAGTAGTTGTGTTTTCAATTATAATGAAATTGAAAAATGCTCAGAGAAAGCTTGAACAAAGAATCTTGGTCAATGACAGCCCTGTTGGAGATTTGGTACCGGATGGTCCTCCTACTGCTAAAAAAATACGGGTGGAAACGGGTTCAGATTTGATTAATTCTACCATCAACAATTTTCATTTGATTTCCATTCTTGGTGACGGTAATTGCTTATTCCGCGCAATTTCTTATTGTTTATATGGAAGTGAGAATAAACATTGAAACATGAAATTCGTTTGGCCACTGTTGATAACATTGTCAATAAGTGGGATGTATATAGTAACTTCACCGAAGCATATGGCCAGTGATGGGTGCCAATGGACAGTACGCAGGGCATGCTGAACTTCAGAGTGCAAGTGAGCTATATCCTGAGTGTCAATTCAGAGTTCACTTGGAAAACAGTAATACGATTACTGACCATAGTACTGGCGAAATTGTTCATAACTTGCTATTTTCTGGGCACCTGGACGAAGAACATTACAGTGTCCTAATGGAAAGAATGGTAGGGCAACACAGTCATATTGAAGAACTTTCTTTCGTCAATGTTCAGTTATACATATTATATATATCCCTATTGCGCGGCAAACCATTCAGTAATGCCAAGGTGCAAATTTCACGATACCTAAGGTGCAACATAAAGCCAATGTTGTGAGAAAAGAAGTTTTGTGATATATTATATTTTTGGTAAGAATCTTTTTACTTATTAGATAAGGCTACAATGTACTCATCATACCTATATGTAAAAGCTTTTTTATAATATTAAAATATGCTGTAGAGCAGCACGGGTCCTCTAGTGTTATATTATAAGAAAAAGATCAAAATATTTTAATGTAGGTATTGCATAAATTTAAATACTCTCTAATATCTATAAGCTGAATTATAAAGCTGAAGAGTTTGTGTGTTTGGTTGAACGCGCTAATCTCAGAAACTACTGATTCGATTTTGATAATAAATTTTTTGATGGATAGCCCATTTAGCGAGGAAAGTTGTATGTGATATAATATTCACAGCCACGGGTGCGGAGCAGCAGCCCTAAAAACGCGGATGTAACCCCGAGCTGAGCTAAAAAATTGATAAAGTTCCAAAACTGTTGTAGACTAATATTTTAAATAATGGTTTTATAATATGGTGACAACCTTTTTTCAATAACTGTTAATTAGTAAGATATTGACAAAACGAATTGTTAACTATTAAGTTATTTTCTAAAATAAAGAAATGCTTGTATCAGGGAACCACAATGACTTCATAACTTTTCAAACAACAAATTACCCATTTGATATGGTATTTCAGCATCACCTGTGCAAAATCACCAACATGGGTTATCTAATTTAGATTTGAGGTGATGAACCAAAGGATAACATAGGAAGAGGTACAGATTGTATTCCGAACCCTTATAAACGTATGTTACGGTCTTAAATTATTCATAGATACAAGATTGTAAATACGCTTACTCGTAATGTGAGCCCATACTTGTGAAGAGTTATTTTGGTTAAGGTTTTAATGCGGCATAATTATCTTAATGTGGAATTCGGACTGCTTTTATTTGTATAACTATCTGTTTTCAAATAAAACCAGTCCACACTCCATCATTAGTAAAACTACCTGTTGAAATTCTACAGCTTACGGATTTTATCGTGATGATGATTTATGAGGTTTGACTGAGATTACATTCATACAATATATTTATTATAATCCGACGTTCAATAACTTTACAGGCATAGTGGTCACGTCAAAATCAGACAAACATATCGCATTAAAATCCGTAAACCGTAGTTGAATTAAAATGTGTAACGTTCACGTAAACCCAAGAAAATATTAACTGTGTCGTTTAATGATGGCATAAAAATAAGCAAACACTTCATTTTTCACGTCAAAACGTAGATTTTAATGTAGGGTCGGCGAAGCCGCCTGACAACAGCTAGTAATAGGTATATTTTTATTAAGGTCACGGTGCTGTCCAGATGTAATACTTATGTATTTCAATGACATGTTTTCGTAAAATACGACACATTTACATAAATACGGCTAAAGGTGGAGTTCTTCATATGAAAACGATAGATTATTATAACATTATTCAAAAGATGTGTTCACAATTACGATTTTCTGTTTATTTTACCTTTGTATGAATAAATTTGGTTATTCGTTTATTCATTCAAAGCTTAGAAAATCGGTCTTGTAAGCTAGTATTAAATAGAGTTAACCGTTAACAAGTTTTATTGCTATTTGTAAAAAAATGCATATTAATGCAAAAAGAAATCTGCGGTGTTGCGACCGTGACAGTCCGAAGTCCGACGCCTTATCCATTAGGCCACACGGTCCTGTTCTACGTAGCCAATATCAATGCTCGCATTTCCATGGCTACAGCAAAGGCTGCAAAGTTATCAAAGCCAAAATGAGAAGTCATACAAACTATAGTCTATATGATAATACATTTAAGGGGTCGGCAACTAATGTTAAAGACAAATAACAAATCACGAAAGCCTGTTCTGATAAATGGGCTATCTAACACTGAAAGAAATTTTTCAAATCGGACAAGTAGTTCTTGAGATTAGCGCGTTCAACCAACCAAACAAACTATTCAGCTTATATATTAGAACTAGATGAGCCCGCGGTTACACCCACTATATTTAAGGCTACTGCTCCGCTGCCGTGGCTCATAGCGTAGAGTTATATATAGCCTACAGACTTCCTCGATAAATTAGCTATCTAACACTGAAAGAATTTTTCTAATCGGACCAGTAGTTCCTGAAATTAGTGCGTTCAAGCAAACAAACAAACAAACTCTTCAGCTTTATATATTAGTATAAGATTTGAGAATCAGATTAGATTTAAGAGTTTATCCGTTAACTGGTTAAAATAAAACAGGCTTTGTCTAGTTTTTAATAAGATGACCGTGTTTAATATCCATATTATATTATACTATTTTAAATTGGTGTGTGACACAGAGTTATTTATTGGGGATGCAGCTTTCCTCATGATGCTTTCGTTCTCCGTTTAGTTTGTGATAATGAACAATCGCATACTCGTAACTAAATATAATTAGTATCAATATAATATAATAACTTAACGAAAAGTCAGGGGTGCGAGCTGTTGGTTTGACCTCCAAACCCTCTGCGTGGTAGTCTGTAAAAGGTTAAATAAAAATAAATTCCACTATCAGAAAAAGACAGAATATTCACGGCGAACTTAACTTGTGACTTGATTCGACCTTCGAGTCCTACCGATAAAATATATAAGCGAATCATTCAAGATTTGAGTCGTTGAAAAAAGCTAGGCCTTCGTTAATGCCATCACCACCTTTATGGTGTACGCGTTAATGGTTATAATGGCTGAACTTCTGGTACCATAAGTAAGGAAAGCTGTCAAAACTGTACGTGCTACGATCATTCTCTTAATGGCCCCTACTAATGTTACTTTTATTTTTTATCATAACTCGAAATTATAATATATGTGACTCTATAGATATCATAGTTTAATCAAAAACTAAATATTGTTTTTTTATAGAATTATGTATAACTGTATGTTTCTTGCAATTTTTATGTACAATAAGTATTAAGAATATCAGTGGCATTAACTATTACACGAATGGTAGAAACTTTTGGGTGGCCAGTAGAAAGAGTAAAATATCTTATTGTTAAAATCTTAAAACTGAAATTGACATCTCCATTTATCGCATTTTGGTAATTTAATTTGGTTATTTGCCGTGTGTTTGACGGCATAGAATACAAGTGTCACCACCCCCTATCTGCCCGTAGGTGTCGTAAGAGGCGACTAAGGGATAACACGATGCAAATACCATCTTTGCGTAGAGACGGAAAACTCGACATCAAACCCTATACGACTGCCTCGTTGGTCTCGCGGCATAAATGTGCGCGTGGGATCGGGAGGTCCCGGGTTCGATTCCTGGGTCGGGCAGTGTCATTGGGTTTTTTTGTCACGAAATTCTCAGTAGCAGCACGGAATCTGGAAATGTGCCCGGTACAGCAATAGGCTCGCCCCCTTATTACGTGGGACTAAAGTATATTTGGCGAAAAGTGGGTGTAGAAAAACATCTCTGCCTACCCCTTCGGGGATAGAGGGCGTGACGATATGTATGTATGTATGTATGTTATTTAATTGCAAATTCAATTGCCTGAAGATCGCTTAAATTATACTTACTTTGCAGGCTTGCGGTAAGTAGAGTTTCAAATCTTGTTAAATAGGTGTTTTACTTAACTAATTACTTCAGGTACTCAGAATACGATGCATTCCTCAGTTTGCCAGACAAAAATAAATTTGAATAATTTAACAAAACATTGTCACCGAATATATCAAATCCATATCGAAAACAGAGTAGGGGTTTTTGATAAAAATGGTAGAATAGGTATGAAAGAATATCGCGAACAGTTGAAAAATAGCCATAGACATTCGACCGATGACGTCACGTCTATGATGTAGTAAATACACCCGAGTGGGTTAAAGCCCCGTTTGAACATATGCCTCGTTTAGTTAAGACTCTAGTTACATTAGTTTTGATGCACATATTTGTATTTGTTATGAGTTGTATACGTTTAGGTAATAAATAATTTCGTTGGTCAAGTTGGTCTAGTGGTAAGTGTTAAGACGTAAGCCGAGGGTTCGATTCTCGATGGACAAATTATTGTGTGACGAATACGAGGATATGTTGCTGGATGTTGTTACTTGTTAGTGCCGTAGTCGTGGCGTTCGATACCCGTACAATACAAAATCATCTGAATTCAAAATAAGCGCTATACAATAGACAACAAATATGATTATTATAAATATATTTATATTACATTTAGATAGTAACAAACAGTTAATCTTAACAATAAACAAATATGAAGTATCCACAGCAATTATAGACAGCTGCAACCATAAAAATTTACGCATTCACATTTATATTTCTCAAAGTATATTGTACACATATAGTTCAAAAACTCATCAGTGTCTGGAGCCGAAAATTCTAAAAATGAATTTCCCTGTGTCGACTTTAGCCGACTATCTGCATATCTATTCCAATAGCTTCGTCGAATGATGAAACCGTAATCAGATTAGCGGGGCGCCCCGATTATTCCACAGAAGGCGCTAACAACCCCTCGGAGCCGATATTAAAATCAAGAATTATAATTGTTACAACTGACAGTCACTGATTCCATGAATTATAATTTGATGAGACTTTTATTGGTATAATTAATAAACTTATTCATAATATGATTTAGTATTGCATAGGGTTCCCACCAAGAACTTAGGGTCCCAAGCCAACCTCACCTGCAAGTGGTGCACCTGCCGATCAACGAACGAGGCTCTGGCAAACAAAATATCCCGATAAGCGGCAATAGGCTCGCCATCACGTGGGATCAAAACACTGGCAAAAAGTGGGCGTTTAATATGCCTCTGCCTACCCCTTCGGGGAAACAGGCGTGAGTCTATGTATGTATGTATGTATGTATGATTTAGTATTCGTGTTATAAGCAGTTTTGGTGGTTTTAGTGCCATGTTTGTTTTAGAACGTTATTATACTTGGTCGAAGAAAACTACCAACAGCTTAGCTATATTTTGGTACAGGGCCAAGCATAGATAGAAACACATAAATGTGACGTGCGGCGCTCTGATATAAATGTAACAACTATCACCAAGAGTGGCCATAAATCCAATTGGAACCCTGTGTAAAAACATTTTGTGTGTGGACATTTTCTGATGGGGATCGACAAGTCAAGTCACGTTACGAGCGCTATGGTGTGTAGTATGTTACAAAATCATTGTCAAAATCAGACTGCAACACCCTAGTATTATCTAGAAAATAAATCAATTTACAACCTATTATAAACAAAAGTAATCGAATTGCATCCACTGAAACCTTCGACACAACCCCATCATTACTTCCCAGAACGTCCACTCATAAACCTTTGTTCACTCAACAATATCCCGCTGCAACCTGTTGAATCTAAATTATTTATTCCTTTCTTAGTATATTTTTTATTTTTAAACTCGCTCTGCTACGTAAGTTTGTCTTTCTATCTCAATAATTTTCTAGTTCTCTTTGCTTTTGTCCTGTTGCTAGGGTATGCGATGCACGTCTACGTTTATAAAGGACTGTATGCCCTGAGGTTGCAGACATGTTAAATGACGTGCATAGCGCCGGTCTGTTTTTATGCGAATCTCATTTAGAACAAAATATGGGAAGTGTCGGGAAACGGGATGCGAACGCAGACTAGCGAACTGTGTGTATGCTACGCAATACGTGTTATTTATTTACATACATACATACATACATAGACTCACGCCTGTTTCCCGGAGGGGTAGGCAGAGACTACGGAACGCCATTTGCAACGATCCTGACATATCTCTCTTGCTTCATTCACTCCCATCAGATTCCTCATGCATGCTCTTCTGTTAAGGTTGCTTCTAACCTGTCCTGTTTTTAGGATGTCTCCAATCTGGGGGGCGATTCAGAATCGTTCGATAACTCATTTGACATTCGATTCCGTTAATTGTCAAACGGGCTAGCTAATTTTTTTTCATAACTATCGCATTTCCTATCAATTTTATGCATTCAGTATGAAGTAAATTAATAAATAAACCGAATTCAATGAATATTTGTTCAAAATATCTCTGATAGGCGGCTAAAAGACGAGGACAATAATTTGACATATCGTACGATTACTTGTCGTGACATTCTGAATCGGCCTGCTGGTCAGAGAACGTCCGCCTAGGTCTTCCCCTTCGTCCTGTCCCTTCCATACTTGCCTTATATATCTGCTTGGTCAGTCTTTCGTCATCCATCCTCTCCACGTGCCCAAACCATCTTAGCATACCTTTCTCGATGCTTGTCACTACATCTTCTTTTACCCCACAACACTCTCTTATCACACAATTTTTACTCTGTCAGTCAAAGAAACACCACACATACTTCGCAGTGCTCTCATTTCTACAGCATTTATTCTACTTTCATGACTCTTCTGCCATACCCAACTATCACTAACATACATAAGAGAAGGTACTAACACTCCTCTATGGACAGCCAAACGTGCCTTATTGGACACGTTTTGGCTATTCATAAACGCCTTCAGAGCTCCATTCACTCTATTACCTGCATTAACTCTTCTTTCAAAATCTTCTACATTCTTACCATTTCTTGTAAACAGCGTACCTAAATATACAAACTCATTCACTTGCTCCACTCGCACTCTGTCCATCGATCATAACATTACAAGCCGTAACGCATTCCTCCTTTTCAAAAACCATAACTTTCGTTTTACTTACATTTACTTTGATTCCTTTCCTCTCTAACGCACCATGCATGATTGTTACCATCTCCTGCAACTCCTCCGTTGAAGACGCAAGTATAACCTGATCATCAGCATAAAGGAGGCATTTGACAAGTAACTCATTCATCCTTAATCCACAGTCACTATTTTTCAAATCTTGCAAACAACTGTCCATGAAAAGGTTGAAGAGCCACGGCGACACAACACATCCCTGTCCAGCACCTGTCTCGATGGTAAACCAATCCGTGTACTTTATTTATTTATTTATTCATAAGCACAGCAACAGCTTAATCACTAACTACTCCACTTTCAACTGGCGTGCTCAGGTGTCGAACATTAGCCAAAAAGTCACCGGTACCCTACGTGCTCTCTATCGCTTAAAAAACTTTCTACCGTCCAAGACTAAGACAATGCTGGTGCATACTTTAATTTTCCCTGTTATCGACTATGGTGATGTGTGTTATTTCGACCTGAATGCAGACCTCCTCAACAAACTTGACCGTCTTCTCAATAACTGCATTCGATTTATTTTTAATCTTCGTAAGTATGATCACGTGTCTACTTATCGCTCCCGTTTGAACTGGTTACCTATTTGTCAACGCCGAAGTTTGCGTGCTCTCACTACCCTTTATTCCATCCTCATGTCTCCCAACCCGCCAACCTACCTAACCCCTTACTTCCAATACCTAGATTCTACTCATGATAAAACCCTACGCTCCTCTAATAATCGACTTCTTCTCTGCCCTTCACACAACTGCGATTTCCTTCATGCATCTTTTCCTATCCAATCTATCCTTCTGTGGAATGCTCTTCCTCTGGAAATCAGGATGGCCACCAGTCGCTTTACTTTTAAAATAAAAGTACGGCAGTTCTTACTGAACCAACTGGCAGGATCATCTCAGAAGTAATTTATTTAAATATATATAACATATATGTATTTATATATATTATGTATACGTATTTATTATATTATATATTTATGTAGGTACTTATAGTATGTATATTCTATGTATATAGTATTACTATTTGTTTTTATTTTAAATAGTATTTATGTATGGACATTTGTGTTTTTCATTTTTAAGTATTTATTAGGATTGTCATGTTTCTTATTACTTCAATTTGCACCTACCTTGTTCTATCTCTGCATCACCCTAAGGTAGACTGGCAGAGAATGCCTCAGGCATTAAGTCCGCCTATATATGTTTTGTGTATGAAGTTATAAATAAATAAATAAATAAATGTAATACAAGAATATCTTATAAATAGGTACATATTTAGCGATTAACAGGTAATAAGTATGCATGGCATTTAATCATAGCTTCAGAAGTGAGACTTTAACTTTACTATACAAGGGTAATTACAAAACATAAAAAAAACAACATCTAAAATAAATTAAAAATTTCAAAAGTGAGTACATACCTACATATATATATATGGGGATATCTACTCGTCTTCTAAAGGATAGTAAAATAACTCTAATACCTATCATAACCCATATCTGCAATTTGGCTATTACAACTGGCACTTTTCCAGACGCCTTTAAAAAGTCCATTGTCCATCCTATCTTCAAAGGTGGGAAAAGAGACCGTGTCAACAGCTATCGCCCTATCTCAATTTTAACTTCTATGTCCAAAATTCAAGAAAAAATTATGAACAATCGTTTAACAAAATTTTTAGAGACCAACAATCTTCTTTCTCCAGCTCAGTACGGTTTTCGATCTGGAAAAGCGACATCTGATGCAGTTGATGAACTTGTTGACTATGTAGTTAGTCATTTAGATAAAAAGGATAAAGTCGTGGGCATATTTCTCGACCTAGCGAAAGCATTTGACACGGTCTCCTCCCCCCTCCTAATTTCAAAACTTGAGCGGTTAGGAATACGAGGTACTCAACTCAGCCTTTTTAAAAGTTATCTGGCAGATCGCAAACAGTGTGTCACAGTAAATGGATATACCAGTACTGAACTTCCCATAGAATGCGGCGTGCCGCAGGGCAGTATACTCGGCCCAACTCTGTTTATTACTTACATAAATGAGCTCTGCCACACAAGCCTACAAAATGGCAAGATTATAACTTTTGCTGACGACACCGTACTACTTTTCTCGGGAAAAACCAAAGTTGAAGTGAATGCCTCAGCCCAAACTGGTTTGAATATTGTCACTGCATGGCTTCAACAGAACCTATTGACCCTTAACGTTGATAAAACCAAATGTATGGAATACTCCATCACTCAACCAAACACCTCACTTTCTCAAGCTTTCCCTCTGGTTGCCCATTATTGTACTAACACCTCTATGCCATTACCAAACTGCCGTTGTGCCCCCCTAAAATATACAAGCACTGTTAAATACCTGGGAATACTAATCGACAACACGCTGAGCTTTAAAATGCATATCGAGTCAATGTCCGGTAGAATCAGAAAGTTAATTTACGTTTTTAAGTCCCTCAGACATGTCGCTGATTTTACTTTACTTAAAACAGTATACTACGCCCTCTGCCAATCTATTTTAATCTACTGTATACCATCTTGGGGGGGTGCTCCTAAAACCTCTTTTCTGCAGCTTGAACACTCTCAAAGAGCCATCCTTAAAGTTATGGCCTTTCTTCCCTTCCGCTTCCCCACAACAGATTTATACCAGACCACTAAAATTGTCACAGTGCGCCAGCTGTTCATACTGTACACTGTCCTAAAACAACACCACCTTCTCCCCTACATTCCTAAGAAATCGATACAGGTTACCAGACGCTTCAATCCTGCTCCCCGCCAAATAAATCCCTTGACCACCAGCTTTGCTCAAAGATTTTTCTGCTTTCTAGGTAACTACATCTACAATAATCTTAATAAAGAACTAGATATTTATGCACTTACTAGATTCCAAGTAAAAAAGAAAGTTACGGAATTCCTCCTCACTCTAGACCACGACCAAACAGAAGCCCTTTTGAAACCCCTTAAATAAACAAACAATCATTTATCCATCCATTAATTCACACACACACACACACACACACACACACACACACACACACACGCACAAACACTCACATGTGTCATAATATGTATACCTATCTATAAGTTATAAATTAGAACATTTCTTTCATGAAAAATATAATCTAACCTCGTAGCATGCCGTATAACCGTCCGAAGGGGAGGCCTGATGACCTGAAATACAGGTTTGCGCCCCGTTTAGGCATCAGTCTCCCGCAATTTTTCTACTAACCCCCTATGCTAAGTATTATACTCTGTATAAGGAAGAACATTGTGAGAGAATCAATAAAAATATTATTATTATATATCAATCATAAGGTTTATGCAAATAATGATTTATTAGAGAGCGTCTGTATGATACAAATTTCATTGAAAATACGCCAATAGTATGTATCAAGTGGTCTATTGTATCGCTCCACTCATTATACAAACTTGCCATACGCGTAATGGGACTATTAAAGGTTACGTCCAGAGTCGACATTGGTATATCGAAGATGCGATGGTGACGGATTATTCGTGTGCCAACTCTTAAGTTAAAATATTTAATCTATGGTGAATCTATACAACCATTAATAATTTTGTTAACCAGATCGTCGGTCCACCTTGCGGGAAGTCTACCCCTGCTGCGTCGTCCGGTACGTTTGTGAGTACTGAGCTTTATACTTATATTTTGTCCCATGGTTTATTACGTTATATACGTTATATACGTATTACGTTTATGGCAAAATTTATAAAATCTACAAGTATGTAAGGAACAAAATTATTACTAATTTATTCTAGAAACTAGACTGCATCTGAAATTTAATCCAAGGTTCGTTAAACTGTCATAGCTAAGTTAACAATATTTTATAAAATGTTACAGTAAACATTATTAAAGCGCTGATCCGCTTAAACTTTAATATAAGTCCGGCTACGATCATCGCTGAGAAAAATTGTTGCGATAATATTTTTTTATATTCAGCCTAATGAAAAATTATGAGCCAGTTTATGGTCGTAAACTGTGCTACAGAGTATGGCTTTATGAAAATTGGTTAATGTTACAGCTTCACGACGTTTCATGTGCAGTTGTGTTTTGCCATAATTATAATAATATAGTAATTGGTTCACGGCGACACGAACAAATAAAAACGATGGCTAAAATTACTTGGAACTATTATTGTTTTATTTGACAATCTCAACCTTTTCAAATTACAATATAATTTAGATTTTTTGTATAGAAAATACTTTACTTACTTACGTTGAATCTTTTGAAAATAACCTGCTCAGTACTGGTATATCCTATACTTATGATTGAAAACTAACCTTATCACAATGGCTGAAACCAACATATATATATATATATATATATATCTTGTAATACGCAGGATCGAAAAAGTAGATTCTCGTAGGAAGCACGGCAGAGTAGTGTTACCTCTGAAATCTGCGTAACGTAAGCTAAGGGAGACCAAACTCGTCGGCAGATAAACTAAACAAATACAGGGACAGAGAACTTAAGGCGCTTACAACCGCTATTGAGTTGAGCTGTTGCTGTCACTGTCGCATTGTAAACATAAGAAAGAGAAGCGCGACGACGACGAGACGTTCAGAACTTTTTACAAACCATAAAATAAATTAATTACAGAAAATGTATTGATCGGATTAAAAAAAAAACAGTATTTCGTTAGTATGTTGCTTGTTGAATTATTTGTCAAAAAATCAGTATGATTGTATGTATTTTAATATGGTTTTTATACTTTTAAATATTTTTTAGAGGTATCTTTGTGATTATTTTTCTATCGATTAAAGTTATTTGTATTATGTTTTCAACACACTGCTTAACTAGATCATATCCTAAAGAATATCATATATTTTTCTGATTGTGTTAACTGCATTGAATCATATACTTTAAAGCATTATAAAACTCGCGTTTAACTCTTGTAGTCCCCTTAAGAATATAAACTTTTTTAGATATCTATCATAATTGTATGCGATTTTCGATTATTCTATAGTAAATAACTTTATAAAGAGTCACACAAAACATGGATCCGCCATAACCGTGGCTAGACCACGAATGTTCTTTGAGCCTCAATAACCAATTGTCGACAATTTTTGCTCCGCTTGCATACCACGATGACCGTGTATACAACGCGAGTACCATTCATACATGGTAGCTGGAGAATTCGATCCCGGTCGATTTTTCTAGTCCCGGGATTTCGGGATTATCAACAGTTAATACCGGGATCCCGGGATAGTCCCGGGATTATATTGGTAATAGAAAGTGGTAGCGAAAAGAACGTAAAACATATAAAAATCAACCTTTTATTTTAAATCTTTACTTAACCCTAGAGTACTAATCATATTTTTTTACTGCTTAATACTAATGATCGCTCGGGAGGCTACTTCATAAATGATATAAGATTTTAGAAAGATTTTCTATTAGAATTTGTATTAAATGTAACAAAATAATGAAGAAAGAACTCGTTTCTTATATTTAATGGCACATTTTCCTTAAAATTATAATTTCAGTCTTAAAATCAACCTTAAATCTAACATTACCCTTCTTTGAACAGTTTTTTGAAAATTAATAATAAAAAATAAAAAGACACATATAGCTTTGAATTTATTATCCAAATTAAGTATTGTTAAGGTGATATATCACATGAAAGTTAAAATACCATTCTAATTATAAGATATTTAGCTTGAGAGTAAATTAAAATCAGCCTTTATTATTTTATCACAATTACAGCAGTTTGGAGATCGAGATTGGGTTTGTAGAGCAGCTTCTAACTCGGTGCTTGTGCTTGATGTTCCAGTAGGTATATTTAGATTGTTTGGTGTAATATTTTGGAGATCATCTTCGAGCTGACGAGGGTAAGAGAGTAGGATCAGCCACACTGTCGTCTGAATCGTAATCCTCAGTTTCACTGTCCGAATCTTCGTTTTCCAAATAGTTTGCTATCTGGTTCTCGTCGAGATTCATCTATGAAACAAAATAATCAATTCTCAGTTAAATCAAAGTTATTGTTACAAATAAATAAAGATATAACTGCAAAAAACTAAAAATCGCCATTAGTAAAAAACTTACAGTTAATACTAATGATCGCCTCCCAGGCGATCGTGAGGTCAATAACTCGATACCTGAGTATTCCCCGCTGAACCCATGACCACTTTCCACACTATATTGGCACGAACGCACGCCGCGATACATAGACGTAATTTAAAAATATTCTTAAAAAGTCAACCGAACGCGGCATCTCAGGCGATGATTAGTATTCTAGGGTTAAATCTTAAAAAAAAAAAACAAAATTATAATTTCATCTAATAAAATTAACAAACTAGGCCCTTATAAAATAGTTTAAGCCTTTAGTTGATCCTCCTAAGGTTTTTAAAATAGCTAAACAACGCTTACATTGTGCTGAGCTACCCGTTTTGTCGACTAAAAATGACTTCACACTGACGTAACGTCTTCATCTTTTTTATGTTTGACATAAAAATGTTCCTTGGAGAGTGACATTGTTTACTTCTTAAACCTAAACAAAAAAAAGAAAAGAACATTTAAATCTATGTACAACATAAACATAATCTCTTAGATTAACAGAAATAACATTCGCTGTTTTTAATCTATATTTACTCATACACATTAAGGCATTGTTGTTTTTTTAATAAATTAATTGTTTATAACCAACTACCAATATAAATATCAATACTTACACGATCTGAAGCGTAATTTTACACTATTTTACACACATACTTAATCCGACACCGGTCGCTAGCAGAAACAAACGCAATCAGCTGTGTAAACAAGATGGCCGGCAAATTTTGACGTTTAACGTCAAATGAAAGTAAGTGTATGTGTATCCGTGTGGTGACGGATTAACCCCTTGTATGCCGGAACGCAGATCTACGCGAGACACAATAGCTTTTTAATTGTGTCTGGCATTCCGGCATACAAGAGGTTAAGAATACGGAATGTCACCACCCCATATCATCCCATGGGTATCGTAAGAGCCGACAAAGGGAGCATATTATGCAGAGAACAGCACTGTAAGACAAGGAAAACTTGATACAAACCCTATACAAAACCGGTTGGCCGTTTGGCCAGCGTGGTATAGTAGGCCAATCCCTCCTTTCACAGTAGAGGCCTAGTCCAGCAGTGGACTGTTAAAGGCTGATGATGATGTAAGTAAGTGCGTTTCGTTTCACGCACATTTTTATTGACTTATATAAAAAATAGGGTGGGTGCATAGGGTTCCCAACAACAACTTAGGGTCCCAAGCCAACCTCACCTGCAAGTGGTGCACCTGCCGATCAACGGACGAGGCTCTGGCAAACAAAATGTCCCAATAAGCGGCAATAGGCTCGCCACCTATTACGTGGGATCAAAACACTGGCGAAAAGTGGGCGTTTAATATGCCTCTGCCTACCCCTTCGGGGAAACAGGCGTGAGCCTATGTATGTATGTATGTATGTTATATAAAAAATATATTAGTCCCGAAATTCCCGGGATACATTAAATGTAATACCGAAAATTTCGGGACTAAAATATGATCGGGATCCCGGGATCCCGAAGACCGGGATGATATGAGACACGATATGTATCGCATTTTCGGGACGAATACAGGTTAAAACCGCTATTAACAGCCAGTACAAAAACTAATAATTATGGTAAACTAAATATAGTTAACAGGATATTAAGAATACTTGAAACAGCTGGTTTAAATTCGTTTTTTTTATAAACTCTTTATTTAATCTGCCCTGTCCCATTGCTAGGTATAGGCTTCTTCTCAAAATAAGAAGGATAAGGCCATAGTCTACCAGCCAGCATACTAGACTACTATTTTTATTTATTGTATATGCATAACACAGTGTAGTCTGTAAAGATACTCAGTGTTTCGAAATAATCTTGCAATGTCGAAGATTTTCTCAACTGCGTAACGTAAAACGCTAAAAATGCAAAAAGTGCCTACGGTCAAAATCTAAAACACATTTCAAAGTAATCTTATAATCCAAATTAACTTGCATCAATTTATCCGCAACTATAAGCATATCACCGCAAAGTTCAGTAGCAACCTACTTGATACTTGATGGCACGGGCTGTTTCCGCAACTCCACGTCTTGGCGTGTATTTTGCGTGCGGGTGGGAATGGTGTCTTCATTCGAGCCACCCCAGCTCTTCGAGAAAGGCCAGCAGACTCTTGATGTGGCCCACTGCCTCCCTCAGGGTGCTGTATCTCGTCAGGTACTGCTGCCTGTACTGTGCGACCTCAGGGCAGTCGAGAAGCAGGTGGGCTGCCGTCTCGTCTGCTGCCATACAGGCCCTGCACAGCGGGCTGTCGGTGATACCTATAGTAAATAGGTGTTTATTAAAGAATCCGTGTCCTGTGTAGGCGGCCGTGACTGTCCGCAGTTGTTTTTGGACAGCCGGAGGATTTGTTTGGCTATCTTACCGTCTACTGCGGGAAGAGCCTCCTTGGCCTGCCTACATGTTTCAATACCAATCCAGGACTGGTTGTGTTGGGTCCTGGTCCTATTTCTTACCAGGTTGCGATAAAAACCAGAAGAGAGGGGAATAATGGGCTCGGGTCCCACCACCTCTAAAGTGGCCCCTCTTCTGGCAAGTACGTCGGCTGCGTCATTCCCTCTTGAGCCACTGTGGCCCTTGATCCATTGCAGTGTTAATTTGTTTTGTTTACCTACCTCTGTTAGTTTCTGGTAGCATTCAAGCGTGAGTGCCGAGGTGATAATATGGCTTTTGAGGGCTGAGAGGACAGCCTTACTATCTGAGAGGATCCTAATGGATCGTTCCCTTACCCCACGTGCCATGATTGCTGTGGCAGCTAGGATTATGCCAAAACATTCGGCCTGGTAGACCGTGTTGTAGGCTCCCAGCAGTGCTGCGATGTTGATGTTAAGGTCCTCGGATAATACTCCTGAACCCGTACCTGTATCCGTCTTAGACCCATCTGTGAAGATCGTGAGCTCGTTGTGGCCAACCGCTCCCTCGTGTAGATCCTCGTACAGTTGGATTTTGTATTTCTTGTCGAAAACAAATTGTTTCGGTATTCGGTCGCCAATGGCTTGTGTGAGAGGAACTTCTTTAAAGAGTGTGTTTAAGTTGCTAGTGTGCGGTGTGTTAGTGTCTTTCCAGAGCTTCAGAGCTCTTAGCCGGATCACCGACATCGTTGCTTCCTGTTGTATGAACAGGTGCAATGGAGGCAAGTCCAGCAACACTTCGAGTGCCGCTGTAGGTGTAGTTTTCATGCAGCCCGTGGCCGCTAGGCATGCAAGTCTTTGAAGTTTTTGAAGCTTGATGGCGGCCGTTGTTAGGTTGCAGTAGCAACCTATAAGGGAACCCGAGTTAAACACACATTGTGGTCTAATCTTTATGTCAATGCTTCACACAAAAGCTGTTAGAAGACGTCGGTCGCAAGTGCTCATAGATTACAAGCCAGTAATCCAGGCTCTGTTCACTATTAACCTCTTGTATGCCGGAATACCAGACACAATTAAAAAGCTATTGTGTCTCGCGTAGATCTGCGTTCCGGCATACAAGGGGTTAATACGACAAAGTTTTGACTTTACACTTTCATCCCGCGGTTACGTTCGCTGTTGTAAGATAATTAAACTTCGGTCGGTTAAATATAAAAGTAGTTTAACTTTGGCAGTGAGCTGCACAAGTTTTTTGCTAGTTAGCCTTTTTGAATTAACATCTGTATTTACGTTTTATTTATAATATTTAAATTGGTTCGTGAAAGAAGATAAAACGCTTGACTTCTTCTTGAATTACAGTGACTTAAATTTCATCTTCTTTGATGATTTTTTTCTTCAGTTTTTTAACTAACTGACTGCTATGGAGCTTTAAAGCGATTTATAAATATTATATCATAATCTAAAATATAACAAACTTTGTGTCTTTTTTTTAATATTCAACAATGCTGTGATGTATCCAGTTCGAACCCGAAGCGCGTGCCACTGACTTTTAGTGACTTGACGTGTTTGACTGAAGTTAAGTGCCTCGGAGACCTTGCTCATACCAGTCATGAAGATACTTGTAGTGTTAATAAGCAATCAGTACTCTGGAACATACTAACCCAGGCCATGGAATATCGCCACCCAAAGCTACAACAGTCAGACGGCAGTGGCTCTGAGGCGAAACAAATATTCTGTCAAAACTAGTAAGACCAGAAAGCGGACTCCGGGCTGAAAGTATTGGATGTAGCCAGAATTACGCTGAAAACATGATGATGATGAAACTTATGAAACAGCTGTTTTATTTTTGGGAATTTCGGTAATGTCATAGACCAAAAGCAGTTCGAGATGATGAAAACATACAACGCCTTAGCCTTTGGCGGTAGGTATACAAAGAATAAGGTTATTTAAATGTACTTAGTTTCATTAATGTTGACTCATTACCAACATAAAATACTTGTAGTTCATATGAAACACCGAGGGACCCCTAATTACATATTTCGTTGTACAATAAAATTATTTTCTATCTAGGAAAGCCTTGAAGCATTGTCTGTACAAATACATATTATGTAGTCACAAAAATTCTAACATATGTTAACCACCACAATCATAATAAATTAAAAGTGTTATTCAGCCTGTTTATCATTTTAATAAACCTTCTCCAAAGATCACTAGCACTATTCTTGGTAATATTTCCCTTCACTACGTAAATATCGGTCTCAACTAAAATAAGTATTGATTGACATCGACCGATACTCTGATTCGCTGTATTCAGTTTGGTACCTATCAAAAGTTGCTAAACAAATATAAACAAAGAGCTTTTATTAGCAAACTCACTGTCATACTGAAGAAAATCTTTTATCGAACTCCGATACCTTTTCTTTTTAATGAGCGCAGCATTTAAATTATTTGTTAAGTAAGTACTAAGTAGTACTTTTTCAATTCACTTCAAAACTTTATATAATTCTTATAATGAAGGTTTGCAGCATTTAAATTTTAAATCTCAGATTATTAGTTGTTCTATAATCTGAGTTTTAAATGTATAGGTACTTAATTAAAGTAATGCTTTAAACAATAATGAGTTTGATGAGTATTTTTCTTTGAGGTAATTCTAAGTGTCTACATAAGTCATATACACTATGCCGAACGTACGCGACCGAAGTTATTTGAATTACTGACTACACACTATACCGAAATTACGTAGCCTACAGCGTAACTTTGGTCGGGCGTAACCGCGTAAGTTTGGCAGCAACTTTTCTAGTAGTAGAGCACACATTATACGCGACCGAAGTTCGGTTCGATTGCCGACGAAGATACTAGTAGTATAGCACACATTATACGCGATCGAAGTTCATTTCAGCACTTATGGTATGTCATATCAGCCGAATACGTCGGAACGTAAATTCGGCCGCGGAACTTCGGTCGCGTATATTCGGCATAGTGTGTTTACACACTAAGAAATACACATAGTTTAAGCTACGTTTTTGGTAAGCAGTAATGCATGTGTTCCGTAAACGTTGTTTTAGTTTGTGGATAAACTGATGTTAGGACTTTGTTAATAAATAATACCTACTGGATACAGTTATTCAGTAAATAATGAATCTTTATATTTATTATCGTTTTATCGGGTCTTACCGACAAGTAGAGAAATCGACTCTTAACATCTTTTCAGCAACTAATAAATGCTTTAAAGAATAATAAAATGCTAAGATTAATATACATTATTTTTAGTGTAATTTATTTTAAGTGCGATTTTTTTTTTTAACCATTGCTGTCCCAATGTTGGGCAAAGGTCTCCCCCACATTCTTCCACTGGTCCCTGTCTTTTACCATATCTTGCCAGTCTTTAATAAAATTGTCCAAATCATCGCGCCATCTTTTTCTCGACCTGCCTCTTTGACGACGACACTCTGGTTTCCACCTTGTGGCAATACTTGTCCACTTTTCGGGATTCATTCGGCAGACATGCCCCGCCCAGTCCCACTTCAGTTTAGCAGCTTTAATGCCCACGTCTATGATGCCCGTCTTGGAGAGTATTACGGTGTTGCGAATTCGATCACTAAGTTTTAAACCTAATACGCTCCTTTCGATTGCGCGTTGACAAACCCCGAGCTTGAACTTTTGTGACTCGGTCAGGGACCATGTTTGAGCTCCGTAAGTTAGGACGGGCAAGATACACATGTCGATGAGTCTGCGTTTATGTGTCATTGAAAGATTGCTCTTTAATAACGCTTTTAGGGACCAGAAGGTCTTCCAGGCATTTTCGACCCGGCGGTCGATTTCTTTTTCTTGCCTGTTCTCGAACGAGACTATCTGGCCCAAGTAAATGTACTCATCGACATAATGTATTACTTGCCCGTCTACCTCGACCTTACGTTTGCAGCTGTTATACATAACTTTTGTTTTTGACCGATTCATCATCAGTCCAACCTCAAGGCTTGCTATGCTTAGCTCTTGAAGCATATTCTGTATTTCTTGGGCAGATGATGCGAAAATTACAATATCGTCTGCGAAACGAAGATTTGTGAGCCTTTTGTCACCAAGCATAATACCCTTAGATGTCCATGAATCTTTTAATGTTCGAAATACTTCCTCTAGAGCACTTGTAAAAAGTTTGGGGGATAGTGGGTCTCCTTGCTTTACACCCCTTTCTATGTCAAATGATGGGGCTCTTTTATCTGTTTTAATATTTGCCTTACTATTACAGTATATTGTATGGAGTATGTCAATATAATTTAAATCAATGTTTTGTTTTGTAAGAGCTGAAAATATTGAATTATGAGTAAGGCTGTCGAATGCTTTAGTGTAGTCAATAAAGGCTATTTTTCTATTATTTGGTTTATGGTCTGTAGGTGATCGATGGTGGAAAAACTTGGACGAAAGCCGGCCGGTTCAGGAGGTTGATGCAAATCTAGCTTGCTGTCTATTCGATCGTGAATAATTTTAACAAAAAGTTTGTATAGGTGAGATATTAGACTAATGGGTCTCTAATTGCTGATTTCTGCTCTGTCTCCTTTTTTGTGAAGAAGAATTATATTGGAGTGACACATCTTGGAAGGTATTTTGCCTGTTTTTAAAATGGTATTAAAAAGGTTGGTAATATGGGGTAATAAAGTAGGAGACCCAAGTCTAAGAGCTTCTGTGGTAATATGGTCTTTTCCGGGAGCTTTATTGTAGGGCATTTTGTTTAGCACGATTCACAGTGTTTTATGAAGACTATTTTTCGGACACCGTCTTTTTATTAAAGAAGCTAATAGATATATTCAATAAAAATAAATATTTTGTATCCCCATTAAGCTAGCATCTCTAGTTTTTTAGAAAAACTTTTTCGAAAATCTTCATATTTTAAAGCGGAAATTTAGAAAAAAAGATATTCCTCTTAATCTAAGCATGATACGCAATAATAATGTTACAAGTACCGATAGCATCTCTTTCACTGCACATTTTACAGTTAAAATGAACCTCATAACTTGACTAGATTCAAATTTAAGCGAGATTTTGGATTTTTAGATTTTCTTTCTTTTCCCGAAGATTCTACCAAAAGGGGGGAAAGTTATATATACAGAAATGATGCTCTTTACTTTCCTCATATACTCAATAAATTTCAGACCCCAAATTCATGAAATCTAGAAGTTATTCCAAATTAACTGATTTTGCTAGGGTTTTCACATTTGTATTCCGGATTATAATCATAAAATTTTTATTCGATATTGATTTTATAGCTAAATTATATGTTGCAAATAAATCAATATTAAATAAAAATATAATCATTAAAATCCAGAATATAAATATGAAAAACCTAGCAAAAACTGTTATATGGAATAGCTTCTAGATTCCATGGATTTGGGGTCTGAAATTTATTGAGTATATGAGGAAAGTAAAGAGCATCATTTCTGTATATATAACTTTTCCCCTTTTGGTAGAATCTTCGGGAAAAGTAAGAAAATGTAAAAAATTAATATCTGCTTTAAAATATGAAGATTTTCAAAAAAGCTTTTCTAAAAAACTAGAGAT
The DNA here is from genome assembly GCA_944739405.2 of Euclidia mi. Taxonomy (NCBI): domain Eukaryota; kingdom Metazoa; phylum Arthropoda; class Insecta; order Lepidoptera; family Erebidae; genus Euclidia; species Euclidia mi. The sequence goes on from OX123182.2 coordinate 10,470,409, forward strand.
GCTAGCTTACTTGGGATACGAAATATTTCTTTTTATTGAATATATCTATTAACTTCTTTAATAAAAAGACGGTGTCCGAAAAATGGTCTTCATAAAACACTGTGTGTTCACAACTTCTGAGTACGTTATAGGAGGTATATCATGAGATAAGGTATAATCAAAGTGAGGAACTGTTTTATTGGCATCTGAATAAAGTGATTTATAGTATTCTGTGCAAATTTCTACAATTTTATGTCTATTGTGGTGTTTTGTTCCGTGGTCGTCTTTAATGGTATTTATCCAAAATTTAGATTTAGTGATGCCTTGTTTAGCTACTCGTAAGGATGTATGTTTTTCTAATGCTATCTTTACTAAATGAGAGTTGTAATTTCTTATGTCTTTTCTGATGCTTCGCTTTACTAGTTTATCGGTTGTTCTATACTGTAAACTGCCTATTGTATATTTACTTGTTACTTCTAACAATTCAAGTGTGGTGGGTGATAGCTTTTTATTTTTCTTACTGTCTATTTTTATCTTCTTAATACTTTTTGTTATTCCAGTTACTATTTTGTCATATTGTTCTTCGACATCTAACTCGTCCACGCTAAGGCATTCAAAGTAGTTAGATAATTGTTGGTTCAGCTGATCTTTATTCATGAGGATATCTTCTTTTGAAAGCTTTTTAAAACAATGTTGAAACATTTTGGCGCGATGTATTTTAAAATTGAATTTAATTTAGTGCGAATTGGTCTATGGTCTGAACTAAACTTTATTTTATTTATAATATTTATATCTTTTATTATTGTCATATCTGATGTTAATACGAAATCTATTTCATTTTTTGTGGTGTTATTTGGCGCGCTCCAGGTCCACGACGTTGTGGTTTCTTGTAAAAGAAGCTGTTTGCAATGCTCATATTTTGCCCAAAAGCAAATTGCATTAATCTAGTAGTAGTATATTAAGTGCGATTTAAAAAGCAAAAATTAATATCGCACAATTACTTAGGTTGTTTTTAAAGTATAGTAAGCAAGTTTTGATCTAAAAGCAATATTTAATAATCAATGTTTACTTGCCATTAAAGTCAATTTAGTTTGCTTGACTTTCATTACTTTACTTAGTGGAACTACAGGATGTTGAACTATAAATTAATTATAAAACGGTGATGGTTAGGTTCATTATTGTATTAACAAGAGACTCTCCCAATTAGTTACTACGTGTGGCTAACAAGATCTTTTATAATTCCTAAGAAATTTCTTAATAGAAAAACGCAACTTATAACCTGATAATAAGTCATTATAAAGCTTGTTCAGTAGGTGTAAAAACCGTTAACTAATCAAACTCTCATGGGTTATATTTATTAACGACCACAAAATTAAATTAATTTTAACATAAAACAATTATAACTAATTATTTACTATTTACTACTAAAATTAAATTAAAATATAGGTACAATACAAATAAAAAGAAAAAAAAATCAAAGGGCGTCGTTAACTAATTGAATAAAATCTACTTTTTACGCTTTACTGGTGGTTTGCTTTTAGTTTTAAAATAGTTTAAACTTATTTGCATATAATTAAATATAAATAGTAAGAATTATTTAATACTAAAAGAAAAAGCTGCTTTATTTTATAAGTTTGTTAATTTTTTCGAATCAAGTTGACATGTCCCTTTCCGCTACTCAAAGAATATCAAAATGAGCTTTAACCTTACAATACAATAGTCGGTCATTATTTATTTGTGTTAAGTTTAAGTCCTCTCAACCGTTAAGCGCACCCTTTTAGACTCCAGGGGAATTAATCAACACATACCTACACAAAAAAGTAAGGTGCACAGATTATATGTTTACCGCATCACTGTTATAGAATATAGTAGGTTTGATTCTCGCACCGAACAAAAGTGTATGAGAGCTTCAAATATTTATTTCACCTGCAGATAAAATTTTGTTTATTTCTTAATCCAATGTCTTAAAATCTTTCTCGAGAATGTTTTAAACTAACCGTTAGTGTTAGAAAAATCTCTCGGAATACGTTCTTTTAAGTTTACTCTTATCCACCGGGGAAATGTCTGAAGAGCATATAAAGACAGAATACGTAGTCTTAGTCTTAGCTTACAGACCCTGAAAGCTTGTTCAAATGAAACATACTATAATATTTTGTTACAGAATAAAAAAACAAATAGAATAAGAACAATGTTCTAAGATTTTAGTGTTATACGTAAGGAAATACTAAGCAATTTTATATTTCCATATTGCATGTATAGTATAATTATAATTATGCATATTAGTAAAGAAAATATTTATTTTACCGGCACTTACCAACATGCAAATAATAGCTATTTGTTTGTTTGTCCTCGAATTTCCTATACAGAGCATTTTATACTTGACATTATAGTAGATATAAATATTTCAAAAACTACCATTGGTATTGTACACAGCTCATTAGGTGATAACAAAGAATACACAGCCAATAAGCTCTTAACCATTTCAGATTTAAGTTAAAGTCAAAATTTCTATCGTATAATATTTGTATAGCCCCTTGTCGAAGCCCTCGGGCCGTCGGCCAAAGTAAACAGAACAGAAAGACTCAATCGCGTTCAACGCTCGAAACAATTAATCTCATTTCTTTAAACAGGAAACACGTATTTTTCAATACCGATCTCCAAAAGCGAGCTTTAACATTCTAGGTAATCGATCGTTACCATTCTGAACCGAAATAAAAGTGCAGAGATAACATATTTTGTTAAAGGCTCCTCTTTTGCAGATCAACGCCAATTTCGCTCGAAATACTTTCAGTTCCCGCAAGCGTTACGCATTTGTATTTAAAATTGTGAGAACGAAAATATTCAAAAAGCAAACATGTTCTTTATACAACTGTAAATTATATATTTAAGAGAGCATGAGAATATTTTAACCAGTCATCTCGAATTCATGTTTTTGTAGGTTGTCGCAAAATATCTTATGACTGTGAATATATAGAACTTTTCATTTTTTTTTTGTTTTATGGTTATAGGCGACAAACTAGCGGACGGATCGCCTGATGGTAAGCAATTACCGCCGCCCATGGACACAAGCAACATCACAGCGGTTACAAGTGCGTGGCCGCCCCTTGGGGTTGGGAAAAGGGATAGGATGAGGAGTGGGATGAGGGAGAAGGAATAGGGGATAGGGCCTCCGGTACTCTCACTCACCGAACGAAACGCAACAGTTTAGGTGCTGTTACTTTACGTCGATTTTCTGTGAGAGGGTAGTACTTCCCCGGTCGAGCTGGCCCATTCAATAGAGACATTCATGGAAATCCTCAGTAGAATGAAGGATCTGAGAAATTTCTATTGACTGATTAGTACAGCCAACCTTCTGGAGTTTAAATAATTATATGTATCTGAAAACCGTTGGAGTATTTGTCCAAAAATGGTATCTAAAAAATAAATTGTAAGTAAACAAAAAGTAAGTAACAGTAATATTTACCTATTTCGATTATAAGTTTATTTATTTTTTATATCTATAGGCGAATTCTCGTATTTTATTTCATCTTGGCAGATTCATTTCATAGGAGATTACTGTAATTCCGGGTTGAACTATAACATACCTAGTTTTCTGAAAACTGTATGTTACTAAATTTTTTTTCTCACTTATGACATTTTGGAAATCCTACTACGAATGACGGACCAACTCAAGGAACTTGACAAACGACACACAGGATAAGACAAGTGTTCATTAACAATTACATAAAACGTTTATTTTGTACATATCAGTGATGAATTCAAGAGTATATACTATATTCTCCCCACTGAGTTATCATAGACAAACTGTATCACTAATCAAAATAGACAGCGTTCATGTTACGTTGTATTCGAATCGACCAATCCAAAAATTAAAAAAGACATGTTCAGTTTTCTCTTATTTAATCAAATAAGAACGATCCCGTAACCAACCAAAAATTATCAAAGAAAAATTGCGGTTTATTTTTGTTCGTCAATGTTGGCATAAAAAAATAATATGGCGAACCTAGGTTTCTTGTATCACATATCCGAATAAAATATAAAATATGTTTGTCGTCTTTCGACGGTAATCTCGTTGGATTTCTTTGATATGACCATTTCGGATGCCTCAGACGTCATTTGGATCTGCCAGCTATTGAACCTTTGATTTGAAAAGAAAACACATATCTTGTTTACTTGCATACTTGTAGGTATGTTCGATACAAATCTGTAGGACAATTCAATTATTTTGTATTGACAATACGGTATGTTGCTATAAATAAATGCAATCGTTTATCTAATAAAAGCAGATCGTTCTTTTGAAGAAGAAAAGTCGGCGACGTAGTTAACGTTTTATCTCTACTTTAGACTATCGAGGCACATTTATGACTTTTCTTTATTCATCATCATCTTCTTGCCCTGGTACCAATCTATTTGGGGTCGGCGCAGTACGTCCTTCGCTTCCAATATTTTCTACTCGTCATCTGATAATTTACCCCTTTCACTTTCATATCCATCCTCACACAGTCCATCCATCTTTTCCTTGGCCTTCCTCTCCCTTTCCAGCCCTCTACCTTCATATTCATCACTTGCTTACCTTCATACATATCATCTCTTCGCATACTATGCCCATACCAAGCCAAACGACTTCCTTTCACTTTCTCGTCTATAAGCGCCACTTTCAGACTATCTCTAACGTATTTATTCCTAATCTTACCCATTCTCGTAACTCCACACATCCATCGCAACATTCTCATCTCTGCCACATGTAATCGTTTTTCATCCATCTTCTTAGTAGCCCAACACTCAGCTCCATACAATACGACAGGCCTTATAACCGCCTTATATATGCGTCCTTTGAATTTCAAAGGCATTTTAGCATCCATCCTGAGTTGATCCTTTGCCGAACGTCTGGATCAATTTCGCCGTCGTGTTGCAGGAGTGAACCGAGGTAGCGAAAGTCGGAGCATACTGGTAGGGTATATCGCCGAGTGCTATCGGGCTTGAACTAGAGAGGCCGTCAAAGTCACAGAACATATATTCAGTTTTGGTTCTGCTTCTCCTAAGGCCTACGTTCTCCAGTCTCTGCCACCACTCCTCCAGCTTGCTCTGCACCTCCTGTCCACTTTCTGCTACCAGGACGATGTCGTCGGCAAATAGCATGCACCAGGGTGCCTCTTCCTGTATGTCCGATGATATGGCATCCATAATCAACAAGAAGAGGTAAGGACTAAGAGCCGACCCTTGGTGCAAGCCTACAGCGACATCGAATCTGGCTGTGATTCCAGCTGCGGACCGGACTTGCGTGTAGCATTCAGCATACATACATAGCTTGGAACAACTTCAGGTACTTGTCAGGCACTCCTTTCTTCTTGAGGGCCAACCACAAGACTTCACGCGGTACCCGGTCATATGCCTTTTCGAGGTCAATGAATACCATATGCAAATTTTTATGCGCCTCTCACTATTTTTCACAAATTTGGCGAAGTGCAAAAATGGCTTCCACCGTACCTCGACCAGGCATAAAACCGAATTGGTTACGTGAAATCTCACTCTCTGCTCGCAAACGTCGCTCAATTACTCTCGCCCATACTTTCATACTATGAGGCATTAACTTTATTCCCCGATAATTGTTGTATTCTTGGACATCTCCCTTATTTTTTTAAATGGGCACTGGGTAACTGCTGCACCATTCCTTGGGTATTGTCTCCTCACGCAACAACTTATTGAAGAATAAAGTCAGCCACACCCATCCATCCTCACCTAACGCCTTCCATGCTTCAACTGGTATTCCATCTGATCTTAATGCTTTCCCATTCTTCATTCCACTCACAGCCCGTATTACCTCATCCTTACTTATTACATTCACTAGTCCAATATTCTTTATTGTTCTCAAGCATTTTGCTCCAATCATTCTCTTCATTCATTAATTTTTCAAAATATGTCCTCCATCTTTCTTTAATCCTATCATCATCCGTAAGAACCACTCCTGTTTCATCTTTCATACACTTGATATGGGATACATCCCTCGCCGCTAAGTTGGTATAAATACTTTTGGCACTCGGGTTTTTCAATCAATCCGTATATGTCGTTAAGGGCTTTTGCTCTAGCTAAGGCAACGGCATTTTTAGCTCTTTTCTTACATTCATCATACTTCTTTTTCTTACTCTCTTTCAATGAGTTATAACCTTCTTTCATCAGCTGCCATTCCTTAAACCTTGCTTCCTTTTCCTTGAGCACACTCTGTACTTCCTCTGTCCACCACCAGGTATCCTAATCTTTCATACATTTTCCTTTCGATTCTCCTTAAACATCCTTTGCCACGCACTTCATACATTTACTCATCTCCTCCCAACACTCATCCATGCTACAATCTTTCATATCGCCCATCTCAATCATTTTTTCTACCACTTTATCTCTGAACTCTACTGCACATTCATTCTTTTCTAACATATGCCATTTTACTTTTGGGGGTAGTTGCTCCTTGGTTCTTTTTGAGCTCAGCCGAATTTTTAATTTGACCACTAGGAGTCTGTGCTGTGAGACTATGTGTTCGCCCAGTATCACCTTACAGTCTTTGACCCAGTTGATACGTTTACGCCTTAGCAGAAAATAATCAATCTGGGTCATATGGTGGCCACTGTTGTAGGTAATCAGGTGTTGCTGTTTTTTTTGGAACCAAATGTTAGCCACTACAAGATCAAAAGCGGCAGCAGCTTGGAGAATTAAAATCTCCTCCCATAATTATCCCTTCATTCTTCGGTATATCCATCATCATGCTATCGAAATCCATCCAAAACTTCTTTTTCTCACAATCATCACATCCTACCTGAGGGACATACACACTTATGACATTCAGAATAATATCTTGCAAAATTACTTTTACAGCAATCAATCTGTCATTAATTCTATTTACACATGTCACACCATCTTTCAGATTTTCGTCTAACACAATTCCCACACCGTTTCTTTTCCCATCACTTCTACAATAATAAAACTTGTATCCTTCTCCGATCTCCCTAGCTTTCGTACCTTTTCATCGTGTTTCCTGCAGACATGCCACATTTATTCGTCTTCTTTTCAAAACATCAGCTAACTCTCTAGCCCTTCCAGTCATCGTACATACATTTAAAGTTGCATGCCTCACCCTTACGTCACAGGCTCGCTTCTTAAGTTGCACTCACCCGGAGTAGTGCAACAACCCTTGCATACTTCTCGCCGAAGCCGGGTGCTGCCCCTGCGCGTCGCCTGCGGGGAACGACCTAACCATATCGCACTCATTAACATATGTGGCCATACTGCAAATAGGTTTTGGCATTTATTTTACTAGCCGGCCGTCTGCCTGACGCCAACCCTCCTTGGGAATGTTATCGTAATAAAGGAGGAGGGGTAGCAGAAACGGGGTAAATGGATAGGATGTATGATGAGGAAGAATAGGTTTGTAGGCGGGGGTACTGTAGTCACTGGAAGGATATAGGGTAGTGACTACAGTAGCTCGGAGAGCCGGGAGCGTGGACCCGAAGCCCTGTCTAATGGTCGGACAGACCAATATACAGAAGCACCTCCTGACAAATATGACTTTTCTTTATCACTCTAGCACAAATACTCTTCTTAGAATGGTTTGCAACACGTTGGTTGAACCCCTAATCCCATACCTTGTGAGCTAATTAGTGTGCCTGGTGTCAGCTAATTAATTTAAATTTTTAAAGAAGAAGGTCTTGGCTGAATCTTTTAAGAAATCAAATCATACAAGTTTATGATACTCGTCCTAATTGCGTTAACTAACAATAATATATAAGGTACATCTACCTACCGTACCTCGTAAATTTTAAACGTTACGATAGACCTATCGATATAGGTCGTGGTTGCGGATAGACAGACTAACCATATATAATGATGGATTAATAACCTGACATTATACGATGTATACAAATACCAAAGATAAAAAAAATTATGGATTTAATCGGCAGGCAGTTCGACGACTGCGTATAAGAATTAAGTACCGTATTTGTCCGGGCTACGTTCTGAAAATGTGTTTTCTTCTCTGTTTACTTAAGGTTAGGAGATTCTTCTATATTGAATTTGTTAATATTATGCTACGAATGATTTTGTTACTCAGTTGCAATATTACCACAAAATTATTTCAGTTTAGATGAACATGATATTATTATTCCATTGTTTGCAATTTTTAAATCGTATCTTGACTCAATGACATTCCGCTATGGTAGTTTTTTAAGATTCATTTTAATCTCTTTTCCTGATTATATTTTTCGGATTATATAAATATTCTGTTTTCGTTCACCGTTAATTTATTTAATATTTAATTATAAAATGTAAATATATTGTATGACCACTATTCAGCACAATATTTGCCGTGATTTATGTATGTCTGCTACAATTTAAATTTTTACACGTTTTATTAATTTACTATAATTAATTTTATATATAAAATATATATGTAAAATCTAACAATTAATGATTTATACCAAATAATAATATACTATATATCGTACGGAGAGCTTCAATTTAATATTCCCGCATTCATAAGACCTACAGACTGCAGATGAAAGTCAATATATTATAATACAAGAACATAAAACTGAGCTTGTAATCAACACCAATCTTTTGAAGCTAGGCTTCTTTAGATTGCTGAGCTTTATCGAGAGAAAACTTTCAGAGCTCTTTGAAAGCCTTTGGATGCACTTTATTGACCTCTAGTTACCGTAAACTCAATAGGGTAAGGCCAAATCTTGTGTTATTGGGTTCTAGTTTCAAGTAGATTTATATGTATTCGTAGGTGATTTTGCTAGTATATGCAACATTAGATTTTTAATAGGTTCAGGAACTGTTTTTAAAAGTGTTGTTGTTGGGTTACAGATTCTATTTTAGACCTTTTATAAGTTAAGTTACGCGATTAAGACTCGACAAATAATATTGTATAATATATTTGCAAACGCGGAAGTTTAAAATCGATGATTCTATTTCAAGTTTCTATTTCTATATACTTAGGTAAAAAAAAATGTGTTTTCTTCTCCAAAATTGTGGGCGTAATACTGTTGTTCTAGGCACTAGTTTATTTAAATTCATACACCACTATTTGTGCTTTGGACCTGTTTAGATTTCAGTAATTATAATAAAAGTGACGAGGAAAATTTGACTACCAATGGCCTCAGCATCATGTACTGAATCACTGATATTGGTTTTCGGTACGTCGCTACTTACGCCCTGTAAATAAGGAGAAGCAGCTTTCAGATGTAAGAAATGTGTAAAGAGTTCGTGCGAACTTCTTAGTATCAATCCCGAGGTTTAAGTTTTATTTTTATGTTAATAGGCGGCAAATGAGCAGACGATTGCCTGATGGTAAGCAATTACCGCCGCCCATGGACTCAAGCAACACAACAGGAGTCACAAGTGCGTTACCGCCTCTAAGGGTTGGGAAAAGGGATAGGACGAGGAGTGGGATGAGGGAGAAGGAATAGGTGATGGGGCCTCCGGCACTCTCACTCACCGAACTAAACGCAACAGTTTAGGTACTGTTACTTTACGTCGATTTTCTGTGAGAGGGTAGTACTTCGCCGGTCAAGCCGGCCCATTCATGCTGAAATCAGCAAGGCTCTACTACCTTAAAAAATAAATATAAGTAAAATGAAATTTTGTTTAAAATTCAAACCGTGCTGCACTGTACTTTTAAATTAAGTTAGCTTTACCTTACTGGAAGACTGCATTAACGTCTATAGAGTAGAAACTGAATCTTGTCAACCGAAACTTTTGCATTTTAGAACTACCGTGTGTACAATTTCATTTATGCTAATAGGGCTTTTTAAACGTAATGATTACTACATAGATATAAACCTGTGCGTGCGATGTTATTGGAATGAAATTGTTGAATTATATGACTATTAAATGTTATTGAGATCTGACTGTTAGTACGAAGATCTAAAAGCTAGCGCTAAAAGAGCGTCAAATTATTCACATCACAGATATGCTTGTCGATGATATCTACATTCTACACACTATCACATGTATAGAATGAATGGTGAATTTAGGTTTGTGGTTTGGGGAGCATTAGCGGGTGCATGAACCTGGTAACGGCAGGTTATTGTTTTTTCAAACGGAACACTAAAAAGTGAATTCTCACGAGAGGATCCAAATTCTTTGAGAGTGCTTGAGTTATGGCATCATGAAATGGAAAATACATTGAATTACTACAAAACAGTGTGGTAGAATAACTAGTAAATGGAACCTATAAGATTTGAGCGAAGGTTTCTAAATGATTGGAGTGGATTTTTTCTGTATGTTAGAACGTATTAAAAGATGACACAAATACGGTAAGATAACTAACCAATGTATATGATCGCAAGGAAAATAATTTAAATAAAATGAGCACGCTGGCTGTATACCTTTAAGCCTGTTTTTAATAAACTCTACACTATTATAATATACCACAAAGACATGATATATGTAGATGGCTGTATAATATACACTACTGTTTGCATTCAGCATAAATGCTAACAGCGTTTGAAACTAGCACTAGTTTTGATAATAAAACGAGAAAATAACATGTTAAATGTCACTCGTATCGTACAGAGGAGCGTTAAATATGAACTGTGTCGTACTCGTATGCAAAGTTTTGATTTGTTTCTTTGATATATTTTACAGCTGGACGCTGGGAAATTTCAAATGCAATCACTATTTGTATGTAAGTTTCCTAGTATGTTGAGAATATAATATTTCAGTAGACGGAAGTGTGGGCAACATTATCTTGTTATAACTAGTTTTCTGGCTTAGAATATCGAATCTGCGTTGTGAAGTAATGAATTTAGGGAGAACGAGGTTTGATTAAAGTGAAGTTAGTCTCAGAAAAGGAATTTAATCCCAAAGTAGACTTGCTTTCAGCACATCTCTGACTTTTCGAAGCTATGTATGCATTAAAATGTTAATTATTGCTCGCTTAATAATGTGCCCGTTAGATGGCAATAGACTCGCACCCTATTACATTGGGACCGAAACATAACTGGCGAAGTGTGGGTGTGTCAAAACACCTCTGCCTTTCCCTTCGGGGATAAACGTGCTTACAGCATTTTGCTGCCTTTTGGATGAAATATTATCTTTTAACAATTCAGCGCTCGTTAAGTTCAGTCATTTAGTAGCTGACCATATGTTATTTATGTCCCCACCATATATATTCCCACATCAGAAAAAAAAACATCAATTCCCTGTACATATACTAACAACGTTCAAAATTAAATAAATACACAAAAAACAGCGACAAATTGAAGATAACGTTTATTGTTGTAACGTGCCTGTTTTTCTCTATCCACGATCGCCTCTATCATAGATGTCACGTATCCACCGTAAACGACGTTTACCGCGTACGACGCCAAACACTAACACCTTAACAACCGTATAACCTGCTTAAAATCAAACTGCTTCTATGGATATTTGTCAAATTACGTAAACTGTAACCCTAAAAAGTGCAGTAATAGCGTATGAAAGCATGTTGAAAATCAATTTAAAACTAAACTTCGCTCGCGGTCCTGTCCGCCTGATACACTTAAACCATTCCCAGAAATCACACTATCTATTAGTGAAAACCGAATTGAAATCCGTTTCGTAGCTTTTGAGTTTATCATATTCATACAGACAGATAAAATAAGTATAGAGTTTAAATATAGTGTTAAGTCACACTTTTACTAGAATATACATTGTGTTTGTGTTATTGTGCCATGTATTATTTTTGTACGAATAAATACATTTAAAGTTTTAATAAAGACGAAAACATATTCTCTTCGCAATGATTGTCGTTTTACAAAATAGGCCGCTAGGGTTGAAATTTTAGTTAAGGGATTTTTTATTGTATATAGGCCAACGTTAGGCTATGATCTCGCCTGATCTAAAATGGTTAAATAAATATGAACATTGCAGGACAATTTATCAATAACTTATTTTTTCCATAAGCGACACAAAAGAAGCTCTAAAAGAATCGCTTCAATAATATTAATGTTTAATAATGTTTTACCTACATCATACGGAATAAACCATCATAACAATATAATAGAAATTATATTTCGCTCTGTGTTAAAATTGTATGTGTAATGTTACCACTTATTGCTGGAGGCAATGGGGCAAATTGGTTATTATGGTGTTTGTAGACAATGTTACGGCAAAATGCTGCTACTTAGCGGAGCGTTAGCTGCGCTATTACGTATAAAATACCACGGATTTCCCAGTAGCTTAATCTCGCAGTAAGGCTTGCGAAGTCTAAAAGTTTCCAACTTTTATTTTACTGGCTACTAGCCACGCTAAGAATAAATTAAAGCCTAAATGACAAATCAATTCGGAGCTTTTCCTTCCTTGTTTATATAAATTTGCTGTGTCTAATGAAAATTATGAATTTCTTCATCATCAGATAGATTCAAGTGTACTCTAGAACTGATTTCATCATTATTTTTTCTTGGCATTGTAGTTGTACCCAATTTTTTTATTATTCTATACTATCCTATTGCTGCGAAGCGATCTATTTTACACTCCGCCAAGCGTCCGTGACCGGTACCAAGATTGGTCAGATCTTGTTAAAGTCATATTGATTGTCATAGTAGAGTTCGTTATGTGCATAAAGTAGCCTTTGTCCTCAGCTATCTGTTAGTTATTTTACAAAAAGAAAACGCAAGCAATCTGACAGTAAATACTCTGCTTGTGTTTATTTCTCTTTTACTATAGAGTATACTTTATTTCATTCGGCTTTCGTATTAGTATAATAATGTTTAACTCATTTATCATGTAAGAAGCAGGACTTCGACCCTACTTCAAAATAAAGCTGTTCACGATATACATTTTACAGCCTTCATACATATTTAGTGTTCTCTGGTTGGTAAGTTTTTACCCTTAGCTAATACTGCCTTAGATTAATTGGGGGTGATTTATTATGGCTCTACATTGTAACTGCGGCTTCCTGTGGTTTTAGGTGCATTAGACTGTTGAAGGTTTTTAATTGAGTCGTTAGGCTTACACTTTAAGATAACAAGGTGAATAAGAGTAATAGTGAATTTTTTTTTCTTCGACACTAAGCTAAGTACCCGATTTTCATCTTTGGTGTTTTCCCTGCCCATAATTTCAAACGTGAACTATTACTATATTTAATAGGCCAATTTTTTTTCTTTGAAGCTTTGGGAAGATATATTTTAAAAGCTTTCCTTATTGAGTGCTTTCGTTATAAAAGAAACTCACTGTTCAATGTTTATTCTTCTAGTTTCAATGACTGTAGAATCTATGATCCAAAACATCAGTCAGGCCAGTAACTTTAGGTATATTATAAAGATTAATTTAAACATTGCGCTCAAATAATTTGCAAAAAGATGTCCAAATGCAGTTTAAAATAAAAGTAATAACACTTTTGTGAAGGAAACTTGCTACGAAACTCATTACTCAACTCTCTTTTCCAAATATATTTTTTGTTTACCATACGGACATACTCTAATGAGAGACACGTGTTTTGTCTGTTTCCTAATGGAAACAGACAAAACACGTCAATCATTTTAACGCAGTCACTCGTAAAATCCTAATTGGGAGCAGATAGATCTTGGTGGTTTATTTAGTAAGGGGAACAAAACAAACCTTTCAACAGGAAACAGAAAAATACCCCTTGCATTCGAAGTTTTTCTGTTTATTTACAGCTAGATTATAAATGGAAATAAAGGTTTTAGTAAGGTCTTTAAATAAAGATTCAAGCATATTTAGTATCAATTAGAGAATTTTATTTTCCATTCCAGAAGTTATATCTGTAATGGATAGTGGCTACATCAGTTTATTAACGTTATCATAATTTGTTGAACACTCGTCTTAGCATCTAGCAAGACAGAACTAAAAAATAGTCGCTAGAAAAAGTATGAAAAACCAAAAAAAGGAATTGAGGTAAAAAGCATTGTTTTTGATTTGATTGTAAATATATTATTAATGCATACGGCGAAATAAATTTATATTCAATAGTTCGGAAGTTTATGAGTTTATACCGTTCACACAGACAGACATGACGAAAACGGGACCTTATTTTATATATATCCACTACAGATTTTAATTCCTGCACGAGAAAAAAATGCAGTATCGAGAGTCACTTCACAAACATTCAAACAAAGAAAGAAAGTACATCCAAATTTTTAAGTTCAGTCCAATATTTCATGACCAGCTGTCGCTTCTCAACTGAAACAATAAAACACTGTACAGTAAAATGTCAATTGATTTTACTCGGCCTTTCTTGGCCTCAATTTGCAACTAACAATAAGCATATTTTCTTTATGGCCCAGCTCTAAAGGCCTTGGCTGGATTATGAAAGTTCGAATAAAATTTAAATGGAAGGGTGAAATCGATGCAAGGTCATATGACGTGTATGTAATTGTAAGCCTGCATAATAAAGTTGTATGCAGGTTATTTTGATGACCCAAAGGCGTAGCGGTAGTGTAAACGACTGCCACGCTGAAGGTCGCGGGTTCGATTCCCGCTCAAGACAAACGTTTGTGTGCGTGAACATGTATGATTGTCCTGGTTTGGGTTTTTCTATGTATAGTGTGTAGGTATTTACATAAAAAAAGTATCTATATATGTATGTTTATCCACTGTCTAGTGCCCATAGATCAAGCTCTACTTAGTTTGGGGCTAGACTTTGAAGGCTATAATTTAAGCGTTTTATGCTGATACTAGTTGTTACTTGCTTGTTCGCCCGCGTTTATGTGGTATAAAGATAAAGAATTTCATACAAGCTTTGATTTATTTTACTCCCTTACCTAATATGCACCTCGCATATTCTCCTCCTCAAAAAACATACACGCCGAAAACCTTCTTGCGCCCAGTGGTTTCGGCTGTGCCTTGTCTGTAGCTCAGTGACTAACAAAAGTGTTTTATTTATACATACATATGTATTGAAGATAGAAGTTACGCCTGTCTGGTATTAAAAAATATAAATGTATAATACCTTATATTTGCCTTGGGTTACACCTAACATGGCACTGCAGGACATCAGGCATCTCTTAACCACGGCTAGTGAACCCATGCTAAAATTTCAAGACAAGTGCAAGGTATTATTCGTATACTTTCAAATAACAACGCGATTTAGACCCGTTACATAAATATTAACTATGTGTAGAAGTTGCAAAAATTTTAAAGAATTTACATAGTTCATAGATATACGAAAGATCTTTCAGTTTAAACAAAATATCTAGACATGCAAAAAAGACTGCATTTAAATCCCTACGCAGTATTTTAATTTAACTCTACGGTCTAGTAAAAAGGACAAGTCAGAAGTACCCTTAGCAGAAGAGCATGCATGAGAAACTTGATGGGAGTGAGTGAAGCAAGTGAGGTATGTCAGGAACGTTGCAAATGGCGTTCCGTAGTCTCTGCCTACCCCTCCGGGAAACAGGCGTGAGTATGTATGTATGTATGTATTTTAATTTCAAATACCAGTTGATCGGCTTTGCTCCAAGCCCCGTATGACCAACTTTACTATCATAGATAGTAGAAGCTTATATCAAACAAGTTACACAGAATATTCAATTCATACTTTACTACCTCGAACTCTCCTTAGGTAGTCGGACCGTAGAGTTAATCTTTTATCGTGTCCACTCCGGAACTTTGAACACTTATAACTTACGTATTCACTTATCACTTTGAGCTTAACTTGCAAGATACGATCGCAAACACCCTCCATGAAGTGTTAAAGCCATCAGAATTCCTTTGAAAGAAAAACATGGATACATTCAAGTATAGCTACGTCCCTCTCTTTGCTATCCATAGTTGAGTAGGCCTCAGTACGCAAGTTTTTATTATGTATGAAGTAGATATTGTTCTGTGTGTTGAAAGTTTTTATACACTACAATACTTATGTGCGTGTTGTTTTATTAAACTGTGCTGTTGGACCTTGCGACGTATACGATATTAAGCAATCTTTCTTGAAAGTGGCTTCATACATTTTGTAGAAGGGAACTCATGTTGAGTACTGACTGAAACGATACAACAGAAGACAGCTTTTAAAAAAGTAATTTCATACGCCTGAAGGGATTAAATTGCATGTATACATAGACTTTGCTTGTTTCCCGAAGGTGTAGGTGGAGACTACAGACCACCACTTGCAATGATCTTAACATAATTATGTCTTTTGCTTCATTCACTCTCATCAAATCTTTCATGTGTACTGTTCCTCGGTTCCTTTTTTTACGGATGCCTCCTAAAAAAAGCTAAGCCTAAGCCTTCCTCTTCCTTCAGTCTCATTCACATTTGCATTCTATATCTTCTTGATGAGTCTGTCGTCAACCATCCTCACATTTTAGCATACCTTTCTTGATGCTTGCTACTACATCTACTTTGACGCCACAACACTCCCTTAACACAGAATTCCTTACTCTGGCGTTCAAAAACACACCATACATAGTTCTCAGTGCTCTGTTTTCTACTGAATTTATTCTAATTACAAGTCCTTTTGAGAAATCGTCACTCTGAGAAGTTGAGATTCCTAAAAATACGCATTTCTAGTAGTTGACTATTGGCTAGAGTTTTGCAATTTTCATAGTTGAAATTCTGAGATGCAACGATTTCAAACACAGGTTACTAGGTAACTGTTGAAAATATACAAGATCAAATAAACATAGGATTTGATTGAGTTAGTTACATTTAAAAGGAGTTTGTGAATAGCTATTTGGAATAAATATATTTGATCTTTATACATAATTATAATATGTAGATATAGCGGTTTCAAAAAACCTTTAAGTTAGGTAGTAAAAAACAAAATTCAGGGAAATACGTATACCATTAGATATTTATATAAGTTCTGAGAAACAAAATCAGGTTACATGTATTTACTCCCATGGGTGTCGTCCGTTGCCATAGAACTTTCGGAGGAAATCTAGTGATAGATTTGTCAAAAAAATACGTCAAATAAATGGGTTCCCCGAACTGAGTTGTTTTACTTATATTTGCGGCACATAACGAGAGACTTAAAATAAAATGTTCATCGTATAAGAAGAAATGTTATATTCGTACACATTTTGCAAGCTATTGCTTCAATTAAAGTAAATTATTGTATGGCATTTAATTACGAGACGTTTCACAGGAATACCCAATAATATTATGGTTGTTTAGTAATTATTTGTTCAGTCCCTTTTGTTAAATACACGGGTAACCCTAAATAAATAACACTAAATAAGTTTTGCTTGAATACCGAATTCAAACAGATCAACGGGACAGTTCAAACTTACACTTCACACACTTTTAACAGCCCTAAATTCCCAATTTCTGTGTTTAAATTTCTTATTGTAACGCATTCAGTTTAAATACATACATACATACATAGTCTCACGCCTATAACCCCGAAGAGGTAGGCAGAGGTGTATTTCTACACCCACTTTTCGCCAGATATACTTTAGTCCCACGTAATAAGGGGCGAGCCTATTGCCGTACCGGGCACATTTCCAGACTCCGTGCTGCTACTGAGAATTTCGTGACAGATAAACCCAATAACACTGCCCGACACAGGAATCGAACCCGGGACCTCACGATCCCACGCGCACATTTATGCCGCGAGACTAACGAGGCAGTCGTATAGGGTTTGATATCGAGTTTTCCGTCTCTACGCAAAGATGGTATTTGCATCGTGTTATCCCTTAGTCGCCTCTTACGACACTCACGGGAAGATAGGGGGTGGTGACACTTGTATTCTATGCCGTCAACCACACGGCTTCAGTTTAAATCAGTGTTTAAATCAGTTTCTTAAAATCCTACAAACCTTTTATCTCTTGCGTAAATGTGTAATCACATTTCAGTCGATATTTGCTCTGAAAACTACTGCATTGGATTTCAAACAGATTTATCGCTGTCAGTAATCCGTGGTTACATCCAAGTTGTACGGTTAGATCCAAGACTTATGCCTTAGAGCCCGGGTCCGCTTCGAGACTAACTACATAGATGTAACTGAATATAAGCTATTTCACAGTGCGACGTACATCTGACCTCTGCATCCTTAGTCGCTGGTGATAGCGATATTTCATGCCTTAGAAAAGCGTCAGTATATTCAAGGATACCGCTTACTCCCTAATTATAACGACTATCCAAGATCTTCCTGACAGCCGGGATCGACGGCTTTTGGAGGCACAGGGCTGGTGATAATGATATGCAATTTAATACGCACATAACTTTATCTATCCACTAAGTTATCGTTACCTCCTCAAAAACTGTTTTTTTATAATACGCCTCTATCCGACTCCCATCGTGGCATTGTAGGTCGCAGTTTGTTGTACATCTAATCTATTAATATTATTTTAACCTGAAGTGTATTACAGTATTGCATTTTACGAAGACTTTCACACTATCGGTTCTTTGTAATTTACATTCCTGTACGGACAAAGAATGAAGCTATAAATGTTATTATGTCTCGTTCAAAATTAATTATAAAATTTGTTCTAAATATTGATAAATTCAATAAATACAAAGAGGGCTATACATTTATGTCAATTTTAAATAGCATGTACGCTAATTTATCTCTTGATGGAATAAAAAAAGAAAGGATTGCTGAATTGAAATACCCAGCCTCTTCTCGATTTCAGTATTTTCATCGGCCTGGAAATAAAACCGAATAAGAAAATGCCAGACATGTTTTTTACTTTTCAAATGAAAGCCGAAGCCAAGTTTTATGTTGGATACTTTATTTATATCTTTTTAAAATCATTTTTCACCCGTGTATGCCGTAAATAGAGATACATTTCGCCTCGTTAACTAAAATACCACAGGAACCCGTTGTCACTATTTTGACATACCACTAATTTAATTAAGGTGCAAAGCATTGAACCGCATCGAAAAACAGCGGTTCACGAGTTCAACTCTCAACTTTATCACGAACGTGCACGATACAAAATTTAATAACGATAAATACGAAATTGTAAATGACAGGTCAATTCACAAGTGTGCAAACATAATTATGATTAGTTGAGGCTCGGGCGTGCGGCCACGTGAGGGCTAATCCACACTTTTGGGGCAAACCTGCTTTAGTCATATATTTTCGCGTTTAAAACAGAACGTGAATGGGATAGAGGGAATAGGCTTATTCTTTCATGTAGTTGGATATTTGAGTAAGCAATCAGCAAGAGTGTGTATGTGGACTTAGCTGTACGTGCGAATGCGAGTCACAACTATCTCGAGGGACCGATAACTTTTGTTATCCGATTAGTTGGACGCAGACTAAATCCATCAAAAATATTAATGTTTACGTTTTCCGACTTCTGGCGGCTTCTGTATAATTTACCTTAGTTTTATGCTATATCAATATTGTTTGTAGTAGTTTCCATGTTTAGAATTTCATCAATAATCAGGGATTCAAAGGCAATTTAGATTGAAAGACGATAAAATTGCTTACACGCGCCATAATAAATGTTTTGTTGCCACTTTCCGTGTGGTCAATATTATTATTGTTCTTTGATACTTAATAAGAAATATGAGGCCGGTATCTTTATTACAAATCCAGATATCAAAGATATATGTCCTTCTATCGAATATTACCTGGTTTATTTCGAAAAAATAAGTATATAACATTAATCGGTTATTAGGGTTTCCTACGAAATAGTATTATTTTAAAAGCGTTACTGTTGGGCACTCTTTTAATCATCATAGTTAATGTTTTGTACAAATATTTATTAATTGTAGTTGAATAACAATACCGGGGAAAAATGAAATTGCTGATTTAACTGAAAGTTTTTGAAACCACTGACATCAGTATTTAACAATAAATAATAATCAAGGTACGAAACCCTCTCAATGTGAGATTGGTTCGTACTTGTTCGATTTACTACGGAATTAAATATTCCATCTATAGATAGATCTGTAGATTTAAGATTCGTTTTTGACATAAGCTCCATACAAAATATGTCAAACACGATTCTCGAATCTCGAAATGCATGTATGGTTCGAATATTGAAAATGGCCGTTAGAGATTCATCAACACGCATTACCAACATCAGGCCATACGAGCGAGGAATCTTTCGCCCTTTGCCCGTAATATTACAAGATCAGATATATACTATCAAAATAATAATATACGAAAAGATACTTTCTTAATGTCATGTCTTCGCAAATCCTTAGCTACCGAAGGTAGAAATGAGATTTGGATACTTGATTCCTTTTATAACATAATAAAGATACTCACTAATGAAGGATCTTTTAATATTCTATCCGTAAGGGAAATAATATAAAATAGTTTATTTGAAAATTTATTTATATTGAAACTGTCTCTAAAGTGGAAAACAGCTAGGTTGTAATAAAATTACTTTTAATGATTTAAAATCCAAGGTCGTGCTAACACCTGCAAATATAATTTCAAACTTTTGATATTCTGGCATCAAGGCAAAATTCCAACAGATCGAACAACAAATAAATCATCAATAATAAAATTTGAAACGAATGTTCAATAGCATTGTTAGTTATATACAGCGTAATCAATCTTGGCGAGCTACAAAAACAGAATGAAAGCTGAATTGAGCGGCTGATTTATGCACCGCAACACCCAGGTTGACTGTAATAGCTTAAAACAGAAAAATCACCTGTTTTATGGATGAAAGAGACAAATGACCCACACTTTAAAAAACTACTTCCAAAGTAGGCAACCTACATTAGAGTTTTAAAACAATGCCACAGTAGAAGCTTTTTTGTCTTTTAAACTTACATTTGGAAACTTCCTATTTACGTAAGTAAGGTAACTGTTTTGGGGTTTTGCCAAACACACGGTCGAAATTTCAATAAAACTTTGATTAGGTACAAGTTTCAAAATAGAAATATGAGCAACGGATGACATAAGCTCAAAAAGATTTGTCACTTTTGTTGTTCTTATAAAGTTTGGGAGTTGTTTGTGGTTTAGAAAGTAATTTTATCGTTGTTATTTTATAAGGTAATTCTACGACATTTGTCCTGATTCAGTCTTGTAATTTGACTAATTTATAGGGTCTCTGGGCACTACAACATTAATTTATGCATTGTCTTTCCTCACGTTGATGAAATTGGTTACCTTGTATCTAAAAACGTTAAACGTCGTAGTATAGCAGATGGCTCAGCAAAAGTTGGTAATAAGTATTTATTGAAGCCAAATTATAAGATAATGTGATCAAAGGCAATATTTTTGTACAAAAATGTAAAAGATATAAAAGGGCCACTCTTATTACCCAGGGCCCTAGGGATATAAAAATACCTACAACCTCTCAAATATACCCAAAAATTCTGACTTACCTTTTTATTACTAAATTACATAAAAACAATAATAAAAGTTGTTCAAGCCGCTTTGGAGGAGTTCAATTGGAGCACTGTGACTCGAGATTTGTGTATTTTATGTAGGTATTTATCCCTAAATAAATATATTTATCAGGCTAACTAAAAATCTTATAATTTACTGTTACATTTGCGGCTGCACTTTTTGGCCTTTAGCCAGGTGATATGTGGATTATTTTGAAGACAAACTGTTAGCCTTTCTCGGATTGCAGTTTTGACTTCAGATTGTCTGCCATTGCTATAAAATACTAAATTTCTTATTTGATTGATCGATAAAGTTAGTTTTTATTGCTTTCTACGATATTTTTCTTCATTTCAATCTAGAGGAGGACTTTTATTTAAATGTAATCGTCTCTTTCCAATCCCCTAGGAATTTCGGGAAATCCCATCTTAGTGGATCCCTACTGTACACAAATATTCTTATAGTTGTTTTTATTTGCCATGTGTGGACAAGGCAGTCCTTCTGATTTTAAAACAAAGTTTTTAAGTAAAATACGGAATTAATAAACAGATATCAGAAGCTAGTAGATATTTAAGCATTTGCTCAATAGGTTCAATTGATACCACATAATCATTTTTATAAGCCAAAACGTTATCCATTCTCGAATCTTGAATACGAAAACTCACAGCGATCGGTGATAAAAGGCTTAATGGTCTAAACACTAGTGGAAACAATTCTCACGCTTCATCGCTCGTAAAGCTACGGACGGATAATTGGTTCTGGTGAGCAGTGAGGCTGCCAAATGCGCTGCCGTTATATAAAATTGGCAACTGCCAAGTTGTGGTCGATCCCATGTGGTCTCGGCTTCGATTAGGCCATTCCGATACTTTGGCTCGTGCGTAAATATTGGTGGATTAAACTAAAATTTAGACTAAATTTTAGATTAAATCTAAAATTAAAACAAAACATTAACACACGAGTACTTAAATTTGAATTAAAAGAAAATTGTTTTTTGTGCTAAAATATACGTGTGTCAGAATATTAATTTAAAAAATAAGCCCGTTGGTTTCATATTCCAGATAATTCAAAATAAATATTTAAAATACAAAAAACAGTGCCATTTGAGCAAAGTGCGCCATGTCCCACTTTTAATAATTATTTGTAGGTAGATGAGATTATAGTATTGTATATATGGCTTCTTGATATTTAAACAAACAAAAAGCTATTTAGATAGACAGCAATAATAATACTCGTAATATCGTGGAATAACTCATGTTCGCTCAACTGATATTGAACTACAAATACATACATAAATTATATTGTAGATAATTTATATAATACATCATCAGAATTCATCATCATGCATCCAGCTTTTCACAGTCCACTACTGGACATAGGCCTCTCGATAAATATATTGACTTCTCAAAAGCGTTGTGAGTCTATTGAAGGATTAAAATTACTATAATTAAGAAAATTTTCCATTCCGGTCCGGTCACTCAGCGGATGTTTGGTAAACTATGACATAAATAGTAGACCAAATGATTTATTGCGCTCCGTTTAAAACAGCCAGTTAATTGGTATTGGGAATAGGTTGGCGCGTACCGCCATCTGTCGGCAGACATTAACCTACATATTTTTTAGAATTAAGTAAATTGCATAAATTATTATTTTATCATATTGAAGGTATGAATAACGCCATGACATTTTGTTAGAGAAATATTAGCTGGTGACCAAAAGGAATTTCATCGAATTTTCCAAGATTTTCTTAAAATATTTTACGTCGTTTCTGATATTTTCTTTTTGTAGAAATCGATAAGGAAAGGTTGGCATAAAGCAACAGCGAATGAAATGTCAAATAAAATATGGCTGCGAATATGAAGTGAAATATCGAAATAAGCTTCTGATATGAGTATTATTTTGTGCACATTATTTATTTGCTTATTATTTGTAAATATCCCAATCTCATCATTCGATCAGTAACCTTATTTGAACAAATGTTTTTCGTGCTGGCGTATTCATACAGCCAAATATTGCTTTAGTAAAATAAGCATAGATACACGAAATTCGAAGCAAATATAGCACTATATAGGTAAATATCTAGAAGCAGAAATCGGGATGGATATTAAAATGCTATCATAATGTAATAGTGATCATCTTGTGATTATAGCTAGTGTAATCTATGCCAAATCATTGAACCAAATAGGAGGTATTTTCACTTCAATTCTACTATATAGTATGGTACTGTAGCTAGTTAAGTTACGGGGTATTAGAAAACTTAACATCTTACATACGTCTCAAGGTAGGTAGTTGTTTGGCTGTGTCTCCGACGTGACCAAGGGGCGGCAGTTGCCGCTTACCGTTAGGCCGTAATCTCTTCTGCCACATTGCTGCCACAAAAAACTCATATATATTATTTACAGTACATTTTACATAGGTACATTTACTAATCTAGCCAAAACAATAAAATCTTTATAAAAATATAGAACACTAAGGCTCAAGGCTTTGATCAAATTAACCCTAAGCGCAGTATGTGCTAATGCTGGCTCAAATGTAATTCAGCGTTCGATCAATATAATCATCATCTTAATATTTGCCCCGTTGCGATCCACGGCTATTATATTGAAGCCAAGGGACCGCTTAATATGCCTGGCGTACAATAAAACTAATAATAATTTTATTTATGTAGTAACGTTAGTGTAGAAACTTGTTGGCAATATTATATTAACACACTTATTTCTAGCATGTTTGGAGAAAATTTAAATATTTACAATAACTAATTGAATTTTAAACACAACATTGTTACCATTTATTCACGATAGTCAGGCTCACAGAATCAATTAATAGCAATATGTTTGTTAAACCTCTCTGCGCGTAAATGAAACAGTAAACATAAAAGCAAACTTTAATTTCATATTCAGTATTATTGTTATTATATTTAGCCAATAATTTGGCTCGTAAGCGTTACAAGCATTGTCGGAAACAACATCACTTTTGCCGTTATTCGGCAGTTTCGACGACTTCCTGTCATAAAACCAGTTATCCTCACCACCGTCCTGTATCGTAAGCCTTGTAGCCTAATGCATTACGCATGTACGCTTGTTGGAAACAAAAAAAATCGCAAAGCGAATATTTCTTTTGATCTCATAAGTAGACTAGAGGCCGAAGGAAAGTATACATCGGGGATTAAACCTTTATTGTGAGCAGAAAGGCGCGTATTGTTGCGTATTCAATACGCGGGTCTGAGTACGAGAATAGGATATTTTAGCATTAGCCGTAATGACTTGCTTTTGCTGCGAAGCATCGTTGGTTTTAGCTTAAGGGCCTGTGGGTCAGAAACGAACTTTGGCCTCTTATTTCACAACTCACTGCGTTTTTCTTTGATGATAATTTCTTTTTGAGAATCAACTTTTTGGTTAAAAGAAAAATGTTATTCGTTTTAGTCGAATTTGTTTCATTGATTTTGATTGGATTTGATTGTGAAAGCATGAGTACAATTGGATAACAGTGTAAACGTCAAGTATGAAATTTCTGAAAAGAATTTTATGAATTTGCGTAGTAGGTTTGGATAAAAGTGTACGTTTCACGTAGGGCAGGATTTTATCCAAGTGCACGGTTGGTTCGTTCCTGCCCGTTGGATGGGATTATTGTTTTTTACGTACCGGCGGCGCAGCTTTTGGTTCATTCTCTTTGCTTTCGCGTGTCTATTTCTACGTATGTTGCATTGATTTTAAGTGGAGTTTTTGACCATTGACTCTTGCCGGCACAGACGGTTGGATCTTTAGTTTAGTAGTTTAGTTTTATGTATAGCGTAGTCTGCTTTGCGATAAAAATCTAAATAATTATTTTCAAACATATTACATGTAATATACTTCATAAATCAATCAGATATAGAATAATTATAACACTATGTTTAACAAAAATAAAACACCTGATCTTTAATTTGTTGTCTTCCTTTGCGAATTAAATCTTAGTTCACTTAGCAGCCGATATGTGCGTCCTGCGCCTTTGGTTAGAGTTTTATGCAGAATGTTGTGAGTGTTATTATAATTGTCTTGAATGATTGCTTGAAAAATATATTCTAAAACATTAAAGTGAAACTCCTATGTACTTTTTTATTCTCATCATCATCAGCCTGGCGTAGTCCACTGCTGGATACAGGCCTATCCAATGGAAATTTAATTTTCAAAACGACGAAAACATGTTTGTGTGTCGAAACACAGAATGGAAAATATATTGTCTAAATTCTGTTTTAAGTCTCGATTAGACAAACAGTAGTTGGATGAGTCGTTGAATTTGCCGAGGACGCTTTCCCTTTGTATTTACTGACGCATTTATAAACTGTTTATATGCACTTTGCCTGTGAGCCAACTTCAGATAGACACAATAGAATCTCACGAAGTTTCGTGACTACACTAAAGTTGTTACCTAAGGGGAAAGTTTGTCAGTTGTTGTAAGTTTTGTTTCACTAAAGGTTGTTTACAAATATCTTCTAGGGAATAGAGGGAATAAAATAAACGACAAACATCAATAAGTGACCGTTGGCCTTCGGTTTTTTTCTTGTGTTCTAATAAAATCAATAATGTCAGAACCATTTATTTTGGTCGCTTGGTTGAAATATTGGATATAAGTATAACGGTATAATAAGTAGAACCTTAGTTCTATGTCTAGACTCTCCTATGGGTCTAGTAAAGTAACTGAACCTAAAGCTTTAGAAATCACCTTTACCAAGCATATGTGAACTATTCGCTTTATATTATATAACTTTCCCCGCTCCTCCCTCTCTTTTCAAGTAGCCACAAACACAGCTCTTTCGTTTAGCATGTTTTTTTAAGAATTATTTTTTATTCATCATGCAACCAAAGTTTGTTAATCCTTAATCAATATGGGATGCGAAAATATTTGAGGAGTCTGTCGGTAGCTAGACACGGTGCGGGTTAGACGTGCGCTTGCGCTCGGATCTGGTGTAGTGGTGAGCCAGTGTTACATTGATTCGTGTAGTGGTTATATTTGCTGTGATAGCAAATACTACACGAAGGGACAGTTATACCAACTTTCCATAAGTGCCGGTTAACTTATATAGCAGATAACTTAATGCAGCCGTACGAATTTTGAATTTATCAAGATGATAATCGTGTCTATTCAGAGGTGGTGGCAATGGGTAAAAATGTTTGTGCAAGTGAATAGCTAATGTAGTAAAATTAGAGCACTGTACAATTTAAACTTACGGCCTCTTCATTACGAGATGACTAATTTACTTATTGGATAATAAACGCTATAAGTACGAATTATGAAAATGTAAATTCAAATAACACCTCCTAATCCTATTTTCCATAAACAGTTCATTCTAATAATAAATTTATCCTCATAAGTATTTTACTCGACTATTTATTCAGTACGCAGGGTATAGTTAATATTTAATCAGCTGGTCAATTCGAGGTCACCAGCTTGTAAGGTGAAGGGTAGATGTGAATAAATTATATGAAGTATTGGCGGGCACGCACCCGGTCTCGATATATTGGTATAATGAAATAACTTGGGTATTTTATATTGGAAGGGTACGAGTGCTGAAGTCATATGTGCGGATATCAATAATACGTGGTTGAGTTGGTTATGATACAAAGAGAAGTGAAAGGTTTTTACTTGAATAACCGGCACCTGCAATAATGTAAAGTGTTGATAATATTAAACAATATTTATTTCACTAAAGTGATAAAAAATATTAAAATATTTAATAAGCACCGCACCGAAATTAAATATCAAATCCTGAATAGTAGTGTCAAAGAATGTCTGGACTCAAAACGACAATTTGTGTATCGCCCAGAGTGTTGTCGTGTTATGTACAGATTGAACATTCTGTTCTAAAATGGTGGGATGTCCGATTAAACTTCTTATAAGAACGCCATACATGCAGATAGCAGTTCTATACAATCTTGCGCAGTCCATTACTTGATTGAAGCCTCCCAGCGAAGATAATAATATAACATGATATATTATTATCTTTAATGTGTTTTGCCTTGCCTATTACGACAACCTCGTAATGACATGGTGTAGTGACAGTTTCTATTCTTAAACCGCCAACAAACGAACATACTTACTAGGATTACGCGCCACTCACTTACTAAAGTGTAAATGCCCAAAATGGTGCTTACCCTTTATTACTAATATGTCGAACAAAAACTAAATAAACTCGAGACCCTCTATCAACCCTTTAATAGTTTTATATCGGCCACTTCATAAGCCCAGTGTCCTTTTATACAATAGATATTATTAAGCCACTGGGCTTATAAAGTGCCCGATATAAAACTCAAACAATAAAACTTAGTTAGGGTCTAAATAAAAATGTAACTCAATAAAACTTATTTTAGAAGCGCTTGCCTAGTTTCTTGTACGCTCTCTAGGGTGCTATACTGTGCCAACGCTGTAAGCGGATATTCTAGGGCACAGATGTAACGTTATCCCAATGCCTACGCAAAATAAGGAATAGATATTCAACAAAAGTACAGATATTATTGAATTTCGGGACATCTTTATCGTAATACTGCAATTGTATCGCTCGCGTCGATTTTTTTTGTTCTGAAGCGATTTTTCTGGTCGCGTGCGGTTTTGAAGATTGAAATGTATCGTTTCGTTTATATTTTGTCTGTTGCGTAAAACAAAAATGCTGATGGTATAGTATTCTTGGTTGTGAAAAATTCTTGCTTCGTTTTTTTTTATGACATAGGAGGAAAACGACCAGACGTTACGCCTGATGATTAGTGATTACCGCCGCCCATGGATACCGGCAATGCCAGAGGAGTTACAAGTTCGTTGCCGACCTGGATGGGTAAATTAATAGGATGGGCGTGGGATGGGGAAAAGGGGGTGAGGCCACCGGAATCTAATGGATGGTTTAATCGAAAATGTATTCACAAAAAACTGCACAAAACTACAGGTCAAGGAAATGTGTTCCAGAGGTGTGTTTTAACGTAAATATAATTTTTTGATTCATAGCGTATTTCATTCGGCGAACAATCTTCTGAATACAATAGTTATAAAGGAAAGCAAAAATGCGCTGAATGAGTTACACATTAAAGAAAACTACAGACAGCAAAACAAAGAACTTTATACGTTCATAAACATTTCTTTAAAAACTTTGACGTCTTTGTTATGCGAACGGTAAAGAAGAAAATGCATACCGCATTTTGCCGCACGTAAATAGATCTTGTCAAACCCCTTTTGGCTTTAGGCACAAACCCCAGATAAGAAATAAAAACGAAGATATACAAAAAAAAACTTGCAGAACATTTATTTAATATCACGGCGAAAGCTAGAACTCCTCGTATTTTCCGTGCGATGTTATTACATCAGCTTGTTACAAATTCGTCTCAATTATATATTTAGTTAAGGCTGTTATAAGTATGTATTAAAAGTTTGCTTGACTCGTTTGACTAAGAAATTGGGAAAACTGTGTCTCAATCGTGAACATAAAATTGTCTTCTATAACCCATCAGTGAAACTACCTATTGTTCAGCCACTTTATAATTATTATAATCAGTTAATTTGAATAGGTAGACAAATATCCTATTGCTAGCGAAGTCAAACGGTTAGTATTTTTCCAGTAAATCTAAGGTACTTTTTTATTATTGTTTTATAAGACCCAGACTAAAATTAAACGATGCAGTTGCAATTGTGTCAGCCGGCTATTAAGTGAATGACGTTGATATTAAATATAAAATGAAGGAATAATTTCATTACAAGATGTCGTGTGGACGTGGCAGAACACATGATTATATCTAATTTGAATTTTTTGATCTCAGACCGTTTCCAAGTTGATAATGTCGATGTCTCTCATGACAATCCAAAGAGACACTATAAATTCAGCACTTCGAAGCACTTGAACACAACACTATGCCGGATACCAACACGATCTCAATTCTGCATAGTGCTCGTGCATGAGTGTGTCTAGTGAGACACACCGGTATCTGGCAAAAATTACGATATCTCAAAAAGAAATCTTGTGATAAAAAAAAAACTAATTTGAGTTTATTCGCTTGGGTCCTTGAGAGAAAACACCGGCTTTAATCCTTTAACTCGCCCTTTCCACAACAGATACTGTAATGCCGCTAATTTTGTAATAAATAACGGTTTTTGAACGATATGTCTTTGAATTGGAGTGATTTGGGAGATGGAATGGTGGCACGGATTTAGGGTTTATTTGTAAAATCATTGCTTTGTATTGTTGTAGGGTCCGAGTTGTTTGATACTTCTTTGATAATGCGGAAGATAAAATAAAGTATTTTGAGTTTCGTCAATAGCTTTTTCGCCAGCTTAATAAATGTTTTCAGATGTTGTTCCGAATTCCCCTGTACTGCTTTTGTAAAAAAGTTAGTATAATTTGAAAATTAGTGTAGTTGATTAATAAAGTCATGCTTTCTTAATTTGTAAATCGTATCCCAATCTCTAAGGCAAAGGTCACGATTGCGGCTGAGAAATTTTATAAGATGATGATATTGATGTTGACGATGTAGTTAAATATTGATTGACTACTTTTATGCATTTTATACCTACTCATGTGCCTAAATTATACCAGCTGTAGTCACATTTCATAAACATTAGTATTTGTACAAATCGCAAAACAGTTTGCATATTTCATTAGATACAAACTTCTTGTATGAATAATATTTCTTTGGCAAAAGTGCAACGAAGCAAATTTCTTGCTTTAGCCTCGCTACCTTTTTGCTATAAATGCCAGAAGCAGGCGGTCGCAATGCCAGTAACAAGCTGTGGAAACCTAGTTAGGGAACTTGAAATACTATAAATTAGTACGACACGTATACTAACCACTGTCTAGCTGAGTTTCGACTTAATTTAAATACACCGATACCAAGCAGACTTCTGTATGAGCCAATAGATGAATTTGTTGATTTATTTATCAAATAGAATTTTATCAATATATGTACGGTGTCAACACCGCACATACTCGCGCTCACGTTGTGCGCACTCAGCATTCATTATTTCCATATTCTATGTAAACCTTTATACAGTCAGTCGGCATTACCGTCGCGTGCGGCTCACATCATACATTTTTATTATAAGCAGGTTTCAGTTCAATAAATCAGTTGTGTTATCAGTTAAACAGTGTTTCTTTTATACATATTATCAGTTAACCTGGTGTGCAAACCGTACATCTGTTCTGGTCCTTCGAGTTACCGTTAACGGGATCTTTTCGCGAGTGCCCGTTGTTCAGAACCTCCAGTGGATACCACCCGGCCACGTAAGTGACGCAGCAGCTATCGGTGAGTGATCCTTATATTATTTCAAGCAGCTAATTTATCGCCATGGAGGATATCCTAGCAACCCAGCAACAAATTGTAGAAGGAATTGAAAAACTCCTCACGAATTTCAAGAAAGACGGTGCTGAACACAAAACGTCTACCTATATCAAGAATCGTCTGAGCTCTCTAGAGTCATATTGGCAGGAGTTTCAGAACAATCACTTCAAGTTATTCAAGTTCGATGAAAGGAACTATGATTATTTTACAAATGACGTGTATAAACAGACAGAAGAATACTACATGAATACACGTTCATACATCATGAATCAGTTCCCGTCGGCTTCAAAGGCAGCAGACAAGTCTCTTCTTCGTCCAGCAACGCCCTTGGGAATACAGCAGTAGTCCCCCAGTGGTATAGCGGTTACACCGCAAGCGTCAACGCGCCCGGAGACGCCCACACAACAGCAAACAGGTTCTCGCGAGCAGGGTGTAAGCAGTAAACTAGAAGAGATGTTCAGAAATCAGAAAAGCAATTTCAAAGCCTTTGTTAGGACAGTGAACAGCATTGACCTTGAAAGTGTCTCTGAAAAATGGGAATTCGAGGATATTTTGCAGACAATTCAGAACCGTTGGTCTGTTATTGACACGCTGCATTGGAAAATTGACAGCGAGCTCTATGAGGAGAACATAGAGTATGAACAGACTTTTAACAAGCATGAGCAGCAGTTTCAAGATATCAAGAAAGAAGTCAGCCGTAGAATGTGGTCGACTAGCTATAGGGAGAAATCTACGCCAAAGATGGACGTACCGACATTTACAGGAAATTACCATCAATGGGTGTCCTTCAAAGATTTATTTGTTGAAACCATTCACAACAATAAATCAATGCCAAATGCTCAAAAAATGCAATTTTTGAAGGGCAAACTTAAAGGAGAACCTGAAAGATTGATCCAGCATTTGCCAATCAGTTCTGACAATTATCAGGTGTGTTGGGATATTTTAACACATCGTTATAATAACGCTAAGCTTATTTTTAATTCTCATATCCATATTCTTATGAGTTTCCCAACCATACAGCACCAATCAGCAGCGGCTATCAAGAAGATTCATGGCACTGCCAACGAGTGTCTGAATGCAATTAAGACCTTAGGCGTAGACATAAGCACGTGGGATCCATAAGTGGTATATATCATTTCTAACAAGCTCGATGCGGACACGCATAATGAATACATTGAGTCGTTAAAGAGCCCCAGGGAACTACCATCACTTCAAGAATTACTGGACTTTCTGGAGAGTAAATTTACATCTTTAGAATCATCAAAACGCAAGCAAGATACAGGAAGGCCCAGTCATCAGCAGGAGACATTCTATCAGAATATCAGAAAACCTCAATTTAAGGCATTTACAAGTAATACAAATAACAGTAATGAAACAATGAAGAAATCATTAACACATAATAAAACTAATTTCCGTTCCAATTTACCTATGTGCCCAGTCTGCAATAAAAATCATGGAATATTCCATTGCAACACGTTCTTGGAATTTCCGGCGAACATTAAATTAGAAACAGTGGAAAAATTGTCGCTATGCCAAAATTGTCTACACAACCACAAAGGTAACGAATGCTTATCCAGCAAAAGGTGCCGCACATGCCTCGGTGACCATAACACAATTTTACACGATAGTTATAATTATAAATCACCAAATGTAAAATCAAATGATGCCGTTAAGGGAAACAGGCAAGGGACAAATCAGCAGGAGAAGGGTGCCTATGCGACACAGGGCGAAATAGGCGAAATACTTTTAGCAACCGCCCAGGTGAAGGTCCGAGCAGCAAACGGATCGTACAAAGTTTTAAGGGCCTTAATCGATCAAGGTTCGCAAGCCTCGCTCGTGACAGAAAATGCAGCTCAGTTATTAGGCTTGCAACGTCAGCGTTGTAAGGGCGTAGTATATGGAGTAGGATCCAAGGGCAACACGTGTAAGGGAATGTTGACCATCAACATATCATCAATTCACAGCGAATATTCTATCAACACAGACGTGATTATCATGAAAAGCGTTATCAACAATTTACCTAATCGGTCACTTGAAAAACCTGCATGGGAGCATATACAGCATATCGAATTAGCAGATACATCAGTCGCCCAGTTGACCTCTTATTAGGTGCCGATATCTACGCCATAATACTCATGGGAGGTATTATCAAAACAAGCGAAGTCCTACCGATAGCTCAGCAAACGCGCTTCGGATGGATCCTATGCGGGAACGCAGCTAATATGAAGTCATTAAACTGCAGTGTAACTTTATTCAACGATGACGAGTTCCAGAGATTTTGGTCAATTGAGGATATCAACGACGATAGCGACTTGACGTCCGAGGATCAACAATGTTTACAGTTATACAAATCTGCTACGGAGCGGCGGGCAGATGGCAGATACGTAGTCCGCCTCCTCATGCATTTAGACGCAAGCAAAAAATTAGGACAGTCGAGGCATACAGCAGTTGTTCAATTCCTTCAATTAGAGCGTACATTTAAAAGACAAGAAAGTGTCGCAAACAGTTATAAATCCTTCATACAAGAATATGTAACATTAGGTCATATGCACTTAATAAACAGTAACGAGACACCGTACAATATATAAAACTTGAGGATGTCCGTAACGTATTTTTTTTTATTTGACTGTTTCTTCTCAACTACGTAGGAATTTAAAAAAAACCGTTCTTAGTGCACCATTAAGATCCTTAGAATGTGTCCTTAAATACAGATGGGAAATTACTTGTTGCTTAGACCAAAGCAACGTTACTGAAAATTTTATAATATACTAGCTTTTGCCCGCGGCTTCGCTCGCGTATCATCCCCTAGCCCAGTACCAACCCTTCGTTTATCATCTGTGTTCGAGGTTATACAAATCTCCTTTATTGGACGGATACTTCTATAATAAAATTGTCGTTTTAACTGTTTAAGAAATATAACAGCAAACAGTATTTACACATACAAACTACTTAGTACTAAGACTTAGTAGTATCTACCTCTTTGGCAGTACTTAAAATGTTATCCGGTATCAGTGACGTTTCGCTAGAGTGGCCAATATGGCGATTGCGACTTGTCTGTCAGAACCATTAGAATTTAACAAAATACTCGACAATCCGAATTTTGCAAATATATGTTGTGGACTCGTAATCTTTATTTTTTAATGTTTTATTATTCAGGTAAGGCTTCGATCGAGTCTACCGTACCCCTTGACGTAATTATTAATATAGATTTGACACTGCGACGGTAGCACCGTCGGTCGGTTCCAATGTGAAACATTCCAAAATCAACAACTATGTACTTACAAATAAAAAATTTACTAAAAAACATTTACCAGTGGACTAAATTGTAAATCTAAACCATTCTCAAGTCCCCTTGAACACACACAAAAACTTTCATCAAAATCGGTCCATTCGTTTAGGAGGAGTTCAGTGACATACACACGCACACAAGAAATATATATATAAAGATTTACATTAGGATAGGAGAAAATATTTCAGGATAATTTGATACCTAAAAATTACTTTCAAAACTTCGCGAATTGGAGGTTTACTGACACACTAAATCCTTGTTAAAATCAGCCGTTACACGTAGTAGGTCTTTGCACAAATTATTCAGAAATCATTATATTATTCTAAACATTTTATGAACAAAATTCACACTGTACAAGAAACACTAAGTATAACCATTAAGAAGACAAAGATTCAAACCATAGAACGACCATCTTTTCTAACTTGCACTAACTAATGCAACCTCTTCCTACATCCCAGAGATAATAACACAGTACAGCCGCATAACAATATGCACAAAGAGAATGAAATGCAAATAGCTGCACTCAAGGCAAAGCCACAACAAAGCCACAAAGATTATTTCATTTTACAGAAGCGTATAGGCGTCGGATCTCCAGGTAATAGAGCCTTGCTGATTTCAGCATGAATGGGCCGGCTCAACCGGGGAAGTCCACCGCCGAAGCCACCCTCTCACAGAAAATCGACGTAAAGTAACAGTACCTAAACTGTTGCGTTTCGTTCGGTGAGTGAAAGTGCCGGAGGCCCTATCCCCTATTCCTCCTCCCTTATCCCACTCCTCATCCTATCCCTTTTCCCAATCCCAAGAGGCGGCAACGCACTTGTGACTCCTGTGGTGTTGCTTGTGTCCATGGGCGGCGGTAATTGCTTACCATCAGGCAATCCGTCTGCTCGTTTGCCGCCTATTACTATAAAAAAAATCCAGTCAAATATTAAAAACACCGAAATAATAACTCAGTGTGTGCTCCATGCACGATTCAACTACGTAAACCTTTGTGATCTGAGTCTGATAGTGCCGTAAAAACTGAGCTATAAAATCGAAGTAATCTTGAAGAAAATAAATAAGTCGTTAAGAAATAACTATCACGGTAACTTTACACGACGACTCGTTGAAATAGCGGGAGTGTAAACGACTGCCACGCCGAGGGTTACGGGTTGGATGTTTGTTTTGGCCCAGACCAAGTTTCTATGTCCATCAATGTCTCTATGTATAATATATAACTAGTCATAAAAAACGTATATATGTATGTTAATCCATCGTCTCGTACCCATAGTAGCAAGCTCTGCTTAGTTTGGGACTGAATGGATGGTGATGTGTGAATTTAGTGGATTATTATAATTAATTACTGGCCGATTTCACCAAAAGACTGCAACAAAAGACACGGTCAAGAATACTTATCTAAACATAACGGCTTATAGGCAATCAGCGTGAAATTATATAAAGGATCACTAATTTAATGTACGTCCAGCTGATCTACAAACCACATCACCCATTTTCAGCCCGATCGGCTTAATACCAAAGCGGTCGTTTCAGCTTTAATTGCAATTTCACCCTAAATTAATCCCATAGGGGACCGTGAAGATCAATTAATTGAAAAACCATGTGACGTGTGTAGGCATTGCGACGAATGGAGAAGCTTCAAGGTCAAAAACCGAAGGATCAGCAAAAATTGCAATCCTAAGGGAAAAACAATTTTACTTTACAGCACCGTGTAAAATGGAATTTCCAATGCATTCTATCAATAGCTGCTTTCGGCAAAGGCGAGACTGTCCTCTGAGAACAGTTACTTTTGTTTTAACATAATGAAAACATGACGCAAGGTCTTTGAGAGTATCTGAGAGTACTGGGTGGTGGATCCGTGCTATCGTAAATATCACTTTAGTTGTGCCGGAGGGTTTATTGCAGTTTCTAAGCGTACATGGAATTCTTTTTATGGTACTCTTAAATGTGTTTTGTAGATTACCGGGTTGGGTACAGCAATAGACGTAAATGACAAGTTCTTGAACATTTTCTTTGCATGCTTTACTATTTCTAGCATCTCTTACAGAGATAACACTGTTTTCAGAGAGTTGCAACTTGAGTCTAGGCTGGTTGGCATCACTGGCGTTTGATTACACATAAAAACTTAGCATCAGTTGTGCCGTAGATCTTTTGCCACGCCTATGTTACAAAAAAAATATACCAATAGCAGGGAAATAGGGAAATAGCTATAATACCTGATAATTAGTTGAAAAATAACTGCAAAGTGGCACTACTGATAGATAAAATCGAGAGATAATCAAACTTTGGGATAATCTGATCTGAATGCCTGACTACATTTCACTAACCATAAAACAAATTTTTCGATCAAAAAGGCATTATATAAATTGGTTCAGCTTCGAAGGTCCGACTAACCATCACAATCGCATTATCAAAATCTACAATAGCTTTCACCTTGGAGCCGCACGTTTGCTAGTATAATTGAATATCTGCCTTTATCGGCCCTTATCCAAAATTTATCAATTACAGTCAACACATGGAGAAATAACGCCTCTGTAGTCTAGAGGATAGCGTATGCGTCTGCTGATCGGGTGGTCTCGGGTTCGCTTACCGGGTTAGGCAAAAGTGTTACAGAGTTCTTCCGAATTCTCAGTAGCAGCACAGAGACCGGCAACGTGCCTGGTAACGGCAATAGGCTCGCTGTTACGTAGGACCTAAAAAAATCATAAGCTGAAATTTGGGTGTAAAACTACACCGGTATCTGCCTCTTTAATAATACAGGCGTGACGATACAAAAAAACTTCGAGAAATATCCAAAACCTTACCCTGGTCAATATTTTGACCTGCAAAATATATTTTGAACACGTGGCATGGAATATCGCATATACCTTCGGTTCTCCCCAAAGAGGTATAACATATTATATACGTTCTCGAAGAAAGAATAAGAATATATCAACTGCTTATCTAGCTCGTAACTTGTTAGGGTTGATAGAGAGAATTGGGTAATGGCGTCTTAAATAATAGAATAACTATATTTTTACTGTGCTAAGTTTAGTTCCGCAGCTGACAGAGGCAGGGGTGAAAACTCCGTGGTCAATTGATAAAGAATATATTTTTTTATACTGGATCTGTCTCTATGTATGGCAAAAGGTATGGCAAATCATCATCTATGAGATCTGAAACTCAATAAAGCATAATGTAAATTGTGACTAATTTATGGGTACATTTAATTTATTGATAAGGAGTTTATAATTTTAAGTTATTTAATTTTATGGAACATAGTAATAAAACATAATTATGTTTATAAATAAACTTGACAAAAATTGTCCATTAACTTGCTAGAAGGACGTGATTTTATTTCCGCGTGAAAGATTTGTTTCATATACAGATGACAATTTGACATAATTATACCGGTAGGTCGTCATAGAAAACTAATCTTAAAGCTGCGCGTCCACCGGATCGGAATCGGAGCGTACGGAGCGGACGGAGCGTCGTCATTTACAAAATGCCGATGGGGTGCGTCCAGTGCATTCGGATTCAGCATCGGCAATTTAGGTATTTTTAAAGCAGGAGGATAGTGACGAGGATATTGTTGCAGATTAATTTTCGGAGAATATTATACATTTGATGAATATCATAAATAATGAATATCATAGATTTTTGGGTACATTCATATGACTCTACTAAAGTAATTAAAACATCGTCGTTCATCGTGAATAAGTATTTTTGCCTACAGTTTAATGCCGCAAACACGTCATAACTTGAAACGCTCGGAATCCGAATGATGCGTTCACTGCGGATGACGTCATCAGCACAAATACCGGTCTCTGGCGCAGAAATGCCGATCCAGTGCACGCAGTTTCATAGAAATTAATACAAAGCAACAAATCCTTCCGCTCCGTACGCTCCGATTCCGATCCGGTGGACGCACAGCTTTAATATTAACACCATAAGACTTGATAACTTTATATACTCATTAGGACTACAAACCAAACCTAAGCCAGAACATCGTTTGCCCGATTTAATAGAAGTATTGACTGGTCCCGAAGGTTTCCTCGACCCGCAGATATATTATTATTCTTGTTGAACATTCCAAATATCGGATTATCTACTTGTTAATACATTTTTGAGTACTTTAAGAAATATTTTACTTCCAAATTTCTTATCGGCTTCAGAGGTCTAAATTATAGGACTTCGACTTAGTTTTTATAGAGTTCCAATATCTGAAAATGCCATAAATTTCTATGGCGAGTTAAATTGCTTAAGGATGGCACTTAGTGAGATCTTTCCATTATATGGAATTGGTTCAACATAAAAATCAATTAATGCGTCTAATTTGATTTGACCTTCAGTAGAACATTGATTTCTTTATTGCTTGTGGCTTAGTCGGTGGTTATTTATTGGTCTGGAGCTAAGCTGATTGGAGTTAGTCACTATAAGGTGATAAGCACGAAGGCGACGGCTGAGAGGAAAAGAAAAAA
Organism: Euclidia mi; assembly: GCA_944739405.2. NCBI lineage: Eukaryota > Metazoa > Arthropoda > Insecta > Lepidoptera > Erebidae > Euclidia > Euclidia mi. The sequence continues at coordinate 10,508,653 of OX123182.2, forward strand.
TTGCTTATTTTAATTTCTGACGTCACTTAATCGGTATTTGAAGATCAGCGTGTGTATGTGTAATAGTCTTTCGTTGACGAATGCTCCTAAAAATACGGCAAACTGTTTCACCAATAAAACTTTATATGTACTTAAAGAGCCTGATATTTCATTTCTCCTGAGTCACGTTCACACTTACGCGTAAAACGTTATAGTTACATACTTGAGAGAAAATGCGGTAGAAGTTTGGCTCATAGAAACATTTACCGAATTTCCTCCTGCAAGTTTTAGTGCAAATGGTGCTTGTAATAGTCTTTAACTCAAACTGAAAACTTTTTGCACCATTAAGATTTCCCACCGTTAATCATCAGATGATATCAAAGATTCTTTGAAATATTTTTCTAGAAAAACATTCAAACAAAATTGAATAGTAATTGATTCGTCCGTAAGTAAAAAATCCCAACGCGATTAAAGCGTAAACGCGATTAAATTCAACGGGAAAAGTTATCTGAGGTCTTCACGGATCCATGGATTTGTGGACGCAAAAAATAAAATTATGGTTTGTCTGCAAAGCGTAAGGCACAAATAAAACTTGGCCGGTGAAGTATGAATGTTTGATAACTAAAAAAGTTTTAATAAAAAGCTTTCGACCACAATGCCTGCAATCGAAGTGCGGTCCTTCACGAGTCGCTGGACTCTTAGAGACTTTGTTGGCATATCCACTTTTATTATACTTTCTTAGCTTAAAAAATGCTTTTTAGTATTTTTCTGACACATTTATTTCTGTTTTGTTTTTAACCCTTCAAGTTTTAGCCGAAACTTCAGCGACAAAGCAAAACGTCGACCTGTTTTAGGAAATTCTCGTATTATCTCAAAACAAATGTGATAGCGAAAAGCAAATGGGGCCGAAGTGTTAAGATAACATAATTCACACTCAATTATATGCCGCATTAAAAATTTCTTTAGGGGACGGTCAACTGTCTCCAACCTAATCTTATTTCATGACTACATCACAGACAGCATGAGCCAGAGTAAGCAAGTCGATGTCGTTTACACTGATTACAGCAAATGTTTTGATAGAATTGATCATTCGACACTAATCCACAAGCTACAAGCAGCAGGCATACGGGGTGATCTGCTAAGATGGTTTACATCTTATATAACCAACAGATCTCAGGCTGTAGCGGTGAATAACTACCTATCTAGTTGGGTTACGGTGCCCAGCGGTGTTCCCCAGGGCTCATTGTTGGGTCCCTTATTGTTTGTAATCTTTGTAAACGACATCGGCCAATGCTTCCATTCTTCTAAACTACTCTGTTTTGCAGACGATATGAAAATATTTGCCTCTATTTCCTCTCAAACAGACGTTCAGGCACTCCAGTTAGATCTATTACGCCTTGACGATTATTGCGTTAGAAATAAATTAGATCTTAATCCAACCAAGTGCTCCGTTGTCACCTTTACCAGAAAGAAGTGCATTGTATCCTCTGAATACACCCTGAAGGGACACACTCTGACAAAATGTCATACTATTCGAGATCTCAGTATTATGTATGATTCAAAGTTATTCAAAGTTGTTTATGCCGTGTGGTTGACGGCATAGAATACAAGTGTCACCACCCCCTATCTTCCCGTGGGTGTCGTAAGAGGCGACTAAGGGATAACACGATGCAAATACCATCTTTGCGTAGAGACGGAAAACTCGACATCAAACCCTATACGACTGCCTCGTTGGTCTCGCGGCATAAATGTGCGCGTGGGATCGGGAGGTCCCGGGTTCGATTCCTGGGCCGGGCAGTGTTATTGGGTTTTTCTGTCACGAAATTCTCAGTAGCAGCACGGAGTCTGGAAATGTGCCCGGTACGGCAATAGGCTCGCCCCTTATTACGTGGGACTAAAGTATATCTGGCGAAAAGTGGGTGTAGAAATACACCTCTGCCTACCCCTTCGGGGATAAAAGGCGTGACGATATGTATGTATGTATGTCAAAGTTATTGTTCGATGTACACATAGATAATATTGTAAAGAAGGCATCACAGGCATTAGGATTTATAATGCAAGCGTCTTCCTGTTTCCGAGAAGCGAAAACACAAAATACTCTACTGCACGTACGTTAGAAGTATACTGGAGTATGGGTCGCAGATCTGGAATCCTAGGTATGACAAGTATATCGAAGATTAGAAAACGTACAGAGAAAGTTCTTAAAATACCTTTGCTATCGTATTAAATATTATCATTATAAGTCTGATAATTACTTGAACATATGCGCCAAATTCCATCTTCTACCTTTGTATAAGCGGAGGGATATTGCTGATATAACATACTTACAAAAATTCTGTCTAATTCTATTAATAGCTCAGAACTGTTGTCTATGGTAGGTTTGAATGTACCAGTAAAATCCTCACGTCATCATACTCCACTACACCTACCTCTCGTACCTACAAACTACCGGCAGGATAGTTTTATGTGGCGCGCAGGCAAGGCACTTAACGCAGCGAGTAAATTGCATGATTTCGACGTCTTTGACGCGAGTCCGGCGACGATGAGACAGATGCTAAGCAGAGATTTTTTTATGAACTACGTAGATTTTAGTTAGTTAATTGTATTTTTCTTTTGTTGTTATGTTTTTTGTTGTATTGTATTTTATTGTAACTTTCAATGCACATGGTTTATGTATAGCGAATTGTTTCTAACCGTGAGGACCTTTAATTGGCCACATGTCACATATACCTACCATTGTCATTCAATTTAATAAGGCCGTTGGTCTACTTATAAATTAAATAAAAAAAAAAATAAAAAAATAAAAAACATGGACACGTATTTTCGTTTGTATAATATTGAGTTATCTGTATACAAACAAATTTAAATTTTATCATCGACCGGCCCCCATTATATAAAAATATGTAAATTTTAATCGATAAAGTGATTTATAAAAATGGAAAGTAATAAAAAGTGTTAAAAATATTTTTATCAATGTGTCATCGGTGGAGTGGCCGAGAGTTTATCAATAATCGCAGTCTGCCGCAACGCTCTGCACCGTATCGCACTATATTGCGCCTCGACGCGTCGGCGATCGCTTAAAACTGTTACGGTAACAAATCGATAGCCATGGTGATGAGATATATTGAACAAGGCAGGTAGAGATGTACGGTGCGAAAATTGGACGAAGCGGGTGGTCAATATTTTGCGTAAATTCTATTTTTAAGTATCGCACACAATATCTGGGTGCGGATATAGCTTTAAGCAGTTAAAGGCACGACGCATGGTGGGCTGAAAAATCAAAATGTGGACTTAGGGGCTAAAATGCTTGTTTTTGGATTCTACTGATGAAAACAATACTTTCTTATTCTTTGACTTTTTTGATAAAGTACATACTTACCGAGATAAAATTGTTTGAAGTTTGTATGAAACTAGTGGAAAATAAAAAAAACGAAATCGATTTTTTAATAATACCACTGTTAACAAGTCAATACAACAAAATGAAACAATAAAATATCCACACAGGTTACGACATATTATGCTTTCTCGGAATTTTGACAAAATCAGGTAAACTAATAAATTTTTAAAGTTGCAGATATATGACTAATGATGATTTTTTCAAGTGTAGCAAGTGGATTAGGTCTACTGGGGATACCACATTAAAAAAAAACGCGCCTAATATTTAACCTCTCCGAATAAAAGATAAAAAAAAATATTACCGCCAAAACGCAAAAAAACGCAGTTCGCGATATAGTGCATAAATAGCCAAAAAATATCTTCTGTCATAAACTTACAATGTTTTCTTAAGATAGTTTAAGAATTACGAGCAATTCTCATTTTATTGTTTTCTTCCATACAAAAAAATCTTTAAAATTAAATAACTCAAAAAACACGCGTTTAATCAAAAAATTGTTTTAATAATTTTGAGTTGTATTTGATTATAGAATCCAAAAATGGAATTAGTTTATTTATATTCCACTTTAGTTTTTTCGAAATCCCTAAGTCCACTAGCGATCTTTTTCAGCCCACCGTGCGACGGTAGGGATAGTTATTATATTAATGAGTTTTTTCGCTTCAGAAATATTACAATATTTTTACAAAAGCTAATAAAATGTTCATAACATTAGCCTTGTTTACAAATATTGTCCGCGAATGACCTGCTCTCGGAATAACGACTGGAATGTTCAATTTTCTCTTGCCTGTTCTCTCCCTAAGGGCAAAGCCATCCAGTGTATCTTCAACAGTAGCTTGGGTCATAACTTTATCCGTACTTTGAATTTATATACATACGATTTGTGAAGCACCCCTAACCCTTCAGATTTATGACATTATTTGACATATAGGCAATAGTGAAGTTACGTGAGAAGAGTTTTTACAGCCATTACTAATATTTTGACACTTTCATGATATCTTTACTGCACCATAAACGTAGATTATCTTTGATACAGCTTCGTAATACATCTAACCATATAAAACTCACAATTTATTCATCATAGTTATGTTTCTTATTCGTATCATTGTATGTGTAAATGAGTATGTTTGATGACAAAATAACTATAATATTGAAAATATGGTTATGTAATTTCGTTTGTATTCTATTGGGTTATCCGTATAATCTTATCTGTACACAAAGAAATTTAAATTTTATAATCGGCCGTCCCCGAGGAATATATAAAAATATTGAAATGTTAATCGATAAAGTGATTTATAAAAATGGAAAGTAATAAAAAGTGTTAAAAATATTTTTATCAATGTGTCATCGGTGGAGTGGCCGAGAGTTTATCAATAATCGCAGTCTGCCACAACGCTCCGCACCGTATCGCACTACATCGCGCCTCGACGCGTCGGCGATCGCGTAAAACCGTTACGGTAACAAATCGATAGCCATCGTCACGGGATATATTGAACGAAGCAGATAGGGATGTACGGCGCGAAAATTGGACGAGGCTGATGGTAAATATTTTATTTAAATTATTTTTAAGTATCGCGCACAATATCCGGGTGCGGATATAGCTTTAAGCAGTTAAAGTTAAGCACGCCAGTAGGCATAGATATCATGTTAATGAGTTTTCCTCTCCAAAATATAACAATATTTTTACAAAATGTTCATAACATTAGCCTTGTTAACAAATAGTCCCATTGTCCGCCAACGGCCTGCTCTCTGAAAAACGACAGGAATGTTTAATTTTCTCTTTACTGTTCTCTCCGTAAAGCCAAAGTCATCCAGTGTATCTTCAACAGTAGCCTGGGTAAACCTTTATTCGTACGTTGAATATACCTATACTTATACATAAGATTTGTGTAGCACCCCTAACCCAACGGATTTATGATATTATTTGACATATAGGCAACAGCGAAGTTACGTGAGAAGAGTTTTTACAGCCATGACTAATATTTTGACACTATCATAATATCTTTACTGCGTCATAAACGTAGATTCTCTTTGATACGGCTTCGTAATACATCTAACTATATAAAGCTCACAATTTGCTTGGTTAATTTGGTTAATTATATTATTACGTTTCTTATTCGTAACATAGTATGTGTAAATGAGTATGTTTGACGACAAAATAACTATAATATGTTTTTTTTGTGTGACTGTTTCTGGTTTGTCTTGTGTGAATATAATAATGCACATTTCTTATCACTATTGCTGAATAGTAGATGAGTGATTTAAGTAGATTTCTTTTCGCTTGCATCGAGTATTGTGGGTTCGATTCCCACACGAGACAACACTTTAGTGATCCATTTTAATTGTTATTTCGGGTATGACTGTACTTTGTGTCCGTTGGTTGTGTGTGCGTAGAGGCCACCGCGACACAGTATTTATTTCGAGTAGAGTCTTTTCTAAAGAAATAATACATTAGAAATAATACTAAACATAATCAGAATCGTTTTCCCTTGAATTATCCTATGCAGCAACATAACTAAAACTTATCTTATAATATAACTAGAAGATGCCCGCAGCTTCGCCCGCCCAGTTTTCTAACCCTTTCTCCCCGATCAGTCCTGAATTATGTCCTATTGATCCATATCATCCCTCCTTGGAAATTTCTATTCCGTTAATTAGCTTTAAACCTATGAACAATAAATGTACAATAAGATACAATTTTTACAAAGCAAACTACGATAATATATGTGAACATTTGGATAACGTTAATTAAAATCAATTACTGGCTGACAAGGATGTAAATGAAATGCTTAATGTTTTTTATGACGTCCTTCATGTAACAATTGAAAAATATGTACCCAAGAACATTCCAAAAAATAAAAAATATCCTGTCTGGTTTTCTCGTCCTCTTATAAGTATGTTGAAACGAAAGCAAAAGATAAGAAAGCGTTACAAAATTTTTAAAAATCCGATGGACGAGGTTGAAATAAAGTTTTTAAGGCGCGATTGCATGAGGATGACTCAGCACTGCTATACCAATTACATTAAAAACATAGAACTTGACCTTAGCAAGGATATTAAGAGCTTCTGGTCATTTATTAAGGCGAAACGGGGAGGCAAAGGCACTTACCCAGCTTCATTAACCAATGGTATTGAACAAAGTTCTGACGGCAGTGTGGTCGCCAATATGTTCGCTTCACATTTCGCCTCTATTTACACGCAGGTCACAAGCAATGAACATCTCTCTGATCTCAATGCTGCTAGTATAGCTAATAGTAGCCTGAGCTTGGCCTCCGTCGTTTTGCAACCTGAACTAATTCTTCAAAAGCTCAAGAATATAGACAAAACGAAGGGCGCAGGTCCCGATGACATCCCACCATACTTCATTGCATTGTGCGCAACCAGGTTGGTATTACCGCTTTCTTTGATTTATAACCATTCCCTGAGTACGGGCGTCTTTCCTGCACAGTGGAAGATAGCTAGAGTGCACCCTATACATAAATCTGGTGATACGAAAGAAATTGGTAACTATAGGCCTATATCCATACTCTCGTGTTTTGCTAAGATTTTTGAAGCACTCGTATATCCTTACATTCAAAGTCACTTTAAGCAATTTCTTACTGAACACCAACACGGCTTTGTCAAAGCACGATCTACCGGTACAAATCTTGCGCTTTTTGTTGAGGCTCTGTCGGAGGCTGTTGATAACAACAATCAAGTCGATGTGATTTATACTGACTTCAGTAAAGCCTTCGACAGAGTTTCTCATGAAGTACTGTTGCGAAAGTTGTCATTAGTTTACGGTTTCACGGGTAATATGTACTGTTGGATTGAGTCCTATTTATGTAAACGTGTTTTTTGTGTTGTCCTAAATGGTTTTAAATCTGTTTCACCTGTTACGTCAGGTGTTCCTCAGGGCTCGCATTTGGGTCCTATTTTGTTCAATATGTTTGTAAACGATATTCCCGATTGCATTAAACACTCTACGCCATACATGTTTGCCGATGACGTGAAATTATTGAAGGTTGTAAAATGTATGGACGATAGCAAACTTCTACAAAAAGACCTGAATAATCTGTATGCCTGGTGCAATAACAATGGCATGCAATTGAACCCGTCCAAGTGTCAGCATATAAAAATCACGCGTAAAACAAATATAATTCACTCAAATTACAAGATAGAGGATGTTATCTTGCAAGAGGTTGATAGCATCAAGGATCTAGGGCTAACAGTAGATATTTTATATATATATATATATATATATGTGTGTGTAACATAGTTTGGGATTAGATGGTGATGTGTGTAAGTGGTAGAATATCAAAGAATTAATGTTATATTTGAATTTCAGAATCAAGACTTCTTCAGAATTATTTTTTAACGTGCTGATATAAATTATATTTTTTTACGGAAATCATCATCCTCAGCTTTTAACAGTCTACTGCTGGACTAGGACACTCCTATGAAAGGAGGAATTGGCCGACTATACCACGCTAGCCTAACGGGTTGGTATAGGGTTTGTATCAAGTTTTCCTTCTCTTACAGTGATGTTCTCTGCATAATATGCTCCCTCTGTCGGCTCTTACGACACCCATGGGATGATATGGGGTGGTGACAATCCGTATTCTTTATCCGTCACCACACGGACATCATGCATACGCTATATGCATACGGAAATCATGCAAACATAATATAAATGCACCTAAACAAGAGAAATGTCGTTATAAAGCTAAGGATATGTTTAGTTGATATCATTTATGATTGATGTTAATTATCCTTGGCGATTTTAAATTAAATCTAAAATAAATGAGCATTTAGCAGACCACTGTTTACTTGGTAAAAGTTTCTTCAATTTCATTTATAACGACCTTCTTCGTATGCCATAATGCATTTTCGATTCTTCAGGCGTCAATTACACTTTAAATACAGATGTAAACGCCTCGTGTTTTATCAAAGGACTTTCATCAACGTACACTGTGTCATATATAAATAAGTACGTTTTTATTTTGATTGCTTTTGAAAAACTATATAGCTAATTCATAATTTCATGAATTTTCATCTTGCGACGTAAATATTAATCAGAACTCCTTGAACTGCAATAAACCATAACTGTTATTACATTTGCTAGATGTTAATTCATTTATGTTCACTCAAGGTCATAACTGTACACATTGAAGCCCGGTTGGCCCTTATCTGATCATACTAACTAATATCTATTGTATTACAATTGACATTTCCATAAGTATAATTATATATACAGCCGATGCTATCTCCTAGACTATAATTGCACATACATTACGTAGTTATAAAGACGAGAATACATTTTGCAATATAATAAAACAGCAACGAGGCGACGTGTAATATTAACTAGCACGCTACGAATATTATGATAATTTAGAAAGGAGATTATATATGCTACTGCTTGCATTATTCAACGATGCAAGCGTATTCGAAATAATGCGAGTTTGTTAACCCTATTACGTTGTTTGTAAGCTTAATTGTATATATATTGTAGCGACTTATCATAGATGTATATCCATTAGGTGCGTCATTCATATTTTAGTAAGTATTGTTTTATCTGCCTCTAAAGAGAAAACTAGTTTTTCAAAACTTGGATATCGTTTTGCGCTATAAACTTGCCATTAATTATTTATGTATTTGTAATATTATTCTCCAAGTTCAGTTTATCTGTTAGTTAAACAAATAAATTCATGAAAAGAATTTGACATATTTTTTACAGAAGGCAGGATGCGCTACATCAACAACGCTCGCCAAGTGCGTATTAGAAGACTTCAGTTTAAGAATATTATGGACTACAGATAATATTTGCCTTCCCAGTTAAACAGGTGATAAGCTATTTTTCAAGCTAGCTTTGAAAAGTTGCAAATGTATGCTGTGAACTACTAGTAAGTTGCTTCTCCACTAGCCCATTGCAAACAAATCCAGCCAATAGAATATGGCAAAGGGACTCATGTTATTACTGTTTGAACTAAGTGCCAAGAATGTTTATTTCAGGTACCTGTTTGTCATATCAGTCATCTCGTGATCAAGACTGATAAAACGTAGGGCGAAACGTCAAGGTAAATATATATATTTTTTTATATATTTCAAATAATTACATGACATAGACCCGTTATATAAATTTTAATATATTGTGTAGATGTCGCGAAAGTAGCCGTACTACAAGGTTTGCTGAGTTTGGGGTCAGATGGCATATTATGCAGAGAACATCACTGTAAGAGAAGGAAAACTTGATACAAACCCTATACCAACCCGTTAGGCTAGCGTGGTATAGTCGGCCAATTCCTCCTTTCATAGGAGTGTCCTAGTCCAGCAGTAGACTGTTAAAAGCTGAGGATGATGATTTCCGTAAAAAAATATAATTTATATCAGCACGTTAAAAAATAATTCTGAAGAAGTCTTGATTCTGAAATTCAAATATAACATTAATTCTTTGATATTCTACCACTTACACACATCACCATCTAATCCCAAACTATGTTACACGCACACACACATATATATATATATATATACAGGGTGTAAAAAGACTTAACGAAAACTGAAACCCCATATTATACCAATCATTACAAACATTTTTTACTTCGACACCATACCTGGGAAATTACTGGTTCAGGAGATATTGAGGCTCAAAGTTACTATGGAATATTTTTGTAATTAGGTACAAAATCGATGCAATTACCATGCCAACCTGTTCTATAGATGTCCTATGCACCCATGGATAAGTAGGTATTTCGAAAATTGCACGCGCTACATTTTAAGTGTGGCTTAAACATATGATTATTTGAAAAAAAATATCATTTCCCAAGTTTTATTTTTGGTTAGTATGACTTGGCATAATGTCCAGAACGAGTAGACTTTGGCTTGGTGATGGGTCTTGTGACACCCTGTATATATATATACAGGGTGTCACAAGATTTTCCTATAAAGGAATAGGCTCGCAACAAGTCTGCAAAAACTATAGAGGCATTAGCCTTCTCAGCATTGTTGGCAAATTGTATGCGAAGGTACTGATTGAAAGAGTTATGAAAGTAACCGACAGAAAATATGGGATGTACAAGCGGGATTCCGAAAGGATATGGGATGTACTGATCAAGTCTATTCCTTGCGATGCATAGCCGAGAAATTTTTGGCCAAAGGTCGAAAGGTCTACTGCGCATTCGTGGATTTGGAAAAGGCTTATGATAAAATGGTGAGGAATGAAATGTGGTCGGTACTGTCGATGTATGGAGGTGAACAGCAGCCTCATTCAAGCTCTGAAATACCTTTATGAGGATTCTAGAGCTTGTGTGAGGATAAACGGGGCATACACTTACTGGTTTATCATCAACACAGGTGTTAGACAAGGATGTGTAGCGTCGCCGTGGCTGTTCAACCTCTTCATGGACAGTTGTTTGCAAGATTTGAAAGATAGTGATTGTGGATTAAGGATGAATGAGTTACTTGTCAAATGCCTCCTTTATGCTGATGATCAGGTTATACTTGTGTCTTCAGCGGAGAAGTTGCAGGAGATGGTAACAATCATGCATGGTGCGTTAGAGAGGAAAGGAATGAAAGTGAATGTAAGTAAAACTAAAGTTAGGGTTTTTGAAAAGGAGGAATGCGTTACGGCTTGTAATGTTATGATCGATGGAAAACGAGTGGAGCAAGTGAATGAGTTTGTATATTTAGGTACGCTGTTTAAAAGAGATGGTAAGAATGTAGAAAATATTGAAAGAAGAGTTAAAGCAGGTAATAGAGTGAATGGATCTCTGAAGGCATTTATGAATAGCCAAAACGTGTCCAAAAAGGCACGTTTGGCTTTGCATAGAAGGGTGTTAGTACCTACTCTTATGTCAAAGTCAAAGTCAAAGTCAGCACAGGTAGTAGAGCCTTGCTGATTTCAGCATGAATGGGCCGGCTCGACCGGGAAAGTACTACCCTCTCACAGAAAATCGACTTAAAGTAACAGTACCTAAACTGTTGCGTTTCGTTCGGTGAGTGAGAGTTCCGGAGGCCCTATCCCCTATTCCTTCTCCCTCATCCCTCTCCTCATCCTAACCCATTTCCCAAATACAAAGGGCGGCAACGCACTTGTGACTCCTGTGGTGTTGCTTGTGTCCATGGGCGGCGATAATTGCTTACCATCGGGCGATCCGCTCGTTTGCCGCCTATTACTATAAAGAAAAATTCTTTCGTGTGTTTACAAGCATTGCAATATTATCTAAACAAAAATTAGAGAATAGAAATTCACTTACAATAATTGCAAATAATACTTATATTTAAACAATACTTATTAATAATTATACCAGTAGCTATTGTTAGTTTGTTTTATTTATTATGTATGGTAGTGATAGAAGAATCATGAAAGTAGATTAAAAGCTGTAGAAATGAGAGCACTGAGAAGTATGTGTGGTGTTTCTTTGACTGACAGAGTAAAGAATTGTGTGATAAGAGTGTGTTGTGGGGTATAAGAAGATGTAGTGACAAGCATCGAGAAAGGTATGCTAAGATGGTTTGGGCACATGGAGAGGATGGATGACGAAAGACTGACCAAGCAGATATATAAGATAAGTGTGGAAGGGACAGGACGAAGGGGAAGACCTAGGTGGATGGTCTTTGGCCAGGTTGAGGTAAGAAGTACCCTGAACAGAAGAGCATGCATGAGGAATCTGATGGGAGTGAATGAAGCAAGAAAGATATATCAAGTTCATTGCAGATGGCGTTCCGTAGTCTCTGCCTACCCCTCCGGGAAACATGCGTGAGTCTATGTATGTATGTTGTTAAAATACATACATATTATACATAGGGTGCATAGGGTTCCCACCAAGAACTTAGGGTCCCAAGCCAACCTCACCTGCAAGTGATGCACCTGCCTATCAACGGACGAGGCTCTGGCAAACAAAATATCCAGATAAGCGGCAAAAGGCTCGCCACCTACTACGTGGGATCAAAACACTGGCGAAAAGTGGGCGTTTAATATACCTCTGCCTACCCCTTCGGGGAAACAGGCGTGAGTCTATGTATGTATGTATGTATTATACATAGAAACACCCAGACCCAGACAAACATCCATGTTCATGCACACAAATGTTTGACTTGAGCGGGTATCGAACCCGCGACCTTCGGCGTAGCAGTCGCTTACACTACCGCTGCCCCAACCGGTCGTCAAAATATATTGACATTAACATCTCATGAGAGAGGTTATTAGAATTGGCAGAATGAAAAGCGATAGTTTCATTATCATGAGGATTCAAATGCCACCAATAGATTGTATACACCATAGAAAATATAAGATTTCGATTCTACCATCCAAAGCGGCGCAAATATCGCCACTGAACTTTATTTGACAAAAGTAATAAATCACCGACCTCGAATCTATTGACTGGAATGTGGTCCATCGTAATAAATTTAATATCATACCGTAGTTTTTATTCCCTCCGTAAAAGAAAATAAGTGTGAAAATATAATATCTATCCGATCCAGTTTGATGAAAGCCAATTTATTTTTGATGATGCAATTTTCGAGTTTGCTGTCTCCGCGACTATAGCAGTAAGAATATTTGCTCAGTTAATTTTGTATGCATTCTAATGAAAGCCTCTAGAAACGGCAAGTAAGCTAAAAATAATTGTATCATAATATTATTCTACCTGGAATACCAGTGTTAATGCATCGGTCTTGGAATTATTTAAACTTTATTCAGGTATTTTAGGCAATGCGCAATTACATTTTCGGAGAAACTTACATTATGAATAGACAAATTCAGTTGGTATTTCACATTTTGACTGCATACAGGAATTAATTATCACTATTTTCGGAATACTATTAGCTTTTAATACAGTATAAGTATAATGGCGTTAATACACTTGAGCAATCACTTGCAATAGAACAACGAGCTTTTGCCGTTTTTGGTTCTGTCGAACTGAACAGCGAACACATTCCTACGGACATTTTTACGACTTTCTAGTGAAAGCTCTTATCAGCAAAAAAGTCGGAGCGAATTGACTGTCCATTCGCTAGATCACTTGATAGAAAGTTTTTCTCTTATGTAACATTCGCAAGAATGTTCATTTCAGATGAATGCTCATGTGTATCAGCACCATTATAGTTTAGTGAAAGTCAAAACTAGTTTATGTTTATTCTTCTGCAAATCTTGGAGCAGTAATAGTTAATTAGTGGAAACCAGTGATAATGGAGCTTTGAAAATGCTGTTAACGTTCGTTCTTAGCTTTTTTATACAATTTCTTCTTATGATACCAACAGAATTACATTTTATTTTCTCTTATGTATCAGCCGCGGCATCTAGCAATTTAGGTCTATAAAAAGTTTACACATTTTACATTAGATGTGCTTCACGGTCGAAACCAAGATTTACGATAAATTCTATGCGTATCACATAATAAAATGAGTGATCTCTCTTCCTCCAAAATTATAGCTGTTTCTTTGCTTGAATTTAAAAATAGAACGACCCAAGTTTTTTCACATATTTTCGATGCCGGTTAATGAAACTGCAGCTTTTACCAATTTTCTTAAACTAAAAAAAATCGCCAAGAAGTTATTTTAGGCATCCCATTTTCGGCCCTAACCTAAGTTTATCTCATGTTTTTCATCCCTCCAGAATTCATTATAACGATGACGCATCTAAAATGGTCCAATTTACTGCTAGAGAAAACAAAGTTGCTACCAAAGGCGGCTATTATATCATGCCTGATCTCTTTTAAAAGTTCGCTCGAACCTCTGACTGTTAACCTCAGCCTTAACAAAGTTACTGCAAAGAATAAGCAGTTTCTGCAACAGATTAGCTATGGGCCATTTCACGATTTATTGGCGGAGATAATTTTTGATATCTTTGTAAAATATTGGTTACTTAGATTAACTTTACTCTCAGGTAGCTTAAAAACCACTGCTAAAAGTCCAAAATGATATAATAAGCTCTTTGCATCATAAAATATAATTGCTAGTTGTGACTACTTTGGATGCGATTGTAAGCGATTATCCGAGCGGAAGTAACGGTGTTAGTGCGGCAATAATCCAATACGCATACTATACATTTAGGGCGGTTTCAGATTAGCGTTTTATACGCGCGTATAAGCTGGTTTTTGAAAGCGCATGTAGGCGCGTATAGGCGCGCCTACATGCGCTCACGCGCAACCTGTACGAGCGTTGACGCGCTTCCAAGCTCGTATAAACGCGAGCTGTAAGAACCCATGTTGACACTGACAAGGTGTTACTACCGTTTCGAGCGAACACGCCGAAATATGCCCGTTTACGCGAGTCCGGTTTTTTGAAGCGAGTAATCTAGCGCGCGTGTAAGTGTGTATGCTGAAACTACCGTATACGCGCAGAAAAATACGCTAATCTGAAACCGCCCTTATGCGAACGTCGTGTGCGACATGAAAGGCAGCGCAGCAAGACTGCGCAGCATACAAAATTATCATCATTACATTTTACTCTTTGCCGTTTATATGAAGGACATTACCTAAGATCGACATAACACTATTGGACTTTCCGATTCACACATATTTTCAATAATAATACTCAATAATACTGACCTTTTTTAAGATTTGCCTATTGTCTGTTATTACAAACAATGGGCAAAATACCACTACAAAATAATACATTACCGCTTTAAGAACCAATCAAAGCCTATTGCTACCGAAATTGTGCACAATGCAGAAATATTCGAAGAGTCGTTTGAAAATCCAAATTTTCCGGTCTATGTCTTGATTGTACAACTCTACAAATTTCAGACGGTGATTCTAGCTATCGGGCTATTGTCTTTGATAAAAAATAAATCAACCCTGCACAAGACCAGATGCCCTGTTTTACGACTCTTCACAGCGCTGGCATCCCATAATTTGCGAAAGGATATTGGATAAAAACTTCCTTGTCTTACGAAAACGTAATTCTCGAAGTGTTTTGTTTTCCGCATCTCCGCGTCGCTTTCCATTTGATTGGAATGATTTGCTCAATCCAATTTCAAATGTAATTTTGAAACTAAAATACAGTGATAGAATCTCAAGAAAATGGTGCGGATTCGGTTTCGAGAGATTCGGTTCAATATCTCTTGTGTGAGCCGCCATACTTTCATAAAAGAACGACGGGTATTTTAATTTGTATGTTTGTATACACAAAAATCTCAAGCGGGACCTTTGGGATATACATCCCAAAGGTCCCGCTTGAGATTTTTTGTTCGGAAGGTTCCCTGTACGATTAGAACTCGTTGACATAATTTCCAAGCCATTAATTCTTCTGATCGATCAGCTTGACATCATATCAGGATGATAATGTTCAGGAAAGTAAATTTTAGGCTTTTACTTTCTTCGTTTTTTAGTCTCTTTCATTTTTAACACGCTTTTATAAGGTCGTCGTGTATGTAACTAACTATCTAATGGAATCTAAGTTAACTAATTTAACCATCTTCCAAGGGTCGTAGAGTAATGAAAATTGGCAGCTGTGTGTAGTTCTACCTGCTTCCTGTAACATCTGTTCACTTGATTTTTGAACAAATTAAACAATAACGTCTTTCCTGCTCCAGCGCCCCACGCTTTTACAATCAAATATTATAATTAAAAGCAAATAGTTTACACTTCAGCCCAGAAATACAGACAACTTGAACGATCCATAATTTACTTTTTGTTTTTACGTTCATTTATAAAAGCGTGTTTTACTACTGTTTTTTAAACTGTTAATTTATTTTATTTTTATAGTTGATTGAATCAGGCGTTACTTGGCGGAACTCCATTGTAACCTAATGGAAGGAAAGAGGAACCCACCACGCACCCTCGAATTGACCACCCCAACTATTGCAATAGAAAAAGGTTGACAATATCGAACTCCTCTAAAAGGATAAGGGATATAGGAATGGTATGGGTTCCAGGAAGATACCTGACTTGCAGTGTCCCGCTGTATGCGCCGACTATTCTTCGACACGTGTTTCGCCTCTGCACGAGGCATCCTCAGGAA
Source organism: Euclidia mi (assembly GCA_944739405.2). Classification (NCBI taxonomy): domain Eukaryota; kingdom Metazoa; phylum Arthropoda; class Insecta; order Lepidoptera; family Erebidae; genus Euclidia; species Euclidia mi. The sequence continues at coordinate 10,524,965 of OX123182.2, forward strand.
CGATGGGCAACGACTGAGCGCTTTCCAACCGTGGGCATGTATTATAAACGATTGTACTTTCTAATCCCCTCCCTCCGTTGCTCGACTGATGTGAGTCATTATGACGGTGTGCGAATATATTCAGCAATGGGGACCCGTTAAAGTTGGTTTGATCGTTCAGTAATGTATGCTTGTCCCGCTTTAAAATCTCTAATTGTTCCAATACGCACATTCTAATACCCTTTTGACAAGTGTGTATGACGTCAAATGAATGTCCGCTATTTAAGGTATGACCCGATTCAAGTAAATGTTCGGCAAAATGAGACTTTTCCGGCTGGTTGTTTCTAAACGCTGCTAAATGTTCTTTATATCTCAGCTCAAAACTTCGACCCGTCTGTCCTATGTACTTATTTTGGCATTGGTCGCATGTTAAACAGTAAATACCGGACTTTTTGTTCTTGCATACTTTATCTTTACCATTGCAAAGAAATTTTAACGTTTTGTATGGTTTGAGGAAAACAACTTAGAATGTCCAAGTCACTTTTATATCCCTCTATAAAAGAACCTATAAATAATACCGCTGTTCTTACCTATTTTGGAAGCATAACTGACCGTATGGCGCGTATACTGGGGAGGAACGGTATCAGATCAGCCTATAAACCATACAAAACGTTAAAATTTCTTTGCAATGGTAAAGATAAAGTATGCAAGAACAAAAAGTCCGGTATTTACTGCTTAACATGCGACCAATGCCAAAATAAGTACATAGGACAGACGGGTCGAAGTTTTGAGCTGAGATATAAAGAACATTTAGCGGCGTTTAGAAACAACCAGCCGGAAAAGTCTCATTTTGCCGAACATTTACTTGAATCGGGTCATACCTTAAATAGCGGACATTCATTTGACGTCATACACACTTGTCAAAAGGGTATTAGAATGTGCGTATTGGAACAATTAGAGATTTTAAAGCGGGACAAGCATACATTACTGAACGATCAAACCAACTTTAACGGGTCCCCATTGCTGAATATATTCGCACACCGTCATAATGACTCACATCAGTCGAGCAACGGAGGGAGGGGATTAGAAAGTACAATCGTTTATAATACATGCCCACGGTTGGAAAGCGCTCAGTCGTTGCCCATCGTTCCTGAGGATGCCTCGTGCAGAGGCGAAACACGTGTCGAAGAATAGTCGGCGCATACAGCGGGACACTGCAAGTCAGGTATCTTCCTGGAACCCATACCATTCCTATATCCCTTATCCTTTTAGAGGAGTTCGATATTGTCAACCTTTTTCTATTGCAATAGTTGGGGTGGTCAATTCGAGGGTGCGTGGTGGGTTCCTCTTTCCTTCCATTAGGTTATTTTATTTTTGTACGCCTCGCTTAACCACCACCATTAATCATGCTTAAAATAATAATTTAAAAGCCCTTGAAACACCAAAAATCTCGTTTTCCACTTGTAATTTTCATTTGCCTTGAGGAAATTCAGAGTTGTACCTTACGTTTTGAGAGTACAAATGAGAAAACGTGAAACTGGGACAAGTTGGGTTGTTGTCGCGTAAAAATTGCATCTGGGTGAAGCTAAGAGCAAAACTAGTTAATTTAATAAGGAAGGTATTACGAGCACCTATCCTATTTTCTGTTTACAACTGCATAAATAATTTTTAACTTAATCTTCTTGTAAAACAGTGCTCAAGTTGTTAAACAAACTTTTGTTTGAGTTTAGAGGGTTATTATATTTCAGAATGATGGTAAAGAACTGCTGAGCATAATGTTTTATATTTTTATCTTGACTTATGTTCCTAGAATTTTAGGGTCCGTACCTAAAAGGTAAAAAACGGGCGCCTATTACTAAGCCTCCGCTGTCTGTCTGTCGCCAGGCTGTATCTCATAAACCGTGTCAGCTAGAAAGCTGAATTTTTGTCGCTATAACAACAAATACTAAAGGAGTCCACAATCAGGTAAGTCAGTTCCTCACAGTCACCTAAGGCTCCAGAAGCTCTTTCATATGAGTACCAACATGTACCTTTACGTAATGCCATGCATGACTGAGGTCTACCTACCTTCGGAGTCCACCATCAGGTAAGTCAGTTCCTCACAGTCACCTAAGTCTCCGGAAGCTCTTTCAAATGAGTACCAACATATATGTTTACGTAGTGCCATGACTGAGATCTACCTACCTTCGGAGTCCACCACCAGGTAAGTCAGTTCCTCACAGTCACCTAGATCTCCGGAAGCTCTTTCAAATGAGTACCTACATGACTATGTTTACGTAGTGCCATGACTGACTACCTACCTTCGGAGTCCACCATCAGGTAAGTCAGTTCCTCACAGTTACCTAGGTCTCCGGAAGTTCTTTCATATAAGTACCAACATGTATCTTTATGTAGTGCCATGACTGAGGTCTACCTTCGGAGCCTACCATCATGGAGCTCAAGAAATTTGTTTTATCATGCAAGGATTACAAAAGCGTAAAATAAAACTTCGATGAAAATGAAGCATCTAACAAACACAGTCATACAGATGGTATAATTTATTACTAGTTAGGTACTTTAATTTTGGAGAGCTTGGCTACGCTTCACTCGGCGCTTTTATTTTTATATTATAGGCATAGGCATAGTCTATGATTGATTCAAAAACATTTTTTTATTGAAATCTAAGTTTTAATACACTTACGAACCTAATTACAAAATGATAGATAGATAGATAGATAGATAGATAAATCTTTACTGTGCAAATACAGTTGGTACAATAGCTTAAAATGTAGGTAATTGGTATACAAATAGTAAATGCACAAAGGCGGCCTTATCGCAAAGTGCGATCTCTTTCAGGCAACCTTAGGATGGACAGACTGAAAAAGACAAATTTGATGGTGTAGTGATCAGATATATACGGACACTAATAGTTATTAAATAGAATATACATACATGTGTAAGTATATATCGCCTATACATACAAATACCTAATACTTAATATACGTACAACCTATACTTATAAAACATATAAAATTATACATACAAACTATACATATAATACATAGCTATACATACATCCATATTATAATGATATCAATGCAAAGTACAGAACCAATAAATAAATAAATACATCGAGAGAATTTCGATTAAAATGACAGGTAGTGCTTCTTTAGTGCGTCTTTAAATATGTTGAGTGATTTTGCTTGCTTAATCTCAATTGGCAGCGCATTCCACAAACGTACAGCCTGAACGGCAAAGGATTTATCGTAGAAGTTTGTGGAATGTGTTGGCATCTGCAGTCTCAGATCCACTGACGACCTCAAGGTCCTTGAATGTGTGTCATGAAGGAACTTAAAACGTTCTTTGAGATACATGGGGCTATTAGGATTGAACAGCGCATTATACAGTTGCGTAAGAATATGAGTATTCCGGCGAAGACGAATTGCGAGCCACTTGAGTCTGGATCGAAATTCAGATACATGATCATATTTGCGTAAACCAAAAATGAATCTAATACAGAAGTTTTGGAGACGCTCAAGTTTGTCAAGTTGGTCCTCATTAAGATCAAGATAGCTGACATCGGCATAATCGAGTATTGGGAGAAGCAAGGATTGTGCAAGCGCAATCTTGGTGGTTGTGGGAAGAAAGTTCCGCAGCCTACGCAACGACCCAGCTGAGGCAAACAGCCTTCGACTTGTCTCCTGTATTTGACATCCCCAAGATAAAGTTTTATCTAGATAAATCCCCAGGTTTTTTACGTTATCTGAGATAGTTAATATTTTGCCGTCGAACTGAATCTCAGGCGACTGCGACCAGTTGACCTTGGATATCATTCTGGAACTGCCAATCAGAATAATTTGTGTTTTGGATGGGTTCACTTTAAGGCCATAATTTTTACTCTACGTACAAATTTGTGCAAGGTCAAAGTTTATATTAGAAAACGCCTCTGAAATCGCTTCTAGTGGTGCCTGTGAGTATATCTGTAAATCATCTGCGTAAAGGTGGTAGGACGAAAGTAAGTGCTTAGAGATAGAATTTATGAAAATTGCGAATAGTAATGGAGATAGAACGCCACCCTGTGGTACACCGACAGTTGTGTTACACCATGACGAGTACGACTCATCAACGCGTATACGCTGTCGGCGTCCAAACAGATAACTATGAAACCAGTCAATTACCGTTGGAGATATGTTAATAGAGCGGAGTATGGCGAGCAGGATGTGGAAATCCACGGTGTTAAATGCGTTGCTAAAATCAAGTAGGGACAAAAGCGTGAGTTTTCCGCCATCCATGCCTAGCCTTATCTCATCAGTGATATGAACCAATGCTGTAGTAGTACTATGACCAGGACGAAAACCGGATTGGAATGGATTCAGGAGAGCATTCTTGGAAAGGAAAGTACAGAGTTGTGTATGTACAAGACGCTCAAGGACTTTGGAGAGGAATGGAAGTATGGATATAGGACGGAAGTCGGTAAAGGAACAGGGTTTGGATTTTTTAGGGATCGGCACAACTTGTGCATCTTTCCACGCGGATGGAAAGACACCGCTGGTAATTGAGTAGTTCAGGATATGACAAAGGACAGAGAGGATTTCATCTAGGATAGGTAGGATCATATTTCGACTGATACAGTCAATACCAACAGCATTGGATGATATTGAGATTATGCTCTTTTTAACATCACAACCGGAAAATTGCTCGAAAACAAAAGGTGAGTAGCTGGGAGTTGGGATACGTGAAAGATCTTGTAACGTGTTTGTTTTTCTTGTCCCATCAAAGTTGGACGAAGCAGTGAAATGTGCGTTAAGCGAATCTATATTTATATCTTTGGGGATTGCGTCATTGCGCGACTTACCAACTCCCAGTGTTCTAAGAAATTTCCAAATTTTAACTGGATCTCCGCATTCAACCGAGTTGTGAATATGCTGGCGTTTGCATGAAATGTTTATATTATTTTCATTTACAATATGTTTCCATTCAAAATTCTTAAATTTAAAATTCTATTCGGCAGAAATAATGCACGTACAGTCCACCCGTCGTAAGAGTCGTCAAGACACTGATTGTCGAGTACGGGCGTAGCGGGGGTGCCTGGCGCCGGGCTTTTGTATAGATTTGGGGTTTACTTGATTATTACAAAACTTAAAAACAATTATTTAAAATTAGACAGTACACTTTGTTAAATTAAGTATTACACATTTTTTTGTGTAAATTTCATAAGGAATTACTTACCCGTTATTGAGAAAAATGATATTCAGTTTCAAAACAACCAATTTTCTAAAATTTTTTGCCAAAATTTGGTCAAGTAGATTAAAATTATTATAATCAATACAACTTTTTTGCGATATAATCTAGTTTACTTGTATAATTTTTGTTTGGCAACCGCATAAAAAGATTCCTGTAGAAACTTCCTTGAACCGAGCGTAATTTCAGGGTTTGAACGCTGTAATCCCCTTAATAAACGGGTAGAAACTTAAAAAATATTCAATTATACATACAACAAACGTGATTTTCTTTTATAGATGATGGTACGGAACCGTTCGTGCGCGAGTCCGACTCGCACTTGGCCAATTTTTTCATTATACTAACTTGGAATGCATACAAAATTATGTATACTTTTGATAATTCATTTCATTTTTTGTCTTAAGAAATGAATCGTTAACTATGGCAAGCATAGTGTGCCTAGAGTACAACAATCTGTCGTTCTCTACTGTCGTGAAGGTCCATTACTATCGTTACGGGGAGGTCAGTGCCCAAAGATATCCCGACACTGGCCTATTAATACCATAGAATATAAATAAATAGCTACAAAGGGTTCCTTGATTTAAGAAGATCACAAGGATTGCAGGCACGTTTTACAGATAGTCTGTTGAGAAGACTTAAAAGAGGATCTCGGGCACCATAATAGTCTTGAATGCGACCGGGTAAGTGATATAAAAAATAAAATACAACAATATAATTTGATTAGAATATTATGTACATAATTATACATATGTAACATATCTTAGTAAACTTATAAAAAACGTGCAATATCGGAAAAAACATATCAAAACCCGTTGACACAATATTTATAATTTCGATCCAAAAACCTCTCCTATCAACAACATAAATGCGAGGGACGGTGTTATGTTTATTCATACTTTGAATCAGATTGCGGGAAATCTCACAGTGAATTAGAATACTCGACGCCTAATTTAGTACTTCCCAGTTTAAAATATTCAAAATTTGATTCAATGTGAGAAAATACGTGCGTAACCGCCAAACTCACTCTGCAGATAAAAGCAATACACGTCCCTAATCGCGGTTGAATCCATTACACCTGCCGTATTATCGCTTAAAATAGAATATTTTACAGCTTTCACAGTTTTACAACGGTCGTATTTATGCAAATCCAAGACACATTTCACTACACGCCTCTTTTAATGTTTTTCTACGGATCTTTATGCCTGGACCGTATTAAAATGTATGGCGAGACCATAAGAACGGTCGGTGTATGCTTTGTTAAGCTGCCTACGGGTGGAGAGTAGTGGTTAGTTTGAAAGAAAATGCAAAGCACATACATTGAATAGTAATACTAATCTGTATTGCGAAGGGATTATGTAAAGCGACGTCGACTTAGAGTATTCTTTCGAGACTACGATCGTGATCGAGCTCGTCTCGGAGATTATGGCGTGTGTAAGCGTATGGAAAACACTTTTAGATTTGTTCGCTGTTGCTAAAGTACCGTCTTTACTGGTAGTATTCTGCTATATATTGCGTCTATATTCTATATTGTAAGTTGTTATGGTTTTTTCATTTTTTTTATAGACTCACGCCTTTATCCCCGAAGGGGTAGGCAGAGGTGTAATATTACACCCACATTTCGCCATGGTATTTTAGGTCCCACGTTATAGGCGGCGAGCCTATTGCCGTACCGGGCACATTACCAGACTCCGAGCTGATACTGAGAATTTCCTAACGGAAAAACCCAATAACACTCTGCCCGACCCGGGAATCAAACCCCAGACCTCCCAATCCCAAGCGCACATTTATGCCGCGAGACCAACGAGGCAGGTTTTATTTATTTTAATGTTTAGTTGTGGCTTTAGCTGCTACGTATGTATGTATATGTGAACGCCTTTCGTCCGAGCTACCTTTTATTGTTATCACTTGACAAATAAGGTAGTCGTTAGATTTCTGAAGTGTCGTAAAATACTTCTTACTATATCTCTTTTTTTCAATTTAAAAGATTGAAAACCTCGGTTTAAAGAAAAAAATACCTACGACAAAAATTATTGTTTCCTCGATTTGATTAATGAAATTAGTAAAAAATATTTATCTCACTTATTTGTATCTGAAAATAGTTACGTTGTTAGACTTGGTCATTTGATTGATTCTGAGGGCATATAAAGCCATCAGTCTCAAGTTCTTGTCTCAGGAAAAGAATCAATAGGCCGTGTCGGAAGCTTTCAGATAGAACATAAAATTTTCTAGTTCCCCATACAATCTGTGGGTTTGCCATTTAATTTCTATAATAAACGCTTCTCCCGCGAAGAATTTTGCCGCCGCCTTCGTGATTTATATTATATTAGAAGACACGCCACCGCGCTTAGCGCAACATCATCATTATTAAATTTATTGACGCGTTATTCGAGGCATAATCCTGAAGTAAATGCGAGTCTGCGTTACAAGCATTTTTAAGCTCTTCTCTTTCAAAAATATATCAAGCCGCCGATTTTCATTCGCCGCTCTTTACCTAAACACTCAAACAAAGCTACTTTCACATTTGTAATTTAAGTCTTTCTTTTATGTAGGTACGTTTAGGGAAGATTTCGATTACCGACCGCTCAATGCGTGTAGTACGACATGCACGCGGCTTAAGATGATTCTTCATTTAATATAGAGAAACTCTTAAATTAAAATAATTTTTGCCTGTACAAATAGCACTGGTAGACCACTTGATGACCAATTCAAAAAAAAAATCTCCTTACTACTTTAGTGCTCTAGTCATAAATAACTTAAATTGCATTTACAACATCAAAGATGATGTAGCAATATGACATTCAAGTTTATCAAAGTCTATAATTTAAGTCAACTCCAAATTTTATTTATTTTATTTTAAAACTTCATGTACAATATATTGGTACATTGGCGGACTTAATGCTAAAAGCATTCTCTTCCAGTCAACCATAGGGTGATGCAGAGATAGGTATGGTAGGCGTACAAAACAGTTTTGCTTTATTTGAAAAGACTGATAATTTTATTATAAATATCATGAATAAGTACATAGATATAACATTACATACATACTATATAATAAATGTTTATACATGAATAGATAAAATAAATAAATATACATATATACCTAAGCATACATAAATATAAATTATAAATATATATGTATATATAATATTATATGTAAATAATGATTAATTTACAAATTCTCTATAGTCACTAACAATGCCGCCATCACAGCTTATACGACCGCTATCACAATACGTCACATACATCAAAAGGCAATAACTATCATACGGCGGTTCGGTTATTGGAAACGCATCGGTTATAGTTAAAGATAGATCCTCTTAGTCCGAGCATCATCCTAAAATAATTACTCACAACGACTCCTTTGACGTAGAGTGCGAAATCCCTACTTTATATGCGTGACCTTGTTTGCGTTTTAAGACTATTAAATCAGTAAGGGTTGGGTTTAGAAACAATGTTGTTCGCTTTTGAGTAAGAGACTTGACGCCTACAGATTTTGACTATACAGAGTGTAAAAGACCCTTAACGAACACTGAAATCCCATCTTGTACCAATCACTACGAACATTTTTTACTTCGGCACTATACCTGGGCAATTACTGGTTCAGGAGATATTGAGGCTCAAAGTTTGTAGAGATTATTTTTAATTAGGTACAAAATTGATGCATTTACTTATTTCGAGCATTGCACGGGCGCGCTTTTGATTGCGGTTTAAAAATGTGAAAACTTAAAAAAAAATTCGTTTCCCAGGTATTATTTTTGGTTAGTATGACTTGGCATGATATCCACAACGAGTAGACTTCGGCTTTGTGATGGGTCTTGTGACACCCTATATATAAACGATCATTTGTTATTACGTTCTGGCATGACCCTTAATATATTGTACACGATTCTAATAATTTTGATCTACTGGTTCGGCGATACACCGAAACCGTAAGTTCTAGGCGACTTGGGAAGGATTAATGGAATGGACTGTATTCAAAGGATAGCGGGTTTTAGTCGCCTAGGATTGAAATGGGAGAGATGATTGTGTAATGGTGTTGCTGGCTACACCAAATTAATTAATAATATATAGTTCTTAGGTCGCATACTTGTTTCCACATGTGTTTGTCTTATCGCTACGATGGCGCCAACGTTCTGCAATTAGTAAACTCATAAATTCTAAGAGGTTGACAAATTTATAAGAGTTATGTGACAGGCATATGAGTAAAGAAATAGCCATGAAATATGAGAAAACATTTACACTGTAGTGTTCACATGCGGTATAGTTGAGGATTATAAAAAAGGGACGAACCATAAGAAGCGGACCCTATCAGGTAGTAAGAGATCAGGGGCGTTGCCTTGGGGGTGTTTGACTGGACAGTCGGGCTTAAGAGGCGGAACGAGTCGGGTCCGAGGAAAGCGCGGCGTGGGAGTACGGGACAGTCAATGTTGGGACGCGGAACCGGGCGGATCTCGGACAGTCAGTCTTAGGACGCGGAAGAGGGCAGTTCACGGGAACGCTCTAGCGTGGTGTTTCAGACAGTCGGTCTTAAGGCGCGAGAGAGATCGGACCTGGCCTAGCGCGTAAGAGGTTCGGTGTTGGTCGATAATTAGTGCTTAGTGATATCGAAGAACAAGGCGAGCGGCTTCAAGAGAAGGTGATCAGCACAGGGCAAGGGGTAAGTTTGGCAGTGACGCAGCTAAAAGTCCGGTGAGTGTCTGTTATTCACTTTACTGTAATTTATTGCATGAACTGTATAACATTAATAACTCTGTTGTGTATCTATGTCTATATCACACCATATATATATACCAGGCTGACTAAAATATAAAGTTCTCTATGAGATATTGTACATAGTTATATTATCAATAACCGCGTGTACCATTAGTAGTGGTTCGTACCTTGTTGATGATGGATGTAAAGACGAGCGATGTATGATGGGAGTCTCCGTATTCGCGATCAGGTGGTAGAATGCAGGACTTTCACAATCGCTGTCTAAACCTGCGTACAGGCCAGTACATAGCAGCTGACAAGGTTTTAAAGAGCGAAAGAAGAGCCACCTGTCGGTCACGCGGTAGCAGTAAGACCGTGCGGCTAATCTAGCGGCGATTGTAACGAGAACTCCCCTGCAAACTATGCGCGATGGCTTAATACGTTCTAATTGACTATGTTTGTATGGGCTTCAATGTTGTGACTTGCGGCAAGGAGGCGTTTTGTGACATCAGTTCTGAGACTGTTACTGTACGCTCAATACTATACACTGGATATCGCTGAAATACTCGGCGCCGATAATACTATCTGACTAATATACCTGGATCATGTTCTCCGTCTCCCTGGAGCTGCCGTCTCTGAGATACGCTGCCTTGTACTCAAGTACCAATATGTGAAGCATTAATATATGGAGAGTGATTTTGCGATGACAAACCAATACTAATGTATCGCTGTTTTTAGTATTTTGATGTCCACCTTTCATTCAATTATAAGCGTTTACGTTTGGTAAATGCTGTCAGTAGAGGAATATAGAGGAAGGGACGAATTCCATAGTTACTGCGCGGGCGTGGGGCGCGGGAACCCTGGCCACAAAATTACTTGGCGGGGCTGGCATTTTAGACCCAGTTATTAAGAAAACTAAAATTTTAATCAGCCTGGGGTCCATAGGATTCCGTTACATTTGGTGCCGTGACCAGGATCCTCGTCATAAAATGTTCTGATTCACTTCAGAACAACGAGGAAGAACTAAAGAGTTACTACACAAACACAACGTAGAAAAACACAAACACAACGTAGAGAAGTAACAATACACAACGTAGGAAAATATCGATCTAATTAAGCACAACTTGTTATTCATTAATCGATAGACGATCATGTTCATTTCAGAAAGACGAAATAATATTTAAGTCACGGCAATTATCTCAATATTTAATAGTCCGAGGGGGGCGATATTGCGCCTAAGTGCCACACTTTCCCATGTGTTATTTATTTTTATGGCACTGTGATTCCTCTTATAATATCGCTGTATCTTGAAAGTAAACATATAACTGACTACATTGTTGAAACGCTTTACATAAATGTTGCTCGTGCGTTTCATTTATACTGTATGTCGAGTTCGAGTCTCGACAGTGGTTATATTATTGGGTACATAGAAATGCTTTTCATAAAGCGCGGCAATTATCTTAATATTTAATCATCGGAGGAGGGCTCCCTCGCACGTGTTATTTATTTTAATAGCACTTTGGTCCGTCTTATAACATCACTGCATTTCGAAAGTAATCATAAAATTGGCTTCATAGATCCACCGCTTTACATAAAGCTCATGCGTGTCATTTATACTGTATGTCGAGTTCGAGTCTCGACAGTGGTTATATTATTGGCTACAGAAAATGCTTTACGTTTAAATGTCTCGAGTTCGACTCTCGATAATTAGCATATTATTGGTTACAAGCACTTGCGTATCAGGTTCGCTGTTTGAGCCCAATTCGAGATGCAGACTAGCGATGGTTAGAACTAATTTTGGATAAGGAGAGAGAAGGATTTTATATTATCTTAATATATAAAATCCTTGCGTTACTGACTGACTGACAGACACGCTACAGCCGAAACTATTGGGCGCAAGAAGCTGAAATTTGGCATGTATGTTCCTTGGGGACCGTAGGGGTGCACTAAGAAGGGATTTCCCGAAATTCCCACGGAATCGGCCAAGACGGGTAAATTTAAAAAAATGCAGGCGTAGCTGCTGGCGTCCTCTAGTATAGAATATATTTATAGAATATCTGGTGTAGGACATTAACGTGGCTTGAGATTAATGTATAATGCATACCAGAATATTCCGTGGAACACCTACATAGGTGTAGTTAAATCAGGTTAGACTCATGAGCAATGTCTGTGACGATAACTATATTGTTGTGCAACGTCAACCAACTAGTCACCGTATTAGTAATAGCGTGTTCGATAACTCTTTATAATAAGAGGGAATTATTTAAGGATAAATAATGTATAATATTTTGTTGGAGTTGCGGGACAGGAATTTATTACACTAAAGTAATGAAATAGCAGGTTCGACTCCCGCTGCTATAATATTTTGAAATGTTTTCAACAAACTTACTAAAACAGCGGGTTCGACTCCTGTTGCTACGATATTTTGAAATGTTTTCAACAAACTTACTGAGATAGCGGGTTCGACTCCTGTTGCTACGATATTTTTAAATGTTTTCTACAAACTTACTGAAATAGCGGGTTCGACTCCCGTTGCTATGATATTTCAAAATGGTGTCAACAAACGTATTAAATTACAAAATCTAGTAAAAATATCTATCTTATGCATACGCGTTCTTTGAACAAGCATCTATTAGTTTATTACATTGGTTGAGTTGAGATTCTTACAGAATGCATATGGGTTTTTATTTATGAAGTGTACATAAGCTTTAATTGAGAAAAGGATTATTCTTAGGTCATATTATATCAGTAAAAATAGTTTTCTAACATGTTAGCAAGTAGATCAGGGTAACATTGATCCACTGTAGTATTTTGGGTATACTTTATAATTGCACTAGGTTCGATTCCTGAGCATTGATGAAATTCGGCAGATATTATACTCATGTACCTAATGATCGGCGTCAGCTTTATAGAAGACGTACAATGTGATTTTATAAAAATTTGGGTTCGATTCCCAAACATACAAAGAATGTACACTATTGTTGAACACGAAACTATTTTGTTAATTGTTGTTATTATAGCAGGAATTAATACTTCGCCGGTAATGTGCGTCTGGAGCTGGGTTTAGTGACCATTATTTTAAAATGTTTTGTTTAAAATTGTTTCCCAAACTAGAAAGGCAATGCAATAAGCCAACATCTGGCACGTTTTGTTTCCAAATGCCAGCGCGTGAAAAAAATAAGGGATAAAACAAAAAAGGGAAACACATTTTAAATGTTTATTAGTTAAAAGAAAGAAGGCTAGAAAGGAACTATTGTTCTTTTGTATTATTGATGTGCTTTGTCCGAACGCGCCAACGCGCACGTGAAAAGGACAGGATGGGCTACTTTGTTAAGATATGATTGCGCATGTGGCGCATTGTTTTAAGGAACTGAATGGCTTTAGAAAGTCATTTACGCCGTTTTTTAGGATGGGTTCGATTCCCATCGTGAAAGGAGCCATAGTTCTTTTGTATTATTGATGTGCTTTGTCCAAGGGCCAAGATCGGCTACTTTGTTAAGATATGACTGCACATGTGCTGCATTGTTTTGAAAAACTGAATGGCTTTTGTAAGTCATTTCTGCCGTCTTTGGTATGGGTTCGATTCCCGCCGTGCGTCATATGAAATAGATATTCTACACGTGTTAATTCTAAGCATCAGTATTTTACCTAACTGTTACAGTTTAGGCTATCTCAGATTTTGGTTTAGCTGAGTATTTACAATACTTATTCATCTGTGTTAAAATGTGATTGTCAGTGGCAATGATGTATGTATTTGTTATACCGGGTATATTGTACACATACCTTTTAAGAGCGCTCAATTTACTAGGGTTCGAGCCCCAGGTTTGCTTAGAGCTTGACATTGAGTTCATATTCCTCATGAGATTCGAGAGGTGTGTAAGCACTATGCTAAAAACGTCTTGATACATACTAGACTCATAGACATAGTTTAGCCCTATCGTGTGATATCTGTAAACAGCTATCTTGATTCTGAAGTTCAAATAAAAATAATATTTTGTTGCTAGACTCATGCAATATACTTAATACGCATACTGAAAAATATTCATTGGTGATCCGCATCACATCTTCTAATTATCTGTTAGTTTGTATCCGGGTTTAGTACTCAAAAAGAAGTCGTATATTATATGACTAATCTTGGAAGTTTGATACTCGTGGCATTTCATTTAAAATTCCAGGACCCTTCGTCACCTTTTACATCAAACACCGCACGTGTTGTTGCGTCCGTCGGCTGTGAGTACAAAGTAGCGGCGTTCCGGTAACGTGAAAGGCAGTTGCAGTATGCGTCGAAGGACATATCTCACATTGGATCATCTTACACAGAGCTAAGTTTTCATTATCTTTACTAACTATAAACGCGCACATCGACTAACTTCAAGCAAGTGGTCTCCCTCTGATCCGAACTCTCAAATATACAATATTAAACGAAGGTTTAAGTTACATAGGGCCTTATGTGTGTCGTTCGTTATATAGAACTTTATTTTTATGGCATAATATATTTGGCAACTGCGTCCAACTGCACGAGTAATAATAGTAATTATTATTTACGTTAACTGTAATCAGAGCCTTAATAATGAAGCTGATATCATGTCGTTACGCTTGATGATCCAAATGAAGAACTGATTGGAGCGGCAAATTCACCGGACGTTGTGGGTTCGATCCCCACGCGTGCAATTTCGAGCTAAATGGGAATAATTCCTAGTGTGGGACCAAGTTGAGAATTGTTTAGTTGTAAGGACTGTCGAGCTATCGACTGGGGAAACCACTGCTGCATTGTACTATTGTTTACGACTATTTAGCTCATTATATAAAACTATTGCAACTACTTGTCTGTCACTTTTGATAAAACTAGTCTCTTATACGAGTGTGTGCGAACTATTCCAGCCACTGCTACCTGACGCTATGTACACCCGCTACTGAACCCGATTTCGACGAGTGACAATGGCGAATCAGGTACCTTGATCATACCACGCTGCCCGAAGACATCTGGTATGTACACCTCCATTCTAAGCATGGATAGGATGTCTTATAGATTGTACTACTATTTTGAGAATTTAATGCTAAAACGCCATCTGGCTTATTGGAATACATAGGTTACGGGCACCACCAGTGGGTGATCTCGGTTATGTGCACTAGTTCCAATAAGAAGGTTAGGTCTGAGGAGAAGTTTAGTAGTATACAGATGGATAAGAGTTTTGATAATTTCTCATAGGCATAGTAAAACGTTCATATTTGATTAGGCACAGTTGAGGCAACAATTGCTATAGGATACTTATAAGCAACAATGTTGTCATAATATGGAGATGGCTGAAGTATAGTTAGTTAGTTATTGTATCGTACGGAGTGACCTTAGCAAAGGTATGGTAGGGTTATTATTGTCAATCAACTATGAGTTAGGATAAGTGGTATTGAAGCAGTGGTTATTTATTGGAAGTTGTATGTTACTTGCCGATAGTTAATGGTGGAAGACAAGATGCAGTTTTAACTGGCGTACTCTAATACATATGCTATTGTATCTGTAGTGAAAGCTCATACGCTATGACTTAGTCTACGCGTCTGATTTTCAGAGGGGGGAATGTAATGGTGTTGCTGGCTACACCAAATTAATTAATAATATATAGTTCTTAGGTCGCATACTTGTTTCCACATGTGTTTGTCTTATCGCTACGATGGCGCCAACGTTCTGCAATTAGTAAACTCATAAATTCTAAGAGGTTGACAAATTTATAAGAGTTATGTGACAGGCATATGAGTAAAGAAATAGCCATGAAATATGAGAAAACATTTACACTGTAGTGTTCACATGCGGTATAGTTGAGGATTATAAAAAAGGGACGAACCATAAGAAGCGGACCCTATCAGGTAGTAAGAGATCAGGGGCGTTGCCTTGGGGGTGTTTGACTGGACAGTCGGGCTTAAGAAGCGGAACGAGTCGGGTCCGAGGAAAGCGCGGCGTGGGAGTACGGGACAGTCAATGTTGGGACGCGGAACCGGGCGGATCTCGGACAGTCAGTCTTAGGACGCGGAAGAGGGCAGTTCACGGGAACGCTCTAGCGTGGTGTTTCAGACAGTCGGTCTTAAGGCGCGAGAGAGATCGGACCTGGCCTAGCGCGTAAGAGGTTCGGTGTTGGTCGATAATTAGTGCTTAGTGATATCGAAGAACAAGGCGAGCGGCTTCAAGAGAAGGTGATCAGCACAGGGCAAGGGGTAAGTTTGGCAGTGACGCAGCTAAAAGTCCGGTGAGTGTCTGTTATTCACTTTACTGTAATTTATTGCATGAACTGTATAACATTAATAACTCTGTTGTGTATCTATGTCTATATCACACCATATATATATACCAGGCTGACTAAAATATAAAGTTCTCTATGAGATATTGTACATAGTTATATTATCAATAACCGCGTGTACCATTAGTAGTGGTTCGTACCTTGTTGATGATGGATGTAAAGACGAGCGATGTATGATGGGAGTCTCCGTATTCGCGATCAGGTGGTAGAATGCAGGACTTTCACAATCGCTGTCTAAACCTGCGTACAGGCCAGTACATAGCAGCTGACAAGGTTTTAAAGAGCGAAAGAAGAGCCACCTGTCGGTCACGCGGTAGCAGTAAGACCGTGCGGCTAATCTAGCGGCGATTGTAACGAGAACTCCCCTGCAAACTATGCGCGATGGCTTAATATGTTCTAATTGACTATGTTTGTATGGGCTTCAATGTTGTGACTTGCGGCAAGGAGGCGTTTTGTGACATCAGTTCTGAGACTGTTACTGTACGCTCAATACTATACACTGGATATCGCTGAAATACTCGGCGCCGATAATACTATCTGACTAATATACCTGGATCATGTTCTCCGTCTCCCTGGAGCTGCCGTCTCTGAGATACGCTGCCTTGTACTCAAGTACCAATATGTGAAGCATGAATATATGGAGAGTGATTTTGTGATGACAAACCAATACTAATGTATCGCTGTTTTTAGTATTTTGATGTCCACCTTTCATTCAATTATAAGCGTTTACGTTTGGTAAATGCTGTCAGTAGAGGAATATAGAGGAAAGGACGAATTCCATAGTTCCTGCGCGGGCGTGGGGCGCGGGAACCCTGGCCACAAAATTACTTGGCGGGGCTGGCATTTTAGACCCAGTTATTAAGAAAACTAAAATTTTAATCAGCCTGGGGTCCATAGGATTCCGTTACAATTGTGAGTGGGTATAGGATATTCCAAGGATGAAGGGGACTTACCTTGTTCGGCAATCTTCTTCGTCTCAGAAGGGCAGTCTCCTGGTGGTTTCGGGATGAAGCTGCTGGCTTCACTTCACTACACAAATCACCTTCACTTGCGATCGGTTTATATAAGCGGTAATAACTATAGCGGGAGCGGCGCGGTGATACGGTATGGCGGACGCGTATTTAGCGAATCGAATGTTCTCGAAAGTTCTGGACTGTCTCTCGCGTCGACGTTTCGCGGCGACAAATCCGAGAAAGGCGTGCCCCTTCTTGGGGATGGGATAGAGAGAGATAGAAACAAAGGCATCGCTCGCATTGGCCAAGCAGCGACCAACCATTGACGTTGATGCGATTAGTTACAGATAGGAAGGTAGATGGCGCTACCATATCCCCCCGGCCCTAAAGGGTTGCCTTTAAAAAAAAATAGAATTGAACTTAGCTATGTTGGGTGTACTACCGCATAACCCATAAATAGGCTAAGACAGCGATATGACAATAAAATTAATCTAAATTAACTTTAGCGAAAACTACAAACGCAATAATAGCGAAAACTACTAACTAAATACTTAAACTAAGAGGTAGGTCCAACTTCAGGCTAGATTTCACTGAGTTGGAAGCGGACAGAGACGTACAACAGGGCGCACGTAACTCCCTTTAGCGGTTTTCACGGTAACAACGCGGGTTGATCAGTGCCTCGACTTGTGCAAGGACAGTTAAAAGCTCTTTGTAAGAGAGGATCTGTTGACCTATAACCTTGAAGAGATGCGTTTTAATTACTTTGACCATGCTTTCCCAACATCCACCGAAATGTGGTGATGCTGGTGGAATAAAATTCCAGTCAATATGATCTATGGAAAGTTCTTCCTGAAGACGAGTACGATAACCCGCGACGTGATTGAAACAAGTAGCGGGAACAAGTTCAATCAATTTGCTAACGCGGTTGGCGACAAAAGTCTGCCAGCGGTGAGGAAATGAATAAATCCAAGCGAGCACTACTTTGGAGTCGGAAAATGCGTATATTTTATTAATGGGGTAGTGGGGCAAAACTGTGTCTTGAACCTTGTGGAGCAACTGAGACAGCAGAAGGGCCGCGCACAACTCCAGTCTCGCAACCGAAATGGTTTTAACAGGCGAGACCTTAGACTTGGCACAAACTAACTGCACCGAGTAGTTAGAACCAATGCGGACTTGCAGATATACGACTCCGCCGTAAGCACGCTCGCTGGCGTCAGCGAAACCTATTAAGTTGATGGTACATCCATCTACCAACCCAAGATGACGCGGAATAGTAATTTGATTGAACGCGGTAAGCTCAATACAAAACTGGCCCCAAGTGGCGACAATATGGTCAGGGGGTGTTTCATCCCACTCACACTTTGATAGCCAAAGCTCTTTGATCAAGAGCTTGGCGTACAAAATTGTTCGAGCCACAAAACCCATTATGTCCCATAGTCGAGCCACTGTCGACAGCATAGTGCGTTTGGTGCACTTATCATCTGGTGGTGAGACGTCAAACTGAAAACTATCACAGGATTTATCCCAGCGTAAACCGAGAACTTTATGCGGTACAGACTTCTCAAACTCAATGTCTGGGAAGCCTTATGAGAATCTGGTATGCGTGCGAGAACCTCTTTAGAGTTGCTTGTCCATTTGACAAGATGAATTTGGCCTCGCTTGAAAAGCTGAATAAGCTCTTCACAGCGGATGCGGATATGACACTACAGGCAATGTCATCCATATACAAAACGGAAGTGTAGTATAGTGTAGCGTAGCGTAGCATAGTGTAGCTTAGCATGGCATAGCATAGCGTAGCATAGCGTAGCATAGCGTAGCATAGCGTAGCATAGCGTAGCATAGCGTAGCATAGCGTAGCGTAGCATAGCGTAGCATAGCGTAGCATAGCGTAGCATAGCGTAGCATAGCGTAGCATAGCGTAGCGTTGCATAGCGTAGCGTAGCGTAGCATAGCGTAGCGTAGCATAGCGTAGCGTAGCGAAGCATAGCGTAGCGTAGCGTAGCATAGCGTAGCATAGCGTAGCGTAGCGTAGCGTAGCGTAGCGTAGCGTAGCGTAGCGTAGCGTAGCGTAGCGTAGCGTAGCGTAGCGTAGCGTTGCGTAGCGTAGCGTAGAGTAGCGTAGCGTAGCGTAGCGTAGCATAGCGTAGCATAGCGTAGCATAGCGTAGCGTAGCGTAGCATAGCGTAGCATAGCGTAGCATAGCGTAGCATAGCGTAGCATAGCGTAGCATAGCGTAGCATAGCGTAGCATAGCGTAGCATAGCGTAGCATAGCGTAGCGTAGCGTAGCGTAGCGTAGCGTAGCATAGCGTAGCGTAGCGAAGCGTAGCGTAGCGTAGCGTAGCGTAGCGTAGCGTAGCGTAGCGTAGCGTAGCGTAGCGTAGCGTAGCATAGCGTAGCATAGCATAGCGTAGCATAGCATATCATGGCGTAGCATAGCATAGCATAGCATAGCGTAGCATAGCATAGCATAGCATAGCATAGAATAGCATAGCATAGCATAGCATAGCATAGCATAGCATAGCATAGCACAGCATAGCATAGCATAGCTAATTAGTGCTTTATCTTACACACAGTTTTAGCACCAACCTTGATCTTTTGAAGAGCAGAACAACAACAAGACGTAATACAATGAGAAGTATGTAACGTAGGTACGGTCCCCATAATTACATACCCAAATACCGTCTCAATAGCGGGCGGTAAATCATATCGCTCACTACGTACTATTTTAGTTAGTAGCAAGTGCGGAAATATTGAAGCTCCGATCAAAAGATCAATGCCTGCCGGATTCGCAAACTCCGCGTCTGCTAGCGGCAATGACTCGAGGTGAGTGAGTGATGCTACGTCTACATTAGCGTTCGGCAATGCGTCCGTAATACGCTCCACGATAAGCGAAGAAATGTTAAAATTAATGTCCCTATCAAAACGCGAATGTATTTTAATATCTACGGAACCCTTGCAATGTTTTTCTGATCCGCCTATACCTTTGATGGTCGAGTTAGTATTTTTAAAGTTATTCCATAATCCGAGGCGTTTGAATAACTCAAACGTTATTAAATTGGTCTGAGATGCGCTATCTAGCAGACAACGTACCATGTGCGGCGACCCATTGACATCATAAACGATAACTTGCGCTGTCGCTAACAGAACAGTCTTAGACGTCATACACTGCGTTTTGGCCCTGCGCGGATCATTATAAATGCGCGAGTGCCGTCCTCGCGTGCGCGTCGCCCGCGCAATGGACGTCGTACACAACGATACTTCGCCCTGAGGCGTGCAGGGGGAAGGCACCGTGGCCTGCACCTGTGACATAAGTGTGTCAAGGTTAGCGGCTTGGCTTGACAACGGGTTATCTTTATCGAAATGTAGCAATGAATGATGTTTATTATTGCATAAGCGACACTTTGTCTTACTAGAACAATTACTTGTTTTATGTTTTATGCTTAAGCAATAATCGATAAGCGACCACGTCAAATTCAGCGTATGTATGAATGTTGGCGGGCAGCGTTTAATTGCCGATTTCGACGTTTATTTACTTCAGAACACTAATCAATACATATATATTTAGAATCTACATGAAATTTGCTTTATTGTGTATATATAAGTAACTAACTTTGTGAACGAGCGTAAGTAATTCAAACGGTTTTATCAAACAAATGTGTAAAATACATGTAATTGTAGAAAAAATCATGTATTGACCAATTAGAGGCATTCATAGCGGTAGGAAAATTCTAATAATATTATTTATGAGCTATTCTATTAATTGAAATACGTAACATAAGAAGTATATGGAAAAAAATTGATTTGGAAGCGAAATAGTGTAAGCACGCCTCGAAATGTACTAACAGCCGATGAGTTTAGCTGACTGTTTGTTTTTACTGACGTTGAAAATAAGCATTTTTATTGCATAGATCTGTCAATCATTTCATACGCTTCAAAATGGTATACATTGAAAAGAGACAAACATTGTTTTGGCGTTTCATTTGAACATTGAATGGAACAAGTACGAGACCACCGTATAACGGTCGGCGGGCGCTTATCGGGGGTAAGAGTGTCCACCGTAAAACGGTGGCCTGGCGCTCGAGAGGTTAATGCAAGCTTTGTTATATTTTACGCATTTAAAACGAGCGGTTGCATTCAAATTATCGAAGGCGGGACACTTGTATAGATGGTCGTGCACTATATTACTGCACAGACACTTCTGTGAATTATTACTATTAGATTCCGAACATGTTACGTAAGATTGTGGATTAGGGACCGAGTTATTATTACTATTTCGCGATTTATTCAACCTTTGTTTGTTGCTGTTAGTGTTGGACGGGCCAGGTGAACCAGACTGCGTATTATTAAATATTCGACACTGATCTTTGATGAACGAAATAAAACTATCTAGTGTAGGTATTTTATTATTGCGTTCCGTCATCTCGAATGCGCGAATTGTATCAGTGTCAAACTTTTTTAAAGCGAGTTGAAGCAACATAAAGTCGGAAAGATCTTCTAATTTTAAGTTCCTAAGAGAATTAACCGCGGTTACGAAGTTATCAATAAACAGCTGGAAATTTGCGATAGCCGCGTTGCCGGACAGTTTGAGATTTAAAGCTTGGTCAAAGTAAGTAGACGCTAGGACGCGCGTGTCCTGATATCTATCAAGTAGTGACTGAAATATGACCTGATAATTCTCAGCACTGGGTGTGACACCTGCAAATACGGACTGGGCCTTCGGTGACAGTTGACCTATTAAATAGTACAACCTGTCAGCATCTGTCAGAGAACCATTATCGTGCACTGTAGACTTAAAGCTCGCATAGAATAACGGCCAATTTCGTATATCTCCGTCAAACGACATAATCTCGATTGGCGGTAATTTCGGCTTGCGGGCTCTGCTGAACATTTACCCTCCAATTGCGATTGTATACGCTTAATAATACAATAAAGATCTTCGAATGAGGTGTACGCCTGATAGTTCGGTTTTTCATAAGGATTGATAGAAAGTAATCTTGCGTTATAATCGTCTAACAACTTATGAAAATCTGTTCGAATACTATCTACTGTCATACAATAACTGAGAAATGCTTCGCTATTACTGTCAGAAAAAGAAGCGGTTTTTGAACGCTCGTATATGTTTTGAATGCGCTCAAATAAAATATTGCGTTTTGCTTCTAAGATTGTCATCTCTTTGTCTTCCGACACGCGTGACTTCTTTTGTTGTGACATGTTTACGTAAAGGTACTTCTCACCTGTCCTGTTTTTAGGATGTCTCCAATCTGATCAGAGAACGTCCGCCTAGGTCTTCCCCTTCGTCCTGTCCCTTCCACACTTGCCTTAAATATCTGCTTGGTCAGTCTTTCGTCATCCATCCTCTCCACGTGCCCAAACCATCTTAGCATACCTTTCTCGATGCTTGTCACTACATCTTCTTTTACCTCACAACACTCTCTTATCACACAATTCTTTACTCTGTCAGTCAGAGAGACACCACACATACTTCTCAGTGCTCTCATTTCTACAGCATTTATTCTACTTTCATGACTTTCCTGCCATACCCAACTATCACTAACATACATAAGAGTAGGTACTAACACCCTTCTATGCACAGCCAAACGTGCCTTTTTGGACACGTTTTGGCTATTCATAAACGCCTTCAGAGCTCCATTCACTCTATTACCTGCATTAACTCTTCTTTCAATATCTTCTACATTCTTACCATCTCTTGTAAACAGCGTACCTAAATATACAAACTCATTCACTTGCTCCACTCGCTGTCCATCGATCATAACATTACAAGCCGTAACGCATTCCTCCTTTTCAAAAACCATAACTTTCGTTTTACTTACATTCACTTTCATTCCTTTCCTCTCTAACGCACCATGCATGATTGTTACCATCTCCTGCAACTCCTCTACTGAAGACGCAAGTATAACCTGATCATCAGCATAAAGGAGGCGTTTGACAAGTAACTCATTCATCCTTAATCCACAATCACTATGTTTCAAGTCTTGCAAACAACTGTCCATGAAGAGGTTGAACAGCCACGGCGACGCTACACATCCCTGTCTAACACCTGTGTTGATGGTAAACCAGTCAGTGTATGCCCCGTTTATCCTCACACAAGCTCTAGAATCCTCATAAAGGGATTTCAGTGCTCGAATTAGGCTGCTGTTCACCTCATACATCGACAGTACCGACCACATTTCATTCCTCACCACTTTATCGTAAGCCTTTTCCAAATCCACGAATGCGCAGTAGACCTTTCGACCTTTGGCCAAAAATTTCTCGGCTATGCATCGCAAGGAAAAGACTTGATCCGTACACCCCATACCCTTTCGGAATCCCGCTTGTACATCCCATATTTTCTTGTCGGTTACTTTCATAACTCTTTCAATCAGTACCTTCGCATACAATTTGCCAACAATGCTCAGAAGGCTAATGCCTCTATAGTTTTTGCAGTCTTGTTGCGAGCCTTTTCCTTTATAAAGAGGCACAACTACTGCTGTGGCCCAGTCATCAGGTACTCGGCCGGTGCTCCAGCACATGTTGAATAAACGCTGCAGCTGATTAACTATGATGCCCTGTCCAGCCTTCAGCATTTCGACTGTAATCCTGTCATACTCTGCAGCCTTACCTAATTTCATACTGGCCAGTGCCTTCAAAATTTCATCCATGCCAATATCACTTTCATCATTGCTATCATTACCATTCATTTCCCCTGTTGATGTCTCTTTCGACGTTCTTTCAAATAATCCTTCAAAATACACGTTCTATCTCTTCACAGAAGAACAGAAGAGCATGCATGAGGAATCTGATGGGAGTGAATGAAGCAAGAAAGATATGTCTGGATCGTTGCAAATGGCGTTCCGTAGTCCCTGCCTACCCCTCCGGGAAACAGGCGGGAGTCTATGTATGTATGTTTACGTAAGTATAAACTAATGAGACCGAAACAAAATAAGAATATCTAAAGTACCTATTATTTTACCTAAGTACCTAGGCAACACTTGAAAGCGGAGGAATTAAAAGTTGCTTGAAATATGAGATTTACAAGACACCTATGATAGTTCCAGAAATGATAATTGAGTAAGTAGGTAGCTACATAAAAGTTTACCTACTGATGCGGGCGGAAACAACCGTGTGACGGTTATGTGAATATATTAGGAGTATAGCTAGGTGCTATAACTGCCTAGGTATAGCGGTATAACGTATAAAAACGTAAATGAATCCGACTCGTATGGATCATAAAAATGGTTCGGCGATACACCGAAACCGTAGGTTCTAGGCGACTTGGGAAGGATTAATGGAATGGACTGTATACAAAGGATAGCGGGTTTTAGTCGCCTAGGATTGGAATGGGAGAGATGATTGTGAGTGGGTATAGGATATTCCAAGGATGAAGGGGACTTACCTTGTTCGACAATCTTCTTCGTCTCAGAAGGGCAGTCTCCTGGTGGTTTCGGGATGAAGCTGCTGGATTCACTTCACTACACAAATCACCTTCACTTGCGATCGGTTTATATAAGCGGTAATAACTATAGCGGGAGCGGCGCGGTGATACGGTATGGCGGACGCGTATTTAGCGAATCGAATGTTCTCGAAAGTTCTGGACTATCTCTCGCGTCGACGTTTCGCGGCGACCAATCCGAGAAAGGCGTGCCCCTTCTTGGGGATGGGATAGAGAGGGATAGAAACAAAGGCATCGCTCGCATTGGCCAAGCAGTGACCAACCATTGACGTTGATGCGATTAGTTACAGATAGGAAGGTAGATGGCGCTACCATCTACGTTTAGATGTTTTTGTCCCCATAAGGGCAAAAACTTCACTATGTAGGTACTAAGTCATATATCACCAGAAAATATTCTTGCTTCATACTAGTCAGTAAGTTTCCTGATAGTAAGCCACTAAGCAATCAGCTACGCTTCATGTGAAAAACCTGGCCCCTACATTATCCTCTCCTATAGTCTTACGGATTTGAGTGAATGTTAGCTTTTCCGACTAGCTTTTCTGCAACCTAAGGGGCAAGCAACATTCCATGGTTAGACTAGTGTCAGTTTATTCAGAGGTACTATATCAGGCATGGGAAAATGATAATTAAATCTCTGCGATCTTCAACGAATCTATCGAAAAGTATGGATAAAATCAACAGACATTCTGCTTCAATCAGCTTCAATCAACATTGTTAATTGGCTTAAGTTTTGCACGTCTGTATAATGAGTACAAATTGTTGCTATGCTGTGAAAAATGTTTGGCGAGAGTTCTTGCTCTCTTGTAGATTTTTCTTCTATTAATATGGATTATCTCTTTATTAGAGCCTTTAGGAGTACGCCTAAATGTGTGATTTTATTTGACTTTATCACAAAAAACATGTTTTTCTTATGATTTTGTCAATAATACACGTGTGTGACGATAACATTATTTGATATTGATTTCTCATTCGATTTGATTTTATATTAATGGTCTATTTAAATATAATAATCACTAGTAACTACTTTTTTTAATATATATAATCACTAGTAATTTGGAGATTCCGTTCAGCGTACCAAACGTCTTAAATCATATTTCCAAGAACTTAACGGAAATAAATTAGTAACGACAAATAAAAGGGTAAGAACTCCCACAATAGAAAAATAAACATTTGATTTCAATTCGAATGTTCCTATTGTACTTAATTCCAGTAAAATGATATAATATCCGGAGAAAATCTTCACAAGGCCATCTGATCCCAAACTAGGTAGAGCTTGACCCAAATAAAAAAAACAACTGATTTTATACATGCGCTTTACATACATGCATAATAATATTATATATAACGGCAAGGACAGACACTGCAATCATCAGACTAAGAATTGTCTAAGGTGGGATCGAAACCATGACCAAAGGGTTAAAACTCAGTCTCCCTATCTATTGGAGTCAACGCCAACAGCCAAGCCTTTTTTTATGAGTTTGTATATATCCTTGTCCTCGAATATATCACCAAAGCTCTAATAAACATAACTTATATACCTGTATAGTATGTATACATACTAATTTAATTCATAGCGTTTTATGAGCTGTAATTACCCAGCAATCTCGTAGTTTGTTCAACTGCACTACATATAGTTGGCGTCTACTATGATTCTAAGATCTAAATCACTCCGTCGGAATTTGCATGGTAGTAATAATTTAACAATTCAATCCGTCTAGAGCATTAGCTAGAATCATAAACTTTGATGAAACTAATCGATTTTAAACTTTCGCGATTTGTATACATCATACAATTTAATTTAAACGGGTCTTATTCGCGATATATTTAATTAATTTAAGGTATAAATACCTATGTTTTACCGACGTTTCGGCCGTCTTACAACAGCCTTGGTCGCGGCAGGACTGATGTCATCTCAGCGTCGTCCTTGTGAAGCGCGGGTTTCGGCAGCTACCCTCACTTGTTTTTTATTTTTATTTTTATCCGAACTGTCGGTACGTCAACACACAACACTTATGACGTCTACACGCTGATGAGCTGTGTTACTGCGGCGGGGTTTACATTTGTTGATTACTGGATTCCAAGTTGTAGACAGTCTGTATCCATCTTCCCGGTTGAAATTTTTATGTTTTTTGATTTCAACCGCTTCACGTACTATCCTGGAGTAATAGTGACGATCGGTAGATAAGACCTTGGGTTGATGTAATTCGATCCAGTGCTTTGTTCCAGACTCCAACAAATGGTCAGCTATGGCAGACTTGTTAATTTGTCGGTTTTTTACAGCTGCGATATGTTCCTTGACCCTTTCAGCGATGGTTCGTTTGGTCTGTCCGATATAGGAACTACCACAACTGCAGTCGACCTTGTAGACGCCAGGTGTTTGTAGAGGAATGACATCCTTCGGGGTGCGCAGATTGTGTGCTACCTTGGAGAGCGGACTATATACAGTCTTTATGGAGTATTTCTGTAGTACTGTTCCAACTTTGTCCGTCACTCCCTTTATGTAAGGCAATTTTGATGAAACTATCAACGTTTCCATCTCTTTCTAACAGTATTTCTCTAAAATATCTTGTTAATATAATATACTTCGTAAACTTAATTTTAATTAACTGTCTTCAGTTTTCAGAGCACGTTTTTCTTTATTTTCTGTTTAAATTTTAAACAGTTACCTACAAGGCTGTGTACATATTTGTCGAAGAGTTTTCTCCTGGAGCTTTAGTAACGAAATAAGGAGCATTTTATTCGTATCTTTGAGGACTTGAAGGTTGTCTGAAGTTTTTCAAGTTATACGTATTTCTCTTATTATTTAAAGTGCTGACTTGAAAATTGTTATTTTGTCCTTATTTTATAAGAATACGTAACTCGGAAGGATACTATTATTCTGAACATACACTTGTTCAATGCTTAGAGGAACATTTCGATTTTGTTGGCTGTTTGATGAAGATAAAGTTGTTATGAAATGCCCTTTGTCTATGCAAACTACCCCTAAAAATTTTATCATAGTTTTATTTATTTTTAAATATTTCCCCAGTCCTAGTCTACCCAAAAGTGCTGAAGAGAGAAGAAAAGCAGGTGAACTGATATGAGGTGATTATTATAAAAAATCACGGCATGTTAATTTGCTAATGTATTTTAAACATAAATTATAA
The DNA here is from genome assembly GCA_944739405.2 of Euclidia mi. NCBI lineage: Eukaryota > Metazoa > Arthropoda > Insecta > Lepidoptera > Erebidae > Euclidia > Euclidia mi. The sequence continues at coordinate 10,552,693 of OX123182.2, forward strand.
AACACTAGAGGGAGAAGTCGATGAACTCTATTGGGGAGATCTGCATTTAGGTTAAAGTAAAATACACCAATATAGTAGATTAAGTAGAAAATTTAAGTTAGTACAAGCATTGCTTACAAACTCTGAGGGAAAAATATTTTTATGTGTATTATTGGTGATTATAAAATGTACCCCACACAACATAAGTACTCATTATGTGTAGGAGAGTACTTTAAGTTATAATTATTATAAAGTTATAATTTGTACAAAACCCAACTCATTGAAGCTGTACCAAAACTCACTAAATTATGTATAACAATAAAACACATTATTTAAACAAAATAATTCTTTCACACCATGTTTGATCATAAAAGGATACATAATCATGTATCCTTGCAAAGGAGGTACCTAGTGAGGTATGTCAGGATCGTTGCAAATGGCGTTCCGTAGTCTCTGCCTACCCCTCCGGGAAACAGGCGTGAGTCTATGTATGTATGTATGTAATCATGTATACGCAAGAGGCGAAAAATTTTAGAAGAAGTATGATTGATTTTGTGACAGTAGATGAACGATTGAGAAAGAATGTGTTGGATACAAGAGTATATCGATGGGTCAGCATCCACACAGATCACTTCTTGGTGTTGAGCCGGATAATTAGGCTCTTTCAAAGATGGCGACACCGAGAGCGTAATGAAAATAGGGTCTTGGAAAGAATAATAGTAGAAAATCTACAAGAGAAAGATGTGGAAGATGTGTATAAACAAAGATTGATGGCAAGATTTGAAGAGTTCGATGGCATAAATGATATGCAAGAATTATCGCAGGCCTTTAAAGAAGGGGTAGTAGGTGTAGCGTCTGAAGTATGTGGTGTGATCAAGAGAAGGAAAATACGAAAGGTTAAGAATACATGGTGGGACAAGGATGTACAATCAGCAGTGTCAGAGAAGAAGAAAGCTTGGTCAGATTGGTTACCTGCCAGAGCAAATGAAAGAATGGGAAAAGCAACGAGTGTAGATAAAGATGAAGCAAGAAAGGGGTTTGTTAGGTCAAAAAGAATAGTGAAAGAAATGGTTAAAAGGGAAAAAGAGGAAAAGAAAGATGAGTTTGATAGCAGATTATCTGACGATTTCCAGAGGAACATTAAGTTTTTCTGGAAATCCATTCGTGCAGTTTGAGGAAGAACTCGATTCTCAGAACACACATCCATCAGAGACGAGAATGGAAAGATAGTAAATGGTGAATCGTGCGTGCTGAAGATATGGAAAGAGTATTTTGAAAGTTTATTTGAAAGAACGGCGATAGAGACACCGATAACTGAAATGAATGGTAATGATAACAATGATGAAGACGTTATTGGCATGGATGAGATCGTGAAGGCACTGGGAAGTATAAAAGTAGGTAAGGCTGCAGGATATGATAGGATTACAGTCGAAATGCTGAAGGCTGGACAGGGCATCATAGTTGGTCAGTTGCACCGGTTATATAACTTGTGCTGGAGCACCGACCGAGTACCTAATGACTGGGCCACATCTGTAGTTGTGCCTTTTTATAAAGGAAAAGGCTCGCAACAAGACTGCAAAAACTATAGAGGCATTAGCTTTCTCAGCAGTGTTGGCAAATTGTATGCAAAGGTACTTATTGAAAGAGTTATGGAAGTAACCGACAAGAAAATATGGGATGTACAAGCGGGATTCCAAAAGGGTATGGAATGTACGGATCTGGTTTTTTCCTTACGAAGCATAGCCGAAAAGTTTTTGGCCAACAGTCAAAAGGTCTATTGCGCATTCGTGGATTTGGAAAAGGCTTACGATAAAGTAGTGAGGAATGAAATGTGGTCGGTGCTGTCAATGAATGGGGTGGACAGCATCCTCATTGGAGCTCTGAAATCCCTTTATGAGGATTCTAGAGCTTGTTCGAGAATAAACGGCATACACTGACTGGTTTACCATCGAGACAGGTGTTAGACAGGGATGTGTAGCGTCGCCGTAGCTGTTTATCCTCTTCATGGACAGTTGTTTGCAAGATCTAAAACATAGTGACTGCGGATTAAGGATGAATTGGTTAATTGTCAAATGCCTCCTTTATGCTGATGCTCAGGTAATACTTGCGTCTTCAGCGGAGTAATTGCAGGAGATGTTAACAATCATGCATGGTGCATTAGACTTATCCCACCCTCATTCCCACTACTGTGTCACCTGTGTAGCCAGGTTCAGCAGCAGTGACCATTGATGACAACGAGTTTTGACACTCGTGAAGTCCCGGGGAAAGTTAAACTGTCTTGGAACCCGCAACGAACTTAATCAGAAGTATATTGGAGGAGTTGGAAAAATGAATAATCCACTTCCCTCCTTAACAAAGCGGGAGATAAGCAACGAAGAGATATAGTGATGAGAAAAGATAAGCACCACGGACATGAGCAAAAGGGGGCCTAAATTGTGAACTATACCTGTTTCCAGTAATATGTATGGCAGAAACGCCTAAACGCACGGAAATTCGTCCTACTTGCCACAAGATCCGTATAGTACACTACTCCAGAAGTTACCTCTAATTCGTTAAGCATGATATTACGTTCAATTTGCCAAAGACTACACTCCCATAGAATGTGATGAGCAGATTGTTCATAATTGTTGCCAGATGTTGAACATTGGCATAACGGTGAATCAACTAGCTTAAATGAATATAACTTGCTCTTAAAGTTGCCATGACCTGTAAGAAATTGGGCTACACAGTGATCCACCTCCAACCAGTTCCTCGCCAGTCGCTCTCGGACGCATGGGAAGAACTGGTAGAGGTGACGGCCCTTAGTTGATGTGTTCCAGCGACATTGCCATTCATCAAGAAGATCGTCATAGACTGTGGATTGATGGTTCAACAATCTAGCGATCTTATGTCTGTCGCGCGGAGCTAGAAAATTTAGATCCAAGTTATCTCGTGTCACGTAATACATTGCTGCTCGTCTTTGTGCCTCAAGATCGACTGGAAATACACCTGCCAGTACTGGCAAAGCTTCAGTACTAACTGTCCTATAAGCCTTGCACAAAAATATCAACGCGAGACGTTGACTTTGTAGCATTTTACGTCGTACAGCACCAATAGTAGCTCTATCAGCCCATGCAGGCGCACCATAACACATACAACCCAGATATGTTGCACCATAAATTACTTTTAAAGTTTTGAACGAAAGCTCCCATGTCGCAGTTGATATCTTTGATAAGGCGTAAAAACTTCTTTTAGATTTTTCACCTATTGTTTTAATGTGCTCGACAAATGAAAAGTTTCTCTCTAAGACTAACCCTAAATAACAAACTGATTCTTTGTTTCTAATGGTGATGTTATTAAATTTGATTCGAGGCGGTGTTTTTAAGTTCCCTTTCAAAAGTAATTGAAATGTTTTCTGTGGAGAAAAATATAAACGATTGCGTTCACCCCAGTTGTTGATTAAGTCTAAACATTGATTAGCTAACCTTTCAAGTCCTACCCTAGTATTAGATTGAATAAGTAAAAGACCGTCATCTGCGTATCCGGTCAATGAGCAACCTGGTAGTAGTGGTATGCTTAGAAAGTCATCAAAACCTAGATTCCATAAATACGGGCCTAACACTGATCCCTGCGGACAACCCATGGTCAGCGCCTTCGACACAGCATGGTGGCCTAATTTTAACTTTGCTGTTCCATGTAGGAAATACGTTAAATGAGGGAATATATGTTACTAAAGCATCCACGAGACTTTAATTTAAGTAAAAGCATTGGCCACCATGCGTTGTCGAAAGCGCCAGATATATCTAAGAATATACCTAGCACATATTGTAGTGTTGATGACGAAACTATCTTCCTAACCGATATAACTGCGTCAACTGTCAATTTACCTACTGTGAAGCCAAATTGTCTATCGCTAAATCTAATGGTGCGTTAGAGAGGAAAGGAATGAAAGTGAATGTAAGTAAAACGAAAGTTATGGTTTTTGAAAAGGAGGAATGCGTTACGGCTTGTAATGTTATGATCGATGGACAACGAGTGGAGCAGGTGAATGAGTTTGTATACTTAGGTACGTTGTTTAAGAGATGGTAAAAATGAAGAAGATTTTGAAAGAAGAGTTAATGCAGGTAATAGCGTGAATAGAGCTCTGAAGGCGTTTATGAACAGCCAAAATGTGTCCAAAAAGGCACGTTTGGCTGTGCATAGAGGGGTATTAGTGCCTACCCTTATATACGGTAGTGAAAGTTGGGTATGAAAGTAGAATAAATGCTGTAGAAATAAGAGCACTGAAAAGTATCTGTGGTGTATCTTTGACCGACAGAGTAAAGAATTGTGTGATAAGAGAGTGTTGTGGGGTAAAAGAAGATGTAGTGACAAGCATTGAGAAAGGCATGTTAAGATGGTTTGGGCACATGGAGAGGATGGATGACGATAGACTGACAATAAAGATATATAAGGCAAGTGTGAATGGGACAGGACAAAGGGGAAGACCTAGGCGGACGTTCTCTGACCAGATTGGAGACATCCTGAAAAGGACAAGTCAGAAGTACCCTTAACACAAGAGCATGCATGAGAAACTTGATGGGAGTGAGTGAAGCAAGAGAGGTGTGTCAGGATCGTTGCAAATGGCGTTCCGCATTCTTTGCCTACCCCTCCGGGAAACAGGCGTGAGTCTATGTATGTATGTATAATTCTTTCATAAAAGCAGTTTAACTACTAATCTATTTCAGACGTCTCAACTACCCTAAAATGGTGGGTGTCGGTAGCCCAAAGGATTTAAGCTCGGAAAAATACACAACACATTGAATTAAGAATAGAAGACAAACAGAAAAAGTCCCGACAAGAGCGAATCTTTTTACTTGGAATGCTTTCTTAGTGGCGAAAGAATACTATGAATAACTGAGATCCGATTATTGCCTATATGAACTGGGCAAAGCAAATGTTCCAAGCGATCCATCAATAAAACTAGCTGAAGAATTACAGAGCCAGACTTTTTATCATTCTAGTTTATGTGAATCCAATACTAAAGCATTGAGACTAGTCGGTAAGCAATAATGGGCTCAATAATAAAAACAAATTTGAATATTGATGACATATTTGAAGAAACGTATATTTTTTGTTACTGTCTTTTTTATGTAGTCTATAAATGTTACATGACTTGTTATTTCAATGTTTTTGCTTGTAGTTCTCGAAGCCTATGGAAGTTGTGATGAGCAATTTAATTAGTATACCTACGTTTAATTTTGTGAGTATGAGTGTTTCTTTCGCATTTTCGATTACAAGGCAATGATCTGACTTAGGACGTTTATGAAATGTAAAATTCTTGGCTTTTACTAATGCTTCGTTATCATAACTCGAAACAATAGTAAGAGACATGCAGTGGCTAAAGTAGCCACGACGTCATTTTATTTATCTTATATATAGAAAACTTAAATATTTATAAGTTTTAGCTACATGTTAAGTGATATGTGTTCGATCAGCAAAGTGGACATTAATTAGTATGAACCTTAAAATTGCTGTTTGAAGTTTGGGTGCATTTTATGTCTATTATTTGAATGTTTATAAAGAAAGTCTTTTGTAATACAGGTTGTATGTAACAGTGATACAGCAGCTGTCCTTTTAAAAAATGTAATGCATTACTGAAAATGTTTTAATGTGTCTTCACTAATTGAAGATTTCAAGAATGTTCTTCGATTAAAATTGTCAGCGTACAACAAACGGTAGTGGATTATGAAAACAAAATTTCGCCACCTGAAACTATTCCTGTGGTGTGGTAAGTGACTTAGGATTATACACAAAGCAAATAGTATCTTTGCGAAGAGACGGAAAACTCGACATCAAACTCTGTACCAAGCCGTCTGTTCCTCTGTGAAGCAACTTATGAGAGGCTTAAGTTCAACAGTGGTACGGGATAAATGTAAAAGAAAGAGGAAATAATTAATTAATGTCTTTATAACCGAAAACTTAAAGCACCGCCTCAAAATTGTCAGGAGATAAACAAAATAAACTATTGAAAACGCTTACCTACTTAGAATGTTAATGACAAGACATTCACAGGCTTCACTCTAGAATTTACCGCCAGTGTGAGTAAGATGTTAATTAATAATTTAAGTAATGCTTTTGATCATTAATATTATACAGAGATTTGAAATTTCGTTACAAAATTAAAGTGTAACGCTATGAGCTTTTCTCTCTAAAACAGAATTTACTTACCTACTTCATGAAATATCTACCTATTTTTTTACAGCTATTATTATGGAGTCTTTGCTTGGCTCAATTTTTTTGTGTTTGACCTATTATAGTTTATTTTTGGAAGGCAATATCAGGAATAAATCCCATCACATAAACATTCTCACACAAATACCACCCAGATTTGAAACAATAGGCGTGGATCACATAAGCTTTTATCTCAGATATGGTGCCAAGTCACAACACTATATTTATACATAATTTACGCGGGTAGAGCTAGAAGTAACAAAAACGCAAATATTAAGCTAGCATATTCTTCCAAAACTATTCCAGTGACCTTCCACATATTAATTGATTTACTTAAAGATGTTATAGCTGAATCGACGTCTTCAAAGTATACGGTTATCTAAAGGTAAGTAGGGAAGCAATCGGGTAGATAAGTAATAACATAACGAAGGTTCTAGAGCAGTTTGTGGTAGATTCAGTCCCGATAACGACGAACTAACTTGCAAATAGAGCTTAAATTCCTTACATATTTCTACTAAAAGTTCGTGAACTCTCACAGTTAGGACCTTGATTACTTCATAAGATAAAAAGACCCTGTTGTCTTGTTCATGAAGTTCTTATATGTTGTTTTTCTATTGACCCAATTTCTGAAATTTCCATACATTCTGAATAGGTTGACAAGAATTTAGAATCTTGCCAAATCTCGGTGTTTATCTTGTAAATAACATGAAAGGAAATTACTTTCTTGTTGAGGGCATTAGAAACGTATTTTTTATCAACTTCCTTATCAACTGTTATTACATAGGTAGCGAAATCTTGATCTTCAGGCTGGTGTTATTGTTTGCGTGGGAATGTAATAGATACACATCTCTTCATTTTGGGGACACGACGCAATTAAGTTGGATTTTCTGTCAACTTTCTAACTCTTATGGGATGTCTGATCGTCGCTTTTGCTATAAACAGGCTGTCGACATGTCAACGACCTTAACATATGCAGATTTCTTGGCAATACTTACTTTTACGAATATTGGTACTGAAAACGCAAGTCGTATAATGCACGGATCGATTACATAATAGTGTAATAGTTTGAGCAACGGTGTCAACCATTAAGTGTTTCGGGTTTGATCCCCATACGAGACGACGCATATGCACTAATTTTTGTGTCAAATCTGAGTGTTATTTGTGTCCGTTGATTGAATGTGTGTGTATATTCATCCACGGTACGGGATTTATGCCTAGTGTGACAGCTGCCCTTTTAAATCAAAAGTAGATTAAAATTTAATTCAATCGTACAGTAATATAACATATAACGAATACTGTGAACGTACAACAATAAACTATTAGGTTATTATATTGTAGCCGATTTACCCGACACTCGAGCCGAATTTCCATTTTTTGCACAGTCAAAAATAAATTTGTATATGCGCGTACCAGTTGTTATAGGGCGTCAGTACCTCTAAATAAACTGACACTATTCTAAACCATGGAATAACGCCCGCCCTTCGGGTTGCGGAGATCAGAAAGGCAGTCGCTCCATTGAAAAGCTAACATTCAGCCAAATCCGGTTAGACTAGTAGGTGGACCCCAGGTTAAAACTTGGAGAACGCTAGGATGATGATGACTAATTCTGTGTAGTAATGATAGAACTTCATTGTTCCAGCCCGCGGTGTATCCCACACGATAACAACGCTAGAAGTTCCGCTGTACGCGGATCCGAGGCGTGACGCGGAACTCCGCTGTAACTACACGAAGCAACAGCACGACCCGGCGCTACACTCCGTCAAGTGGTACAGAGATATGCACGAGATCTTCAGATATACGCTGCAGGAGGTATGGGTCCTACTATCTTTTATATAAATAATTATGAAACACTGAAATGTTTTTACGCGCATAACATCTAAACGACTGCACCAAATTGCATAAATCATTCTTACAAAAATTTGTTTAAAGAAAAGTAATAGTAAGTATGCGGTAAGAAGTTCACCGGGTCAGCTAGTTTATAATATTCGATTTTGGTTCGAAAACTTAATAGAGATGGCTTCGGTGAAATATTGACCCATTCAGGGCAGCTTACCTGTACTTTTTTAGCATTCCTCTAACAGGAATACGTTATCCTCTTTTACCAATTACTTTGGGAGGCAGATTTTGCCGATGAAACCAATCATCACTAACTCGCGCTTGTTTCCGTTGAATGATACTGAGAAATGGTCGAGATTTTCAGATACCTACTAGGGTAGGCAAATAGTACATATGTACCGGGCTAATTTAATTTGTTAATTTTCAACTGCCGGGTTTTGTACCACGTACCTCAGTTTCGGGTATAAGATTTTTTTGCACTGTTGTAAATGACCAAAGATTATTTAAGTATTGCGGACAGATAATTGTAATGACCAAGTAAATTAGTCTGCCTACTTTTTGACTGATTTGTTTCTTACAATACCACTACTTCTTCTTCACTATTAGTATAAACTCGATCACGGCACATTTTACTCACTATGCTAGCTCACAGTATTGAGTTTGTAATTTCATAGGTTTTAAGTAGACGCGCTTTGGGTGTCAGATATTCGACAGTTGAACTCCATGCACGATGCATTTTTATTTTCAAGTGCTTCTCCACTTGATATAGTTACATACTGATTATTCTAAAGAGGATGTATTTTTGTAATTTGATAGACTACAAATAAAAACTAAGTATATGCAGAACCTTCTGCATATTTTAATAAACATTTTAGACTAATTAACAATATTATTCTTTTCGTATAAATCCTTGTTTTGGCTATCTACGGTGGTTGATAATTTCATCCATTCTCAATCTACGTCGACCTCGCATTGCCTTGCCTTGTAACATGGGTCCGCACATTGTACCAACCAGATTTTACAAAATAATTGCTTGCAGTCTGTATTTATCCACTCGCGTTGCATGTTTAAGAATATATATATATATAGACGGGAATTAACGCGAACATGCAAATCAGGTATTTACATACCTTATTTTGCTTGACGTTTCGAGACGGTTGCACGTCCCGTGGTCGCAAGCTGACTGGTGTGGCGATGTCACGTCTCCGAGTGCGAGGTAGAAGATTCTATTTCTACCCCCGGGTCGTTGATATTCGAAGTACCGGCGCAAAACACACTAACCGTATCTGTATATTGAACATTCGCCGACTGCGCGTTAAAGTGGGGTGTTGTTAGCCGAATCACAGGATTCCACGCCGATGACAATTTGAAGCCCTCTTCCCGATTGAAATTTTTATGTTTTCTGATTTCAATCGCTTCACGCACAACTCTTGGGTAAAAAAGGCGTTCCGTGGAGAGGACTTGGGGACGATGAAATTCAATCCAGTGATTGGTGCCCGATTGAAGTAAATGTGCCGCAATCGCCGATTTGTTCGTTTGACGGTTCTTTACAGCTGCGATGTGCTCCTTTATACGTTCAGCGATAGTCCGCTTCGTTTGCCCTATGTAAGAGCTTCCGCAGCTGCAGTTGATTTTATAGACACCTGGGGTTTGTAGCGGTAGAACATCCTTTGGTGTGCCCACCATGTTGTATACTTTGGCCCCTGGTGTAAATACTGTCAGAATGGAGTAGTTTTTTAACTTGTCTCCTATTTTATCCGTAACACCTCTAATGTAGGGCATGTAGGTCGGTTGTCTATTTACCGCCGGATGTTTATCGCGCTTGATAGGCCGCGTCATTCGTCGTTGTACCTGGTATCCGTTCTTCCTAAGTACCTCCTGAACATGGTCTAGCTCTAGCTTCAAATGCTCAGGGTCACAGAGGTCATGTGCTCTGTTTTTTAGTGACGTCACAACGGATTGCAGGTGTCGAGGGTGGTGGTGCGACATGGCGTGCAGGTATCTATCTGTGTGCGTAGGCTTCCGGTATACGCAGTGTGTTAAGGACCCATCTGGTCTCACAGTCACTTTGACATCCAAGAATGACAACGATCTGTCAGTTTCCATTTCGTAGGTGAACCTCATTTTCGGATGAATGGAGTTAAGGTGTTGCACATATTGATCTACTTCCTGCTTACCTCCTTTTACGATACTAAAGATGTCGTCCACGTATCTTTTCCAAAGCCTGATGGTCTTGGGCCCGCTGCTAAGCGCCTTTTCTTTAAAGTGTTCCATCCAGATATTAGCCAGTACTAGGGCTACTTGACTCCCCATTGCGACGCCATCGATCTGGAGGTAATATTGGCCTTGGAAGAGGAAGTAGTTGCCATCTAAGCAGTATTTTAGTAGACCAATATAGTTGTGAGGCATATCGTTGTCACTCAGTCTGTCCCTTACTACGTCCAGACATTCCCTTATTGGAACATTGGTAAAGAGCGACTCAACGTCAAAGCTTACCATTACATCTTCCGGTTCCAATCGGATACTTTGTACGATCTGGATGAAATGACGTGAGTTCTTTACGAAAGACGGTGTCATACCGACTAATGGCTGCAATACCGATGCAACGTGCTTCGCAAGGTCGTAAGTAGGCGAGGAAATCTGACTTACGATAGGCCGCAGTGACACGTTGGGCTTATGTACCTTAGGCAGACCATATAGCCTAGGTGGTTGGTATGGCTTGGGACCATATAACTTGCTGTACTCGTCTTCCGTGAACAGGTCCTGGTGGTCTTGTATCAGTGTTCGTATTCTGCGCGTTACTCTGGCCGTGGGGTTATTTTATATTATAGAGTTGTTATGTGATAACAAGGTGTATAAACCGGTCTCATATAACCCCACGGCCAGAGTAACGCGCAGAATACGAACATAGGATGCGGATTCAACAAAGATGTGCGAAGGATGAGCGGTGTCACTATTTACTACATGTTTATATATTATTATCTATTATCTTTCTTATCTATTTTTTAATTAGTACAATAACTTTAAGGACATATTAGCGAAGACATTATTATCATATATGTGACGTAAGAATTTCATAATATCTATAAATAGCAAAGTTATAATCATTTGTTTTTTGTAGAAAATCTCACCTAAATCATAGACATATTTTACAATCCATTCACTACATCATTAATAGTACTTACTTTCCCTCCTACTCTTACGCATTCTTTCCGTCGCACTTATAATGTAGGTAGCCTTAGATAATAAAATGAAGCAAAATAATAAGTGTAGGTAGTTACTTTTTAATTTTCTTAATTCTACCCTCACCTTCATACTTCATCCTGTCTTAGGCAGCAAAATTTACCAGCAAAATTTACCGTTTTACAAGTAATTAAATACGGAGGTATGTAATTAGAAAGCAAACACATATCAAAATAAAATAAGGTATTCTGTAATAAAAGAGTAATTTTGGCGTATTTATGAAGTTGGAATCAGCTGCTATTTACAATTATTATTTCATCACCATCACGTCAGCCTAGAGACTCCACTGCTGGACATAGGCCTCTCTCAAGGTTCTCCATACAGACCGATTTTGAGCCCCCGCATCAAATTATTATTTACTTAAGTAGGTAATTTTTACTTTACTTACAACTATTTCAATTGTTCTCCGAAATGTCCACCACCATTGTCAATATATAGACAGGCTTGTTATATTAAATTGTTTTTTAACGAGAGAAGTACGCTTCTCTGACTTTTCAATGCGTCAAAAGCGTCCAATATGCGCTGTTTAAATTGTTCGACACTAACCGGCTCACTTTTGTACACAGTGGTGAGCATGGAGGCCAAGCTACAGGCCCGCCTCGACAGATCCACTGGCTTCCAAACACTTCCCTGTACAAACGCACAGCTGCACTCGCGTGATGTGAACTGATAAGCCATCGCGTTGGGCAAACGTAAACAAACAATAATTGTTGCCGCGAAAAAAGGATCCGGTCGCTACCGCCTTCAATTTAGTACTGCGGCGAGGGCGCAGAGGGACAGAGGGTAGCGAGCTTCGAGTTTGCACAAATTTATCAATGGAGCAGTGCCGCGTACAATTACTACTACAACATAGTATTTAGTTATGCATTTACCAATAATTACGTAATTTTGTGGACAGTTTTGGAACTTTGTATTTTTTATTTTTTATATACATAAATATGAATAGTTAAAGATGCTTAGAGCCCCATTAAATTTTATGGACTAATTAAAAAATAATGGTGTATATCATATACTGCGAAATAGAGTAGCGTTGAATTAGTGCTGAGTGAATTTCGAGTCTATGAAAACCTAACGATTATTTCAGAATAGCGCTGTAATCTAAATATCACTCTAAACGATTACCTTTCAAGGAGAGACCATCACAAATCAATTTCAAACGGCTAGTTAACAATGTATAATACATTAAATTTCTAGATCACTCGATTGGCAACTGCTTAAAGTACTTCTGGCAGTCTTGGCTTATGAAAACGGCCGGTGCCACATTTTGTCGGTTACTATTTATTTAACCCTGCAAGTGAAGCGCAAGTGATAGTATAGCGATAGATAATATTTCCCTCGCACCTCACTAAGATACGTCGTTCATTTTCCATGAATACGTCGGGCCCTGCTTCCAACATGAAGCTTTCGCTGTAGTTAGCAAATTTGCGATTAGAATAACCACTGCAGTATTTGAGCGAAGTACGAGCAAATGACAGCACTTCTATAGTTTGAATTTTGTAAGTTTGTTTAGTGAAAGATACCGTAGCAAAATTAGAAAATTCCGTGGAGCAACTGAAAATATTCTCAAAGATAAACCCAAGTGCAACTTCGGGTGGAAAATCGTCGGAATCTTGCAATCGCCACTCGTAAATGTGGATTTATATTAAGTTGCATGTGTGTGCAGTGCATAGTAATCGTGTTTTATATGAAATGCGTTTCTGATAATAGGAAATCTGCGGCAAAAAATGCGATACTAAGGTTTTACATAATTATACTGCCGCGGTTTTTGTTACTGGGTTATAACAATTTTGTCAACCATTTGAGTTTACTAATATTTATGTAACGGGACTGCCTCCGTGGTCCAGTGGATAGCGTATGCGACTGCTGATCGGAGGTCTTGGGTTCGATTCCCGGGTCGTGCAAAAGTGTTACTGGGTTTTTCCGAATTCTCAGTAGCAGCACGGAGTCTGGTTATGTGCCCGGTTACGGCAATAGGCTCGCCCCCTATTACGTGGAACCTAAAAATTCATGGCAAAATGTGGGTGTAATATTAGACCTCTGCCTACCCCTACGGGGATACAGTCGTGAGACTATCATCATCATCATCAGCCTTTAACCGTCCACTGCTGGACTAGGCCTCTCCTTTTAAAGGAGGAACTGGCCTACTATACCACGCTGGCCAAACGGGTTGGTATAGGGTTTGTATCAGGTTTTCCTTTTCTTACAGTGCTGTTCTCTGCATAGTGAGACTATAAATAAATAAATATGTAACTGGACTATGTCGCGTAATTATTTGAAATTAAAGTTGAAATCGTTTCTTTTGCCCCGTCCTTTCGGCATGGGCTGTGTGCTGTGTGACGTGTTTTAATGACGATATTTTTTTTACTCAAAAGCCGCAGCTCTGAGGCCATAGTATTAGATCATAACCGGGCGAACGGTAAGATAATGACTAAAAACGTGGAAAAATAATATCATTGCTAATATACACTGCGTGAAAAGAACATGGCTTCTTTACTTGTTGTTACTTACTAATTTTCTCATAACGTTATCATAATGGCAAATATAAGAAGATGTTTGTGTAATCACGTTTTAGATTCACGTTTACATGATGCAAATACTTCTTATTATTTTCAGTTAAGCCTACTAAGCTTCCACAATTACCTCCTGCCAACGTATGAATCAAACATCATGATAAACGGTGTAAAAGCAGAATTTAAATTGTCTTAAAAATAAGCGTTTCAATTTGTGTGATTGTACGGTTACGGTACAGTTTAGGTGAAGAAAGAAAGGAAATTGAGAATCTTTGATTATAAACCCTTTTATTTTATCATCAGTGCTGTGTGATTGCTTTTTGTCGTTTTGGAAATCCTAACGTAGCATGGTATTTTATTTACTAGCATGAGTGCTAGTAATTTGTGTTATCAGTTACCAAAATACTCGTATTTAGTTATTGTTCATTAATTGACGGACGTGACTAAGCACGACAAAACAAGTAGTGGTATCAACGACTCATAAAATTAAGTTGTGAGTTAATAAAAGCAGTATCGTATCAAGTAATATAGAAAAAAATAATTGCTTTCGCAGCTTTGAACGCGTGAATTGTACACTTAAACCTTCTTCAGGAATTGTGCTATCTACTGATGAAAACTATATAAGAATCCGTTCGGTAGTTTTTGAGTTAATAAGTTCATACAGATAGATAGGACAGAGCGGAGAGTTCATTTAATAATATCTATAGATTATAGCAATAAAATGGAGTAGAATTTGCAATATTTAATTGCGAATCAAGTTGTTCACAGTGAAGTAGACGTCACGAACACATTAGTCTGACATATCCCAATGATAATGTAACACATAATGCAATTTGCGGTATACAAGTTGACCTATTCGTTGACAATATATTCACCGACTCTTTGATGTGACTATTGAAATGACTTTTCTCCCACTGTGTGGTGCGATGGACATTTAATATAATCGTTTCCTTGCACATAATAATGGTATTAAAAGGTCTTACAATCCTTAATAGAATAGACATTATCAGCCCTGCATATAAATTTACCAAGTTCTGGGAACGGGCGTTATCTCACACGCTGACATAGTCCATCTTGCTGACCTAGTGTGGGCTGGCACACTTAGCGTATCGTTCGAGAGCAATGTGTTTATGTACACATGTATTTTTACTTACGATGTATTTTAGCTTGCCAAACGGTGAACTATTTGGCAAGCGATAATGGACAATATTATACGCACATAACTTCGAAAAGTTAGCGGTTTGCACCGTGTTAGTCTGTTGGCCTCTCCACTAGGCTATAGCTGTTTAATGGAATATTCACCATTTTTCATCATATTCTGGAGGCAATGGTCTATTGCTAGATAATAAGCCTTGACAATAACACGCCAGATTGAGCTCGACTATTAGTAGTTTCGAGGTCAGTTGACAGTCAATTCGTAACAAACCAAAATACTGTAAAATCTAGATTAAACTAGAATATGGACTCTGATCTTTAATTTACAAATCTTAGATTGCATCTGGGATATTACAAGAATGATGATGATCATGACCAATAATTAAATTTAAAAAAAACCGTTAAAAAGATAAGAGTAATTTAAAAGCGAAACCCGGAAAAAGACGATATAATTAATAACAACAATGATCCCTACAAAAGAACCAAGCACTTTTCGTACAAAAGTATAACTATAAATCGATGGCTCCCACGCAGAAGGTCGGAACATTATTTTTAAGTAAAATCGTTTTTTTGTGGCATTACAACAATCTTGAATAGTAGTATGTATTACTAAAATCCAAATTTTAATATCTTATATGAATAATGAGTTTTTTAATGGATAATGGTCTTAACATTTAAATGCTCCTGCGCATAAGGTCGCGCGGATAGTTCCGACGGTATGCTCCGAAACTAGTGTTAAATGAACAAATAAACCAAAATAGTGAAGTAACGGTCGATGACAATTTTGGAAATGGTAAGTTTTACTGATTTGTCTTATATTATATTTATTTTACGTATTTATATGTGTGTTACGAATATAATAGTTAGTATGTGATAGTGCTTAATAGGTCTCAACAAAAAAAAAAACAATGATTACGACCATTCCGACGCATAACGTCGAAACGTTTATGTTACGACTATATACGCTGTAATCAAACGTTAACAGTGGTCAGTTACGACTTTATGCTAGACAAAAATTTAATTCTAGGAGTCGTAACTTATTCTTGCGACCATTTGAGATGTATTAATATAACAATGAATAAGCGTATAAAGACGTATTACAGAAATACGGCTTTATGCTCCATTAAAAAAATAAGATACGATTTTTTGCTTTTCAAATTATAGTTGAAATATCATTTAAATTAACTTTCTGACTGCTTCGTTGGTCTAGTGGCTGCGAGCATGACTGCCGGCTACGACGTTTCGGTTTTGATTCGCGGGTCGGGCAATATATTAATGAGTTTTTCAATTTCGAAATTCTCATAACACGGAGTCTGGAATAGCGCCTAGTTTTTGACAAAAGGCATTACAATAGGACTAATAATTGGCGAAAAGTGGATGGACAATAATGTTCCACTATTTCTAACCTCTGCCTATCGCTTGGGGGAATAAAAGCCGTGATGCTATTTTTTATTTATGTTAATTGTCTAACTCTCTATATATTTGTATTTGTTACTCGTGTATGGTTTTTAACTAATTGAAAACTTGTTTTTTAGTATCGCTGGTACCACTTGAAGCTGAAGACCAGTGGGATCAGTACAAGACGATGTTCAGGCAATGTTTTATTAATAGTACAACAAGCATTGACAACAGTTTTATACCAAGTATTGCCGAGGTAATAAATAAAATCCATCAGCAATTTTACCCTCAACTTCATCCCCCATACCAGCCATGTGTTGAAGAATTTTCACATGAATTAGCTTATATAATAGAACCTTCACTGGACATAACCAATGCCCTCCCCAAATAACGATTTTTTGATGGCCACTTCAACTCCACTTTTCAGAAATGTATCAATTTGTGATGTTGAAAATTCATCTAGTAGTGTTAGTAGAGCCAATTCATCACCGCTCAATAACGCTTCAATTTTCACTTGACGAGCAGACAGAAGAGTCCTGCTCTTCTGTCTGCTCGTCAAGTGAAAATACACTGTCAGTTAGAGTTGCAAGAAGACGTCACCGTCGTAATGAGTAGAAAGATACTAAACGAAAATGTTTGAAAAATGTAGGAAAAGCGTATTTGAGTAGAAATGGAGTTCAGAGAGATGAAAAGATTTTAAAACAACCATGTCCGGGTACTTGTCGTCTTAAATGCTTTCAAAAGTTTGATGCACACCAACAGGAACGTCTATTTAGTTATTTTTGAAAATTTTGAGATCAATGTCGACAGTGGGATTACATCGTCAACCAAGCCGAAGTAGGCGATATTAAGTATCTTTCTACGACAAATCTTGTGTCTCGACGTAAGAAATCTGTTAAGTATTGCTTACCTTTTATTAGAATCTAATTCTGACCTACCCAATAAAGGGTTCGTTTGCAAGACGATGTTCCTAAATGCACTTTCTATTGGAGAGAGAACTGTTCAAACAGCTTTCGTAAAAAATGGCGCTCTGGTAGTGGCTCTGTTTCCTCTGATCGACGCGGTGGAACTAGAACTATAGCCTTAGACGACGAAATAAAACAGGGTGTTTTAAGGCACGTCAATACGTTCCAGCCCGTTGATACACAAAATGAAGCTGATTCAGTCCATGCTCTCATCGAGAGAAATGCAAAAAATAAGCTTATATATACCCCTGCACGATGGTTTGGCTCAGTCAGATAGTCAAAAATAAGCCCTCCAAATTATAATGTCATCGAAATGAGTGTTACCGATTTTTACGACTACAAAATATTACTAGATTGTAGAAACTGGGCTGAAAATACAAAAAAAACTAACAGTATCATGGACCAAATTAAAGAAGTTCAAGTACTGTCAAGAAAACCTAAAATTTTGAACAATCGTTATAATTTTGAAGAAGAAAATGTCATGAGTTTGATAACAAAAAAGCCTATTCATAATGAAGACATAATACGAGGAATAATAATAGAAGGAACCATGTTACTGTTATAATTTACCTATTACATTGGTAAAATTTAATGATTTACTAAGTCTAAGGACGAATAATACCCCAAGTGTACCATAGATTTTATCAACAGTTATCACACAGTGATACTGTTACTGAAGAGAACAGTAGTGTTTCCTCTGACAAATCATCAATTACTTATACATATTATGTATAAAGTTGTTATTTTCTCAAATATCCTGTACGGTATAACCGTACAATTCTTTTTGTCAGCAATATTACGCAGCGCCGCGTGCATTACTTATTAAGTAAAAACTTAAGTTAGTTCGCGTTCGAACATCGTCGCGTGTACTCATTTACTATCATTTTATAATAAGCAATTATTAATCATCTTGTTAATCATTTTATATCAATAAACTTAATTTCTATCAACTCATATCAATCGTATCATTTCAAGTTGTCCCGTACATATCCTAAGTTCTCTCATAATTATTATGTTACGTACAAGAGTTTTCAATTCATAACTTTAAGTGAACTTCATTTAATTTAGAAGATAATTATTATTTCATTATAATTTCATTTCCTTTCAAGTTGATTTTATTATAATATTATGTCAAAGATAGAGTACGTTTTTTTATTAAGTTTTGAAGAGCCACACTGCCAGTTTTAACTGTGTTTGTTTTTTTTAATAAAGGTTTATAATTAAGAAGACTTAATTATGTTCCTATGATGAGAGTTATTGTAATAAAATTGATTTGAGCTGAAATTTTACGGTGTTTTTTATTCATCAAGTACCTTATTACGACACTCTTTTAGAGAGATATGATAGTTTGCACGGAGCATATAGTCGTAATTTAGACTTACGACTTTATTCGTGGCGTTTAGATCACGTTTATGAACGCATACAGTCGTAACAATAAGATACGACTTATTTTTCATAAGTATATGGTCGTAAGTAAGTAAAACTAGTTTTTTTCGGTCACAACAATTCCTTATAATATCCAGCACCTGGGGATACATTATTTAACTAATAATTGACAGGTTAGTGCAAAAATATCTGTTGAAAATCTTTCACAATAAATTTTATCATTAACGTATATCAAAAATGCTCTCCTGAAAAAATGAATTTTTAGCCTTACGACCTTATGCGTGGGAGGCGTTGAAATTATAATTAAAACTCAGGTTGGGTTTAATTACCGTGGGATCTGCACCTTGTCGTGGTGGGGGGCTCAGTAACCGTGGGTTTGAAGTACACCCACGGTGAAGCTAAGCGGGATCCCGGGAGGGGACGCTCGATGCGTGAGGCCTGCGTAGGATGCGTCTCAAGGTGCGGGTGCGGGGGACAGTTCTGTCTGTCCCTCGCAGTCGGGTGCGGTTGCGGGGGAGAGGCGTGTCGGTGTTGCGTTGCTGTGCGCCCTATCTCCCGCGACCAAATGGGGGCGCACCATCGTTGCGTCGCGGTGGGGCCGCAGAGGAAGAGGAGATGCGGTGTTGCGTCACCGACCTTCCTATCCTCTGTGGCTGCTGGGTGTTTTAGCGACGGAGCCCAACATCTTCATCCGCCGCCAAGAGGGTTTCGTTCGGGGCCCGCCTGACCATCTGGCGGGCCAATATAATAGCGAGGAATGCTTCGGTGGAACCCTACCCTCCGACACATGGGTACATGAGGAGCACGGGTTGGTTTTTAGTCAGTAAGAATCTGACAGTACCCTTCGTCCTTCACCCCCAGGGCGGAGAGACTTCATGAGGATTTTCCAACACGGCACCAAGAAAAAAAAAGGTTGGGTTTAATAAAGATTCATTACGTTTGAAATTAATATCAATACGTAAATATTTTGTTATACTCGATTAATTTTGCGGACATTATTATCATATTAATATTTTTTAATAAATAATGGGACATGCCGTTACGAGGTAATTTTATAATATTTAACATTATTTTTATCCGTATGGTGACAGATTAAAAATTCAAAGTGTGTATCCCATTTCAAACCTTGGTTGTCGTAAGAGTTCACTAAGGGAAAAATATGCGAAGCAAATACATAGTATATCTTTGGAAATAGACGGCAAACTTGACATAAAAAGCCTATACCCACTTGTCTAACCAGCACGGTACAGTAAGCAAATCCTGTTTTTGACACACAATGCTACTGTGACGCAACTTAGGAGAGGTTATGTCCAGCTCTGCCGTCCTTACGAAAAGTGCAATAACTAGGTCAAACCTGATTTCGAGAAAAACGCGGGTAAAGATTTTATTTTTGTTTTGTTTGTATCTCCATCACTATACAAGGTATCGGATTGAAACTTTCATTACATGATGTATAACAATGTAGACAATATTATGTGATACTTAATGTTTGTTTCCACATATAATCCCGATATAAAAACCAATAAATAAAATAATGTTAAGTATTATTACTATGTAGAAAGAATGTTCACTAGTCATAACCGCAATAAGTAACCTATTTATTGCACTAATGGTTAGGAAACCAAAATGATGCATTTTTGAGTAGCAATTCATTTTTGTTTTTAACTGCTAGCTAACCAAATGTGCATTAAGTTTCTTATTTATTGCGGTTTTCATTAGTAAAACGCCAAATTATTAACTTGTTACTCTAAGAAAAACGGAGATGTTACACGATTATGTCAAATACCTATGAATAAACAGAAGTTTGCACAACATTATTTTTCCTCTCACCGATTTAGTATGAAACTGTTTTCTGCGTTCAGATGTGTTTTTCAAAATAATGTGAAATTTGTTATTATTTTATAAATAAAAAAAATATATTATTAAATCGTTTTCATTTCAAACTAAAAAAGTACAATTACAATGGGAATCACTTCATATTCATATTCATTTATTTATAAGATATACGTTTACAACATATAGTACACAAACTCACTTATATCTATACTAATTATTGTACTGTAAATTAAATAATAAGTTCTACAAAATTACTAAAAATAACAATATAAAAATATAAAATTTGTAAACAAATACAACAATAAACTTAACTAGAGGTAGGAACTATAATTTATTTTTAAAATTTAGGTACTTATGTATAAATATGTTTTAATAATACACTCTGTGCGTTAAAAAATATGTCTACATCTGGACTATATTTAAGAAGGTCATTTATAAGCTTAATCGCTCTTGCCGTAGGACTGTTTTTAGCTTGTGGAGAGTGCTACATAGGTGGATAACAAACGAGTTTATGCTGTCTTCTGCCTACACAACGCAAATACTGGTCGGGAATATAAAAATGTATTAATCGCTGTTTCCGGAATTGAGTTCAGTTCTCGCAGCGAATCTCTTTTATGTCTTCTACTGATTGAACACGGGTGCCACGAAGTGGTAATTTGAGTTTAAGAAAAAGAAAGAAGTCAGCTGGGGCCATATCTGGTGAATGTGGTGGTTACTCGATGGTATTTGTTGAGTGTTTGGTCAAAAATTCGTTCAGAATGATGGCCTTGTGCGAAGGCGCATTATCGTGGTATATCTTTCCACAAATCTACACTTTTCGTTGCATTCTCTTAAACACCGCATAACGCACAAATAATATTCCTTATTTACGGTTCGACCTTCCAGCAAGAATTCCAAGTGCACAACAGTACGATAGTCAAAGAAAAGACTCTTGCGTGTTTTTTTCGGTTTCGGTTCAGTTGCAAGGCGCCACTCCGAAGCTTGTTGACTAGTTTGCATGTCAAACTCATAAACCCTCGTCTTGTCACGAGCAACAATGCGTTTTACGAATTAGGTCGGAATTGACTCGTTCTAGCATGTTCTCAGCGACTTTCATGCGATTGAGTTTTTGGAGAAAATCCAGGTCTTTTGGGACTAGCCGAGCGGCAGTATGTTTCATACCCAAATGATTAGTTGAAATGATACGGATCGAATCGTGAGATACAGAAAGTTCGGCTGCTGTCTCTTTCAAAGTTGAATGAGAATTTTCAGTCACTGTTACCTTCACTTTTGCGATATTAACTTCAGTTATAACATTTACATTGACTACGAACACGAAATTCCATTGGTAATGCAAAATTTAAGACAAACTCTATTTTCGATGTTTTTGTCCATTAACCTCTGGAACGCGGGCGGGACACACGTATGTCCCAGGAAATTTTTTTCCGTCCAGCGCTTGCAGGAAACACGTATGTCCCGCAACGACAGCGCCATATTTCACTACTTGAAATGACGTTAAAATAATTCTATCAATAAGATTATGTCCCATTATTGCAAAGTATGGATATTTTTTTAAATTCTGTATTGTAATTGGTTATAATTTTTGTAGACTTTTTTTGTAAAAATAACGACTGAAAATTGTTTGCCATAAGTTCAACGTCGCGCGCGTTAGAGTGACGACAGCTCTGCTTTGAAAAACGTATAGCGACGCAATCTCGTAATTTCACTATATGTTTTATATGTTATTATACTCGGAAACGAATCTTGTTTGCTATAAAATATAGTTAACATATTATCATTGTATAAATTATAACGAAAAACTATTTTCAAAATATCATTATTAAAAATGGCCGCAAGTTGTAAATGCACCCGTTCTCATTTTAGTTTTGTAAGATTAGGTAGTTAAAAGTCGGTACTATTATTCATAACAAAACCATTATTTATCACAAACTAATGAGTAAACAATAAAAAATAATAAACTTATGATTTTGATATTTACAAAAATTTATCTAAATCGGCACAATTTCGCGCGCGATTATGGCGGCCGTTTCGTATTCCGATGATGTGTTTAAACTTTTATTGATTTATAAAAATATAAGTGAAGTTGATATTAACTGTTGATTAAATTCAAAAATTAATTAAGTAAGGTATATAAAGTGCTGTGAATAATTGCTAAAATGCTAAATATTTGTGAGATAGTGTGTGTTAAAAGTTTTATTGAAGAGGATTTTTTCGTGGTTTCAAGTTTTATTTCAACGAACTGCAGGGAAAAGGTAATTATACATTATATATCTACAATAGGTTTTCAAAACATATTTCAAGGATGCAAAAACCGTCATTATTTTTGTGATACGTTTAAAACTAACTGAAATATAGGTAAAATAATGACGCCGGTAAGCTGTTGCTCGATCAAGAGGCAAAGCGGCCTGCACTACCAGCCATTTTTTATTTCTTACGCCCAGCGCGGGAGGGGTTAAGTAATTCACAATACTCACTAGATATTATATAACTAAAAACTGCACTGTATTTAATACAACTAACAGATGCAACTTAAACTCCCCGCCAAAATGGAAAACAGTTAAGCCAATCTAACAACAACAAAAATAAACAAAAGAATGACTTTGGAACCATAAACAAATAATCCATTCCCGATACTTTTTTGACCGAAGAAGTGATAAAGTTGCTTTTAAGTTGTTTTAATTTTTGCACAAAATATTTTACTCCCCTCGT
Source organism: Euclidia mi (assembly GCA_944739405.2). Taxonomy (NCBI): domain Eukaryota; kingdom Metazoa; phylum Arthropoda; class Insecta; order Lepidoptera; family Erebidae; genus Euclidia; species Euclidia mi. Next base: position 10,575,902 of record OX123182.2, read on the forward strand.
ACCATCCAACCTCCTGGTGCTAGTTATAACCGCAATAAATTGTGAATTTATTGCAATTGATATCGCGTAGGTAAACTGTATTCATTTAATCTTCCTAGAAATAAATGCAATATATATCTACTTAGTAAATCAAGTTTAGTATCCTTCCCATAATTATTAATAAGGTCCCTTACGATAACTGCAATAACTAAAGCTAAAAAGTACTTATAAATAGTAAATGAGAATCACAAGCATTGAAGTATGGTAATTATAAATGCAGTAACTCTACGTAACTACTACTATAATTAGTACATTATTTAATACCGTAAATAAGGATCCTTATCATATCTGCAATAACTCAAACATATTGCACTTATAACTAGTAAATGAATATTACAAATTACGATCTATACTAATAATAAGTATAGTAACTATACTTATTGCAGATATAGTTAGTGAAATTTCTTAATAGCGTAAGTAAGTTATCGTAGTAAGTCATCCTATCTATAGTTATTTCGGTCTTGATATGTAAATCATAAAGCATCGACCTAGATATTGCAGTTAGGCTTAGTATTAAAACCGGCTGCGTCATAGTTACGTAAAAAGTGTCTTAAAAGAATATATAGATCTCGTTCTGCTGATTCTAAATATGTACTTATCTCAATTCGGTGCAAAACTCGAGTTATTGCACTTTTCGTAAGGAGGGCAGAGCTGTGGAGTGCGGTAAGCTGCATGATAATAATCACACTTCCTAAGATATGGAAGAAAGGCATAGTCATAATTTTGAGCATTGGTTCCGTGAGACTGCCTCCGTGGTCGAGTGGATAGCATATGCGTCTGCTGATCGGGACAGGAGGTCCCGGGTTCGATTCCCGGGTCGGGCAAAAGTATTACTGAGTTTTACCGAGTTCTCAATAGCAGCACGGAGTCTGGCAATTTACCCAGTAATGGCAATAGGCTCGCCCCCTATTACGTGGGACCTAAAATTCATATGGCGAAAAGTGGGTGTAATATTACACCTCTGCCTACCCTTTCGGGGATAGAGGCGTGGGTTTATAAAAAAAAATAAAAAAATTGGTTCTCAAAATCCGGCCAGTGTCGTACTAACATTTGAAACACCACAAATCTGAACCACTCAACGTGTAGTCGGTTAATTTTCTTCAGCTGTGACCGAAACAAAACGTGTTTTAAGACTTAAAGTAAGTGATAGTTAACAATTTAAATCACTCATAACTCCGATGAGTCAGTGGTGTGAATAATGGGTTTTAACTCGTAATTGCTTCGAAAGCAATTTATTTCTGTCGTCACGGAGCGATCGCTGTTCAAAGATGTTTATGAGAGATACCTCTTTACTGCAATATTATAAAGTTAAAGAATTTGTTTGTTTGCTTGTTTGTTTTCGTGCTTGAATGCGCTAATTTCAGTAACTACTGGTCCGATATGAAAACTCTTTTAGTGCTAAATAGCCCATTTGTCGAGGAAGACGAGGAAATTTATAGGCTTTATAACAACACACTATGAGCCACGAGAGCAGAGCAGTAGCTCTAAACAACACGGGTTTAACCGCGTACTTATCTAGTTACTAAATATTTCCTTAAACTGCTGTTTGTAGCATCTCTTTTCGTCATGAAATATCAATAGGTGCCAGTTACTAGTCTTATGTAGAGTATATTCTTAATAAATATTCTACGACCTTCTTGTTCTTATACGTGATACGTAGTACTTCGTCCTTGTTATTATACGTAGTTAATAAAAGACACACAGGTTCCTGATCAACGCAGCACTGCTCATATTGAAATCCTAAACAAACAGCTTAGTTCACATTACAAATATGTAAAGTCATATATCCTGCTTTCCCTCTACCCGTTACAACGATTATGCAACATTTCATTATGATCGATTGCAGAGTTAATACGTATCAAACTAAGTATCAAACTAACTTTCGCAATTATAGTATTAGTTTGAATTTGAATCGATGTGGAGCGCAGTTTGCATGAGCGTGATAATAACTCCATCAGTTGAGAACTGTGTCACGCTTATCTACCACCTCCGGGGAAATCTCTGTAATATAAAGAAATAAAATTGCTTTTGCAATTAAATATTAAAATGGAAAATAAGAATATTTCTGCTTTAATGGCTTACATAGTAGTTATATTGACAGTGAGTCTATGTGATTCTATTTAGCATAAACAGCCTTGTGAGGTCTCGCGTGACCCCTTAAGGGATATTATTACACGGTGTTTTAGTGGGTAGTCCTTAGGTCTTGTAAGGTCCCCAACTCAACTTTGAAAGGTGGGAGGAGTTTTTTAAAGCTAAGCATCAGAAAGGAAGATTGAGTAGGCTTTTTATGCACAGTATATCATAATCTAGTGACAAGTAAAGTGAGTTATCGTGCGCTGACATGAATATTACTGGAACTTATTTTCAGTAATATGTACATAATATCAAGGCAAGTGTGAATGGGACAGGACAAAAAGGGGAAGACCTAGGCGGACGTTCTCTGACCAGATTGGATACATCCTAAAAAGAGAACAGATCAGAAGTACCCTAAACAGAAGAACATGCATGAAAAACTTGATGGGTGTTAATGAAGATATGTCAGGATCTTTGCAAATGGCGTTCCGTAGACTTTGCCTATCCCTCCGGGAAACAGGCATGAGTCTGTGTATATATGTCAAGGTGTTCAAATATTACTTGCAAGCTACGCTCTCTTTAACGATCATACTGTGGTGCTTCAGTCTTGTAAGAATTTAAAACTCTTCATATTTGTCACCCACATTGCTTATAAGGGAAGTGTGTTAATTACTTTCTAACTTCTTTCAATATAATGAACTTATTTTCGTTGTGAGTTTCAAGCCAGGTAAAGTGTCGTGGCATTTCACAAGAACTTAAACTCGACGTCTGGTATAGAGACTACTCTGCTGAACGTGGTCACACTGGCGATTGATTCCACTGCTACAAATATTGAAATGTTGGTGGGCTAGTCACATGAAGTGAATGTTAAAAGGAAAGTCGCGAGCCCAATGTGAGTTGATATTCGACTCTTACTTCGGCGTAAGACTATCCTTATAATATGTAATCCTATGCAATCCTTATAATATGCAACAACTACATAAATCTGTAATATAATCATAAATAGGATTACGATATATAATTATAAGAAGCGATAGCCGAGAGGAGAAACTGACACACGTTCGAATCCACGGCACGCATCTGAATTTTTTGAGTTGAGTGCGCATAAAATTGTTAATTATTGCTTGCTTATCGGTGAATTAAAACTCATAATTATGAGGAAACCTGCATGTCTGAGAGTTCTCTATAATGTTCACGAAAGACATGTGAAGTCTACCAGCCCCCACTTGGTCAGCATGGTGTACTGTGGCCTAACCCTTCTCATAGTGGGAAGAGGCTCGTGCCCAGCAGAGGGATAGTATATATATATATATATATATATATATATATTTACATGATACAGATGAGATGGTGAGTATTACGATTATTCTTTTGATATCTCTATGTCATCCTCTATGAAACCATAAACAATTTATCAGATGTTCCCTTAAAAGTCACCGCGACCCAGCGTCCTCTATTTTGTTATAATTATTTTAATTATACTGGCGTATTCAGTCATTAGTTTAGCTTAATAATTCATACCTTCATTAATGTATCTGTTATACGTGGGTTAAATTATCACGAAGCTTATAATTATTTGCGGATATTCTAGTTAGTGCTTGTTTAAATTCGTTTTGATTAAATAAATAATATTATGTAGAAAATTATATTTTGTACGAGAATCTAGAGCAATACAGGGTGTCACAAGACCCATCACCAAGCCGAAGTCTACTCGTTTTGCACATCATGCCAAGTGATACTACGCGAAAATAATACCTGGGAAATAAAAAAAAATTAAGCTTAAAAAATTTTACAACTTTTAGTACCGGCAATGTATAGCGCGCACTTGCAGACATCGTACCTACGCCGGCCGTATCTACCTACACCATGCGCCGCGGTGGCGGCAGTTTATGATCACGTGGTCGCTCGGCCGAGGGGAATGACCTCGCAGCTGATTGCTGGCAGGCATACACTACGCGTCGGGAACTTTAAAGCCGTTTATTTTAGGGAAATATTGAAAATTTTGTTTATGTTTATTTGGCAGGAAGTGTATATTTATCATTCTAAACACGATTTTGGAATAATTCGAAAAAAATTTCGTGACTTTGAGCCTCAATATCTCCTGAACCAGTAATTTCCCAGGTATGGTGCCGAAGTAAAAAATGATCGTAATAATTGGTACTATATGGGGTTTTAGTTTTCGTTAAGGGTCTTTTTACAGTCTGTATATTCGTGTGTGATACGATTATATTATAGAGCATATACAGAACCCTCGGCGAATGCAGGCCAGCATTTTGAAAATGTTCTATGCTTAGACCGTCCCATCCTGGTGACTTACCTTTAGTCATTGACTTAATAACTGACCGAACTTCCTTGCTCGTTATTAGGTTACGTTCACCGCTCAACAACCCGAACTCACTCGTCCTTTTATCCGACGGAAGCCTTGGAGTAACTTGAAAATGCCGCATAAATAATTGTGCAATTTCCCTCGGCTCAGCGACGCCATTTATGCTCACTGGAACCACAGGTCTTGGGTTTAGTTTCTGTGTCGATTTCCAAAACTTTTTAAACTGTTTATTTTTACGCTCAGTAGCCAAAATATCCATTTAAATTTGCTCTTTGTGGTTCTGACAAATTATTTTTTTTGTTTAAACACCTTTCTAGTTTCTTTCATTTCCACAAAGAGCTGCCCCGATTGAGGTTTTCCATGCCTTACCCAATTTAGAAAAGCTTGTCTGGCATTCCAGTGAGCATCCCTGGCGTGCCTATTCCACCCAGTCACTGTACGCGGCTTTCGCCTACGTTCTGTGATCATGTAGCTACTTATCGCCGCGTCCCTAAGCGATGAAACTATACTATTATAAAATCGGTCTATCACTATCCTGTGCACTTCATTCGTACAGAAATGATCGCAACATTCTCTTAATTCAGAGGGAAAGTCAATATCTCTTAACTTCTCCATACATAACTTGTGATAATACTCTATTTGACTTATATTTCTTTCACCCCATACAACCTTCTCAGTTAATTTAATTTGCCGTTTAACTGGTATTTCTGTTGACCTGACCCTCCCCATGTTGATAGGAATACAGAGTGGAAAATGGTCAGACCAGTATATATCATAAATAACCTCAACCTTTTCTAATGATTTCCACGCTGCTTCCGTCACAAGGCAATGGTCAAGCCAATGTCTACTTCCACAAACATCACTCACAAAAGTGTACGTGTCCGTGTGCAAGCCTAGCGAAATATAATCCGCGCATTTCCACTTTTGTTCTACACAATAGCTGAGCATCTCCCGACTAAATAATTATCCAGGATGCGCATTAAAATCTCCGAGAATATACACATGCTCTATGCCGGCACTCTCAACTATCGCTGCAATCTCACCTAGACAGTCGCAAAACTCAATTAAGTTGTCGGCAGAATTAGTGGGCATGTACACATTCACAATGAACAAAGTGCGATTATTAGACACTGCTTTGATAGATGCGATACGATTACTAAAGCACGGAATAATCGACACTGACGTAAACAAAGATTTTCTCCACATAAATGCCACACCCCCGTACGGTCTGCCTCGCAATATGCCCTGAGAGTTATCCACAGCTGACTTTTCAAAATAACCGAAATTAGCGTCAATATTACCTAAGGTTATTATTTCATCCGGTAGCAGCCATAGTTCCTGCAGAGCAATTAAATCTACAGACTTACACAATTTTTGTAAACAAGAAATTGACCTTTTTATAGACTTACAATTAAAACTAACAAATTTAGCTACACGATTGTTTTGAACACAATTCTTATTTTGTATACTCATTCGCAACTTATGTTTTTATGTGCTTTATCACTCGATTCCGAACAGGCCGAATATCTTTCACTATTATAATTTACAAATATACGGAATGATACATTATTGTTGTACGTAAATTACTTGTGAATACAACGTGTAACGGAAATAACGCACATCCTCAGACACCCCAATTAGAAAACCTTGTTATAATCATAATGCATGCATTGAAATATTTTTTTTATTAGCCTAAACATTGTTTTTGATCGAAAGTATTAACTTCATTATAAGTAAAATGCATGGTCACTACAAACCTGCGTACGCACACAATCACACGAAACGTTTGCTGTGGTAAACAAATTACAAACGACAGCGAAATACGATACGGTCTATCATTTTTTAACATCGTTAGTGGCTATTGTGACTATCTTAATTTAATCATAATAATCATACCTAGTTAGCATTGTTGATACATTAGAAATTAAAGTAAAAGGGTATCAATGAGAGAATTAAAGAAGAACGGCGTGTTTAAAGTTGTGAATCATAATTTTTTTACAATAAAAGAATAACCAAATGACTTACAGGCTTATTGTCACTTGTTCGGCGTCCTCTTTTAAAATGCTGACATCAGGTGTCCACCACCCGGCTTAAATATTCCTTTAGTTCACACGCACAATGTTTGTTTTCACTGTTTCAAAAGCAGCTGATATCTTATTTTAACTCCCCGGCACTTGTTGTCTCGACACAATCAACTAGTGGTTTAATAGGTATGTCCCCATAAAGCAAAAGTCCAGGGGCGTCAAGTCAGGCGACCTAGGAGGCTACTGGACAGGACCGCCGCGATCGATCCAGCGCTCCTTGTATTCGACTTCACGATGATCTTGAACGTTCTACGTAAAACGCGCGGGGGCACCATCATGTTTATAATACACATTTTGTAAATAAACAAGTAAACTTGTTAAACATTTTTTTTTCACTACACTCACAGAGAATCCAGGGAGATGACTAATTTTATTTATCTAAGCGCAACAATGACCGCCCGGCCGGCGCTGTACCTACCAGCGCGGGCGACCGACGCGACGGTGACAAGTGAGACACATTACGTCTCGCTCTTTCCCGCTGTTAATACGTAAGCGAAAGAAAGATGATAGATATTTTGGTGGTCAATTGTGTGTTATTGTCTTGTACCGGCTGTTATGTTGTATTAATGTGTGCGTTCCTGTACGTGAAACCACTAAACAAATGCATTTAAAAAGAAGCCGTTATACGTTGACTTTAGGTTTATTTTCGTATATTTCGCCTTTTCAAAGCAATGAGTGACTATAATTTACGTAATTTTAATTATTTTAGGATTAAAAAAAAATTATATTAAAAATGTCAGAAATGGATTCAGTAGCTGATTCTGAACAAAGTACTTTCAAGATGTGCATTAAACTTGTTACATGTTGTATAGCTTCGTAAAATACTATCTTTCTACGGTGTTTGGAAATAGCTGAAAGACGAGATTCTGAGGGAAAATATAACCTCAGCGTAGAGATCAGTTATCAGGACAAAAGTGGCCCGTATACTAGTCGGATATAAAAACTATATTACAAAAAAAACATTAAAATTCGTTCAGTGGTTTTTACGCCAAAAAGTAACAATCGTGTCATCCGTATCCGTACTAACGTACGTATGTAATCCGTACATCCATCCATTCTCTCAAATGTCCGCAATTATGATTGTAGTAAAATATCTTAGAAAGAGCCTTCGAACAAAAAAATGTAATCTTGATTTCAGGCTTTTTCTTTCTTTTTATTATTATTATTAATCATCTTTATTGCACCAAAGAAATTTACAATAACGAACCTTAACAAAATGACAGATAGTACAATTGGAGGCCTTATCACTATTAAGTAATCTCTTACAGGCAACCTAACCTGGATGGATAAGAAAAACCCGGATTCAGAAAAAGGGTAGTTTGGTGATCATTAACTATTGATAAAGATAAATAATACAAATATTTAAATAGATAAATAAGCATATACATACATAAATAAAGATATACTTACATAAATAACAATGTACATACATAATATATAATAATACCTTATATATATATATATATATATATATATATATATATATATATATATATATAATAATAATAATATTAATATTAATGATACATAAAATAGTGCTAAATAAATGAAAGTAAATAGAAAATATATAATTACAAGAGTAGTAAGGTTAAAGAGTCAAATAGTAGTCTTTGAGTAATTTCTTGAATGAAGTCAGCGTTTGCGCTTGTTTAATAGACATCGGCAATGCATTCCACAAGCGTGCAGCTTGGACAGTAAATGATTTATCGTAGAAACTACTGGAATGCATTGGTATTGCCAGTCTCAGATTCACCGACGACCTTAGAGATCTAGAATGCGTATCAGAGAGGAACTCGAAGCGATCTTTAAAGTAATGGGGAGTAGAAGGGTTAAAGAGAATATTATAAAGTAAAGAAAGTATGTGAGTATTCCGTCGAAGGCGAATTGGGAGCCACTTGAGCAAGTTGCGGAATTTAGAAACGTGATCATATTTCCGCAATCCAAATATGAAACAAATACATAAATTTTGAAGTCGCTAAAGCTTATCAAGTTGCTCCTCCGTGAGATCTAGATAGCTGACATTCGCATAGTCAAGGATAGGTAGAAAAAGAGAATTTGCAAGCGTAATCTTAGTGGCAGTCGGCAGAAAGTTTCGCAATCTTCGCAACATCCCAGCTGCAGAAAACAATTTTCTACTAACTACCCTAATTTGGGGTACCCAGGATAAAGTTTTATCAATATACACTCCTAAATCCTTCACGCAATCGCTTATGGTAAAGGAGTACCATTAAAGTTTACTTGGGGTTAACAAGTCCGGTCAACGCGCGCAATTAACCTGGGACTACCAACAACAATAATTTGCGTTTTTGTAGGGTTGATTTGGAGACCAAATCTGTGGCTCCATGCAGCTATACGTTCTAAATCCGAATTTATGATACGAATTGCTTCAGACAACTCATGGACAGGAGCTTGAGTGTAAATTTGGAGATCATCTGCATAAAGGTGGTAGGCTGACTGAAGTTGATAAGAGATAGAATTTATAAAAATTGAGAAAAGTAAGGGAGATAGAACGCCACCCTGTGGAACGCCGACCGTAGACGTACACCAAGAAGACAAAGAGTCTTCAATACGTATACGCTGTCGGCGACCAAACAGGTAATTGTGAAACCAATCAATCACTGGTGGAGATATGTTAATAGAGCGCAAAATGACAAGCAGAATATGGAAATCAATAGTATTGAAGGCATTACTAAAATCAAGTAGGCAAAGGACAGTCACGTTGCCATTTTCCATACCGAGCCTGATGTCGTCGGTAATGTTGATCAGTGCCGTAACCGAGCTGTGACCTGGACGGAAACCGGATTGGAGAGGATTGAAAAGAAGGTTTTTATTGAGGAATGTGCTGAGTTGGGCATGGACAAGGCGCTCAAGCACTTTAGAAAGGAATGGTAGGACGGAGATTGGCCGGAACTCAGAAAAGGAAGACGGATTAGGTTTTTTAGGTAAAGGAATAATTTGGGCGTCTTTCCATATGGTGGGAAAAACGCCCCTAGACAAGGAAAAATTAAAAATATGGCAAAGGATGGGAAGGATTTCATCTAATATAGGAAGGATCATTTTCCGACTGACACAATCATTACCGACTGCGTTAGAGGCAATTGATAATACGCTCTTTTTAACATCACACTCAGTTAGTTGATTGAAAGCGAAAGATGGATGATTTGGGGTTGGTAGCAATGAAAGATCATGCAAAGTGTTAGCTTTGGTAGTCTGATCAAATTTAGACGAAGTAGTGAAATGACGATTTAGTGAATTAATATCTCTTTTATCAGAAACAAGATCATTTGAAGATTTGCCAACTCCCAACGTTTTCAGAAATTTCCAGATCTTAGCTGGATCTTCATTCTCAACAGAACTATGGACGTATTGGCGTTGTGCTTTCCTACACACCTTTTTACAGTGATTTCTGATAGCAATGTAGTTGTCCCAATTGCGAGAGTTAGGTTGACATTTATATTTAGTTTTAGCTTTAGCTTTCTTAGACTACAAAACTTTTATTTCAGTGGTTAGCCAAGGCGATGGTAACTGTCTGACTCTAATCGCACGGACTGCTGCATGGACATCGTATAGACGAATAATAGAATCAGTGAAAAGTTCGACTTTCTCGTCGATGGTCTCTGCGCTCTGTAAAGGACTCCAGTCGATCATACTTGCATCTGTACGAAGATTTTCTACATTCATGCCACCAAAATTACGTTGCAGCAGAATTTTTGTCTTTGTCTTAGGAAGACGAAGTTTATAGGAGAGATAGATAAGGTCATGGTAGGAAAAAGCATCAACTGGAAGCTGCCCATGTTTAGCGACAAGGGAAGGTGAAGAGACAAACATGAGATCAAGAAGAGAAGGAGTTGAGTTAGGAAAATTATGTGTAGCATTTAAAGGGAGGATGGATATATTACAAGATTCGACAATACTACACAAGGAAGATGAGCGCGAATCCTTTTTCAGCAAACAAGTGTTGAAATCACCCATGACTATGGTATGACTGTAAGCAGGAGCTAGATTTTCTAAGATACGTTCGAAAGAAGAGAAGTAATTTATACGACAGTTAGGGGAATAAAAAACACCAAGTAGAACCTTGGTATAAGCTAGATCTAGTTCTACAAAGAGATGCTCGCCGGCATTAAGCGGTGGAGGTTGTGGTGACACATTTACAACATTGAAAGGAATGTGTGAACGGAGATAAATGGCAACACCACCACCACCACTCCCGGTTCGATCATTTCTTATAAGTCGGAAGTTTGGAAGAGAGTAGGAAACAGACGAGAGGCATGGTTTTAACCAAGATTCTGAAACAAGAATGGCATGGATATTCTTACAGTCAAAAGTTGTCAGCATATCTTGGAAATGGGCTGGAATACTCTGAGCATTTATATGAACGACATTAAAGTTCCCAGGTACATCGGCAAACTCGCACTGTAAAGTTTCAGCAAGAGAAGGAATACTTTTAAAGCTACTGTTATGACTACTCATAGAAAAAAAACTATCATTATCACTATTTAACTGGTCTGACATAGTGTATAAAAAAATACAATAAAAATAAATAAAATAAAAATATAATAAAATTAGAGTAATAACTTCTTAATTAACTAAGTCTGTCTTATCCACCTGCCAGTTCAGTGCTAACAAATTACAGAACAAAAACATAATTATACAAATTGCAATGATTGAAAACAAAAGAGGGCGGCGGCTAACTGTGTGTAGTCAATTGATGTAGGTATTTCTATGGTTTCGATTCGTGATAACGCGTCGGCGACGACGTTGTCTGTGCCGCTCACGTATCGTAAATCAGTTGTGAATTCAGATATGAATTGAAGTTGGTGGGCTCGGCGTTGAGTTTCGGTGTTTGATGGCGGCTTGTGGATTACGTACATGAGTGGCTTGTAATCGGTGTAGATAATAAGTTCTCTCCCTTCGAACATTTTTCTAAAATGTTTCACAGCCATATTATATTGAAAATAGTTCACAATCGAATGTACTGTATCGCTGTTGTGCGTCGGAGAATTTCTTTGAGAAGTAGCCGATAGGTAGCCCTTTGTTGTTTACGCGTTGTTGTAATACGGCGCCTGCGCATTTGTCTGATGCATCACACATGAGAGACATTGGATGGTCGGCGGATGGTGACGGATGTGCGAGTAAAGTTGCGTTCTGTATGCTAGCTTTACAGGCTACGAATGCGTGCAGGGCTTCGGTTGTCCAATCGATCTTTGATTTGTCGCGTTTTTTCGCGTTATGTAGAAAAGCGTTGAGTGGAACTTGAATGCGAGCGGCATGGGGTGTGTTGTCACGGTAGAAGTTTACCATGCCGAGGAATCGCCGTAATTGTTCAATAGTCTCTGGCTTCGGATATTCCGCGATGACCTTGATTTTATCGTAGGGCGGCTTGATTCCTTCGCTCGATACTTCATAACTGAGGAATTTTACATTTTCTTGTGCGAATACGCATTTCGATGGATTTATTGTTATCCCGTAGTCGTCGAGTCTTTGTAGGACGGTGCGTAGGTCTTCGTAGTGGCTTGTTATTGGGTCTGAGGCCAATATGACGTCATCGACGAATGGAAATACGTGTATGATCGTATGAATATGTATGAATCGCTGGAATGTCTGTCCTGCGTTTTTGAGGCCGGGACACATTCTAGGGAAGTCAAATAGTCCGAACGGTGTGGTAATTGCTGTCTTCTCGATATCAGGGCCGTAGACGGGTAATTGTTGGTAAGCCCTATTTAAGTCGAGTACTGTGAAGACTTTCTTGCCGTGAAGTAGGTATGTGAAATCTTTGAGTCGAGGTACGGGATAGCGATCGGGTTTAGTTACGCTATTGAGTCGTCTGTGGTCGCCACATACTCTTATATCGCCGTTTTTCTTCGGTACTACGTGGAGTGGGCTTGACCAAGGGCTTTTGCTTGGACGGCATAGACCCTGTTGCATCATGGTTTCAAACTCCCTTTTGGCGGCAAAGTAGCGGTGTGGTGGTAACGGTCGTGTTCTGCAGTGTAGCGGCGGACCGGTGGTTTCAATGTGATGTTCGACGTAATGAAGCAAATACCTAAAGTATTTGCTTCATGGAGGATAATCGTATGATGTCTGGGTACTCGGCGAGGATTTGGTGAAAGTGTTGTTGATCGTCGATGCTTCTTACTGTTGGTTCGGTTGAATACGATACGGATGTCTTGACGGAGATGTTCGTAACTTTATCGATGAGACAACGGCCACGTATGTCGACGAGTAGGTTATGGTGTTTCAGAAAATCAGCGCCGATGATTGGTTTGCTGACTGCGGCGATGACAAACTTCCATGTGTACGGTCGTCGCAGCTTGAGGTCTAATATCATCGTTTTTTCGCAGTAGGTAGGTATAATAGTGTTATTAGTGGCGTAAAGTTGAAAGGACGTCGACGCCATCTTCATCCCTTGTTTCTTCGGTATGACAGATATGTTTGCGCCGGTGTCGATGAGAAATGATAGGCGAGAGTTTCTATCGAGTATGAACAGGCGGTGAGATGCATGGTTCGCGTCGGTTGCCGCCTCAGCCAACGCGGCGGTTAGTTTTTCAACGTGGACTCAGAATCTTCAAACTTGCATGGGCGTGTACAACGTTGAGCTTGCTTACCGAACTTGCGATGATAAAAGCAGATGGATGTGTCATAGCGCTGCGGTGTACTACTGCGTGGAGAACGTTGGTTGCTCGGAGATCGTGATTTGCGCGTATTGTTATCGTAATACTGGCGTCTCGGTTGATAAGCAAGACGCGATCTCAGTTCTTCTACTTCTCGCGTAAGTTGTTGGGCTTTCAGCTCTGCTATCTCCCTCGTTAGAAAGTCGATTTTCTCCTGCAGTGAGCTTAGGTCGGTTGGGGAGCGTTCGGTGGGTATCGATGACGTGGTGGTGATGTTGCAGCGTGGGTTTGAGGCAGTGACGTAGACTATGTGCGGGTTCGGTGTAATAGCGGCGATAGCGGAGACTTCGGGACGAGAATGTTCTAGTATTTTGTCGGCCATAGATGCGAGGTCGTTGATGTCGGATTTCTGGGCGATGTTCTCGCTCACGGCGAGTACAGCACAGTTAGTCCACATAATACGTAACGTGGATTCGGAGATGTTCTCGCCGGCGAGGTTCTTCATGCGGCGGAGTAGTTGTGAGGGTTTCATTTCACCTAGTTCCATCTCGGATAGTAAACGCTGTACTTGCCGCTGTTCAGATTCCTCGTAGACATGTAGGAGCCGGGTCTTGATGGCATCGTACTTGTTGTTCTCTGGAGGCCGTAGGATGATGTCGGAGATCTAGTCGATGTTTTGTCGTTCTAATTGACCGACGACGAGCTCGTACATAGCCTTGTCGCCCTTCTTGTGTGGTGAAACTATTGTTTCAAATTGGGTGAACCACAACCGCAGCCTGTCGCGCCATATGGGTGGTATACGGAGGTTGGTAGCGACACCGGAGAGTTCTTGGTCAGAGACTGGGTTGTTTGCTGTTGCCATGATGATTTTGTCAGTATGAAGATAGTTTCTGCGAGGATATTCTTCTTGTTCAGGTGGGGTCACCACTGTAAGTTAGGGTCTGTAGCTGCTGGTGAGGGTGCAGAATGATAAGTTCGATCTTGTAGATGTATAAAGAAATATTTTTAATTTACAAAATATTTTTTTTTTTTTTTTTGGTGTGTGTGGACTAGTTGTTGGCCGCTGATGGCCTTGACAACTTTACGCGGACTATGGGTGAGCGCAGAAGGCTCCCAACCCGTTAAAGTATACTAGACAGCGTTTTGACTCCCCAAGGGTGGACTCCCACGGACCTCGGCTTGGGGCGCTGCCGGCAATGCGGGACTAAGGTGTCCCGCGGTATTAACGTTAGCGCGTCGCGTATTCCGGCCTCGTCGGCGAGTACGGAACCGCGGTCGAAGTTGTATGGCTGCGCGAGCCGTGTGTGCTCTGATTTGAGCAAGTGTAGTGTTATCGTCAGGTTCGTCTAATACGTGCCTAGGTCTCCTAATCTTAGAAATCCTAGATGGTGTATAGTTTAACGCCGCAACCAATAGTGGGTTGGGGTGTGTCGAAGCAGAGTCAAAGTAGCTACGGGAGCACTGTTTCATAAATTGCCTGATGGTCGGCAGTTGTAAGTCTACATGTAACTCCTCGTTACGTACGTACCACGGTGCGCCCGTAGCTCGCCGCATGAACTTATTCTGAAGTGTTTGTAGCCTATGGATCCTGTGTGGCCTAGTGTGTGCGAATACTACACTAGCGTATGTCATTATAGGCCTAATACACGATGTGTATAACCTAATCTTGTTCTTAAGCGATAGTTTAGATTTGGCGTTGACTAAGCTATGTAAGCGCCCAAGCACAAAGGAGGCTCTATTGCGAGCCTTCGTAATGTGTGAGCGGAACGATAGTTGATCATCAAGAATCACACCTAGATATTTGGCTTCCCTAGTCCATTGAATAGGGGACCCAAACATCCTTATTTGTGGGGTCGCACCCGGAGGGTACAGGTGAGGGGCTCTCCGATGGAAAAGCACCGCCTGACTCTTCTCGGGATTGACCTCTATCCGCCATCTCCGGAACCACGCGCCTAGGGCGTTGGCTGCGGATTGGAGCTTCCTACTGACTGCGCCAGGGTCTGCGCCTGCGTAATAGATGGCTGTGTCGTCTGCAAAAAGTGCTGTCTGCACTAGCCGATGCATCGGTATATCAGCGGTAAACAATGAATACAAGAGAGGCGAGAGCACTGACCCCTGAGGGACACCGGCGCGGATGGCGTGACTCGAAGAGAGCGTGCCTTCAACGCGGCACCGAAAGCTTCTATCCGACAGATAGTCTCGTATGATGAGCACGAGCTTGTGAGGCACTCCCATAGTGAAAAGCTTGTAAATCAAGCCGTTGTGCCACACTTTGTCGAAAGCTTTCGCTACGTCGAAGAAAATAACGCCGGTGAATAAATTACGCTGCAACCGCACGCTGATATACTCAACGATACGGTGAACCTGTTGTACGCACGAGTGGCGGGTTCGGAACCCAAACTGTTCGTGAGGGACCAAGAGCGATGCATCAGCGTATGCTTTCAGCCTAACATATAAAAGCCGCTCGTAAACTTTCCCTAAACCTTTAAGCAGACTGATAGGACGATAACTACTAGGCTCGGACCTAGGCTTGCCGGGTTTGTGGATTCCTATTACCACGGCTTCTTTCCACTGATGTGGAAATATATTGTTGTTAATTGCGGCGTTATATATAGTAGTCAAAATGACTATGAAAGCTAAGGGGAACATTTTAATGACCCTGTTTGTTATGCCGTCCGAGCCGGGAGCTTTACGGGGGTGTAAACCCTTAATGATCATCCTAACCTCATCGGGGGTGGCTAGGGGTATGTGTTGCTCGTCATCGTCGTCTCCTATTACGTCATGTCTGTCTGTCAGGGGACGAGGTGGCGACGTGAGAGAGGCTCGACGCTCCACCTCGCTATCTACCTCTATTAGGTGGTCTGTGTCTATGTGTGACGTGCTCGGCGTACATTGTTGCTCCAGGCTATCTGCCAGGCATTCTGTCTTGTCCCCGTCCTCGAAAGCCGGTGGACCATTAGGCCTGTTTAGAGGTGGTAAACAGGTCTTGGTGACATCTTTAGAGAGCGAACGAGATAGCTGCCAGAAGGCGAGGTGAGTGGGTTCTAGCTCGCTAAGTGTAGTTTCCCATCGAGAGTTACGCATCTCTTTAATACGCGACTTGACGTCACGCTGTAGAGAGCGCATAGTGAAGCGATTGGACTCAGTCGGGTATCGGTCGTAGGCACGAATCGCTGCGTTCTTACGCCGCAACAAGTCACGTACGTCAGCGGGCAGGCTCCACTTAGCCTAAATAAAAATATGTACAAAATAAGATTTACAAAGAATGGTAGCTTAAACTACGACACTATTCGCGTGAGCCAATCAGGGCAAAGTACAAAATATTGTAGTAACTCGTGCGAGCGCTTACACGTGGAGAAGAGCGGCACGCACTTGATATTGCGGCGTACAACTAGCGGCCGGCGAGGTTTTGCCGCTGACGTGTTTCACTCGCCATTTCGCTGTCTAACTCCGTGGCGCGTGGATGTATATGAGATTTATGTATTGCAGCTACAGATAGATACAATCATTGAGCGGAGCGGTAAGAAGGTAGTGACGCAGAAGATTCATCCTATTTCTAATGAATGCCAGCATTATTTCTTTAATTCCTCTCTCGCATTTTGTATGGGTCTTGATATTGCTAATGGAATGCTATTAGAATAATGTTACATCGCTTCGTTATGGTAAGGGAAATAATGTAATGCCATAGAATATTATGTATCATCATGCCATGTCATGGGCTTGACACCAGGAGGAACACCGTTGTTTCTAGTCACCAATCGCTTCAAAATCATTTTTTTAAATACAATTTTCACACATCTTGTAGCATTGTGTTTTAAGTTGTAGATCATTCAGAATTTTGTATTTTGGTGATAGAATCCACGACAATAAGCGCAGTGTCAAGCGCACAAGCACTGTATCTTTCTTGCAACCACAAAAGGCAGCTATTTTCAAGCCTGGTTTCTTTATTTGTGGATGTCATCTCTCACTCATCATTCAGTTGCCTCGCTCATCTTTGGTGCTAATGTAATCTTATAGCGGGTGTTCTGGCGGCACAGGTTTAATCGAATTTCGTCGAATATAGCACACTGCCACATTTAAGTAACGCGCTTCTCGCACTAATTACTTGGGGAACGTGAGAAATAATGTTATAATGTCTGGCTAGTTTAAAAAAATGTTGCTCTGCGGATTTGAAGAACAGATACGTTTGACTTATGGTATGAGTTTGGTCTTGTTGAAGTGGATTCACCATTTACATTTGTTTTAGTTGGAGTATTTTATTTAAATTTAGTTGGAGTATTTATGTTTTTCTACTTTATTATTCTAAAGCTTTTATGTAGGATAAATAAAGTTCAGCATGTTTGAAAAAGTGTATGAAATAGCAATAACTATGAAAGGCTAGGACTCTAATATATATATAATTATATATTTATTTTACTAATTAACGGATACCCTTCTCATAGTGAGAAGATTCCCGTGCCCAGTAGTGGCACAGTTTATATAGTACACACAGTTATAGAGGTACAGGGCTAATGATGATCCCCCCCGTTGGATCTCCACCTTGTCGTGGTGGGGGGGCTCAGTAACCATGGTTAGGTCACCCACGGTGAAGCTAAGCGTGAACCCAGGTGTGGACGCTCCGCGTGGGCTTGACGGAGGCCTGCGCAGGATGCGTCCAATGGTGCGGGTGCGAGGGACAGTTCTACTGTCCCTCGCAGTCGGGCGCGGTCGCGAGAGGAGAGGCGTGTCGGTGTTGCGTTGCCGCGCGCCCTATCTCCCGCGACCAAATGGGGGCGTACCATCGTTGCGTTGCGGTGGGGCCACAGAGGAAGAGGAGATGCGGTGTTGCGTTGCCGTCCTCCCTATCCTCTGCGGCTGCTGGGTGTTTTAGCGGCGGAGCCCAACTCCTTCATCCGCCGCCAAGCGGGTTTCGTTAGGGGCCCGCCTTACCATCTGGCGGGCCAATACGCGTCGGGTGGTAACGAGGAATGCTTCGGCGATACCTGACCCTCTAACACACGGGTACATGAGGAACACGAGTTGGGTTTTAGTCATTAAGAGGCTAACAGTCCCCTTCGCCCTTCACCCCCAGGGCGGAGGGACTCCATGAGGATTTTCCAACGCGACACCAAAAAAATCGGGCAAGTGCGAGTCTGACTCGCGCACCGAGGGTTCCGTACGCATTTTACCTTATTTGAGGTTGGTGCTAATTACGCTAGTCTTCTAAATCTGAGGGTCTAGTACCAGTTTGCACTCAATCGTCACGGTGGACGATAGCCTAGACGACAGGAACAATTTCCATACATTTTCTAAATGCGCCCCCTAGCGGTCTCTATCGATCGCTTCTCTCCATTAGGGGCGCTTTAACAAGTACGAAAATTAACCTTAATTTTCAACTTTTTTAAATTTTCAGAATTTTTCCTTTATTTGTGCTGTAGGGCCCTGCTTTTGGCCAAATTTCGTGATTCTAGTTCAACGGGAACTACCATATAGGTTTTCGACCCAAAACCTATAGGGTACTTACGGTTGACCTAGAATTGTCAATTTTTGTCAAAACCAAGGTCTTACAGCACAAGTAAAGGAAAAATTCCGAAAATTAAAAAAAGTTGAATATTAAGGTTAATTTTGGTGCTTACAAGTTTTCGCAAAAACCTAATTTTGACCATATCTTTTTATCGGGTCGACCCAGGACCCTGATTTTTACACACCTAATAGGAACCATAGACCTCAGTATCTGGTATAAATTTCAATTTGCTAGGTCCACCCGTTCCTGAGAAAATCGGTGGTGACACACGGACAGACAGACAGATAGACAGACAGACAGACAGACAGACAGACAGACAGACGGACAAGAAAGTGATCTTATAAGGGTTCCTTTTTTACCTTGTGAGGTACGGAACCCTAAAAATTAGCGGATATTGCGGATATATCAATAATGCTTTGAGATATCGGCATAATATCACTCTCACATTTAATATGAAAGAGGAATTCTTTGACTATATACCCGTTTAAAGTCCTTTCAAAGGGGCCTTTCGACCAAATTTATAGTAAAATTCGCAGAATCGGTACGATTGGTTGATGGCAGTAGATCAAGATTCAAAAGCATGAAGTTAATTCACTATCTGTTTATTTAAATAGAAAAATGTTCGTAGCTATGCCCGCACCCTTTATTTTAATTTAAATGTTTATCAAGTGAGAATTTTTGGAAATCCCTTCTTAGTCTTCCCCTACGGTCCCCAAGGAACATTCATGCCAAATTTAGCTTCTTGCTCCTTATAGTTTTGGTTCTGCGTTGTCGTTGTCAATCAGACAGGATTTTTATAGATACATATAAATATAATATGGAATGAGGTTTAACATTTAAAATTGAGGTTTAAGTTTTAATTAAAAAGATTATAAAAAAACAAAGATCACGGGCACTATATCATATTCTGCTTAAAATCAGTTGCATGATGATGAAGTAGTTCTAATTAATATTGCAACATTTGTCCCTAATACACTAACTGACAAGGAAAGATAAATAAAATGTTGTCAATCGAAGCAATACTAAAAATAAGACTCATGAAAGACACCATAAATATGCAATCCGTGTATTAAAACGTATAAGTACGTCATAGTATTCAGCATGTGATTTTAAACGATAAACATTAATATACAAGATAGAACCACACACAATCTACCTACAAAATTATGGCAGTCACTATGGCGGACGAAGCTCCATAAAAAACAATAACCAAAACGCCCACCATTTTATTTGGTTAATGATAGTTTGGTTTTGAATTACGTCCACGAAAATAAATAAGGCTACTTCTATTTCTGTTGAAAGTTCAGGTATAATTTTCTTCACGAAAATATTGTGATTCTGTGTATCCGTCTTTAATTAGCTGGAAATAAATGTTTTATTCTTCAATTACTGGTAGCAATTTATTTTTATGCTCTTTTGGACAAAAGCCAAAGACCGATTTGACCCTCACAAGGACGAAATCTTTAAACGTATTGTTTGAAACCTTGAATCAACGGAGCAGGTGTTAATGAAATGAAATAATTTATTTTCCATCACTAGGTTTTAAAATTTTCTCATGATCTACTAGAAGCAAGTACATGTATGTATTGCGTTTTTAATATTATAAGAGAATTCGATGACGACCGTACTAGTATAAACTGTGCTACAGTCGCAAGCGCCTTTATCCCTCAGCTTGGTACAAAAAGTTATTAGATTTTGTCACATGAAAAAGAGAAAAAAGAAAGAACAAATTAAACAATTACAAATTAAACCCAAATACGTTTTGTTTAGACTTATGCTATAAAATTACATGATAAGGTAGTCTAGTGTTTAATAACATTATAATATGGTACTTAAACTTAAAGAAAACTGTTACCACTCGTATTGATGATGTAGAGCATGTGCATTTTTGTGTGTGTGCGTGTGTGTGTGTGTTCATGTTTATGTGCATGTGTGTATGTGGTGTGTGTGTGAGTGTGAATTTAAGGTTAGTGTGTGTGCATAAAGTGTGATTAGATACATACATACATACATATCGTCACGCATTTTATCCCCGAAGGGGTAGGCAGAGGTGTATTTCTACACCCACTTTTCGCCATATATACTTTAGTCCCACGTAATAAGGGGCGAGCCTATTGACGTACCGGGCACATTTCCAGACTCCGTGCTGCTACTGAGAATTTCGTGACAGAAAAACCCAATAACACTGCCCGACCCAGGAATCGAACCCGGGACCTCCAGATCCCACGCGCACATTTATGCCGCGAGGCCAACGAGGCAGTCGTATAGGGTTTGATGTCGAGTTTTCCGTCTCTTCGCAAAGATGGTATTTGCATCGTGTTATCCCTTAGTCACCTCTTACGACACCCACGGGAAGATAGGGGGTGGTGACACTTGTATTCTATGCCGTCAACCACACGGCACTGTGATTAGATATTGATATGTATTTATATATTAGTTTTAAGAATAGGGATTTAATAGTTGCTCGGTTTGACTATAATCCAAGCCTAACAACCACTTTCGCAGAACATCCTTGCATTTATTGGTTGGAAGAGCATATATATTATTTGCTTGATTTACAGCATTGTATAATTTGTTACTTACCACATAAAATTGATTTTCGGCAAGGGTTGTACAATGTGGAGTAACTGAGCAAACTTTCGTTTTGTTTCGCTTGGTAATCGCGTTATAAGTCATTCTTTTATGCTTTCGTAGTACAGTTAGAAAAATAAAAAGTTGTCTAACAGTTAAGATAGAAGTCTCAGTGTACAGAAGATCAGTGCTATACCTACGTGGTTTACCCAGAATCACCTTTAATATCGCCCTCTGTGCACGTTCCAACGGAAGTAGTGTGGTCTTGCCAGTACCACCCATACTGTGATACAGTATTGAAGCAAACACTGTGCAAGAGCATGATAAACACATAGAAGTGTTTCGATATCGGCAGACGGTCTGAGTTTACGAAAAATTGGAATCAATCTCCTTACACGGGTAGTTAGTAGGTTTATGTGAGGTAACCAATTCAGGGAGCAATCTATTATAAGTCCAAGATAACAACATAAAGGATGTTTGAAGTACGAGTTAGCAGTGGGCAAGCGCATACATTTTGTTGGTCACAGGTATGTGCAGTTATTTCAAAGTCGGGAGGCGGCTGAGTGTTTGAACGGAGTGAAAAAGTCACGTAACTTGTTTTATTTATATTTAAAGTTAATATATTTTCTCTCAACCACTTCATCACCTCTCTCAGTGCATCCTCTGTATGGTGTTTAGCCTCAATCCGGTCCCTACCATGCACGATTAACGCTGTATCATCAGCGTAAGTGATGATGTTACAGTTTGTTAGCGACATCGTACTGTAGTGTGTAAGTGTTGTGTGTAAGTTTAGTGTGTAAGTAGCCTTATAATTTCTTATGTCAGCATTTCATTCCTTTACGTGTATGTAATATTTTATACTTTGAGTACACTAATAAATGGCAACCTAAACTGGCTTGACGTGTTGATCTTTATATCGAACCCAACACCTCTACACTACTACGACATACCAAGACACACCACATACATGAACTGTTTATATATAATAAAAAGAGAGAAGGTCCAAGCACGCTACGCCACGGTCAAATGAAAGTGATTGTAGAGAACTTGTAAAGTTACTGACTCTGACACACTGGGTTCTATTTGAGAGGTACGAACGAAACAATTTCAGTGCAACACCACGAATACCAATCGACTCCAATTTAGAGAGCAGTAGAGGGACAGAGACTGTGTCGACGGCCATTGAGAGATCTAAAAATACACCTATGGCTTTTCCCTCTTATCAAGATGTTTACTGATGGTTTCTGTAAGTAATAAAGTAGCATCTTCAGTAGATTTACCGTTAATAAAACCAAATTGATTTTCAGCTATGATGTTATTTTTGTTTAGAAAATTGACTAACCTATAAAAAAAAAGCTTTTCCAATATTTTTGAGATAACACTTAGTACCGATATAGGTCTATAGTTCCCAACACTGCCTCTGTCACCATTCTTATGAATAGGGTGTACAAGTGCACCTTTTAAAATATCCGGAAAGACACCTGTGACCAAGCATTGATTATAAACAAATGTAAGAGGAGGAATCAAGTAACTCTTCGCACTTTTAACCACCCGTGTAGGTATTTTGTCAATGCCAGCCGCAGAGTCTGTTTTTAAGTTTACGATAATATTATCGACTTCCTGCCAATCGGTAAGAAACAACGCCATAGAGTTTGTCGGTGGTGAAGGTAGAGTGACTCTGTTTGAAGTATTTGGTGATTTTTCAACTTGCTTATTTAATATTGCATTTGCAATGCAATTTGCAATTAATAATTCATAATTATTAATAGAACCAAGATAAATTACTGCAGTCTATTAAAACGTAGGAAAAAAAATAGGATGTTTGCACGGCAGAAGATGATGACTAAAAGATATTTTTATGAGCAGACTCTGAGTGATATAAGGCAAGTATTCATAGAAATTGTCTTGTGTGTAGTAGGTATTTTTCCATAAAGAATACTTTCGTATTTTCATCATTTCACAATGAAACCATTCGAAGATTAGGGTTAACCCGGCGAGAATGTGGTGAAAAAAAGTTACACGAAGTATGTGGCAGGGTAAATTTTACCCTTATGTATTAATGCATACTGTGATGTAATTATAGCCATATTATTTAAAAATGCACTCTTTTATTAATTTTATTATATTCTTTATAATATAAAATAAAAAGCACTGCATATTCTATTGTATATTTATTAATTTTACAGCAAACAGGAACGAAGGAATTAACAATCAACAAAAATTAGGCACCTCAGAAACCATAACAAATCTTAAAATTTCTCGTTATTTTTTTAATAATTGCTCGTTAATCGTTTAACTTATGTAATTATCTTATAAACAAATTAAATCAATAATATTTAAATTAATCGTAACAGTTTTTTTTTCAGTCTTGAACATTGGCGTAATAATTGCTAAAGAAAATCGCAAGTTCCTCACAAATGGCTTTTGCACAGCGCTTACAATCATGTTTAGTCTTTCGGTCTCTCTTATAAGGATAGTCACGACATCTGACAGCTCGTAAATAAATATTTTTTGATGCTAACGTTGAGAGTTGAGTTAACGTTGAGTTTTTAAATTAAAAAATTTAAAAACACTGTTCACATAATATATTCATACTGATTCGCTGTCATTGCCAGTAAGAGTGAGAAAGTCAATATCGTGTATCTCCATTAGCATGACTGCGAAACTATTATGAAGTCTGCCTGCATTTTAGAACCGACCTATCTGTCTGGATTTTTAGATATACATGTATAATAATGATGTAAAAAAGATACATAAATTGCAACTTTGCTGAAACACTAGTTCCCTGCGAAATGAAGAGTGAGAAAATCAAAATCATGCAACTTCAATAGCACGACTGAGAATGTATCTTGTGGTCTGCCCGAGTGTCAGAACCGACCTATGTGTCTGCCTTTGTAAATATATGTTTAAAATAATAATATAAATAACATATATAATTTTTAGCTTTGCTAAAATAACGTAAATTTTATGAAATTTTGGGAACTATGATATTAAATAAAATATAGTAGGAACCGGAACAAGTGTCTGCCATTAAGTATTTCTATAAAAAACAATGTATATTTTAAGATATCAAAACGGCAGACATGCTGCGATCACGTTTTGAAAGTCGATTTTCATGCTTTTCGACTTCTAGGCACGACTAAAGGAACCCACTATGGGAATAATGAACCTCCATTTGATCTACGGCAGGTGAATTAGTATAACTACCATTAATATGGAGTTTGCTACTATACCGTAAGTCTGCGGAACACTGGCTCTTAGACTATTAGTACCTATATCGCTTTTTCTGGTAACAGCGGCAACGTGGTATTTGTGATTAAAAACAAACTATCGCTTCATATAAGTGTTTTGTCTGTTGGTTAAATGATTGTATTGTCTTTCACGATTGAAGTTTTATTCTTAGTTATAGAGATAAGAGTAGATAGATAAGAGTAGTAGAGATAAGAGTAGCTTAAAGTTTGAATGACATATGTTATATATAAAATTCTCGTGTCACAGTTTTCGTTCCCATACTCCTCCGAAACGGCTTGACCGATTTTGATGAAATTTTTTGTGCTTATCCGGTATCTATGAGAATAGGACAACGTCTATTTTTCAAAAAAAAAATGCAAAACAACGTTTACCGGGTCAGCTAGTGTTATATAGAACTACAAATCCAAATATTTAGGTACTACATAAATTTCATTAAAATAAAGATATAAATAGGTAGGAAAATTATATTTATTCAATTATTTTACAATCTTATACTTATTTACATTTAAAACTATTATTTACGACTAAAATTATACGTATAATCCTACAACTAAATTAAAATAAATACATAAAAGGGGCAAAGCGTTTAGGCGTCGTAATATTCCTCCGCATCACTGTCAATGGGTAACTTGCCCAGAAGGCTGGCAGCATTGCCACGTTGAATGGCAATGCTGATTCTTTGAGCAAAGAATAAAGGTCAACGCTCATTAGAGCCACCCGGCACCCACTCCGCACGGCGTCCACGAGTGGACGTCGCGCGGTCAACCAGCGGACCGCGCGCCGCCAACGAGTGAACGCCGCGCGGTCACCGCGGCGACGAGCAGTCAAACCAGCCCTCTGGTCACGTGAGACGTCGATCAAGCGTTTGGAGATGTCTCGGTACAAAGTACGAGCGCTCGGACCCCATGAGCCCAGCGTTTCTACCCCGAACGGCTCAAATACGTAATTGCTAAGTAAATAAGCGTATTTGCGCCGTTTGAGGGTTTCCGCCGTTGCAGCAGCAGCGCCAGGATGACATGCTGTGCTTGAAATATGTGATGGCGCAAGGGTGTCTACGCACATTACGTCCCACACCAAAGGCCTACCCATTTTCCATGGCAACAACGACATACCGTCAGGTCTCTTCCCGTCGTCTCGTACCAAACCATTTGGTTTGAATACAGCTGGTACGCCAGACGCGGCAAGAGTACGACGAATTATGTCGTTCAAATGTGCATGTCGTGGAATTCGACCCGCGCTTCTACTGCAAGAAAGCCCATGATGTCCGAGGCTATCGACGTCTTCTCCACGGTGACATCGATGCGGAGAAACACATGGAGCACCCAAACGTAGGCAAGTGGCAATACGGAAGGCCTCATCGTCCAACATGGTTCCTATGTTGGAAGATGGTAGTGTGTGTATCCAAAGACCAGATTCTCATTCCCCCACAGCCCGTAAGCGAGCACGCTCTGCAACATTAGAAGCTGTAGACAAACGATTTTTCTTACTAAGTTGCAGAGCGGCAAGTCCCACTGTCTCTGGGAGAAAAGGTTGCTAGGCAATTCGGTGTTTGGACAAGCCATTTTCCAGGCATTTATAGCTTCGGTTTTGCACAGCACTTCCGAATTAAATAGTGTAGTCGTTAAAATTTTCCTAGTTAACTCTTCCGTGCTGTGAACCGAAGATAAAAACGCCGGTAAACTGACACTGGAAATTTTGCGAACGCCGATAATAATATAGACATTTAATTATATAGACAGAACATAAATCATCATTAAAATAACGTAGCAGATCAAAACACAGCTTCAACAGTTACGTAGGTACCTAGATATGTATATATTTTTCTCACATTCATATTATTTCACAACAAAACATTGAACTCCATATACAGCTGCAGGAGTAAGTTATAAACAGAATCACATTCAAAATTTAATCTAAAAAAAAACTGATCTTATTTACTCGTTCCACGATCCAAAAAGAGGCATAAAACTACTGGTTTTGAAACATTGCAAGTATATTCGTAGCGGATCGTAATTCAGACGTGAATTATTTAGTCGTTGAACCCTTAGCACCGGTGTGCTGAAGACTGATGGTTGGCTGTAACACTGAACACACTGGTTTGGTTTACAGATGTAGGTGATATAGACATACATACATAGACTCACGCCTGTTTCCTGAAGGGGTAGATAGAGAATACGGAACGCCATTTGCAAGGATCCTGATATATCTTTTGCTTCATTCACTCCTATGAAATTTCTCTTGCATGCTCTTCTGTTTAGGGCACTTCTGACCTGCCTTTTTCTACATAGACATAGTAACACAAATTTATTAAAATTGTAACGGAAAAGTTGGGACTGTACTTATAATATAGATACGTTTTATAATTATTCTTATTATTTTTATAAAAAGATACAGAAAAATAAAAACATTACAGCATTAGATTCATACCAGTACTATCATCGATTGTACATCGATAAAAACACAAAAAATTGTGCCATCTAGCGGAGCACGGTGAAAGTACATACACATCTGACAACGTACTAACTGAATCCCGCTATTGAAAGTAGTCAAGAGCAAGGTAACACTTCCATTCGTACAAATATTGTGGTTTACTAAATTATAATTAAACAAAGTTATCAATAAATAATATAATAATAGTATTGAACTAGTAAGGCAAAAACAATTATTATGATGTAAACTTTTTCAGACTCTAAACGCAAAGGTCCACTAATAAATAAATTAGAAGAAGATGAAATTAAAAGGAGCAATGTAATTACACCCAAAAAATTAGTTATGTCGTTCCTTCTAACTATCCGCAGACTAATTAGAAATTTAGCAATTACTAAATAATTATAACTTTTACGATACAATTTGTTTTCTAGTTTCCAGAACTTACGAAGAGTATTTTAAATTAAACTCAGAAACGTAACGAATTGCCGAGCGTACCTTTTCTACTTCAATTTTTACTAAACTTCGGTCCAGAATTAGTTGTCTGGGTGATTAATGTTATGTTCTCCTTGAGCGTACGTTTTAAAATACACAAAATGTCCTATATTCTTTTTTTTATAATCTCACGCCTGTATCTCCGAAGGGGTAGACAGAGGTGTAAAATTACACCCACATTTCGCCAATGAATTTTTAGGTCCCTCGTAAGTAACGAATTGCCGAGCGTACCTTTTCTACCTCAATTTTTACAAAACTTCGATTCAGAATTAGTTGTCTGGGTGATTAATGTTATGTTCTCCTTAAGCGTAAATTTTTAAATACACAAAATGTCCTGTATTCTTTTTTTATAATCTCACGCCTAACGAATTACCGAGCGTACCTTTTCTACCTCAATTTTTACTAAACTTAGGTCCAAAATTAGTTGTCTGGGTGATTTATGTAATGTTCTCCTTAAGCGTACATTTTAAAATACACAACATGTGCTATATTCTATTGTTTATAATCTCACGCCTGTGGATACAGAAGGGGTAGGCAGAGGTGTAAAATTACACCCACATTTCGGCAATGAATTTTTAGGTACCACGTAATAGGGGGCGAGCCTATTGCTGTTACTGGGCACATCACCAGACTCCGTGCTGCTACTGAGAATTCGGCAAAACCTAGTAACACTTTTTGCCCAACCCGGGCATCGAAATTGGGACTAGTCCTATTGGGGTTAGGCCTATATTCCATTTTAACTGAATCTATAGAAAACGATCATAACTTCACAGAACAATGGCATTTAATTACTCTCCCGAAAGAAAATATACTATGAAAGACAATTTAAAAAATCATACATAAACTGAGCTTGTTAAGAGAAAAATGCCAATTTCCAGTTGATATAAAATTTAAAACACGTTTATTATTTTTTCAATAATCTAATTTTGTTCAAAATGTACTACCGTGTGATATTCGAAGGGATTTAAGAAAATACACGAATGCTTTGAATACTTCTTGCCGAATAAACAATTTTTTTAAATTCAGCCACAACTATTTACGAATAAGAAGTACACTGGCATAATATAGTAAACACTGGCATTATGCAAGCCAGCCAAAATGCCAAGCATTCGAAATCACTTGAGCTCTTCCCGTCGGCCCCATCGTTCTCTCCCGTTCTTATTTATTTTTCCTATCCACGCCTTGTAAACTTGTGGTAGTAATATGTTCAAATTATTTTGAGAATATGCCAAGTTATTTTTAATTGAACTTAGTGCATTTTTGTATACTTTTTGTAAGCTCACTCTAGTGGATTTTCCTTGCTGAGTGGCTTCTTTAGATATTTCTTCTCTGTAGCCTAAAGAAATGAAATATTTACTCAAGCTCAAATGTACCCTGTTTTTTTGGTTCAGGCTGACTTTTAGTATTAAAATTTCTTATTGAAAATGGTTTTATTGCTGATCTATTAAAATTTGTTCTACTCTTTATGCCGTGAGAAAGCGCGCTATGAGCAGTTTGCTCACGCATAAATTTATTGCTGAAAATTTCAACTTTCGCCATACTGTGGCACTACAAGCATCACAGTACCTTCCCAAAATTTCATCTACTTTTCCCTGACGCAACACTCGCGCCAGTCATTGCCACCGTGACTGGGTGGTGATGGGTTTGAGTGCGGTGCCTCGTGAAGCGCGGCATTTTGCTCATCACGCGCCCGTTCGTGTAAGTATTTTTTTTTTCTTAGGAATTTAAACTTTCGTGGTCATTTAAACTTAATTTAAATTGTCTTTCGGGATTTATACCACGTACCTTTGTTTGGAGTAGCCGATATTTCGGCACTGTTGCAAGCGCCATGTTCACGGATGTACTGATGGTATTGCGGGTGGATGAATGTTACGAGCAAGTATAGCGGTCTACCCGCTTTCTTACTCGTTTTTTGCGTTCAACACCACTAGCACTGTTATCACTATCGCACTGTACCCGATCACGACATACTACACTCACTACGTCAGCTCGCGGTTTGATTTTGTTCTTTTCACGGGTTTTACATAGAGGTACCACTGGATGCCAGATACTCGACAGTAGCAACAGTGCCGAAATATCGGCTACTCCAAACAAAGCGGCTGTGAAATATCAAAACCTAGTATCTGCATAAAACAAAATTTTACAGGAGAGCCGAAAAACGATTTTTTATCTTTGACAGCGTGCCGTTTTAATAATATTTGTCGGAGCTTCTTGGGAGTGATTGCAAAATTTGAGGTACATAACAGGCTTTACAAAAAAGTAGTTTTAATGCGTATATACAAAAAGATGTGCGTAGAGAAGCAGTTACTAATTAAAAAACTGTTTTCTCCGGCCAAACTTCAGGAGGGTGACAACTTCAAAACCTAGTAAGATCACATGCTTTGTTTTCATTTAGTTCTGAATTAATTGAATTTGGAATAAATGCAAATTAATAAACCTAGTAAGAAACAGCAAAAAATAAAAAAATATATACAAATCAGTATAAAAGCAATTTATTAAAAAAAGCAAGAAATCAGGAACCAAACGTTATTTTTTTTGTTCGCATTTAAAAATCAAATAAATAGGAACATCTCAATGTAATATAAATAGCTTTATTTAGGGTTATTTTTTTTATTCAATACTTGTACGATCAGGATTTACAAATGCTTCTTGTTACATTCGCTATCATTATTTGTAATTATTACTCTCGAGTTGTCGTTATTGCAATTTAAAGCTTTGTTTATATATAAGGGTTCTGGGTAATTAGCAATAAAATCGGCTGTTTTTGTGT
Source organism: Euclidia mi (assembly GCA_944739405.2). Classification (NCBI taxonomy): domain Eukaryota; kingdom Metazoa; phylum Arthropoda; class Insecta; order Lepidoptera; family Erebidae; genus Euclidia; species Euclidia mi. The sequence goes on from OX123182.2 coordinate 10,606,056, forward strand.
ATGTTGACTGTGCCGATTCCTGATTCGTAAATATAAGTGAATTGGGGTAAGTTGCTACAAACACTGAATGTTGCGGTACATTACAAGTAAGAGCCGGAATATTCATCGAAATGGTAGGGTTGCAATCGATATCATCATCAGATTCACTAGAATTTTCTACGTAGCAAGGGTTTTTTTTCACATTTAGATACTCATATATTAAGAAATTTGGATCCGCTACCGAATCATCACTGTCAAACAAATTTGAAATTTTCGAAAGACTGTCATTAAACTCTTCTATGTTTCCATCTCTTTGCTGAGAAGAACATAGTATTGGATTTTCATAGATATTAAATGGAGCATTAGTTAGCAACGGGTTATCAGTTGAGTCGGTAAGCGTGAGGTTGTTACAAGGTATATCAGAACATTCAGGTGACAAATTGCTATGCACTACATTCGGCGGTGGAGCTGTTAGGGTCGCCTGGATGTAAGCATCATTTTTTCCTAGAATTTGATTATTACTAAATGTTGTTACAGGCAATCTTGAGGTGTTTTCATTTATCACATCACTGATAAAAAAAGTGTTATGAAGCCGTCACCAGTTATTTTATAGTTAAAAATAAAAAAAAGTTAACGTCTTTTTAACATAGGAATAAATATACCAGAGTAACAACGTAGAAATCACAGTAATAATCACTTCTTTCCGTTATCCCCAATAGGAACGAACGCATAGATGAGACCAAAAATGGCAGACTAAATTTCAGCTAAATCTTTAATTGTTTCGGGCATATTAGTGTAAGAATCACATTAAAAGATAAATACACTATTAACCTATTAAACAAAATTCTCGACCACCAAGGGCAAGATGATCAATGTACCAATTATATCAGATCATTATACAAATCATTGATCAGCGTACAAATATCAAACAGGCGGGGTAGCGAAACAGTTTAATTTGCCTTTTCGAATAAACGTAACACTCTCATGTAACTTAATCATTCTCGACTTCCCCTATGTAATGTGTCGTTTGAAAAGTAGTATAAATAGCAGGTAGAGAGGAATAAAAACTGTAATTGTAGATAAAAATCATCACGTTAGTGCTGTTAAAAATGTATAGCACCGTTAATTGAGCCAGTTAGGTATTTTAATTTTTTTACAAAGGTAGATAGGTATCATAGCTATCACAGAAATGTTTTGTGTAAATTGAAATTATATATAAGCAACTTATTATAAAAGGTAGTACAAGCAAACTCTGAACATTAAACATTCGCTATGTGAAACGATCGAAACATGTACCTACATGTTATTTTCTACAATTATTAACTTTGAATAATCAAATAAAAAGTGCAAATAAAGTCTTACCTATACCACAAAGAAAAATAATCTTTGAAACAAAGCAATACATAAAACAAAATCTCGCCAGTTACCAACGAAACTCTCATACTCGTGTTATTATTTCAAGGTTAGAACTCTCATTCATAAAAAACAGCCGAAAAACAAAAAACCTTTATAATATTATGAGCAGAATCGTACGTATCTTTGACAATGTTAGTCTTTTAAAGCACCCATGATCAATTTCTAACGATAAAATTGGTATTTACGCATTTTTACAAACAATTACGTGCGCATGCCACGATGTCTTGTCAGTTACTAAAATTGCGCGAGGTTTTGACGCACATTTCAACCATTTCATTGGCATTGTATCTACATGAACCATTTTAAAAGCTAGTAACTGTCAGGACTTACTTGGTTTATAAGATGGTTGATGTTAGATACTATGTTTTAATCTTGTATTTTTTTCATTTTTTAAACTTTTTCGGTAGATACTAGGTTTGCGCCTTTGTGTAACTTCGTTTTTTATTAATTCATGGGAGTTTTTGCTATTCTACTATGTGGAGGGTAGTCTATAAGGTCTAAAACCGCAAAAATATTCATTTCTAAAAAAAGGTCAGATACTAGGTTTTGAAATTGGACAGCCGAAAGGTACGTGGTATATATCCCGAAAAACAATTTAAATTAATTTTTTTTTCTTAGTAACAAAATTTATTTAATCGTTTTTTCGTACTTATTGTGCATATTTATTGATCAACTTAGTGGATATATTATTTAAATATTTTATTTGTTTCTTATAGTAAACAAAGTCCACCAAGGGTAATCGACAAGCCCCTCAAAGGAGAAAGGGTGGTTTCGTCTCAAGTGTTGTAAAATCTTAAGACTTATATCAAACTAAAGGGTGTCCGCAGCGACGCCCATAGATTAACTGTTCCTGCCGGATCCCGAAGGAGTGTTAGGCAATCCCTTTTTAGTGCACCCCACGTGCTCCAAGGAACAATATGCCAAATTTCAGCTTCTTGCGCCCGGTAGTTTTGGCTGAAGCTTGTCTGTCAGTCAGTCAGTAGCGAAAGGATTTTATATATGCAGATGAAAGATCCCAATGAGTGTATTTTTTATGGGCTTAAGTCTATAAGTGAAAATGTTATAGAAGTTAAAAAATATAAATAAAACTTACCCGGTTTTATTTGAGCCAACACCTAAGAAATGACATGTAGAGAATCAAAATATGCATAGGAGCTATACAAATTAATTATTGTATCCCTAGTAGATACCAGTAGGTCTAGGCGCACAATCCTACATTCGCAAAATGACACATTGACGCAAAATACCACACTTTATTGGAAGTGTGGCATGCCACATTAGCAAGATGCGTTTTTAAAAAGCAAGCAAAAAGCATGCATTTTGAGCAGTTTATCAGTGTTCACTGAGCATGTTAATTTTATGTGCCATATATGTTATGAAGGACCCATAGCTCAAGATCTCATGGAAAATTAAATCATTCTATTTTATTGCAATTTTGTATTTTTTTTTTGTTTTTATGTAAAGTTAGTCAAATATTGAGGCCTAAGCGCAATATTTTTTTAGTTCGCACATAGCATGCTTATAGCATAGCATGTTTTATTATTCACTATAAATAAAACACTTTGTTTAGTTAACCCTTGAGGTGCGATCAAACTAAAGGCAAAGTGCCACAAGTGCAAAAGGTCACGTTGCGGCAAATTTTCATTGGCGTAGGTTACCGGAAAATAATTAATTATGACACCTTAATATAATTATATCACATAAATTGCATATCATTGTGTAGGTTATAAAATCAGCTATCATAATAATAACATGAATTACTACTAAATACTCACTTTTTCGGCAAAACAAGCTAACAAACTTAAAGGTTTGTTTTTTTCACTCGTTCACACAAACATTTCATCACATATTAATGAATTTCATTACTTGTTTGGTTCATAAACACAAAAACATTATCACATATACCTTTAGGTTTTCACACAATATATTATTAATTTGTAATAAACGAATCTAACGCCACTAAAAACATTATAATCCAAACGCGTAACAAAAAGTTCGCCGTGGCAGTGTTACTGTTAGTAACACTGTGGCTGTGAATTTACCATTTGAAACACGATAACAGTGAAAATGTACAACAATGCTAGTATTTAGTTGCTAAAATATGTTTTCAGATAAATAATCTGGGTACTTTTATGTCTTTCATAACTACTAAAAGAATATTTATCATAAAACAATTACGAAAATAGCGGGTTTCAAGAGTAGAAATAGCCCTTCTAAAAAGTTTTTGCCTTTTATCACTGTATTTCTTGTCTTTGTCACGAATAATGTCACTTCACAATTAATAATTACTTATTTCTTAGTAAATCTATATAAGTATCTTTATAAAATATTCACCGGTTTCTTCCACAAGACAACTTTTATTATAAAGATCGCGGAACAAAACACAACAATGGCGGACGCTTTCGCAACTGAGACACAGATAATTATATTTCAATATTTTTTGGCGCGTTTCGTTTTCCTCACCCTTCTAAAACGTAAAATTCTAATAGTTACTACTTTCGTTTCTTGGTTTAAGTAAAACAAAACGTGAAAAAACCGCGACCAATAGAACGATTTTTAATTGATTGCGTGCCTCAAAGTACTCTTTCAGAGTGGAGACTGGCGCGGGTGCTAGCGCGGGCGCGTGTAATTCAAATGTATGCAGACGCCCTTTGCGTTCACAGTGCGCGCGCGAGTCGCGCGTCTTCATGTGGCGGGCGCGCGCGCGGCTGGCGCGGGTGTTTCTAATGGCTCAGTCCGCCCGTATCGTTCACAGTGATATAGCGTCTGTTAGGTGACTACGCGTGTGGTTCTAAACCATTTTGATTTACCCGCCGAAGCGTCGTCAATCATGGACATCAATACTGAAGAATTTATATCTGCAGTACAACATCGCACAGCTATTTGGCAAAGTAAACATCTGCAACATTTAAATAGGGCAGCCATAAACAAATTATGGGAAGAAATAAAACAATTGTTTCGTCCGTAAATCAGCGTATAATACGTAAAACCTTTCTCTTCCTTTATTTAAATAATGTGTGCCAAACTTCATATATAGAAATTTCCATTTTAAGTATGAATTTTCCATTAATAAAAACAAATCTTCATCCATGTCTTCTAAATAAATACGTAGCAGCTCAAAGTTTGAGAACGACCAAACAAATGTGCAATGACGCTCGAAGCTCGCTCGGCACTGTGAATATGCAGACGCCAAGACCCGAGCGCCCGCGCCCGCGCCCGCACCCGCTAGTTCAGTCTGATTGAGCACAAACACTTCGGACCACCAAAATTAGAGCACGACCGTGCGTGCTGTAATCACGTGGGGGGTATAAAGAATTTTCATTTATCATAAAGTCTAAATTTATATAAAAAATTAATTAATCTCAAAGAAAACGTCTTTTGAAGTAGCGTGAGAGTTTTGCTCACGCGCGCCTGCTCGTGTAACTTTTTAGGGCGCGCCTTCTCATGGTTTATTAGAGATTCTTCATTATTAGTTTACTTAGGTTTTTTTCTTGGATAGGTTATATTTTTAGATACATTAAAATAAGAACGAAATTTGTTTGCTAATTAATTAAACTGGAACCCAACGAAGAGTAGAGAAACTGGCCAAAAATCTCCCTTTTAGAATTACTTTTCACATTTTCATAAAAGTGTTTAGCCTTCTCACGCCACTTGTCATGACGCCGAAGAAGGGAAATTGCCCTCGGAAAATTAGACGGAAGTAAACTAACGTTACAAAGTAAACTTCCATTTATAATTAATAACTTATGTAACTTATCTTAATATATAAAATCCTTGCGTTACTGACTGACTGACAGTCACGCTACAGCCGAAACTATTGGGCGCAGGAAGCTAAAATTTGGCATGAATGTTCCTTGGGGACCGTAGGGGTGCACTAAGAAGGGATTTACCGAAATTTCCACGGGATCGGCCAAAACGGGGTAACTTAAAAAAAAATGCAGGCGTAGCTGCTGGCGTCCTCTGGTTAACTATAAATGGACTACCAATTCTGCCATTTCATACGAAACAAACTACTTCAAAACTAATATGCCACGTTTTCCCGAAATATTTAATTGCAGAGGTTGATTGTTTTCCACTTTAATACCTTTTGCTTAAAGTAATAATCATATATTTACACGTATTGGCCTTTCGTAGGTTAATTGTCCGCCTAAATTTGTTGTGTATTAACTTAATATTTATGCTCAAGCTGAGATTGTATTTTTATTTTTGTTAAATGTTTTTTTCTGTCAGACGTAAAATCCTGCTTCTCTATTCAAATTATTGGTGTGTTTCGCTATGTCAAGTTCGCAATAAAATGGTGGCTGCCTGTGGTCAAAGGGTAGGCATATCAATAAAGAAATAACCAGTTATATGATGCTGAGCAGATATACTTTCAAAGCGAACTTCAAGTCCCGAGATCAATGGATAACGTTAAGATTATGAAACTTTAAGACATAACAGTTTCACGAGTAATCAAATGACCTTTAATTTAAATACATTGTGCCTTATAATTTCTTTTTTGATAGATATTATATTTTAGGGAGCGGATAAGTCCTTCAATTACTAGATGTTATCATTGCCCGTATTTTTTCTTAGCAATCCATCAGCATATCTACGAAACGTTTTTGCCATGTTCTAATGTTAGAAATTCATCATCATGTCAGTCTAGAGAAGTCCACTGCTGGACATTGGCCTTCCCCAAGGTTCTCCAAATAGACCGATCTTGAGCGGCCCACATCCAACCATTACCCGCTTAGAGTCATATTTTAAGATACCCAAATATTATAATCCCTAGTTACTCGTATATTAATATATTTCAAACGGTTATCTATTAGCATCAAGCCACGGCGATCGATTTTGTGTCGCCTGAATTTCAGTGCGGCGTCCATTTTACATAGATTGTCTTCCATTTATCGGGAGCTGTAAAGCCTGACAAGCTGCGCTTTTTAGCTTTATTTTTAAATACATTTATTTTAAAAGCTAAATCAACTTCTGTTTTGTAGCGCTCGCAGTGTGACTTATCTTGCCGTTCGTAAAAAGACAAAGTTTCGTCAAAGTTAAGCATCACTCGCACAGGTCACCACTTGAATGGATGACTGCTCGTTGTGGCATTTACAAGCATTGCAAAGCATGGTAAATGTCTCAGAGCAAAAATCGATGGCCCATGTCGGAGGCTTTCAAGTGGCCTGTAAATGCCGACAATAGCTTTGTAGACAATCCACTCATTCAAATCAAAAGAACGAATACTGATTTACGAATTGCAATCGGTGTGTTGTGGTCAATTTAGATTGGTGTTCTGATCATGGCAAGATGAAATGAAAATTTTCCGTCATTACTTGACTCACAAATCATTACTAAGTTGCCAGGGTTACACACAACTTCTAGGCTTTAAGAAAAGAAGTTGAATGTTGATAAGCATATAGGAGGCCATCGGTTGGTCTATATACTCGGTCTTCAGAGCTATGTACGTACTCATACGAAAACAAGAAATAAGAAGACTGTCAGCATTACATAGAAATGATAAAACTGCCAACTCCTTATTCGCGTATACATGCTAATTACTGAAAAGCTATAAGTCTAAGCGTAACTTAATGTTCGCTCAAACATTTATTATTGAAATAATGCTTGCATTTTGGCGAACTTGTGACCTACTTGTTGCGTTCAGCCACTAATGGTCTTAAGTTGAACCGTTCTACGTCTTAAGGCACGCTAATCTCTTCCAACCGCAGCGGTCTTAAGCAAAATGCTGAACCGACGCGAGGAATGCATTCTTCAAATGCTATTGCGAACGCTTTGCAGACATTTTGCATTTGTTACCTCGTTTACTGAAGATATTGTAAAGTGGCTGCTCTTTTAACATTTAGATCAATCTGTAAGCACGTTCAAAACACAAAATATATTTAGTTCTCATGCAAGAAACTATAATAATATCTAGACAAACATTATCTTCATAGACACGTTAAAATAAATGTGTTAACTTTAAGATATCTATGAGAAAAATGGAATTTGTTTTAACAAATTAAGCAATGTCAATTAAAAAATGTAAGTTGTTGTAATTGCAAAAATCGCTACCGAATATGCTAAAAATCACTTTTTTTATCAAACGGTACAAATTATGACTCTTCAATGATCCTCTTAGCGTTATCCAAGTCTGAACCTTGCACTGAATATTAGCTTTTCCACAGAGTGACTGCCTATCTGACCTCAACCCAAAGGGATAGCTATATTCTATGGTTTAGTATAGTGTCAGTTTACTCATAGGTACTGACTCCCTATAACGACTGTCAAAGATCTTCATGACAACTGGGACCGATGGCTCCGAGACACGGCGCAAGTGATAATTTACAATTCAATACGCACATAACACCGAAAAGCCATTGGTGCACCCTTTGCATGGCAGTCTGTTGGTATCTCCACTAGGCTATCGCTGCCTGATGAGAACTTATTTGAACTACACTGTTTATGCATTTAATTTTAGTTTTAACTGAAATGTCATTTTTAGGGTTCCGTATCTAAAAGGTAAAAAACGGAACCCTATTACTAAGCCTCCGCTGTCTGTCTGTCTGTCTGTCCGTCTGTCCGTCTGTCTGTCACCAGGCTGTATCTCATAAACTATGATAGCTAGAAATCTGAAATTTTCACAAATTATGTATTTCGGTTGCCGCTATAACAACAAATTCTAAAAATAAAAAAATGAAAATATTAAGGGGGGCCTCGTACAAAAAAAGTGTTTTTTTTTCGTATTTTTTGCTCAAAATTACTAACTGTAACAGGTAGATGCTTTAAATTTTCACAGAATATGTAGTTGTATATTACCTTTCAAAATAAATAATTAAATTTAAAAAAAGTATATAATAAAGGGGGGGCTCCCATACAACAAACGTAATGTTTAAGCAATTTGTTACTCGATCTTAATAAACAGGTAGAAACTTATAAAGTATTTAAGTATACATACAACGAACGTGATTTTCTTTTATAGATGATGGTACGGAACCCTTCGTGCGCGAGTCCGACTCGCACTTGCCCAATTTTTCACTACAATAAGCAGAAAAATTAATTGATGAAAATTTAAAGCTTATAGCAGACCTGTACCTTAACCGTAACAATTGTAGAAAATAAATAAACAATTACAGAATATATTACCAAGTTGACTTTTATTTAAAATATAATTGCAACAAAACGTTTGTAAACAGTCAGGCTATTAAATAAAATAAACACAAAAACGTTCAAGTAAAGCCCAAAAGCGTAACATTTCACATTCCATAAAGTGTAAACGTTATTTTTTACACAATTGTTTCACCTGTTTTAAGGCGCCTTTTGAATCTGCCGCTAGGAAATATTCTGAAACGAGGTCAAAATGAGAGCCGGCGAGTGCAATTCAACAGCTTTATAAAACTGTGCCGTTAATCTGAATGATGTGAATATATAGAACATATATTTATGTTGTGTAATTAGGTGTAATGTAAATGAAATGGTCTGCATTCGGTTGGAATATTTTTTTGCATTTCATTTGAGGTATATAAGTAGCATCCGTGTGGTGACGGATTAAGAATACGGAATGTCACCACCCCATATCATCCCATGGGTGTCGTAAGAGCGGACAGAGGCAGCATATTATGCAGAGAACAGCACTGTAAGAGAAGGAAAACTTGATACAAACCCTATACCAACCCGTTTGGCCAGCGTGGTATAGTAGGCCAATTCCTCCTTTCAAAGGAGAGGCCTAGTCCAACAGTGGACTGTGAAAGGCTGATGATGATGTTATAAGTACCGTCGTCTGTTCTTTCATTATAATATACTAGAGTATCCCCGCAGGTATCCCTGCACATTTTATTTTCATTTTTGCGTATATGCACAATTTCGTGGCAATTTTGGGCAATCTCTTCTCAGTGCAATCTCACGGCTCCCAAGGAACATACATGAAAAATTTCAGCTTCTTGTGCCCAATAGTTTTGGCTATGCTTTGTCTGTCAGCCAATCAGTAACGCAAGAATTTTACGGAAAGTGTTGATAGAGTGTTGATATCTGTAACTTCTTGCATGTTTCGGTATTAGTAAAAAGGATCCACGAACATTAATTGCTAAGCAATGTAACCATAAGCAGTTTGTTTTGTTATCTAGCAATGCAAACAGTAACATCATGTATAGCATGTTGCGCTACTTTTCAATTTAATTAACGTAAATCTTTGAATAATAATGGTATTCACTACAATGACGTAAATTAATAACATTTATCCATCCAGTCCACAGACAGAAACTCGGCCATTCAACACCACGGGGGTTCTAATAACGAACAGCTCCTGCGATCCTCGGTCTTGCGTCATCAGTGTCAGGCCTGAAAGAGGAACTGCCAAGTATACCTGCGAAGTGTCCAGTGAAGGACCGAGGTTCGCAGTGGATAAGCGCTCAGCCAATATGACGCTAGCTGGTGAGTTTATGTTAAGGTATTATGGTATTTGTAGGTTAACGAAAAGTAGTGTAGGGCACCCTCCAGCTAGGTGGAGTGACGATATACACATAGTGGCTGATAGCGGCTAGACACGAAAAGTCGAAAATCAGGCTCAGTGACGTGTTATAGGAGAGGCCTATATCCAGCAGTGGACTATGGAAGGCTGCTGATGGTATTTGTAAATGACGTTATTTAAGTCGTGTTTGCTAGAGGACACAAAGTATCTGAGTGGCAAGAAAGTGTACCAATTGTATCAATTCATTTTCCAATTTTCTTTTTTACGAATTATGTTGGTTTATGATGTTCTGGCACACTAAGTCAGTTGCAGAGTAACTTTCAATGTACAGTTCTTGGTAGTAAAATCTGCCGTATTTTTATTTAACCCAGCTACGAAATATTTCATACGAATAGGACAGTATATACAGGGACAGGACATAGTAAAAGCCGTATTTACCCGACTGCGCGACGCAAAGGAGGGTAATGTGTTTATCAGTCTATGTATGTATGTATGTATGTTTGTTTCTATGTGGCGTTCTAGAGACCAAATGCGTAGGCCGATTTTGATGATTCTTACGTCAATCGATTCGTCTTAACCTTGCGAGTGTCACTAAAGACATGACAGTAATCAAAATTCACCACAGCGACAGCCAGACGCCATATTGTCAAAATGAAAAAAATTAAAGTCGATGAACTATTTAAAGTTGGGTGCCAATGAATAGGTATTTTAAAATCATCTTTAGGTTCCTTTTATCATTTTTCATTTTAAATAATAGTTTAGGATATATAACGATTATAGATGTTTAACAAAAAAAAAATCTCGCTAATTTTCATACTTATTGATTAGGCGGGCCCACACAGACCAAGCAGCCTCGCAAGGCATTTGCCGCGCGAGGAAACGATCCCCGAACGAGCGAGGCCATAGAATAAAGCTGCGTTCACATTTATCTGACGTGATCTCTCGTGACGGTCTCTGTCGTAATTACTTACCGTTCACATTTGTCTGTCGCCGTCTGTCGCGATCTGACGCAATTTTAAATCAGTTCTGTCTTGACTCTCGTAGAGTTCACACTTTCGCAATGTTTTGATGAACTATCCGATTCAGATTAAGTAAATACCCAATTATATCCATAAATTATTTACATATGATTATATTATTTCGTATTCAATTAGCTCATGTATAGGTACTGTATAAGAATAATATTATAAAAAGAAAGTCAATTAGTTCGTCGTCCATTGCGCACAATTGCATACGCGCGTCTGACGCTTTACGACAGACAGTGGCGCGTCCACATTAGTCTGACGAGTTGTGTCGCGCGAGTTAACTGTACGGAACCCAGCAATGTTAGCTTCGTCAGCACATCTCTCCCCACCAAATTATCTAGATAATTTTATTGTCATCTTAGCATTAATTTATTATAAATACCTTTGTAGATCTAACATTAGCGATTACTATTTTATATTTTAAATATACTGTTAAGCTGTTATAATTAAATAAAGTTTTTTTTTACAATTAATCTGAGTCCAATCTCTTAAGTCACGCTTAATTCACGCCCCCCTCCCTCCCCTTCTCTGTCGCAGACCGGGATATTGTCTGTCGCGACACGACAGACGCCGTCACGACAGATTACATCAGATAAATGTGAACGCGGCCTAGAGCGCGGCAGCCTCGGCACCACATCTCGACACCGTAGGAAAAAACTAAATTGTAGTTGTCATAAAGTTTGAATTCAGAACGCATGTATCAAATTGTCGACTTGTGAATTAGAGTGAACATTTCATGGTTTTAAAACTTAGAACAAAGTTGAATAGAACCTCATTTATTTAGATAAAATGAGCGCTAGATGGCAGTAGAACTCACTTTTTTACATAATCACTTATTCTCACGTTTAATTATTCTTATAATATTTATTTCTAAATTTTCTCCATAAAAATAACTGTAGAAAGCAATTTTTAATTTGAAAACAACATTTAAATGTTAATGTTTCTTAATTTCCTGATTTTCAAACGATGAGCAGCTGTCAAACCATAAAGTAGTAATACTACATTGTCAAACATGTAGGTCATAGAACCATGGGCGGAATCGTCCCCACCCATCAACAGAAATGAAATGTAGCTCAATCGACCCATCTTGGCAAGATGATATTTTTTTTACTATGGCGTCGTTGCCCTAATACATGGGGTTTTCATAGTAATTAACGTTTAAACAAATATTTTGTTGACGCTTTATTGACGATTAATTGTTAAATAGCTACTCATTTATCTATTATAGGAAGTTATGGTACATTCTACCACATTCACACAACACCATCTAGTCCCAAACTAAGCAGAAGCTTGTAATATGGGTACTAGATAATGGATAAACATACACATATACCTCTTATTTTTTAAAGACATACATATTATATATAGAAACACCCAGACTAAGACAAACATCCATGTTCATGCACATGATAGATAATTCTGATTATTGTGCATATATATGTTTCTATAAAATGTTAAAACAATTATATTTTAAGTATAAAATGTATTATGAATTAGTTTTGTAATAAAACATTGTATTTCAATCTGCACGTGGGCGACGAAACGTCATATCCGCACACGGTGAGTTGTTTGTACACTAGTATAAAAGTCAGATCGCTACGGAGCGACACTCAGTTGTCTTCCGGCAGTCGAAGTGTGAACATCGGACGAACAAGTGTTGCCAATTGTAAATAGACAATTTGGTTTGACGTTTGACAGTTGACACTGTCAAACGGGTAAATAGAATATGAACAGACTTTGTTCAATGTTCGGTTCCGCCCCGGCAACGACTAGCTAAGGTACGATATAATTCTGACTTTTATATTATTGTGTTTTTATATTGTGCTTTTACTAATAATGTGTTTCGCAATCCTTTATTGCTATTGTGGTGTTAATAAGAGTATTGTCAATATAGACAATGTATAGTTAATGTAATAATATAGCTAAACAATTGTATAATTGATATGGTGGGTGATATTGTGGGTGGTTTCGTCACTTGTGAGATATTAAGGTTCAGATCTTGGGGTATCATATATTACAGAGTCGAATTATATGCTGAGATACAAGTCGTGTCTATTATATACATCGTGTGGTGAATATTTCAGTGGTAAATATTGAATACCCCTATAGTAAATATATCTGTGGTGAATATTACTAAACGAATTATGCTAATCTATTGTACTAAGGTAATAGTTACTTTTGAAATATTGAACTACCCACAACCTTGCTATCCGATATAATAATATGTATTGATAGTACTGCTTTTATAAACGATAATTACAACTATTAAAAGAATGGCCAAGAGTTTTCTTGGCCACGTTCTTTCTCTTGGTTCTATGCCCTTGCTTTGCGAACGTGGCGTTAAATGTAAATGTAGAATCAGAACTTGAGATTTTAAAACATACTCTTGTGACAAGCTGAATAAATGAAAGTAAGATTTGATAGTTGTATCTTTTATTTTTCAACACCTGACGAATAGAACTATAATAATACATATAGGCTGTATACTTTGTATCTATACATATTTATCGTGCTCACTCTATCACACACAAATGTTTGACTTGAGCGGCAATCGAACCCGCGACCTTCGGCGTAGCAGTCGCTTACACTCCCGCGGCGCCAAACGATCGTCAATATAGTATATAAAATAGACCAGTAATATTAACACTCTATTACTATTGTTATTTTCCTACTATGAGCATTGTAAGAATGAATATTATAAGACAATGAATTTAAATGATTCATTCATTTATATGCGTTATATTCTATTTTTTCTTTAGTCTCTACTGTCCCACGCTCTCTTGTCGCCTGCAATCTCACCTGCCACCGTTTTCGGGGCCAACCCCGGTGACGACGACCATTTTCTGGCACCCACAGTGTCGAGATTTTCGCCCAACAATCCTCATGTATACGGCTTACATGGCCCGCCCAGTTCCATTTAAGGTTAGCAGCCTTTTCCGACATCTTCAACTTTAGTTTTTTATTTTCGTATTATTCGTTCATAATCATTTAAATGTAAGTATATGATTAAAAATACATTATTTTTATTTTATATCGTTACTAAACCATGTTTTGTACTGTAATATAATGTTAAAATAACTTGCAAGTGTAAAATGAAAATATAGGTTAATTAATAATAATCAATTGTTTTTTTATAGATATATCCCATGGATTTAAGTAAAAAGAAGGATTTTAATCAAATAGTGGATACTTAAGGTACACATTGGCATCAGTTCCATGTGTGTTGGTATATGGGGACGGAGCCCATACATTTTTGCCCATAGTCCTTTGACATAAAAGCTTTTTGAAAATTTAAAAACGACTTTGCTTAATGCCAAAAGTAATATATCATGTGAATTCAAAGAAAATATCAAACATGAAAGTAAAATGTGCAACACAGGTTTTTATCCGAACTATAGCTGCCAGCGATTGTATCGCACAGCCTGCGTGTCAATGTGATGAATATGCTGCGCCGGATGAATGGAGTCACGCAGAAGGGCTGCATTAGGAACTTACGCACCTTGAATAAAAAAGTCTCAAAAATTTTGAAGAAATATGCACCAACTTATTTATTTTTATTTGGTGTAAAGTCATCAATAAAGTTTTAACTGGGTCCAGAATTGACTATGATGAAAAATCTCAGATACAATAAAAATGTTATGAATATTGTAAAAAACGTTTGAAAAATAAAGGGTGCTATTAAACCAATGTTTTATTTTATATAATTTTACAGAATGCAGTTACACACTTCATTTCAGTAGAATGTACATCCATAAGCGAAAACCATGGTTTTCACTTAGGGATGTATATGTAATTGAACCACATAGTAAAATAAATTTGTCTAATAATATCTAATAAAGTACCTACTATATTGTTGCGGTGCGACAAAATGTATCTGGCGCTATATGATAACAATGTAACATCTTTATGTAACCTACATTTTAAGCAAATAAATTATTATTATTATTATTATTGAAATAGTTACTGATTTGTATCAGAACGCGTTTCGCCGATTATCTCCCACTCTCTATCTCCACTACAAGAAATACACTAATACGTACGCGCATTACGCACACAAATCAACTGCACTTACTTAGATCGCGAGTTTGCCATTGGTTGTCACACGAGCGCAAACACTTCGCTTGACATGGAACTATCGCGCTTGACGATCACTCGCACACTCTCATTAATGTTTCGGTGTCCAAAAGGTCGAATTTATATCGATAAAATACTGTTATTTTGTTACTATAAGTTTTGCAATTGTTTTTATTTCGGGATGGTGGGATAGGGTACAAATAGTGTGGCCTTTTTTTAATATATATAAATAATAATATAAAATTAAAGGGGAAGATACAATATGGCCTTTATCATATCCGAATACCAAGAGTTAAAAATCATGTCCACCTAGGATGTCAGTGCCCGTGATAAACTATTCATGTGTACAACCACTGCTAAAATTTGTAAAGAAATAAATGACACAAGTATACTATAGTTAAAAAATGCTTGAAACGACCGCCAGGTAGCGCTAATAGCTTGAGTGACGTCTCTATCCTCCTATATACAAAGGTACTCTGTGGTACATTTGCCATCTATCGGTCTACGTATCAATGTGAGATCGTTGGTCTCTCCTCTCTCTTATTTTAAATTTTGTTTATAAATATAGTACTTGGAAATGGTCATACTGTAATAGGGTTGTGGCATGTGTTTTTACTAGCCGGCTGCCTGACTGACGCCAATTGCTGTACCTACTTTGGGTACTAGACAATGGTAATAATGGGCCATAAGCCATAACATACATATTTACTTATACTTACTTTTTTTGTAAATATATATGTATATATTTACAAAAAAAGTTTCTATGTAGAAACACCCAGACCAAGACAAACATTCATGTTCATGCACACAAGTGTTTGATATGAGCGGGAATCGAACCCGCGACCTTCGGCGTTGCAGTCGCTTACACTCCCGCTTTGCCAACCGGTCGTCGATTATTGTTATACCTAAAGGATGGAATAGGTAGACATGAAAAAAAACATAGAATGAATTATAGGAAATGAATGTCTGTAAGCAAGGATACTGTAACCGAAGCACAGACTGAAGGATTATTATTGGTACAATAAATAGCGTCAAAGATGAGAATGTTATGATGAATATATCCTCCGTCATTCAGTGACGAGTGGATAGGGTATGCGACTGCTGAGCGGAGGTCCCGGGTTCGATTCCCGGGTCAGGCAAAAGTGTTACTGGGTTTTCCCGAATTCTCAGAAGCAGCACGGAGTCTGCTGATGTGCCCGTTAACGGCAATAGGCTCGTCCCCTATTACGTGGGACCTAAACATTTCATGGTAAAATGTGGATGTAATAATATTACAACTCTGCCTATCCTTACGCGGATACAGACGTGAGTCTATAAAAAAAATTTCTAACATTTTTTATTTATTTATTTATTTATTGTTAATTAGAACGGCGGTTAGCCAATAACACTAATAACAAATATATACAAAATTACAGAATTACAATTAAAATATTAGTGTAAAGTAGGAAATTAAAAAAGAAAACAAAAAAGTTGAAGGATACAAGCAAATTAAAAAGAAAAGACAAAAGTAAGTTGACATAATTAAAACATTCAGTCAATCTCACAAAATTTGAGACATACTGACAAAATCTTCGACCATCCATCCACAAACAGATCAATAGATGAGTCTGAATCCAGGAGACCATTAAGTGCAGTCATTATGCGTGGAACTGGTGATTGAGCTCTAGCAACCGTGCGGCATGTAGGAACTGCAAACAACTTATGTTTTCTATTGCGGTGGTAATTGTCGGGTGTATAGAGCCGAGAAAACTGAAATAAAAGATCGGGTGAGTCTATTTTGCCCCGGAAGAGTTTACACGCCGTTATCATTTGATTGTACGCTCTTCTTGTTTCCAGGGAGTTGTAACCAAGGGATCCTAGCAAAAACTTGGTGGGGTATAAATAGGGATAATATCCATTAACGCGTTTATACAGAAATCTGAGAAAGGCTTTCTGAACTTTTTCAAGCATTAGCGTGTATTTTTCCTCATGTGGATTCCAGACTGCAGCGCTAGTTTCTAACTTACTTCGGACTAAAGCATTGTAAATAAGTTTTATGCAGTTAACATTTTGGAATTCACGAGCGTTTCTAAGTACGAATCCCAATCTTTGAAAAGATTTCTTAGCCACAGCGTCAATATGGTCATGAAATGTTAACTTTTGGTCGAATGTGACACCAAGATCTTTGATAGTTACTAATTTGGTAATCTTTTGGGTATTCAACTTATAGTCAAAACTTATGAGGCGCCTCTTCCGACCAAAAGTCATCGCCTGACACTTGTTCAAGTTAAATTCCATTTTGTTTTCAACGCTCCAATTATAAATAGCGTCAATGTCGTGTTGTAGTGCTAAACAGTCATCTTCGGTGTTAATTTGGGTATATACCTTTAGGTCGTCTGCATAAAGTAAACATTTGGCAAAATTAAGAACTTCAGGAAGGTCATTAACCATGAGAAGAAATAGTAAAGGACCTAAGATAGATCCCTGACTCACACCAGAACGCGTATGATAGGGGTTCGATTCATAAATACCTAATCTAACGAACTGCTGACGATCACGTAGATAATCGGCGAGAAGGGTGAGAAGTCCTGGAGCAAAACCTAAGGAACACAGTTTTGTCAGTAATATATCATTATTTACCCTATCAAAAGCCTTCCGGAAATCGAAGTAGAGTACATCCACCTGCTGTCCACTATCAAGACTAGAAGAGATATAGTCAACGAGAGTCAGCAAATTGCTATTCACCGATCTCTTGCTCCGGAAACCATGTTGCTCGTCGCATAAGAATGATTCGACCTGAGCATAGATGTATTTGTGAAGTATGCTCTCGAAGATTTTAGCAGGGGAAGACAAGATACAAACATACAAACACACTTGCGAATTTTTATTATTAGTAGGGATTATTATGTTCGAGCGAGGCACGAAACAGCGTCCAGACCGCGGCAAAACAAAAAACCAAACTCGATGGCTCGTTGGCTCGGTCGCTCGCCCGCGGCGGCACACGCGCTTGCCTCGGCCGGAGCACGTCCACACAGAGCACGCAGCCTCGCGCGCCAATTCCGCGCGAGGCTGCGCGCTCTGTGTGGACGTGTCTAATTCGGTAGCTCGGGCGCACGGTAAGCTCGGCCGCGGCGGCACATGCCTTTTCCTCGACCGAGCCACGTCCACACAGACCGAGCAGCCTCGCGAAGCATTTTCCTCGCGAGGCTGCTCGGTCTGTGTGGACCCGCCTATTTAAGATTTTATTTCAAGTATAAACGATATACAAACACTCGATTGCGAAATTTACCATCTTATAACGAAGTCAATAAATCGTAACTAAAAAGTATAAAATAAAAAAAATAATTTAAAGAAAAACAAAAAACCCGACTGCATAAAAACTAATTTTAAAAAATACGTAAAAATATTAACTCAAGTAAAAACTAAAAAGAAAGAAACAAGCCCAGAAGTTTAGAAGTAATATGCAGAACAGAACGACTCACAGTCGGGGCCCATTCAAATTTTACCAATCAAATCTTCCCAAGGGGCCCCGACTGTGAGTCGTTCTGTTCTGCATATTACTTCTAAACATCTAAATTTTTACGTATTTTTTAAAATTAGTTTTTATGACTGCATAAAAACTATGGGTTTTTTGTTTTTCTTAATTTTTTTTTTGTTTTAAAAGTATATAATCGCGATGGGTTTAAGCACAACACGGTGAATAGGGTTTGTAAAGTCTCGACATTTACAAAGTTCCGGGACACGAGACAGCCAACGTCCAAAGTTCCGGGTCTTCCCGGGAATTCGCCATTCTCAGAATAAATTTAGAAACAAGTTAATTTCTGGCAAAATGTATGAATAACAACAACTTTTGGGGAAAATTAACAACCATAATTAGGGTCTGGGAAGTCTCGACAGTTTCAATGTCCCAGGATGTGAGTCAGCTAACGTTCAAAGTCTCGAGGACTTCGAGAATTTTCAGCATAAAGTTAAATTCTGTCAATATGTATGAAAGAACCCAAATTTCGGTAAAAATCAAAAGTCAATAACATAAAATGAAATTCCAATAATTTAAAAATCTAGGCAAATTGCAGTCTAAATATATTTTTTTCTTAAAAATACAATTCTCACACTAGGTATAAATTTTGTGTAGTCGTGGAACTTTAAAAATATTCAATCAACAACCACACAAAACAAGTAAATTAGTATAATGGTAATAACAAGAAATTACTGACTGTACCTACGCAGTAGCGGTTTAAGGGGACGCTTCGCCATTTAGCACTGCGTCCAGTGTTGTGGGTAAGATCCTCACACGAAACAATATTTTGTGTGTACCACAATTTGTTGTTTTAAGTTTTAAGTATTTAAGAAAAAATTACATTACAATTTCGACCACTCCCCCATAAAATTAAATTGATCACTGACAGACCTGACACAGACACAATATCAATCAAACGTCACAAAATAACCAATGTGGCGGCGTGGCAAACGCATTTATTGTGTTTTCAGTATTTACGCGATAGTACTGAGTACTTAAATATAAAATGTTGCCCACTGTGTCTTGTCTCGAGTCTCGACTCGAAAGTCCCGGGACCCGAGACAGCTAAATTTACCAAAAGTCCTGGGACTTCGAGACACGAGACAACCCAAGACTCAAACCCTAACGGTGAATCCACGGATAAAAAATCCTGAACACGTTGTTTAGGTTTTGTATTTTGATTAAATAGTTATATTATGCTACCCTCAAAAGCTGCACTTTTACTGCACGGTTGGCGTAGTGGTTTAAGCAGCTGCCTTACCGCTTGACACTGTGCCGAAGTGTTGTGGGTTCGATCCCCACACGAGACAACACTTTGTGTGATTCATAAATTGTTGTTTCGAGTCTGGGTGTTCATTGTGTCCGTTAGTTGTATGTTTGTTAAGTTCTCCGCGACACAGGATGTGACGTGGAAAATTCAGAAAATCGCTTCTTAGAGTACCCCTAACGTTCCCAAGGAACATAATGCCAAATTTCAGCGTCCTTCGTCTAATAGTTTTGGCTGTAGCTTGTCGGTCAAGCAATCAGTAACGCAAGAATTTGATGTCTACGGATTTTGTGAATTGAAATATTATTAATAAAATTTATTGTGCAACATTGTATCATATTTTTCTAACAGCATGTTTTGCATTTTCTCTCGCACTGGTTGACCATAGCCACGCCATCGTCTCTAAGTCCTCCAAGCGTAGCTTCTACATAAAATCTACTCAAAGTGCCGCGCCGTGCCTACGGCTACTGAACTATTGGTCATAGTATTAAATTGGCAGGACACACGAAATGCGCCTAACAGTCAGCATTATGTGACGGCAGCGGAACATTCGATCGAGTAAAGTTTCGCGCGATGTGACGCTTGTTGGAAGGTTAATATGTCATATGAGATTTAAAGAACACTACGAGGGTATTCAACAAAACGTTTCGCCCTTGGTGGCCCAGGATGTTAGTGTAAGAAATGTTAAACACTAAGACTATTAGCTTACTCATATTTCTTACGATAACTCGTTCTTCACTTTGACATCATCTTCAGCCACAAAAAGGGGCGACTAGCGCGGCTTTGGTCAATTGTTGCCGGTGAAAAATGCTGTAATGTTCTCAGGAAAGTATCTACGTTACAATATTGCATATTTTTTACACTATAAGAAAAATAGCATAACTCGAAGGCAAAATATGAAACTTTGTTTATAACTTTTTCTTGGCACTGGGAATTAGAACTCGCTGCATCCTACCAAAATGTAAAAGTCTTTTAAGGAGGTGTCAAATGCATATTTTACAAACTAGGCGACTGAGGTATAATTGTTTGGACTCGTAAACTTTTGGTAGGACTCGGCATTGTCTGATTTTAAGTGCCAAGAGAAAACTTTAAACAAAGTTTAAACTTTTTCCGCCAAACTGTCATATTTACTGTTTTACTTCGTCTGTTGGCTAATTATGGTACTCGACATCTATATATTTTAACTCTAAATATTTATGAATGCAGCAGAAATTAGAAAATCTCCTATTCAAGACTCAATTTACTTTTCTAAACCAATGAGTAACATCGAGATACAAAAAGCAACGCAGCCCTAGAAAAAGACCGATGATAATAATTAATACATTGAAAAGACGTTACAATTGCGAGTATTATATCCATAATTGGTCCATTTTGCTTGTAGTTCCGCTGTAACATTTTTTATAACTAGCTACATCAGTTGCGTGAGCCACTAGCATTCATTCATTATTGTTTGACCATATTGTCCTAGATTTATGATACACCCAACTATTAATTGCCGATCATTCAGTAACACTAAATATCGGCCAAAGCCTAATTGAATGTGTTGAACTAACCAAAAATATTGGAAAGGTCGTTTGCCGAACAATAATAAATTACTAGTATTTCATGTAAAAATATTAGTTTTATTTATTGTACGGAGAAGTATTTTTGCATCAGGATTTTTGATAAATTATAAATTAATCGTGAATCTAAATGGAATTATTTATTTCACTATTATTTTCATAGTCCTTTTTGACACATATTTCAGTACTTTTACTTTATTTCTAAAATTTAATGATAACAAATTACAAAGTGCTAACTTATTTCTAAGAAATCTGCACAAACCGACGCAGCAGGGGTGGACCGACATTCTTGTTGCGATGGCGAGAAACGGTTGTTGCGGGGCTGATGAGCGGTCTGTGAGGATAGGCTTAACGGAAGACCTGTTTAGCAGTGAACATCTATAAGTCTACATAATTGATGATTGTGAAGTTCTTATTTTATTGATTTTTATTTCGTAAGTAGATTAAGCACTAAATCGGATCTTGAAAACAGACACTTTAATATGGCTAATAACATAGGTCATGAGTAGCTTTTGTATCAAAATACATCGCGATGTCAAACTTAGGTAAGTGCCAATCTCTACCAATATTATAAAGGCACAATTGTGTACGTATGTTATGCTCAAATGTTTCTCAGAAATAAAGTAGCTACGAACGGTATAGATATATGTAACTTATTTAAAGAAAACTTCGCTGCGGATTTTAATGTACCATCGGGTAGTACAAGTCTCTTAAACCGTAACAAGGATACAACAATAGGAACATCAACAATTCGTAACGACGAAATATATAGCCTTAAGTCGCTAGATGAAAAGAAGGGGTCAGGCTGTGACGGTATCCCGCCAGTTTTTATAAAACGCTGTGCAAAGGCACTAGTTACTCCTCTTATGATAATTTTTAATAAATATGTGCTAGAAGGAACGTTCCCTATGAGGTGGAAAGAAGCTTTAGTTATCCCTATATATAAATCTGGAAGAAAGCATCTGATTTCCAACTATAGACCACTTTCTATACGTTTTCGGTTCACTATAGACCAATATCTATTCTGGTCTCATTTGGCAAGATATTCGAGAAACTTATAAGCAAACGTTTGGAATTGGACTTAAAAAAACATATAACAGAATATCAACATGGTTTCGTAAAATCGAGGTCAACGAATTCAAATCTGCTTTGTTTTACATCCACAATATCAAAATGCCTCGACAAACGCATACCAGTAGACGCAATTTACACGGATTTCAGTAAGGCATTTGATAAAGTGGACCACAGTCGCCTTATTGTAAAGTTGAGTGATCTTGGCATAGACGGTGCTTTGGTCAAACTGCTGGAATCATACTTGGAAAATAGGGTATCTAAAGTAGTTATTAATGGTTACTGTTCTTCCAACTATGTAGCAACGTCTGGCATTCCGCAGGGCTCGCGTCTTGGGCCGATCTTGTTCAATGCCTTTATTAATGAAATTGTCAAGTGTTTCAAAAACGCAAGCTTTTTCTTATTTGCTGACGACCTTAAGATTATGATGCCAATTCAAAACGAAGACGACTCAAAAAAATTACAAAATGATATAGATAACTTAACGAATTGGTGCAATGAAAATAAAATTATATAAAATGTAACTAAATGTTTCTATATCCAATTTACACGAAATAAACGTGCAGTCAATAATACTTACTACATTGACGGAATTCAAGTACGAAATGTAAACGTGATTCGTGATTTAGGCATCCAAATAGACTGTACACTAAGGTTCGATGTGCACATTCTAGACATTGTTGCGCGAGGTTTTAGAATGCTAGGTTTTATTATTGGCAACTGCAGGGACTTTAAGAATTCATCCACAAAGATAAAACTTTTTAATACTCTGGTTCGTCCGATTCTGGAGTACAGTTCCATTATATGGAATCCACACTACGAGGTTTACCGAAAAAGTATAGAAAGTGTTCAAAAGCGGTTCCTCTATCACTTATGCTATGGAGACCATATAGCCAAAAAATGCAATAGCTACACCGAAAGGCTGGAACACTACAAAATGCAATCGCTTGCGAGTCGTAGGGAGAAATTAGATTGTATTTTCCTCCACAAAATGTTTAACGGCTCCTTAGACTGCGATCACCTATTGAGCTCATTGAGCATACGAATCCCCGCTCGACTGCCTAGGAAGAATACATATGCTTTATTTGATGTGCCAACTTCCCGTACAAATCTTGGTCACTATGCTGCGGTACCAAGGCTCTGTAGGCAGTGTAACAATATATCAAAGGCAAAGGAAATAGACATCTGTAATCCCTTAAGTAAATTCAAGAAGTGTTTAGATAAATAGGTATGTTTAATTGTCTGTTCAGTTGTTTCATCTTGTTTATATATTATATAATTTGTATTTTAAGGTTCTGTATTATATTGTATACGTATATTTTTCACAATTTATTTACGGTTAAAATGCCACGTTGTATTGTATAAGTATTTTTAGTATCTAACAAATCTGCTTAACTTAGGTAACTTAGTTTAAAAAAATAATTGCATTCTGTGGTTTCCTATAACTGAAGGAGTACACTTGTCTAATACTTAAGTGATATTATTATCTGTATAAACTGTAGTGTATATATCCTTTGTTGGAAATCCTCAATAAATAAAATAAAATAAAATAATAAAATATGATTTCTCATCGTAACGGTGGATTTGAATTTGATTTATAAACATTGCATAATAGATTCGACCTTTGAAGACGAACAAAGGGTAACTTTTGTAACATAAATAAAAATTGAACGGAATGAAATAGGGGAGCAAAGTTTCATGGGTATGCATGTATTTTTGGATTAGGAACATAAATAATTTTAGCTTGTTTTTATATATTTTTTTATAAGGGAACTATAATTATCCGTGTGGTGACGGATTAAGAATACGGATTGTCACCACCCCATATCATCCCATGGGTGTCGTAAGAGCCGACAGCGGGAGCATATTATGCAGAAAACAGCACTGTAAGAGAAGGAAACCTTGATACAAACCCTATACCAACCCGTTTGGCCAGCGTGGTATAGTAGGCCAATTCCTCCTTTCAAAGGAGAGGCCTAGTCCAGCAGTGGACTGATAAAGGCTGATGATGATGAAGGAAACTAACTGTAGGTAATAGTTAGATTCGATACGATTCGGCACAATAGGCAGATTAAACAAAATATGAAGGGAGCTGAAATGCCATCGGCCATCGCAAACGGTGCATGGTAGTAATAATACTATGATTGATTAATTTATTATATATTGTGATTCACGCCAATTAGTGTACTTAAACAGAATGAAGGTATATTATTTTAACACTGCATGGTAGATATAATATGTTTTACTAGGCACTATTCATTAGTTAATTAGGTACGTCATAACGCCATAATTATGTCGCATATAACACAAACAAATCTTTTCAAATAGCCTAGTCGAAATACCAACAAGGTATGACTATTACGACATCCAGGGAATGAAATAGGTAAGGTAGTGAAATTGTGTATTCATAATCTATCACCATACTGAAACTAAAATTTCCAATTAAAATCTGGACTGGTTTGAGGGTTCGGCCTCAAATAAAAAAAAAGCCTGATAGGTGACCTCATTTTCATATACTAATTTGAATATATGTAGTTTATCATTAATTGTTTGACTGCCTCGTGGGTCTCGCGGCATAAATGTGCGCGTGGGATCGGGAGGTCCCGGGTTCGATTCCTGGGTCGGGCAGTGTTATTGGGTTTTTCTGTCACGAAACTCTCAGTAGCAGCACGGAGTCTGGAAATGTGCCCAGTACGGCAATAGGCTCGCCCCTTATTACGTGGGACTAAAGTATATCTGAGGAAAAGTGGGTGTAGAAATACACCTCTGCCTACCCCTTCGGGGATAAAAGGCGTGTCGATATATATGTATGTATGTATGTATCATTAATAATTGTGTACTTATATTATTATGCAAATAAAAACCTTTCTATTTTATTCTATTTTAAACATCTTCTAAATCCTTTCTATTTTATGCTGTTCTATTCTTAATATTTTTATTTTTTTTCTTTCACAGTATTACCAGAATACGACCCTTTAATCACGGGGTTGCCAACATTAGTGCAAGTGGGAGAGAACGCGTTAGTGAACTGCACGTCAGATATTCACTACCAGCGGCCACCATGAACTGTTTTGTGGATTCTGAACCCCAAGAGGTAAGACATGTTTGAAAATACCTACCGAAAATACTAATACATATAAAAATATTTTGTTTAATATTTTATACTCTCGCGATTAGTTTCATCATCATATCAGCCAAACTACGTCCACTGCTGGACATAGGCCTCCCCCAAGGTTCTCTCCACACATACCGGTCTTGAGCCGCCCGCATCCAACCGCCTCCCGCGATCGCACCCCTTGCCCCGCCGTTACCATGGCCGCTACCATAACCAGGATTAGCGGGGCCGCCGGGGACTAGGGGCCGGTTTTTATTGGTGTGTTTGTTCATCTGTGGGGGGGATTTGCCATAATCGCCACGCTTGGCAGGCGTATTGGCGATCGCAGTGGCGGAAGTCTTTAGTGCTGGACGCTGCTGCCCATCTAGCAACTTGGGATTTACTTCCGCCAGGTTCGGATGGTTTGACCGCCATCTTTCGGTTGACTGCTTGCACTGGGGGAGATACTATGACGAGTAGATACTCGTCAGAGTAAGGGGTCGTCACGTCCCGACGCCAATGCGATTAGTTTATAGTACAATAAAAATATAGGTTTATTTAATATACACCGCTATTTTTTAATTAGTACAAAAAATTTAGCAGGGCACTAAGTATCTTTAACTGATCATAATTATGTAGTTGAAAAATAAAAACACTAAGTCTCAAAACTGTCCACAAAAATACGTGATAATTGGTAAATGCAATACTAATACTATGACCGACCCGTGTACTATCATACCATTGATAAATTACCCCCCCCCCGCCCCTCTGCGCCTGCGCCACGCCCCGACGATGCTACAAACAGTACTAAATTACTAGTGAAAGTCAGCGTATCTAATTTTGTTGCAAAACTTAATTATTTGTCTACGTTTGCCCGACGCGATGGCCTATAATATCAGTTCATATCACGGGAGTATGTAGCTATGCTTCGTGCGTACTTTTTGAGTGGAAAAATAGCGAGTGCAGCTGTGTACCCATGGACATCGTATTGTGAGTGTACAAAAGTGACCGGGTCAGTGTCAAACAATTAAAACTGTGCATATTGGATGCTTTTGACAACGGTGGTGGACATTTCGAAGGACAATGGAAATACTTGTAGGTTTAGTAAATAATACGTACTTAAGTAAATAATAATTTGATGCAGGCGCCTCAAAATCGGTCTGTGTTCTCCACACACCTTGAGGAAGGCCTATGTCCAACAGTGGACGTCTCTAGGCTGACATGATGATGATAAAATAATTTGTTAATAGCAGATGATTCTAACTTCATAAATACGCCAAAATTACTCTTTTCTTTTAGTCCAGAACACCATCTTTTATTTTGATATTTGTTTGCTTTCTAATTACATACCTCCGTATTTAAACGATAAATGTTACCGGTCCTACGCCCGAATGAAGCATGAAGGAGAGGGTAGAACTAACAAAATTAAAAAATAACTACCTACATTTATTATTTTTCTACATTTTATTTTCTATTGCTACCTACATCATAAGTGCGACAGAGAGAATGCGAATGAGCAGGATGGAATATTATCAATGAATTAGTGAATGGATTGTAAAATATGACTATGATTTAAGTGAGATTTTCTACAATAAACAAATGATAATAACTTTGCTTTTTATTGATATTATGAAATTCTTACGTCACATATATGATAATAATATCTTCGCTAATCTGTCCTTAAAGTTTTTGTACTAATTAAAAAATAGCGGTGTATAAGTTTAGTCAAAACATGTGTGAAGATGGTGTTATAAAGTATAAGTATAAGTTTCTATGTATAATATGTATGTATTTACAAAAAAAATAGTATATATGTATGTTTATCCATTATCTAGTACCCATAGTACAAGCTCTGCTTAGTTTGGGACTAGATGGTGTCGTGTGAATGTGGTAGAATATTATTATTATTATTTCCTTTATTTATCATTCATGAAATTAAAATTACATTTTTAAATATACAATTTACAAAAAAAATACATTTAAAAATATAATAATAACCGTGGGGTCCCACCAGCATCGGGCACAGGGTCCAAGCTGCCGGTGGTTAGGGCTCCAGAGACAGGAACTTCCTCACAATACGTGCCGTGTCTAGAAGTACTGCCTTCTGCATCAGACCCTTGACCCAAGCACCCAACGCGAGCCTCTTTAGGTGACGGTCGAGGCTCTTGGCTATTAGACCATTAACGGTCACGACTATCGGCACAATAACTGCTGAGTTCACATCCCACATGTTGACAATCTCGTGAGCCAAATCCAGATATTTAATCTGTTTTTCCTTTTCAGCTTTCACGAGATTCTCGTCATGAGCTCGTCAATAGTGACATCAACAATTATTGCGAGGCGCTCTGATCGATCTATCAACACGATATCAGGCTTGTTGGCTACAACAGTCCTGTCCGCGATGCTAGATCGATCCCAATACAATGTGGCATGGCCATTTTCAATTACTGGCTCAGCGACATATATATAGTACGGCACCTCGATGTCTACAAGTCTGTACTTCAGAGCAAGTTGCTGGTGAATAATCCTGGCTACTTGGTTATGTCTGTGCAAGTACTCGCCGTTAGCAAGACGAGAACACCCGGAAACGATATGCCTGAGGGATTCACCAGGTTGGTGACAAGCACGACAGATATCCGTAGTGCCATCCCTCAGGATATATTTCCGGTAGTTATTCGTCTTGATAACTTCGTTCGCAATTGCACAGACAAACCCTTCGGTTTCCCCAAAAAGGTCACCGAAGCGTAGCCAGTTCACCGAAGCTAATAGGTCTACATCGGGCCCATGGAGAGCGCGGTAGAACCTACCATGCAGCTCCTTGCTCTGCCATACAGACTTGCGATCATCAGTGCTTAGTACTATAGGTTTGCGCCAGTTTTCCTTAGCCAGCTTGAGCGGGGTGAGCCCATTGTCCAATGCGACAACATCGCGATGCATTTCCACATTTGTCCGCAGAAAATAATCTCTGAGATTGCACACCTCGCGGTTGTGTAGGGTCTTGGCATTCAAAAAGCCTCGACCCCCACACTTCCGCGGGATGTACAACCTCATCACGGATGAACGTGGATGATGCATACGATATGCCGTCAACAATGTACGGACGCTCCTATCCAAAGCGTCTAATTCAGTCTGAGTCCACTTGAGTATGCCAAAGGAGTATACCAGAAGTGGCATGACCCAACCGTTGCAAGCTCGCACCTTGTTGCCACCTGATAAAAGACTTTTCAGTACTTTTTTCAGGCGGCCAAAGAAACGTTCTTGCAGCGATTGTTTCATGTCGCCTTCATTGATATTTAAAGCCTGTGACATACCCAAGTACTTATAGGTATCGGTTAAGAGAAGCGATCTTAGGTTAATGGAGTCTGAGAGTTGGAGCCCCTCAGATTCCACCATCCTGCCCTGAATCACATGAATGACAGCACATTTATCCACACCAACTCCATATTGATACACTTACTAAAGTTTTGGGTTACGTTTAGTAAATCTAGCAATTGGGTATTAGAGTGGGTAAATAACTTCAGGTCATCCATGAATAACAGGTGAGATATGACCTGACCGCTTCTCTTTAACCTGTAACCTAGCCCTGAACCCTCCAGTAATGTACTGAGAGGGTTCATGGCTAAGCAAGACCAAAGGGGACTCAGACTGTCGCCTTGGAAAATTCCCCACTCAATTTTGATTAGTTCACCGTCCTCCTGGATCCTTCGACATCCTGGATAGCTAAGAACCGTATTCCATTGCCCCATACATGTCTTTAGAAAGGTGCGTAGAGTAGTATTTACTTTATACAACTCCAGCACCTTCAAAAGCCATGTATGTATGCGGTACGGAGTCATACGCTTTCTTTTATTCTATCCATCATGCCGCCAGATCCTTTTGGTTACGGCGAACTTGCTGGCTAATGGCCATGTCAATGAGGAGGAGCTCCTTAGTACCACGAGCCCCCTTCCTACATCCATTCTGAGAGGCTGACATAATTTAATTAACTTCAACGTGTTTAGCTATTTTAGCTCTCAGAATAGATGTAAGAAGTTTATAGACCGATGGTAAGCATGTAATCGGTCTATAATTGCCGGGCTCGCTAGTACACCCAGTCTTATGGAGCAAGTGGGTAATGCCAGCAGTCATAAAAGCTGGTAACGTACCAAAATCTATGGCTAATTGAAATTGAGATGCCAAACGGTCATGCGAACTACGTAGCCACTTTAGCCAGAAATTGTGCAGTCCGTCTCTACCAGGAGATTTCCAATTAGCTTATGGTCGGACTACATTTGTAACATCCTGGCTAGAGATGACCACGCATTCCATTTCTGGGATATTTTCGCATGCACGTTCGACATCTCGCATCCAATCGCCTTCAGTGTGGCCAATGGGCATCGACCAGATGCCACGCCAAAACGTGGTTGTGGTGTCCCCGTCCGGTCGGTGCATATCAGTCACACATAGATCTGGTCGCTCCCAGCTTCTATATACCCACATCTGGTCACTTTGGAATGAACGATTTATGGCATACCGGTCTACCCGTTTTTTGAATCTACGTAATCGGTTTGCCCATGCATAGACTTTCTGTTGTAGGAAGTCAATGCGCTCTGTGACACGGGATATATACTCGTGGGGCCTAATATTAGTCCCCACGAAAGCCCGATTCACAAAGCGCATTACCCTGGGGCGTGTATTCCCCGCCCCAAAACAGATAAGCTTACCAATAAGTGCTCTTGCCTCGGCAATACGCCGCTCAATCCTGCACTGCCACGCCGGGACAGCCGATCTTTGTCGTACAGTAGTGTCAACAACGGGCAGCTTAACACCTGCTACACGACATGCTGCCACGGCAGCACAGTACAAAATTGAATGGGTATCGCCAAGATCCTCGCTATCCTCTAGATAACTAGACAATAGCGAGTCAAGAGCACATACCAGCGCTATATTTCGTCTATGCATAGGCAAACGCGGTAGACGGGGCCTAATCATGGGTGCCACGTACCGGTATTCCCGTATCGCACATTCCAAAGCGTCCTTTACCTCCTCATTGTACTGTGTACTTAAATTATTAGCCATGTCACCCTCCTCCGCAATGACGTTAATATCTGAAGGCGTCACATTCGGTATTACTGACGCAGTATTCGTTTGAGTGGGGATGGCATGGTTCGAAGGTAAGTACTCTAAGCGAAGCCTATCAAGTACAGCTTCATCCTTCCTTCATCCTTCATCCTTCATCGATAGACGTTGAGCCGTGACGTTGATGCTTGGTTCCAAGGCCTGAAACAAGAGGAGCATGCGACTGCGGTACGCAGGTTAGTGCCTCCCTCTGTAGCCCCAAAATATGCGCGCATGACGTTTTCAATGATCGACATTGACCACTTCATGCGCTGCACATTACCACCGGCAGCGAGGACCCTGTTTGGGGCCGGTGGGCCTCGAGGTCCCAAGCACGCTGGTGTTCGGCCTCTCCCACGCCGCCGCGCAGGTGACGGTGTCGACGGCGGAGAGAAATACTCGTCGCTGGAGTTCGACGCAGCTGTAGCCGTCGGCGTTGACGGCGCAGGTTCCGACGACTGCGAGGCGGAGCTCAGCGACGGGTCCGGAGGTGTTGGGTGTGCTCTTAGTTGTTGGTTTCTGGCCCTCGTCAACATGCTAATGTATGAATTTCATCCTCATTTTGATAAATATTGTTGTTGTTGACATCATTTCTTTGACGGCTGTCATTGTATGTTTACACTTTTCAATATCTATATTTATGGTGGATTTTTCGGTTATTTCCTTCTGTTATTGTAGTTTTATATTGTAATTTAAATTGACTATACCTTCAAACTATGGATGTAATGAGATACGTAAAATATTATTATTTAAAATTCTTAGGTGAAAAATGCACGTTGACATTGGTGGTGTTGCCAGTTATTATTATTATTATTAAAGTATAATATTTAGTCCACGGCTGTAGGTCGCAAAATTATTTGATAATAAAGGTGACATATATTTGCCCTGACATTTCAGCATGGGTTACACTAGTCTTTATTAGGGGATTCACTATCTGTCGGTCACTATTTTACCTTTATTTTTAACTGTACAGGGTGTAAAAAGACCCTTAACGAAAACTGAAATCCCATGTTGTACTAATCACTACGAACATTTTTTACTTGGGCACCATACCTGGGAAATTACTGGTTCAAAAGATATTGAGGCTCAAAGTTAGTATGGAATATTACTATTTAGGTACAAAATCGATGTATTTACCCCGCCAATATGTTCTTTAGACGCCCTATGACCCCATGGATAAGTAGGTATTTCGAGCATTGCACGCGCGTAATAGAAGGGTTATTATGTATATATGTATAGATACAAGTTATATGGCCTTTATGTAGTATTTTAGTCATATTTGTAAATGGTTTGAAAAATAAAATAGACAACTATCAATTCTTACTTTCATTTATTCAGTTTGTCACAAGAATATATCTTAGATAAATATACTTTTACATTTACCGCCACTCTTGGCCATTCTCTTAATAGTAATTGTTTATAAAAGCAGTACAAACTATATCATATTTATAATATTGGGTAGCAAAGTTGTGGGTAGTTCAAGATATTAAATATAACATTAATACAATGGATTAGCAACAATATAATTCATTTAGTAATATTGGCCACAGGTATATCTTTAATATTACTCTAGGTATATTTACTATGTGTATATATTCAATATTTACCACTTTAATATTCACCGTAGGTACATATATAATTGATAGGGCCTGTTTTACAGCATATGAATCAATTCTATTATACGATATTCCAAGTTCTAAACTTATAACATCTCACAACTGACAAAACCACCCACAATATCAATTATACAATAGCTACGCTATATTACAATGCTTCTGCATTATTTCTATTGTCAATACTCTAAATAACATCACAGAAGCAATATAGAATCGTGAAACACAATAATATAATAGTCAGAATTATATCGCACCCTTAGTAAGCCGTTGCCGGAGCGAAACTGAACAGAGTCTGTTCACACTTTATACTCTATGTACCCGTTTGACAGTGTCAGATGCTAAAACCTCAAACCAATTTGTCTATTTTAGAATTGGCAACACTTGTTCGTCTGATGTTCACACTTCGACTGCCGGGAGACAACTGAGTGTCGCTCCGTAGCGATCTGACTTTTATACTAGTGAACAAACAACTCACCAAGTGGGGATATGACGTTTCGTCGCCACGTGCAGATTGAAATACAATGTTTTATTACAAAACTAATTCATAATACATTTTATACTTAAAATATAATTGTTTTAACATTTTATAGAAACATATATATGGTTATATCTTGTTAAACATATGTGAATAATTCTAAAATCGATCTTATTGTAACTTAATCTGAAACTCTACGTAGAAATAACAATGATATAAATTCTAGCCATATTTATAACACTTTGATATCCGAGCTTTTGCTGGGATGATAAAAATGTACTTACAAACACACATACTTTAGACGTACTTACTTTGATATATTTTTGAATATCTTTACAATATATTTCAACAAATCTATCACGCGCGCTTTTAATTACGGTTTAAAAAATGTGAAAACTGAAAAAGAAATTCGTTTCCCAGGTATTATTTTTGGTTAGTATGACTTGGCATGATGTCCACAACGAGTAGACTTCAGCTTGGTGATGGGTCTTGTGACACCCTGTATAGACTCGATATAGACTCGAAAAATAGTAGTTACGGTAAAATAAGCAGTCAACATAGAATATGCTGTGACGCTCGTGTATTCAGACCCAAGGTAGAGTGCGCTGACTTAAAACCCGTATCAAATTTAATCAGAAGTATACTCAAGGCGTTCGACAATAATTAATTCACCCACTTACCTTTAAAGCTTGGGAATCAAGAAAGATATTAAATTACTTATCGGCTGTGAAGATGCCTTTTACCTCATTTATAAATTTTCCATTAATTCTTACCTAATTTATTCAATTTCCATGAAATATAAATAGCGATGTTTTGTAGACGTAAAATAAACGGTAAAATATCCAAGAGACATCAATGAACCATTTCACCACAATATAAAAATTATTTAGCTTGTATTTTTAAGACAAGCTCTGGAACCCCGGGTATGGTCTGTGTATGTAAATAGGCAAATCATACACAAACACCCGGACGCGGTACAAATACCTGCAGGCGTTATAAATATTTGTGTTTCGCAGAGTTGTGTAGAAAGTTCTGCCGTTGTACGTATATCGGGCTTGTACGGTTTTGGATGTCGGTAATGTTGTTTTGTTTAGCTGGCTCATAATGAAATTGGAAATATATTTTTGAATGGAAGTGAAATTAACTTTATTTCTCTCTCTAATAATCGATATTCAAATTTTGATGTGGTTCTTGGCCCACTCATTAAGTAAAAAAGTGTTTTCCTGGTTTGTCAGCAAAAAAACGCCTGTAATAATTTGATTTTACATATTGTGTCGTGTATTTTTATTAGCTATGTAACAATGTATGTATGCATTTGTGTACTTTTTATGACAAATACAAAAAATATCTTATAAACTACCAACTTACTCTGAAGAAGAAATGTGGGTGCAATTTTACACCAGGCGTGACTCTAAAAAAAATATATGAAAAAAAAAACAAAACTCGACGTCAACTTTTACCAATATGCTTGGCCGGCGTGGTATTACTATACCAGGCCAAGTACTCCTCCACCCCCGTGGGATCTCCACCTTGTCGTGCCGTTGCTCAGTAACCGTGGCTTGGATACCCGCTGTCAAGCTAAGAGAGATCCCGGGAGTGGACGCTCCGCGTGGGCTTGGAGGTGCCTGCGCAGGATGCGTCCAAAGGTGTGGGTGCAGAGGACAGTTCTCGCTTTCCCTCGTAGTCGGGCACGGTCGCGGGAGGAGAAGCGTGTCGGTGTCGCGTTGCCGCGCGCCCTATATCCCGCGACCAAATGGGGGCGCACCATCGTTGCGTCGCGGTGGGGCCGCAGAGGAAGAGGAGATGCGGTGTAGCGTTGTCGTCCTCCTTGTCCTCTGCGGTCGCTGGGTGTTTTGGCGGCGGAACCCAACACCTTCATCCGCCGCCAAGGCGGTTTAGTTTGGGGCCCGCCTGACCATCTGGCGGGCCCATACCCGTTGGGAGGTAGCGAGGAATGCTTCGACGATACCCGACCCTCTGACACACGGGTACATGAGGAACACAGGTTGGTTTTTAGTCAGTAAGAGTTTGACAGTACCCTTCGCCCTTCTCCCAGGGCGGAGGGGCTCCATGAGGATTTTCCAACCCGACACAAAAAAAAAGCACATATACTCCTATTAGCTCACAATGCTACTGTGACGCAATTTAAGAGAGGACTATGTCCAGCAGAGGACTGTATTTCTTTTTTCTGTGTGTTTACTAGTTATTGGCCGCAGATGGCCTTGACAACTTTATGCGGACTGTGGGTGAGCGCAGAAGGCGCCCAAATATAAGTAAAATCATCAAATTTGATCGAATTGTGAGTAACTATTACGATACTAGATTATAAAAAACGCATATCAAAACAATAAAATCATAAAAATCGTTTAGGGTAATTGTGCTGTACCACACCTCACCAACTTAATATTTTCAATAAACCCACGCATATGAATTCAAACGCATACCACGTTAACGTAGCACTAACTTGTTTCATGCTCCTTTTACTCCTACTAAGATCAGCTTATCTGAACAATGTTGTGCGGATCACTATAAACATTTCTCAGTTCATAAAAGCTTGGAGGTAAAACACGGGGTGATTTCATTTATTGGAAACCTATATTCGTCGTGAACGGTGATGTGACGGAAGGCCGTCAATTGAAAGGCATAAGCCGAATACATTGATTATGGCGTTCTTAAATATCGAGGGAACCTTGGCGTTATTGAGATTTCTCTTTTATATTCATTGTGGGGTTACTGCTTATTCGTTTTTCTTTACTGTTAAGGGTTGAGCCGCTGTTTCAATATGAGGAAATATCGCAATAACATTTTAGGGATTATCTAACAGCGTTAATTGACTAATCTATTTATAAAAGTGTCTTTATTGTATTTTTAGATACAAAGATTCGGATGCCCCCACCTACACCTGCACATCTTTACCCGATTCCATAGGCATTTCCGGAAAACGATGTTTAGTGCCAAAGCTTAAACCACACTATACGCCGAATCGTTTCGGCTGTGCGTTGTCCGTCCCTCAAAAAGTAATGCAAGAATGTTATATATATATATACAGAAAATGAAATAAATCCAGTTGTTTCGACTAGGTCCACTTTGGGGTAGGGTAAAAAATGAGGTAGTTAGGTACTACCATTGAATTGTGTAAGTAGGTTCTCGATAAGTCAACTTCTTATATTAATTATACATAATTGCCAACTATGAACCATTAACTACTTTTAAACTACCACAATTTGTAGACATATTAAAAATTATGTAACGGGTCTGAATCGTGTTAATAAACGAAAAGAAAGATGAAATACCTTTCTATTTGTCCCGACGTTTAGGCATGGGTTACACCAGCCGTGGTCACGGGATGTCTGATGTTCGTCAGCGCTGCCTCCGAGAAGTGCGGAACCTACCCTCACTTGGTCTTCACAATTATTAACATTATTATGTTCGGAACTGTCTGATAAATACATTGTTCTACTGAAACACTGTCTAGACGGGAACTATTTTCTATATCGTGAGCAATATTACCTCCAGATTGATGGAGTGGCCATGGGTAGCCCTGTCGCACCGGTAATGGCCAACATCTGGATAAAACATTTTGAAGAAAGGATACAACTACAAGCGTTCCACGTAAAGATATGGAAAAGATACGTCGATGACGTGTTCTGTATTATAAAGGGTAACAAACAGGTTGTAGAACAATTAGCAGATCACTTGAACTCCATACACCCATAAGGTTCACTTATGAAATGAAGACAGACAGATCGTTAGCCTTCCTCGATGTGAAGATCAAGGTGAGAGAAAATGGAAACCTGTCACACGCTGTTTACAGGAAGATCACATACACGGACAGGTACTGACACGCAAATTCACATCATCACCCGCGACATTTGCAATCCGTTATTGCTTCATTGACAAACAGAGCATATGACATTTGCGACCCCGAACACTTAGATAGTGAGCTCACACATGTTCGGGAGGTACTCAAGCAAAACGGTTACAAACACAATATGCGAGGTTCAAGGAAAAGGTCGAGCCTGACTGAAGTGAACAGAGCGCCAGCGTTCATGCCCTACATAAAAGGAGTAACGGATAAAGTTGGAACAGAACTACAAAAATACTCCATTAAGACTGTATATAGTCCGTACTCCAAAGTACAAAAATTACCTGCGTACTCCAAAGGATGTCATCCCTTTTCAAACACCAGGCGTGTACAAGGTGGATTGCAGCTGTGGTAGTTCCTACATCGGTCAAACAAAAAGGACCATCGCCGAACGAGTTAAGGAATGTGTTCCTTCACATCACGGCTGTCAAAAACAGACAAACCACCAAGTCGGCCATAGCTGAGCATTTGTTGTTGAAATCAAAAAAAAGCACGCAAATTTCAACCGGGAGGATGGTTACCGTTTATCTACATCTTGGAATCCTGTCATCAGCAAAGGTAGACACCGATGAGGTGATATTACGCGCCAGTGTGAAGATACCATTAGTGTTGTGTGTCGAAGTACCGACAGTTCCGAACATAATAATGTTAATAATTGTGAAGACCAAGTGAGGGTAGGTTCCAAAACCCGCACTTCTCGGAGGCAGCGCTGACGAACATCAGTCATCCCGTGACCACGGCTGGTGTAACCCATGCCGTAACGTCGGGACAAATACAAAGGTATTTCATCTTTCTTTTCGTTTATTAACACGATTCAGACCCATTACATAATTTTTAATATATGAACCATTAATTGTACTTCAAGGTTGATTGTTCATGTAATTGCTGACTAGAAAGTCTAAACGTAACATTATAGCTTTGTTGTCGATGCCAAGTTATTATATTAATACTAGAGAATACTTTTGATTCTGCTCGATCCTGTGGGATATTCGGGAAATCCCTACACAACAATCTCAAGGAACATACGTGCCAAATTTCAGCATCTTGCGCCCAGTAGGATGTGCGTTGCCTGTCAGTCAATCAGCAACTCAGGAATTCGTATATAACAGCTGTATGATGTAAGGCAATGGTGATGTCGATTAAAACATGATAAAGTAAGGAGAGTCTAAACGTCGCTTACGAAATATGGCCCAACTGCGTGGCCAAATTTCTCAGAGTATCTGATGAAAATATGCATCCTAAGTGTATGGTCAAATTTAAGCCTTTGTTATTAAGGTTGATAATATATGATACTATGATTTAGTTGGATATTAGGTTTTTGGGCCGTTCGTGATGGACACACTAGGTTCAAGTGCTATCCGCATTGTCGTGGCTCTCGCCAATCTTGGCGTGGCACTGGTCGTCTCGGCGATCGGCCAGCTGGACCTTCAGTGGCGCCTCACAAATCTGAGGCGCTATAGTTCCATGCCCTTCCTCGGGGCCGGGAACCACCCAGCTCGGTGGTTTCGATTTGTGGTGCACAAGTCCGGGTGGGGCGTATTATTAAGTACCTTGGCCTCACACTGGACTCTCGCTGGGCGTTCGAAGACCATTTCGAGCGCTTGGTCCCTCGGGTTCGTGGTGCGGTGGGCGCGCTTCAGCGCCTGCTCCCGAACCTGGGTAGGCCACGTGAGGAAGTTCGCCGCCTCTACTGTGGCGTCGTGCGGTCCATGATTCTCTATGGGGCGCCCGTGTGGCATCATCGTCTCACGCGCGCCTCCCGCTGCAGGGCTATCCTAGTCAGTCTGCAGCGGTTGGTGGCCATTCGGGTCGCACGAGGCTACAGGACGATATCCCATGAGGCGGCGACCCTCATTGCGCGCCTTCCACCGTGGGATCTCCTGGCATGGGTGAATGCCCGTCTTTATGACGAGGTTCGCCTTCGTCCGCTAGGCGGGGAGGCGCCGAGTGAAACGCTCAAAGAATACCAGCTAAATGCGCACCGAAGCGCGTATGAGGAGTGGCGCGTGCGGCTGCATCTACCGCGTTGCACGCGCCAACGCATCGTCGGTGCAATTTTGCCAATATTTGACGCTTGGCTCGAGACGAAAGAGTGCACTACTTCCCGGCTGACTCAGATACTTACCAGGCTTGGTTGATTCGGTGAGTATCTGAGTCGGATCGGACGTGAGGAGACGACACAGTGTCACCACTGCGATGACGACCTGGACTCCGCCCAACACACACTAGAGGTGTGCCCTGCGTGGGCGGACGAGCGGAGTACCCTAGTCGCCATCATCGGGATCGGGATTTGTCCCTTCCAGCCGTAGTAGCGGCAATGGTAGAGGACACCCACAATTGGCGTGCAGTAGTCTCCTTCTGTGAAGCTGTAATGCTCCAGAAGGAGGCCGCCGAGTGGGAGCGTGAACGACGCAACCCCGCTCGCAGGCGAAGGCGGTGTCGAGGCGGCGGCAGCGGCCGTTGAACCCGACTCTTCCTCAGGTCTGCGGGCGTTGGAGGGAGAGCCTCTAACGACCCACCATAAGCGAATCCGAGAAGGCAGCGGACTGTGTGGCGCAGTCTGCTGTGAAAGGCATTGCACACCCCGTCTTTCCCGGGCAAGCGTCCCAAGCAAGGGGATGGACGCGACAGATACAGCGGAGCAATAAAACCACAGTTCCCGTTGTATCTGCAAGGTGTCGGGCTACGGAGCCACCGTGTGGTTTTTAATCGGTAACCCAGCCCACGGGGTGGGAGTCCGACATACCCCCTTCGACCGCTCCCCGGTTGGAGGGGCATGCAAAAAACACAGGTTCAAGTGCTAGGAGAGCTCATATAAAATATTAATAAGCTTCCTTGGTAAGCCTGTGTTTAAGCACCTATGCAGCAAGTTAAGCTCTACAACTATAATATTATGTCAGTCAAGAGTTCTAGTCATTTCATATAAATGATGATGACATAATAAACCGGTTTGTTAAAAAATCTTTATTGCTTACCAAAATACATACATAACAGTAAGACAGCGATAGCCTAGTAGAGATACCAACGGACTGCCATGCAGAGGGTATCGGGTCCGAATCCAAAGCGCGCACCACTGTTCGGAGTTATGTGCGTATTGAATTTTTAATTATCGCTTGTCCCGTGCCTTGGAGAGCACGTTAAGCCGTCGGTCCTGGTTGTCTTGGAGATCTTTGACAGTCGTTATAGGGCGTTACTTTCTAAATAAACTGACACAGTCTAAACCATGGAATATCGCTGGCAGTCGCTCTGTGGAAAAGCTAATATTCAGCCAAATCCGGCAAGACTAGTAAGTAGACCCCAGGTTTAAACTGGGATAACACTAGGAGGATGATGAAAAACATACTTAACAGTCTTGATTTCATGTCGACCTGATTACAATATTTCTTTCAAAACCAGCCCTGTGTATAAACAGTTCGACGCACACTATACACGTTATTTTTGCGACTGTTAAAAGAGAAATCCCATAATACACAACTACATTCCCGACCAATAAAATTAATTTAGGTAACTTCGTCCTAACAACAGTTGCGAAAAAAAATTTATACGAAAATAATATCCCACATAAACTTGTGAATTTTAAGACTCAAGTTCCTGCAAGTAAGCGTGCCAAAAACCCGTCAAAATCTTCTACAACGGACAGAAAGCTTCCTTTCCAAACATTTATCGAACAAATTACGCGATCCATTCAAAGCAACCTGTTGTGCTATAATAAGAATTTTAATTTCTCCTTCGTATTGTTCCCTAACGATTTTCTTTTCACGACCGGTATCGGTAGCCCCTTTTGTCAGTTCGTCCTAAAAGCCGCACATTTGATTTTTCATAAAAAAGATCTTGATGATATATTTTTGAGGTGTAAGAAAATCTTTGTTGGAAGGAATTGAGGCGAAGTCAGCACTGTTTATGTGTACATAATTTATGTTGACTACATACTTCAAGAGGTCTTTTCGCTTGACGGAACTATAAGATAGTCTTTACTACACATAAACAAG
Source organism: Euclidia mi (assembly GCA_944739405.2). Taxonomy (NCBI): domain Eukaryota; kingdom Metazoa; phylum Arthropoda; class Insecta; order Lepidoptera; family Erebidae; genus Euclidia; species Euclidia mi. The sequence continues at coordinate 10,646,525 of OX123182.2, forward strand.
GAAGGACTTGGGGCTAGTGATCGGTATTCCGGTCTAGAGCTATATTATTTGGACCGTTTATTAGGAAATTCTTGGTAGCAACCTTGTTTTAGTCCGTAGTTTGTATAAATACCAAGTCTAAAAAGTGATTGCCTTTCTGCTTACTTGTAAGTATTGAAGTGATCATATACCTTAGTGGTTTAAGCAGGTGCTTTATTGTTTAACACTGCGTCGAATGTCGTGAGTTTAAAATCTACATAAAAGAACACTGTGGCGAATAAATGGGTAATCTTTGAGTTTGTTTCTTGAGGATTTTATAAGAATTCTGTTAGTCATTTCCTGCGTTATCCCAAAAGAAGAATAATACTTTAAGTAGTTATGATTTTTGTAATGTGAGGTGATTGACCCTTATTTTCCAGAACTACTTTGATCTAACAGTGCTACTGTCAGACGAAAATACAGGTAAAAGCTTTTAGTAAAACATTACTAGAAGCTTTATTAGTAGCAATACAGTAAAACAAAAGTCTCCAAAGAAAACACGCAAAACGTTTTGTATAATACATTTTAAACGAGACGTAGACATTTTTTGCCGTCCAATCCGTCGTTCACAATTAACAAGAACCATAAATCGTCCAACTAAATAGCAATATCCTACCAAAACGTTCATTGTACTGGTAAGGGTGTGTATCTAGCAAATATGTGAGAGCTGAGCGGTGTGAGAGGAAAAGATATCACCGTCATCGTTCCAGCGTTATCCCAGTTGCATCCAAGACTTTTCGTCTTGGTGCCCGGAGTCCGTTTACTAGTCCAAATAAGTTTGATAAAATATTCGTTTTTCCTCAGAACTACTGTCGTCTAACCTCCACAACCTAAAGGGATAAGAGGGTATTTTATGGTTTAGAGCAGTGTCAGTTTATGTCAGGTAGTGACTCCCCATAACGCCTCTCAAAGATCTTCATGACAGCCGGGACTGACGGTTTAACGTGCTGTCCGAGTCACTGGTCGAACAATATGTATCTACCATGCACGATTGTTTGCGATTATTATGGTGCTTGAAACAGTGTCGAAGTACTCGAAATAAAGTTTCACATCCCAAAAGATAATTGAATCAAATTAATTTGAATCGGCTCCCAAGTACCGCGAGCTTACGTCCCATCTTTTTCCACGTGTAATACACTGACTTGATGTAAATAAAAAAAAATACCTCTTTTTTCTATCGCTCACTTTTCCGCACACACCGCTCAGTTGCCTAACACATTTTCAATGGGTACGCGCCCTACGGGCGTCCTTCGTTCGGTAGTCGACTATTTGTTGCCTGATTGACAGATTTGATATAACAACGGAAACGAGGCTACGGGTGGTCTTATAATAATGGCCAAACATTGTCAGCAACAATCTGCCTCTGTTTATATAGGTACGTGGTATAGACACAAATTGACGTTCTATGGAATCCATATTGTAAATTGCAATCTTGGGATACAAATTATTGAGTTGATTGGAAGTATGACGTTGTGGTTTGAATGAAGACTGTTGACGACGCTAATTGTAGTAGATTTGAATCTAATAAAAACATGTGACTGACATCAGTTGAGGCAATAGCTCACTGGAGAGACTGCTACGCCGAGGGTCTCGGGCTCAAAACCGCGGTGCCCACGATTGAATATTTGCATTTAAGTTCGTATTTAATTGTTATTTATCGCTTGGTTAACGGTGCAGGAAAACATCGTTGAGAAACCTGCTTGTCTAAGAGTTTTCCATGACGTTCTCGAAAGATACATGAAGACTGTAAAGTCATATTTGGCTAGAGAAGTACACTATTCATATCATTACCGTTATCATAGTGAGAAGGAACCCGTGCCCAGCAGTGGGATAGTTTATACATAATGATAATGATAATGGCTGACATTCATATGGCAGGCCGCGAGTTCAAAGTTTGAAAATATCCTATAAGGGCGGTTTCAGAATAGCGTTTTATACGCGCGTATAAGTTCGTTTTTAGAAGCGCATGTAGGCGCGTATAGGCGCGCCTTTTGTCACACGCGCAACTCGTACGAGCGTTGACTGGCCTCTAAGCTCGTTTAAGAGCGAGCCGCGAGAGACACCCCCCCCGTGTTTCGAGTGAACACGCCGAAATATGCCCGTTTACGCGCGTCCGCTTTTTGAAGCGCGTAATGTAGCGCGCGTGTAAGCGCGTATGCTGAAACGACCGTATACGCGCAGAAAAAAACGATTTTCTGAAACCGCCCTAACATTCATCAAAAATACGGTCACATGAGCAAGATAAAAATGTAAACAAACTGTCAGAGACATGTCATTAAAAACAATCAGGAGTTCACGCTGTAAAATGGAACTTTTTAGGCTCTCTCTCCGTGACCACGCTCGGTGCAAGACGAGCGAAACGTCGGTAATAAATAGGTATTTATACCTTAAATATGTTAAGTTAACGCGATTAAGACCCGCTAAATTATTTTGTATGATGTATACAAATCGCGAAAGTTTAAAATCGATTACTTTTTAGGAGAATCAAAATTCCTGAACAGAAGTTTTCGATGTATGCAAATCAAATGTTAATCTCGTAGCGAATAGCGGTTTTTTACTTTTCTTGGTACGAGAGAAAAGGACAAAGATCTTCTTCTTCTTCTCGCGTCGGTTTCCTCAATGCTGAGAGTCGTGACCACCTCGTGGAAACAGTCTATTGCGGACCACTTCCCGCCATCTATTCTTATCTGCTGCCGAGTGGAGAGCGTCGTGTACCGTGGTGTTAAGAGTGGTGCGGATCTGGTCCAGCGTATCGGGCTTCTGCCTCTAGGTCTTTTGCCTTCCACTTTGCCAGTGATTATTAACTTTTCCAAGTTATCACTGTCTTTCCTCGCAACGTGCCCGAAGTACTCCAGAACTCTGCGCAGGCCGCTAAACATACGGACAAAGATTTACTGCGAGTATTTTTGTGATTTTAGATTGATAGATAGATAGATTAACACTTTATTGTACACCTGGGGGCAGATTCTCCTATTTTTATATGACATTGATATTATATTTTGAATGGACTCAGAAGTGGTATTCTGATAACCTAATGTCATCATCGTATAATTCGAAATAAACAGTTCGACGTTGACATATTTTGACACTTGTTTCAATTTACGATCTCGTTACAACTTCGTTCAATTATCAGATAATTTAGAAGTATACGCTTTTTGTGACGTAAGTATGACACTGACATGATATCGAAACTATATTTATTTAGGAGAATTGGGCCCCTGTATACTTACCTACGAAATTACAATGGTAAAAGTAACTTAAATCAAGTTGCACAACAGGGCGGTTTTATCGCAAAATGCGATCTCTTCCAGGCAACATACATATACATAACATAGTTTGAAATAGATATTTATAAAAAGTACAATTGGATTTTCTATTCTTATTAAACTGCCATAAAAACCCACCAGACGAAAGAAAAAATAAACGCCACTACAATCTTGTACTACATTTTATTAAAAAAAAAATGAATAGTTGTTAATTTAGGTAATAGATTATACTAATTGTAAAACTAAAGTAAATGCTCTTAAATTGTCGTATGGGTAATATTATATCAGCTACTTGGAGTGAAATTCCAATAATACTAGTAAAGTATAGAAACGGTAAAAAGTACTAATATTAATAATACTAATATTATAAATACAAAAATGTGCTTTAATAAAATGGCCGCAGTCATAAAAGCTTATTTTTAACCCAAGAAAATAATACGATGACCAAATCCCAGGCGGGCAGAGCTGCGAACGAAGTCTAGTATCACAATCACTCACACAAACTTTACAATCTTACTCTATAGACACACAAACTCTTTCAACGACAAGTATTTTAGTCACGATCTGCACTAAACGAATGCATCTATAAATACAACCTACATAGTCGAGCCTCCACTAGATTCTGTAGCTCATACAAATATTTGTTCTGCGCGTGAATTGAGCCCCTGACCTTTGAAACTTAGAACCCCTCTGCAATGTTAACACGGCAACCGTCGTGGGACGAATACTAACGCAAAGGAACCGTGATTATCGGGGTTGAAATGACCAAATAATCCGAAGCTTAGTCTTTAAACACAATTTATAGTAAAGGCAGAGAATCGCAATTATAGTAGAGGCAATGCTGCTAGTCTTCTGGGCACGCTTCCAATTGACTGCGATGCGGATGAGTTTCATGACGCCTTCTAAATTTTAATTTTTAATTTTTTGAATTTTCCCTTGTATATATTAATTCGTTTTTTTTTATTATTTAAAGACTTAATTTAATTATATTGTTAATCACTTATATGTACTGTATTCAATAAATAAATGACATTTATAGTAAAGTAAATTATTTTTGGACAGCTATACACGACAACGCAAGAACCCGCAAGTACTCCAGCGTCAGACCCTAGAGCTGGATTGACCCGACACAATACCGAAGATATCCCGGACGTCAGCATGCACGAGATTAGTGTGGCTCTCAAACAGCTTAAAAACAACAAGGCGCCGGGTGATGACGGAATTACGAGCGAGCTTCTGAAGGCCGGCGGTACACCCGCTAGAGAAGCCCTTCGGAAGCTATTTAATTCCGTCATTCTCGAGGGTAAAACGCCACAGGCGTGACACAGATGTGTGGTGGTGCTTTTCTTTAAGAAAGGGGATAAAACCCTCTTAAAGATCTACAGACCCATCAAACTTCTGAGCCACGTCTACAAGCTGTTTTCGAGGGTCATCACGAATCGTCTCGAGAGCAAGCTAGACGACTTCCAGCCTCCCGAACAAGCGGGTTTCCGTAAAGGCTATAGTACCATAGACCGCAGATACGCTGCGGTAGGTTATACAGAAGTCCGTGGAGTATAACCAGCCCCTATGCTTGGCGTTTGTGGACTATGAGAAAGCCTTCGATTCGATCGAAACCTGGGCGGTGCTACAGTCTCTCCAACGGTGCCGGATTGACTACTGATATATCGAAGTGCTGAAGTGTTTGTATGAAAACGCCACTATGTCAGTCCGCCTCCAGGACCAGAGATCGAAACCTATTCAACTCCAGTGAGGGGTGAGACAGGGGGATGTCATATCCCCGAAACTGTTTAACACTGCGCTGGAGCATGTTTTCAAGCTTTTGGACTGGAATGGACTCGGCATCAACATCAACAGCGAGTACATCACTCACCTTCGATTCGCAGACAATATTGTAGTCATGGCTGAGACCATGGAAGACCTAGGCACAATGCTCGATGGCCTCTGTAGAGTCTCCCAAAAAGTAGGTCTTAAGATGAACATGGACAAGACGAAAATCATGTCGAACGTCCATGTTGTACCTGCTCCTATTCAGGTTGGGAACTCTAAGCTCGAAGTTGTCGACAAGTATATCTACCTGGGACAAGTACTCCAATTAGGTAGGTCCAACTTCGAGAAGGAGGTCAATCGTCGTATCAAACTCGGTTGGGCAGCGTGCGGGAAGCTACGACATATCTTTTCGTCCGATATCCCGCAGTGTCTCAAGACGAAAGTCTTTGACCAGTGTGTGATGCCAGTGATGACTTACGGATCAGAGACGTGGTCGCTCACTATGGGCATTATCAGAAGGCTCAAGGTCACTCAGAGGGCGATGGAGAGAGCTATGCTTGGAGTTTCCCTGCGAGATCGAATCAGAAATGAGGAGATCCGCATTTGAACCAAAGTCGCCGACATAGCTCTCCGGATAGCCAAGCTGAAGTGGCAGTGGGCAGGGCACATAGCTCGAAGAACCGATGGCCGTTGGGACAGAAAGGTTCTGGAGTGGCGGCCACATACCGGATGACGCAGCAGAGGTAGACCCCCCGCAAGGTGGACCGACGATCTCGTCAAGATCGCGGGAGGCGGTTGGATGCGGGCGGCTCAAGACCGGTCTGTGTGGAGAACCTTGGGGGAGGCCTATGTCCAGCAGTGGACGTCGTTTGGCTGATATGATGATGATGATGAATTTATTTTTAAATGGTTTAGTGCAACTGGCAGATTAAAAATAAAAGATAAGGTAAAGAACGTTGACATCAGAAAAAACACTAAAGTATGCGACGCCTTAACTTTTTCACTGAAGGGAAAATGGAAGTGGGCGGGTCACTTAGCTCGTTACAAGGACGACAGATGGACCCAAAGGTCAGTAAAGTGGGCAGGACCAAGAGGCACCAGAACTAGAGGTCGACCAAGAGCCAGATGGGCAGACGAAATAGTAGCGACGGCAGGCGGAGGTTGGATGGACATAGCTAAGGATAGAGAAGCGCCCTCCCCCCCCCGTGGGATCTCCACCTTGTCGTGGTGGGAGGGCTCAGTAACCGTGGATTGGTTACCCGCGGTGAAGCTAAGAGGGATCCAGGAGGGGACGCTCCACGTGGGCTTGACGGGGCCTGCGCAGGATGCGTCCAACGGTGCGGGTGCGGGGGACAGTTCTGTATGTCCCTCGCAGTCGGGCGTGGTCGCGGGAGGAGAGGCGTGTCGGTGTTGCGTTGCCGCGCGCCCTATCTCCCGCGACCAAATGGGGGCGCACCATTCGATACGTCGCGGTGGGGCCGCAGAGGAAGAGGAGATGCGGTGTTGCGTTGCTGTCCTCCCTATCCTCTGCGGCCGCTGGGCGTTTTGGCGGCGGAGTCCAACACCTTAATCCGTCGCCAAGGGGGTTTTGTTCGGGGCCCGCCGGATCATCTGGCGGGCCAATACCCGTCGGGGGGTTGCGACGTATGCTTGGGCGAAACCCGACCCTCCGACACACGGGTACATGAGGCACACGGGTTGGTTTTTAGTCAGTAAGAGTCTGACAGTCCCCTTTGCCCATCCCCCAGGGCGGAGGGACTCCATGAGGATTTTCCAACCCGACATCAAAAAAAAAAAAAAAAGGATAGAGAAGCGTGGCACTCTTTGGGGGAGGCTTTTACCCAAACGGAGTCCATAAAGATATAAATAATTAAAATTAATTAATAATATAAAATTATGATAGATAGTATTTTAATTATATAAGTAACTTACTTTTGAAAATAGAAAGCGATGCATGCTTATTATAATTAATTAAATTAGAATAATGTTTATATATTATTATATGTACTGTCAGCTCTAATCTGTTTGGAATGAAATAAAACTTTATTATTATTATTATCTTCATACATTTTTTGTTTTGAAATTAAACTACAGTTTACGGATTTTATCGCGTTAAATCCGTAAACTGTAGTTTAATTTCAATGTGTAACATTCGCGTAAACCCAAGAAAATATTACATTTTTTGTTACTCGGCTATTTGCCGGATATTTAGAATAGTACGGGCCAAAGCCAAGTGCTACCCTAGGAAGAATGATAAAAGTCTATGTTTGTGTCTGCTCTTGATGTTGTGTTCTATTATGTGTGTTTGTTGGTCGAGTGTGTGAGGGAACTAATGTGGTTTCATTTACGTTCTGCAAATATTTTCGGACAATCCTGCAGGTGTTCAGTATAGCCGCTTTCTGAAGTATTTGGTATGTGTAGGGTGGTAAATCGAGTGTTTTAGTGATTGGTGTAGCTGCTTAGGTATAACACCTGTTGTTGATAATACAATAGGGACTATTGCGACATTCTGAAGTTGCCACATGCGACTTATTTCAATTTTCAGGTCGGTATATTTGGAAAGTTTCTCGGCTATGGTGTTTTGTAGATTGTGAGCGTTTGGTACGGCTATATCAATAATTTGGCCAGTCCTATTTATTTTATCTAATAAAGTGATGTCTGGTCTGTTGTAGTGTGTCGTTCTGTCTGTTAGGATAGCTCGGTCGTAGTATAATTTGTGAGTAGTGTTTTCGAGAACAGTTTCAGGTTGGTATTTGTAGTATGGCACTGGTGGTGTGGTGATCAATTTATTTAATTTTTTTAATTGGCAGTTTTTGGTGGATTACATTAGCTATTTGGTCATGTCTATGTTTATAATCTGTTTGGACTATTGCTTTACAAGCTCCTGTAATGTGCTGGATTGTCTCTGAGGAACTATTGCACCTTCTACATATGTCAGTTGGTATGGAAGCTTTCATTATGTGTTTCTGATAATTGCGAGTTTCTATCACCTGCTCCTGGATCGCCATCATGAACCCTTCTGTCTCAGGGAAAAGTTCCCCACGCCTGAAAATGCAAGAATGAGTTTATAAAAAAAATATATAGTAGCAGTATAACTGAACAGAAACAAATGTCTAAGATTCATCCATATTGCTCTCGAAAGATGTGTAGTCTTTCAACCTGCACTTGGCAACCGTCATGGACTTTTGCCTAATCACAGATTTTTTAACCGACTTCAAAAAAGGAGGAGGTTCTCAATTCGTCAGAATATTTTTTTTATGTATTATAAAGAATACAGACCAGTGCCCAGTTGTGGAGATATTTTTATGTAGGGCTGATGATGAATACTTACTATATTACCTACTTATGCTTGATTAAAGTATGCATATTTCTGTAGCAAGTACGGGGTAATGGAGATAGACACATACAGGCTTAAAATGTGTCAAGAACTTGTTGCACAAGTGGTCGCCCTTAGGTATTTTTTACCCTTTTCAGCTTTACACGATTCAGTGTGGCCAAGAGCGTAGTGCCATCCGATCGCTATGAATAGACGGCGTTTCTTGTTTCTATGCAAAAAGGTACTGAAAAGCGCAAACCGCTGATTTTTGGAGAGAAAGATAGAAGCGTTTTGTTGATTCTGTGGACTATGTGGTATTTTGCTGAACCACGCTCATATTAAAAAAAACTTACTTGTGTGTCGTTTCTCGTCTTCATATTGAAAATACAAAGCCGTCATTTGTATAGTCAACAGGAACCCCCCTTTTTTTAGCTATGTTGACGTCTTGCGTTTTGCAACGACAAATTTTGGATATATTTACTTAATAGCGACACGCTGCTAACCAGCGGGCCTGCTGTTAAGTATACTAGGAACGTCAACTTCTTGTATGTCTGACGTTTCAATCTTAAACAATTTCTTTCGTATTAAAATGTCAAAGCAAGGGTTGTTCAACAAGCACTTTGAATTAACTATTGAATTTTCTTAACCGCTTACCGCAAAGGAAAGTCAATTTGACAGGCGAAAAAACTGGTCAAATTCTGAACGTAAAGTTATTAATTTTGTAGCTCAGCTGAAAGAAAAACCGTTAATTTTGATACTATTTGAAGCCTAGTAGACCAAATTATTTAACTTTTAAGTAATCTGCGGATTAAAATTAATTGATTGGCCGCTTTATCTTCCGCATCGCCTTTTCGTCAACAAGGGCTTTATTGATTAATTGCCAGAAGTGTTTAAAAATGATCTCTTAAAGATATATCCAGAATCGAGGTTGGGAGTGAGATAGTTATTCTCCACACGTGCCACGGTATATAATGCTGGCTAAGAGCGGCTTGGCAGACATCCTTAGTCTTTGAGAACATTATGGAGACTTTCCAAACATAATATAGTTTTTTTTACAATATTTTGCCTTACCGTTGTTTCATCACCATCAAATTGTTAGTATTCGTTCATTGAATAAGCAATAATTAAAAAAAGAATACGCACACAACTGAGAAGTCAGCGTTATTCTACTGCCGAACATAAAAGTCGGAAAAAATAATCAAGACCCAAACTGGGGCAAAGCAGTCTTAAGCTTCTGTTGTTATCAAAGTTTGGTGCCAGCCTTGGGGCGCCTTCACAGAGTTTTCTGTGAGAGATTTCAATGCAATTAATATTGATACAGTTGAAAGTTCTTGACACGTGCAGATTTGAATAATTAAGTACCAAAAGCTTTGCACGGTGCAACAACGCTTGGAAACTAAAGTGCTTATTATGAAGGTTAATGTTTGGTAATATGAGTGTTCTTGTTGAATCGAGGGTACAGAATACATTTTTTTAGTATAGTTTAAACGAGCGTAATAATAATATGCAGCTTCACCAATTGCACTATCGGTAACTTGCTTAGTGATATCTTTAGGGAAAATAGGACACTAGAACAGACGTAACATTAGTTCAGTCAAAATAAGTTGGAGTTGTTTGTATCTTCCTTTTTTTACCAAAACTTGATCTACGCAGCTACGCCTGCAATTTTTTTAAATTTACCTGTTTTGGCCGATCCCGTGAGAATTTCGGGAAATCCCTTCTTAGTACACCCCTACGGTCCTCAAAAAACATACATGCCAAATTTCAGCTTGCTGCGCCCAATAGTTTCGGCTGTAGCGTGTCTGTCAGTCAATAAGTAACGCAAGGATTTTATATATTAAGATTGTTAGATAGACTAACGGGAAAGTATGTGACCTTATAGTTACGTTATTAATAATAAGAAGTGGTTTAATACCGACTGTATGAATGTCGTAGTGGCTTAAGCGCTCGCCTCAACATTAAGGACTGCACCAAGTGCTGTGGGCTAGACCGTACCATATGACAATTATTTATAAATGTAACCTAGAGCATCACTGTTTTTACCTTTTTTGTATTAGTGTTCTATGACTTCCATCTCCTCTAACATAATTATATGTGTCGGAGAATTTTACCCATTTGCAAGAAAAATCGCATATCCGTAGGTCCTCTACAATTGAAGCTGGCATAAACGATATTTTTGTTAGGTTTCGTAACCAACTAAGGTTATAAAAAGGTTTTAAGTTTTAGTTAGGAAAGGCAATTAAAGCTCGCCACTACCTGGGCAGCTGATTTTTCTATTACTTAAGATTCGAAATGTAAAAAGTAGACAAGAATCTGGTTTTCACTATGTAAAAGGCATTTCTAACTGAAACCACATCGGCAGTTAGATCTTTAAATGTATCTTATGGAACTTTAAAATATTATCTATATATTTATTTTTTAACATACATGGCTGAAAGATAAGCAGCGATAGTCTAGTGGAGATACCAACAGACTGCCATGCAGAGGGTATCGGGTTCGAATCCACGGCGCGCAACAATCCCGTGCCTCGGAGAGCACGTTAAGCCGTCGGTCCCGGTTGTCATGAAGATCTTTGACAGTCGTTGTAGGGCGTCAGTGCCTTCTAAATAAACTGACACTAGTCTAAACCATGGAATATTGCTATCCCTTTGGGTTGCGGAGGTCAGACAGGCAGTCGCTCTGTGGAAAAGCTAATATTCAGTCAAATCCGGTTAGACTAGTAAGCGGACCCCAGATTGAAACTGGGATGACCCTAGGAGAATGATGATGATACATGGCTGAAAGAATAATAATCTTCCATAAAAAGGTAAAAGCTGATTGAAGACTTTATTTTATGCCCCTCTGACAGAATGTAAGGCGACGACTCATATAAAACTTTAAACATCATCATATGAAGTGTGCACAATATGCTTAGTAGCTACACTATTTTGCACACCTAAGCTAAATAAATTATAGGGCATGTGACGAATATTCCCAACTGTAATATAGGATTAAAATTATCGTAATTTCGTTCGAAATATTGAATTCGTGCCCAATTTGTAAACACAAATAGGATGCGATGTTCGGAATAAGGATGGTTTGGACTTTGGAAATCTAAATTATTTGAGGCCAACGAGTTCAACGCAAAGTAACAACCGTTTACCAAAGTTATGTTATTTTGGTTTCTTATTTTACTTTTTCTTCGGAGGGTTGTCGATTAATTGCCGTGTCACTTGAGTTCAGATCTAATCTATTCGGTAATTAAACGAAATAATTAACGAGCAGTTTGTTTATTAAACCAATGGGAACACAATAAAAATGTAAATTATACAAATTTATTTTAATAATAGCCTATTTATAAGGTTTGTGAATGTTTGGGAAGTAATTGGAGGGAAAAGTTGAAAAAGTCAAATGCCTTTTCCCGCTTCAACTTTAAAACTGAAAATATTTACGCTTAAACATAGCTACAAATATAAAACAGGATCTAAGCTTGTTTTTATTAGTCTACAACAAGGGTTTGTTATTTAACATCACACATGAACGCTCAATAAATCCATGACTATAATACGAAAATATCATAAAATCATCGGTTTTACCATAAAACCACAAAACACCAACAAATGTACCGCAAGTAGCCAATAAACTGAAGAATAATTCAACAGTTTGGCATTCTCCCCAAAGTGTGACGAAATTATCGAATTGATCCCGAGGTCCTGCGGTTCCTTGGTTACCTCGAATCTACTTATTATTTGTCTCACTTACGTTTGGCGATACTTAGAGCAAGGGCACAAATAAAAGACTTGAATGAGCAAGGGCACAAATAAAAGACTATCCTATCATGTAAGAAAGGGATCGGTCAGAAATTGATGTTTTCCGATAAAATATTCGTTTATTTATACTCTCAAAATGATGATATTTTTGCGTATCGTCTCACAAGTTCACAACACATGATACATCGGAGCTGAGAAAAAATAATTTGTTTGTGCTAGACACGATGCGTGAATGTAGAAAAATATTCGTGAATAGATCCGTAATTTTCTTAACGTCTACATGATGATTATATCTTATCTAAAGATACGATGAATTTTCTTAACGTTTACAAACGTGCCCTTACAGTAGGTACTTTATTTGCTTAAGATCAAAGGTTATTAAACCTACACCCACAGACCGTTTGCTTTGTACTATGAGTCACACTTGTTGAGACATACATCATGATTAATTTCTAACGTGTTTGTAACATGACTCTAATTCAGAATAAAGTCAAAACAACTTGGCTTGTCTAAACTAAATCTAAAACAAATTCATTAGCAGCTGTAGTTGGCAAAATTATTTCTGCTATATTTGGTTCATAAACTTAGCAGATTTTCATACAATTTTATTTAAACGGGTCTTATTCGCGATATTTAATTAATTTAAGTTATAAATACCCATGTTTTACCGACGTTTCCGCAGTCTTACAACAGCCTTGGTCGCGGCAGGACTGATGTCATCTCAGCGTCGTTCTTGTGAAGCGCGGGTTTCGGCAGCTACTCTCACTTGTTTTTTATTTTTATTTTTATCCGAACTGTTGGTACGTTGACACACAACACTTATGACGTCTACACACTGATGAGCTGTGTTACTGCGGCTGGGTTTACATTAGCAGATTTATTTTTGTTGCACAATTTTAATGGAAGCGTTCTGTTAAAAATAGACTGCGCTCTGTACCCTTAAAACCTATTATTGAATGATTAAAATATGTACTTTGAAATGTTTGTTAAAAGAGCTTCTATTTGTGTCATTGTACTTAATTCTGTAGGTAGGAGCTATTTCAAAAGGCGATTTTAGATGTTTGGTTGACTACTATTTCCTATTTTGGTAGACATATTGGAGGCAGCTTAGAATTTATTTTGGTGAAAGAAAATTTGGCAATGAGAACGTGTTTGCGATAAAGGTTTAATAGTATATTGGAATGCTTTTTTTAAATTAACAACGACCTTTGTTAGGTATTCAATGTCAACATCATAGTAAAGAAATGTTTAAGACTTTTTATTTCTATACGAGCAACAAGAAAGCAGGTATAGAGATAAAGATCTATTTGTACTGATATCTGTCCACTTACGGCCATTTTCAATATTCGATCCATACATGGATTTTGAGATTCGAGATTCGTGTTTGACATATTTTGTATGGAGCTTAAGTATGTCAAAAACGAATCTAAAATCTACAGATCTATCTATAGATCGAATATTGAATTCCGTAGTTAGATAAAACGAGTTACCAACGACGATAAAAGAGACATACATATATAACTCGCTTATAATAAACGGCTAACGATTAGATGCCAGTGTCGCCAAACAGGCGTTCATCAGGTGTTGTCAACCCTAGGTAAAAAAATAGCTGCCGATTATACAAACGTTTAGAAATGGCAACATCTTGTGTTTTACAAATTATATATTATAATTATATATATATTATAATCACATAATTCCTACATACATACATAGACTCACGCCTGTTTCCCGGAAGGGTAGGCAGAGACCTACATACCTTTCTTGCTTCATTCACTTCCATCAAGTTTCTCATGCATGCTCTTCTGTTTAGGGTACTTCTGACCTGTCCTTTTTTTTAAGGATGTCTCCAATCTGGTCAGAGAACGTCCTCCTAGGTCTTCCCCTACGTCCTGTCCCATTCACACTAGCTTTATATATCTTCTTTGTCAGTCTTTAATTATTATTTTTTACTTCTTTGTTAGTTTTTAATCATTCCTGTATTACAGATAGTAATTAAAATAAATTTTCTCAAATTCAAATTACAAAGCTATTACTTAGACACACGTAGATGAATCAAAAGTAACTCACATAAATCGTAATTGAAAGAGGCAAATAATTGTAAATATAAATCATGCTCCTGCGGAGACGAAATTGCTGATATCCCTAATCCAATCTTAATTAGCAAAACGACGAAACAAAATAGAATTTCAGAGAACTCTGTAATTGCTTATTCTTTTATTTATTCTCGAAAATTGTGGCTTTATCTGCGAAGGTAAGAAGATTTGTGAATAAATCAATTAATCAATAAATTATCATGTTAGATAATAACGTTAAAAGTTGACTTTTGTTTTAGATTGTTTACTATTTCTGTTTAGTTTGTGTTTACTTACTACTAGACTTACGTGAATGTCTAATTGATGTTCCAAAATCTGTGATATACATTCAACAAATGAGGCGGCAAGTAAACTGTGAATGTCTGCTTCATAGTTTGGCAGAATGTTAACTAAGAAAAAGTAATAAACTGTTTTTTTTTTACAAACCAGCTTAATTTTAAGTAATAAACTTGTGATCTCTTAATTTATTATACGATACCTAAAGAGGTAAGATAAGGGATGAAAGTGTGCACCAAATTAAATCAAACAGCAGCTAGACGGGGTATAATTATAACCGGTATTGTTATTCCGGCAGTCGAAATAGAAAATTCTAAACCGTTTAAACACAAACAACGGTTTTGTAAGTTGGTTTCTTCATTTTCGTAATATTATTCACAATTTGTATTCCACATTCCACACCTCTGTATTTAGATCTTTCTTAAAACAACACAGTTAGTATATTAATAAAAGCAAAATTATCAATTCTCTCGGTAAACATAAGTACTCAGACGCACCTGAAAGTTAAATAAGTACCTGCGGGTAAAAAAGATTGACATTCCCTGTTACTTTTAAAATTAATAACTTTGAATCAGCGCGGAAATGGTGCGTATCTACTCCTCCTAAATAAAACGGCCAGGCCACGATCTATCGCAACAGTATTTGTCACGTGAAATACTGTTTTACTATCTTTATCCGCGACTTCGCCCGCGTGGATTTTAAATAAACTGCTACACACCACATATGGGCTATATGTATTGTGGTGTGTAGCAGTTTATTTAAAATCCTCACATTAATATTTGCGTGAAAGACTAACACCCAACCATTCGCGTTAATGGATGTCTACTCCGCCACGGAAATATAGAAGATGGAATGATAGCTGAAACAACCGCGCTACGAAAGTGTTTGAGCATCCATAATGACGAAAAAAGGCGTATAAAACAAGTTATTTTATTGTGTCCTCACACATAAAATTAAACCATGGAGTTATTCACATTATGATTCTAGTAGAACCCTGTAATTAGGTATATTTCAACATATTTTCTTATATTTAATGTTTGATTTTGCTGGCATTTTACGCAGCATGGCACCAATATTACCTATCCCGCTAGTGACAAGGACGTGGCCGGGCTGTAATACTGAAAAAGAATGTACAATCCTATATCTCAGAAAGATTATCCAATAATCTTAACATTCCAGGTAATATTTAATACCATGATAAATTATTCTTAAAGAATTCACTCAAATTAAATTCCGATAGGTACACATTGCGTAACAGTAAGGTTTATTAGATTTCCATAAGAGTTTACTTTGTTATGTTGATAGTAAAAACAAGTAGAATTTCCAAAAAATGTCTCTTGATGCTCCCTTTAACTCCCGAAGCAAGAAATACAGTGCGTGTAATTCAGTCAGTAGCACTAGAATTTTATATTGACTAGCAGTCGCTGACGGCTTTGCCTGCCTTAAACATTCAATCCTTATTTTACCCCCTTACGTGTTTGGGTTTAGACTCGGTGATAAATATATATGTCAGTCTGGACAAAATAAATAATGATTACTTGTTGTGTGTATATGATGATATTGATTGCAAAAACCGAATGTAAATGCAGGAATCATATAAATATCGGGAATAAAAATTGAAAAATAAAGTAAATGTATATTTAGCGATACTCTCTGTCGAATTTTATTTTTTTATAGACTCACGCCTGTATCCCCGAAGGGGTAGGCAGAGGTGTAATATTACACTCAGATTTCGCCAAGAATTGTTTAGGTCCCACGTAACAGGGGGCGAGCCTATTGCCGTTACCGGGCACATCACCAGACTCCGTGCTGCTACTGAGAATTCGAAAAAACCCAGTAACACTTTTGCCCGACCCGGGAATCGAACCCGGGACCTCGATCAGCAGTCGCATACGCTATCCACTGGACCACGGCGGCGGTGTCGAAGTGTCGTCAAACAATGTAAAAGATTTTTGACGCGAATAATTACTTGTCAAGCGTCTTTTATTACATACAAGGAATGATATACATTCGATACATTGTTTTCATATTTCGTAAATAGGCGATACGTAGCCCATGCCTTTTTAACCCCATGACATGAATTTACAGACTTTATAATATTTTATAAAAGTGCTAAGAATCATAATTTTACTAACAAAGCGGCAATCATAAGAGAACAAACCCGAACATATTATATTATGGTTGAAGGACAAAGCAGTAGTCTTAATAATGCCATGACTCATGCAATATTCCTATTGAATATACACGGAAGCGGACCAATATTGACAGACAAAAGTTAATCCGAATTGTACCTTATCATGCAATGATGTTATAACAAAGTGATCCTATAAGGGATCCTTTCTTTCCTTCCGAAGTTCGGAACCCTCCAAATAGATGCTTCATATACCGATAGCGGTATATGACGCATCTATTTTGAGGGTTCCGTACTTCGGAAGGAAAGAAAGGATCCCTTACGCTACGGCCACACTACCGTGATATGCCAATGATTATTGCCATAATTTTAACAACGCCTAGGTGAAACCACGATTTATGGCCATAATTTTACAATGCCAATCAATATGGCATATGGCGGTAGGCAATAGCTCCGGCGGCGGTCTTTTTTCGCACATCAAACAAGATTACCGCAGTAATTAATGCGTTTTTGGCCACACTACCGTTTGTTCAGTGTGCAACACGAGTTCGACGACGACGCACGTATCTACCGATATGGAGTGGTCAAATGAAAAAGCGCTCGAATTTTTAGAATTATTCCAATCCGAACCGTCTCTTTGGGATACCCGACAGAAAGCTAAAAATTTAAAAGATTCATGTTAAAATAATTGGCACTCATAAAATACCAAACAGCTGCAGCTTCAACAGCCATCTTGAAAAATGATATTTTTACCGCCTAGTTTATTGACATAATTATCTCGGTAAACTCTAGTGTAACCACACGACTTCACGCAGTAATTTAAACGGTAATTTATTGCCATAATTATGGCAGTAAGAGCCTGGTAGACGGTAAGGTAGTGTGGCCGTAACTTTATAGGATCACTTTGTATGTTACAATAGCAAATACGTCGTATCAATGCAATGCTATCATTGCACTGATTCGACGTATTTGCTATTGTAACATACTATGTACAAACATATAACAATAAACTAGCTTCAATAAGTATAAAAGACCAGCATACGTCAAAAAACGTTTCCAGTCACAATGATTTTGAAAATGATATACGACCATGAATGACTGCTGGCTGTGACACCGTTTATTTAAATAAATAAATTTATTGTTGTGTGTGTTATTAATTTTGTATTCATTATGCGACGACTGGTTGGCGCCGCGGGAGTGTAAGCGACTGCTACGCCGAAGGTCGCGGGTTCGATTCCCGCTCAAGTCAAACATTTGTGTGCGTGAACATGGATGTTTGTCTTGGTCTGGGTGTTTCTATGTATAATATGTATGTATTTACAAAAAAAGTATATATGTATGTTTATCCATTATCTAGTACCCATAGTACAAGCTTCTGCTTAGTTTGGGACTAGATGGTGTTGTGTGAATGTGGTAGAATATTATTATTTTTTTATTATTATTATTATATTGTACAATGTTATTCAGATATATTTCGTATAAACACTACACCACAAAATCACTTCATTTCGCTTTCATTATGTAATATTTTTTAAGGAATTTTATTAAGTAATTTAATACTTATATTGTAATTGTAGTTATATCGCTAATGCACAAGACATAAGATTAATGTGGTGAGGCCTATGTTATTACCGTGCCTATGTCCAGCAGTTGACTTGTTTCGGTTGAGGTAATTATTGTTAAAAAATGCCGAATATTTACTAGTGTACGATTAAGTGTTATAAATGATCAACCTGTTTATCTGGTTGGAGGGTGACTCAATAAATGCTGAGCAATGGACTTCTTATGATACACATCTATGCTAATAAAACAAGTGATTTTATATGCCAATATGCCTATAGTAGAAATGCCAATGAGTTTTTGGTCAAACTTGCCTCTTAAACAACAGTAAGTAGGAAAATTGTTCCACTCGCATCCTCGCTAACACAATAAAAAACATGCAAACCAAAGCAACCCTACAAACTCGTATAATCAAGCCTTCGAGGAAAATCACACCAAAAACTACCCACAATAGTATAACTCAATCAATTTTATTTGCTGAGAGAAATGCCGGTCAAGAATGACTCGCTACGCAAGTTAGCCGACGAAACTTTCAACAGATGAAATTGTCCGTAAGTGCACAGTTTGTTAACAAACAAACTAACATTCACTTCGTAGTATTAGCTACATTTAATTCAGAAATTATTAATGTTCGAAAATACGAACACACAGTATTGATTAGACTTATGTATTATTTATGATTGGAAAAATCCAATATTTCTTTACAGCGCTAAACTATAATAAGCTGTAAAAATAATTATTTTTCAATCAATCATGTAAGAATGTAAATGTACTTCTTCTACTACCTATTTGAATGCAGCAGGGGTAGACCTCCCGCAAGGTGAGCCGACGATCTGGTTAAGATCACGGGAAGCGGTTGGATGCGATCGGTCTGTGTGGAGAACCTTGGGGGAGGCCTATGTCCAGCAGTGGACGTCTCTAGGCTGATATGACGATCATGATTTGAATGATCAAACAATTAAGACAAAATGTTAGATAACGGGTTGTAATCGTGTAAGATTATCTATATTAATTATATAAAGCTGTAGATTTTGTGGTTGAACGCGCTAATCTCAAGAACGATTGAGATAAGCGAGACTTGATTTCGATTTGTCAAATTATGTTTGTGTTTGATAGTCCACTTATTGAAGTCTTTGAGCCATACAACCTCACGCTGAGAGCGACAGTTGAATGTATCCGCGGCCACAACTAGTTTGAAATAAAATAAACGTTAGACGGTTCCGCAAATAATTACGGAATGAAAAATGACTATATAGAGTGTCATCATCATTTATACAGTCTTTTGCAGTTCACTGCTGGACATAGGATTTGCCCAAATTGTGTCACAATAGCATTGTGACACAATTTGTCCCACAATAGCATTTTGAGACAATAGAAGTATTTGACCTGTTATATCACGCTAACCAGATGTTTTTGTATATGTGACATAAGGTTTTATGTCGAATTTTGCCGTCCCTTTCCAAAGCTACTATTTGCTTCGTGTTTTCTTCTTCCTCGCTTTGACGTTATGGCATTTTATATTCTTAATCCATCATCACACGGACAGTATACCGTATCTCATTGAAATATTATTAGTTCTTTCACTATTTGCGCACTTGATATATAAATAGGTTTAACAAACGTGTGTAGTATTCTTTACACTAGAATTACTTTCAATGTCTAAGATTATTAGGGTTGAGCTACATCTGTCAGCACGGAATCGCATTTGTTCCGCCTGTGCTTCAGCTCGCTATAGCGTGCTGACGCGTGCTGCAGCACTCTATAGCGTGTGATCGTATTTAGGTGCTGCGGAATGCGAACGCACGCGTCAGCGTGCTATAGCGTGCTGAAGCATTCCGCCGCGTTCTTTTGACATTTGTTTTGGTCACAATATAGTTTCAAGTTCGAAAAAGATAGCACAGCTGAAGAGAGAGCAGTAGTAAAAGCGTGCATTTTGCAAGAAATGCAAAATTACAAGAGTAAAAAGAAAAGAATTCGAAAAATCTATACGAATCGGCACCAGCACGCGGCAGCACACCGCCGCGCGCGCCAGCGTGCGTCAGCGCGCGTTCGCACGCGATCGGCGGCGAAAGGATGCTATAGCATGCTATAGCGCGCGTAAGCGTTCTGACGCGCGCGTCAGCATTCCGTCGCCTCTCAGCATGCTATCGCATTTTTTCCGTGTTGCCGATTGCCTTTTCGATTCCGCGGCGTGCTGAAGCGTTCCCTCTCTCTTTCTCGCTCTAGTAAATGACGGTCCTAAGTGACAGAAAAGGATAGAAGCATAAGAAAGTGCGATGCGGTGCTGATGGGTGTAGCTCAACCCTTCCGCATCTCAAAGAAACATGTTCTTTGGTTTGAAACTTAAGCACTTGTTATCTCGGTTGAATCGCTTTTAAGTACAGTCTAGAGACAGTAATCTACAAAGAGATTTCTTCTGTCTATGACGTCATACTATGAACAAGACGAGTCAAAGAAAAAAACTCAGCAACGTAATTACATTGAAAGTTATCGAAACTATTTTATATGTAACTAGCGACCCGCTCCGGCTTCGCACGGGTACAAAATTATACATATAAACCTTCCTCTTGAATCACTTTATCTATTAAAAAAACCACTTCAAAATCCGTTGCGTAGTTTTAAAGATTTAAAAATACATAGGGACAGACAGACAGAAGACAGACTTCGTATTATACTATGTAGTGATGATAAATACGTAAGGTATACAATATATACTATGTAGTGGTTAGATGCGGCTGAAGATAACAGTCTATGTGAAGAGCCTTGGGGGTGAGTGGACGTCTCTAGGCTGACATGATGATGATGAAGGTTATTTTGAGATTCATTTTTAACGAGAGCAGTAGGGCAGCAGACTTTTTAACCCAGTTGAGATATAAGGTATCAAGGGGCGAAAAATTTTTGGCGTTACATGCGTAGTAAAATTCTTAATTATCATTTGCCCTACGTCTCAAAGAGCACATGAAGTTTTTGGCGCCGGCTGTCATAAAGATCTTTGACAGTGCTCACGGAAGTTCAGTTTGATATACTGACACTGATTTACGCCATGGAATATTGCTATCCCTTTAGGTTGCTTACGCCATGGAATATTGCTATCCTGTGGGGTTTTGGGTTGTGGAGGTCAGGCGGCAGTTGCTCTGTGGAAAAGCTGATACATTGCCTGGCTATGTATCAAGCACTGTGAAAAACTCCAAACTGCTTCAGACTATTTTGGAACAGTCCACTTTACCAGCTCTTCTCACACCATTGAAACAGTCAGTAAACATTTGAATGTTGAAAATATTGCTTGTTTTGTTCCCAGGATCCACTAATAACCGGTAAAACACACATCTCGGACGCAGACGGCGACGGTCTGCAAGCATCGTGGCGGACGCTGCACGTCTTCCCTGACGACTACCCGACGCACCGAGGATATACCTACGGTGTCGTGCCACGCTAGCCACGCGGCCGCCGCACGTGCGCTCCATGTCGGTGCGCCTGTATGTCGCTGCGAGGCCGCATATATCCTCGTATATGTTTAGTAAAAATAGTGATTATGTGGTGTTTCTTAATAGTTGGTATGGTAGCATGGGCTGTTTCCTCGACTACACGTCCTGGCGTCTATTTTGTGAACAAGTTCTTAGTAGTTACTAGAAGCAATGTTAGGAATAGCTAATAACACATTTTTGTTGAAGAGTTAGAAAGCGTGGGTCTATAATCTGTCCCACTGCAGAGCACGGGTCCCTTACAGACGGACAGACGCATATCAAAAATGAACAAAGGCCCGATTGTAGCACCATGCAGGCACGGCTGAGGGGCATCGCCTATCGACAGACTTGACTTATTTTAACAGAACTTACACAAAAGACTCCGTAGCTTGAAACTTTTCTTTATAATAATGTTGGCCACTGATGCCTCGACAACTATGCTATACCATGAGTGAGCGCAGAAAGCTCTCAAACCGTTTATAAGTAGACTAGGCGGCACGACAATAATATCAGCTCTGGGTTACCAACTGTTCCACTGCTGGCAAATGCATCTTGTCGGTATGAAAACAGTTACGCTATAATCCCACCGCGCTGGATAAGAACTGTTTTTTAACAAGGCTGTGTAGTAATACAGCCGTGTCTTAAAAATATTATAGTGAGCTTTCAGACACGCAGCGTTGCTAATTGTAATTACTTTACACCCGGTTCCAATATTTGATCCACCCATAGATAAGCTTAATACAAAATATGTCAATATGTATCTATAGTATCCTTGGATTGCTCAAAATATTGGCACGTTAGTCTAGCAAGCGATAATTTACAATCGAATACGCACATAACTTCAAAAGGTTGGTGTCGCCGACCCACCCCTTAGTTTCTACGCGAGATCATCTTTGTAGTAAAATAAGTAGATTTCCACTAAGCTATCGCTGTGAATCCTTAGCAATATCAAGTTTTTTTTATTATTATCTTTATTTATTTCGGGGCTTATGATCTTTCATTAGAACATGCCAGCCCCATCGTAACTTAAATCTAGTCTCTGCGTTATCAAGTTTGTAATACGAGTATAAATAGAACATATCAAACTTATTTCAAGGAAACTAAATCTTGTCGAGAAAATAGGAAATACTATACGTTAACTTATTACGCTCGCTAAGAGCAAACACGAAAGATCAAAGCATCAAAGATTTTTTAATTTAAATATTTACAACTTAAAAATCTCGTTTATCCGTTTAAGCTCGTTTATTTTTACGAAATCCAAGGAATTCCTTTTACACTTTGTGGAATTAAGAAAAAATATAATTCAATAAGGTAAACTGTGGCATTATTTAGAGTTGACTTGAAAAAAATTATTTGAGGGAACGCTGATAATAACAGTTGTGAAATGCCTGAATGCCTTTTATCCGACAAAATGGAGGACTTAGGCTGAATAATTTTTGTCGTTTAGAATAGATGTATAGAATTTATAGCCGCCTTCATTTTATTTTAAGGGACAACTAGGAAAGGAAGAATTTATTTCGTGATAGAAATGTTATTTGAGTCTCTGTTTTCAGATTAAAATAATTACGTTTTTCACTCGGCTTTATTTGAATACTTTGTTTAAATTATATGCATTAGACCAATTGACATAAATCTAATAAAATTCAGAAATGAACAGCTGTGGTATAGATAGTAGGTGCACCTTAATTTGTAGAGTTCCCTTAGTATAAAATGGAACCTTTGTTATTTCACCATGCTGTCAGTCGCTTTATGTCAAATACAGGTATTCATCATCATCATCAGACTTTAACAGTCCACTGCTGGACTAGGCCTCTCCTTTGAAAGGAGGAATTGGCCTACTATACCACGCTGGCCAAACGGGTTGGTATAGGGTTTGTATCAAGTTTTCCTTCTCTTACAGTGCTGTTCTCTGCGTAATATGCTCCCTCTGTCGGCTCATACGACACCCATGGGATGATATGGGGTTGTGACATTCCGTATTCTTAATCCGTCAACACGCGGACAACACAGGTATTGCATACCTGAAAGAACAATGGCCAAATATCTATAGCAGCTTTACCTGAACTTTTTTTTCATGTACATTAACAAACTATACTGTGATTTGTTTGTATTTATGTATTAAACACTATTCCGTCAGAAAATGGCACGTAAGAAGCCAGAATAATTTAATATTTATAAAAATACTTTGAAGGTTAGAATCTACAAATAAGTTACCAATTAGGTTTTAACAGCTTTAAGCTCATCAAAATGATTTAAATATGTTTTTAGGTATTTATTATGTGAATAATAAGTGGACTCTTTAAAGGATGGCGACACCGAGAACATTATGAAAATAGGGTCCTAGAAAGAATAAAAGTAGAAAATCTGCAAGAAAAAGATGTGAAAGATGAGTATAAGCGAAGATTGATAGCAAGATTTGAGAGGTTCGATGGCATAAATGATATGAAAGAATTATGGCAATCTTTTAAAGAAGAGATAGTATGTGTAGCGTCTGAAGTATGTGGTGTGATCAAGAGACGGAAAATACGAAAGGTTAAGAATACATGGTGGGACAAGGATGTACAATCAGCAGTGTCAGAGAAGAAGAAAGCTTGGTTAGATTGGTTGGCTGCCAGAGCAAATGAAAGAATGGGAAAGGCAACGAGTGATGACATAGATGAAGCAAGAAAGGAGTTTGTTAGGTCAAAAAGAATTGTGAAAGAAATTGTTAAAAGGAAAAAAGAGGAAAAGAAAGATGAGTTTGATAGCAGACTATCTGAAGATTTCCGGAGAAACATAAAGTTTTTCTGGAAATCCGTTCGTGCAGTTCGAGGAAGAACTCAATCCTCAGAATACACGTCAATCATAGACAAGAATGAAAAGATACTGAATAGTGAATCATGCGTGCTGAAGAGATGGAAGGAGTATTTTGAAGGTCTATATTAAAGAACGGCGATAGAGACATCGATCGACGAAAGTAATGGTAATAATAGCAATGATGAAAGCGATATTGATGTGGATGAGATTGTGAAGGCGTTGGGAAGTATGAAATTAGGTAAGGCTGCAGGATATGATAGGATTACAGTTGAAATGCTGAAGGCTGGACAGGGCATCATAGTTGGTCAGCTGCAGCGCTTATTTAACTTGTGCTGGAGCACCGGCCGAGTACCTGATGACTGGACCACAGCGGTGATTGTGCCTCTTTATAAGGGAAAAGGCTCGCAACAAGACTGCAAGAACTATAGAGGCATTAGCCTTCTCAGCATTGTTGGCAAATTGTATGCGAAGGTACTGATTGAAAGAGTTATGGAAGTAACCGACAAGAAAATATGGGATGTACAAGCAGGATTCCGAAAGGGTATGGGGTGCACGGATCAAGTCTTTCCCTTGCGGTGCATAGCCGAAAAATTCTTGGCCAAAGGTCAAAAGGTCTATTGCGCATTCGTGGATCTGGAAAAGGCTTACGATAAAGTGGTGAGGAATGAAATGTGGTCGGTACTGTCGATGTATGGGGTGAACAGCAGCCTCATACGAGCTCTGAAATCCCTTTATGAAGATTCTAGAGCTTGTGTGAGGATAAATGGGTCGTACACGGATTGGTTTACCATCGAAACAGGTGTTAGACAGGGATGTGTAGCGTCGCCGTGGCTGTTCAACCTCTTCATGGACAGTTGTTTGCAAGATTTGAAAAATAGTGACTGTGGATTAAGGATGAATGAGTTACTTGTCAAATGCCTCCTTTATGCTGATGATCAGGTTATACTTGCGTCTTCAGCGGAGGAGTTGCAGGAGATGGTAACAATCATGCATGGTGCGTTAGAGAGGAAAGGAATGAAAGTAAATGTAAGTAAAACGAAAGTTATGGTTTTTGAAAAGGAGGAATGCGTTACGGCTTGTAATGTTATTGTTATGATCGATGGACAGCGAGTGGAGCAAGTAAATGACTTTGTATATTTAGGTACGCTGTTTACAAGAGATGGTAAGAATGTAGAAGATATTGAAAGAAGAGTTAATGCAGGTAATAGAGTGAATGGAGCTGTGAAGGCGTTTATGAATAGCCAAAACCAGCATGACTGTGAGTTCTTCATGATATGGCATCTGAAGTCAACCGCCAACCCGTAATTGTCTAGAGTGGACTTGACCTCACCCTTTTCATAATGAGTACAGGTCTGTGTCCAGCAATGGGGCAGGTTATAAACAACGCTGGTTATGACAGCGATGATCACATTTACTTTTTATTGAAAATGCGATACAATTTATTGCCTTCTAATGTTCTAAAGAACCCTTAATGTTTTCGCCTTTTAATTACAAGCAATTAGATTAATACAACTTGCTAAACCAAATGCTATTAGAGAGGGAAATAACTTAATCAATGAGCTAACGAAATCCTTAAAAATATTCTTATGAAGCCGTATATTTCATTTATCAATAACCTGTTTATCACGTATATGTGTATATGTGACCATTATGTTGCAGAATGTTGAACATGATAATATAAGGAATTGCGTAGTGTGGATTGAAGTTAGAAATAACAAAACATAACTTTACGCCTTTAACCCGAAGGTGTAGGCAGAGGTGTATTGTAGTTTGAAATAATAGTAATAAAAAACAAATTTTATTACAGAGAAAATAAAAACGAGGTATCCAGTGGTCCACAGTAGGTAAGCCTGTCCTGTGGGTGTCTTGATAAGTTTAACACATAGGTATTTACATAATTTCGGTCGACATCGACAAAATGATGATCGATTTACGACAGATTCAACAAAGGTAAACGAAGATAAAGACCATGAGATGAAAATATTATGCGAAATTCCAGGTTTAGTCTCTATGGAAATCGAATACTTAATACCAGTTGCACGTTTATTTCACTATAAAACCTAACCTACAGCTTGAGCAATATAATAACAATTGGTAACAGTTGCCAAGCCAACTTCCATTAAAATACTGAGAACCATCAGACTATCAGGTTTCACTCAATTTACGATATTTCTGTATTGCCTACATTTCTATTACAAATGTCGATGTCAACCCTAGGGAGTATGACTTCGACGTCTTAGCCTTTATTGTATGATAAATATCTACCCAGTATCGTCAAGTTCAATTCATAAAACCGTATTGATTGAAAAAGAAGAGGGAATGTAATCGGATGGCATCGGGACCGAAGATAAAATTAATAAATACGCGAAATTTGATACAGATATTACATTTTCCTGTAGAAAATATCTTTATTGCAGATATGCTTTTAAAGATACGATTCGCGATTGGAATGACGTAACACGCGTTCTTTGATTTCAGATTTCGAAGCTTTAAATCATAGAGCACAAGTTTTGTTTTTTCAATTCACACGTAGATCGATTACGTGCTATTATTGTCTATTGTTTTTTTTTTAATCTAAACGCATACTGTAACATAACTGCGGCTAACATAACTTAATTTTAACGCACGTGATTGCCTAGTTTCACGTAAAAAAGGTCGTACATTTTTATGAAAGCATTGCAAAATCTATACTGGTGGGCTATTGTGCCTAATAACATGGATATATTTTTGAAATGTTCAAATATTTTTCTGACAATTTCATGTAACAGTATTATTTGGTATCACGTACTGTAAAATGCACGGAAGGTCAAGGAAATTTAAATGGTTAAACAAACCGCGATACGTAAAATTAATTAACGCATCCGTTTCATCAAAACAACAACAGAATACAAATGTATTTTCGTGTTTTTAAATAAGAAAAGGCTTAGGCAGGTATATGGTTTAGTTGTGTTGGGTGACAGCGATATTTGTATTTCAACTTATTGATGGGAAAAGAAAATTGGTGAGGTCTTAGGAACGATTTATACAAACAAAACTTATAGCTTCCCAAGTTATCGGTAAGAGGCTGTTTTATAATTTTATTTCGGTGTCGTAGACGTGGGCAAAATAAAATAAAATAAAATTTAATTCAGTGTCCAAAATTTGTCTATGGATGGTCGCAAAGCCATGCTAAACTAAAATGGTTCCTCTTATTTTACTATAAAACCCTCAAAAGTGAGATACATAGTGTTCCACTTCTGGTGGTCAATTAAAGTAAATGCGGTCAAGGAGACTTCTTGGAAGCTACTAAACTCTAGATGGTGAGAGGCTGTCCATAATACGTTGAAAATAATCCAAGGAAAGTAAGAAAAATACTTATTTTAAAATAGTTGAACTTCAATCCTCACAACGCAATGACATATAAAATCTTATGTACAAGAAAAACATTTATATACTGCTGTAAAATATTACGTTATTATGTAAAGAAATCATATATTTTCGTCAAGCTAAGGATACACATGACTAACTTCGTTTATATAAGCACGCGATCATTCATTCTAAATTAGATACATTACATAACTTTATCATGTCCTTTGCTCAATATTATTATACTTATGAATTATTTTTGGAGGCTAACACTGCTTTCATTGTGTGTAACTAACATGCTTATGTGAAATTAGCGTCTACATTTTTATAAGGTACCATAAAATTGCGTATCGTCAAGGCTAATGCATAAACGCGTAACTTGCATCAACGTTACAAAATACAGTCTTGGCCTATTTAAACTTAAAGTAAAAAATGTTTTACTACTTGTTTAGTAGTTTTGTGCTCTCCTCGACGATATGTATGTATGTTAATCCGTTGCACACAATTTACTATGCTAAAAGATTTACGAATTTCAAATTTGAAACATTGTAAACGAAAAGTATTAACAAATTTAATGCTACTCCTTTTACCAGCTCTATTTTTCTTAACTTTGCTTTTACTTTTATATAAAAAAAATTTTCTTTAACTTTATTTGCCATTCCATCCCAGTGCAATAAAGAAGGTGCTATAGAGACCGCCTTTACAAATAAATTTACGGTGCTCTTTGATGATATGCACAAAACGTGGGCTGGTGATATTCTGAAAATTTATGGCGTTAAAAGGCATTTAAAAGTTTATAGTACACCCTACACAGACTATAATAAGGCGAGATATTCAGCAACAGCACATTCATGTGAAAAATACAACTTAGAAGCGAAACAAAATTTTATTAAAGCATAAAATGTAATAATATATTTTTCATTGTCTCTATCGTTGGATACTTACCAGGCTATAATTCGTGTTAATACATTTGCTCCAAATACGAGACTTTTTGTTACTCTGCCAGTTTCTAACCTCCACTTATGTTATTAATGTATCATAATAAGGTTATCTAGTAGAAAATCATAATTGTTTTTGCGAAAGACTACTTCATGCCAAATTAAATAACCGTTTGGCGTATTATTTAACTTTTACTTCGGGGAGTCTGGTGGATATATGAGAGTGAGGTTGATCGGATCAGAGATAGGGAGCGCAGCTTTATCTTATAGTTCAAGTGGAAGCTAGTTTGATTTTTCTTTTATAAGGGCGATCTGCGGGACAATTTTCTCAGTATACAGAAAGAAATAATGCGGAACTGGGACACCAACCTTTAACAATAAAATTAAAATATGAGTTGACTGATCTATTAAATATGTGTAACTTTACTTTTTTGAGATTTATAACAATACAATATGAATTGATGCTTGATATTGAATAATTCAAAATTTTATTGGTATCCATTTATTAATATTTACATTGTTGGCATCGAAATATTGTCCAAGGTTACAAAAAAAGACAAAGAAAAATCTTATGGTAATACATTTGTCTATTTCATGGAAAAAATTTATAATCTTTTTGAGTAACTGATAAACGTGACTTCTCACAGAAAATTTATCTAAAGATAAATAAGACTTCGTTCGTATTATTTCTCTTTCAAGAAAACTTCAACTCAAGCTGTCTTAACCTACTGTTAACAGGAAACCGGTTGCCTCCGAGCACTTCGAAGTTATTTACCAACGGTCAGTATTTTACTCACCGTAATATGATAAGGTGGTCTTCAGTGCAAAACGTAATATCCTTTTAAAAGTATCCTCAACGAAAACAGCGAGTATTTCACTGGACTCTGAAATTCAAGATCGATTTCTGTTCCGCACTTTAAATTCTTTCGTTCCGTCGGTTTCAATACACCTATCACGCAATCCTCTAGCATTGTGGCTTTTAAAAGGCGAGCTTGTCGTCAAACGTGACACGACTATACTGAAAGCAGTGTTGGCCTTTGTAAAGCCACCCGACACAGAGTCGCCTCTATACAATGTAATTGTAAATAACAACCTCTAGATTGTACATCGAAAACAAAATTAAACTACAGAGAAAGTATTGCATTCCATTGCGTATTTCGATTATCCTACTCATAATTCTAACAAAAAACGCAATGGACTGCGCAATTTAATTTGTAACCCTTTCCAAGCTATCTCTGAAGTGTCATTATTAAATATATTTCGTTAACAGAGTAAGCTATAAATAAATACTTAAGATATTAAGGTCAACGCAAACTGAACCGTTTGTGGTCGTCATTGACGGCAATATATGATAAATGTCAGTTAAGATTTCGTCGTTTGTGGCCAAGTTATGTTGCTTTAAGTCCTCAAGCCTCATTAGAAGCACCTTACCGTTTAACATTACCAAAATGCAATGTAAGGTGACCACAAATGCCATGAAGTTAAAACAGTGTCTGGTAGAAAGTTGTCGCTTAAATAAAAATTTTATATAATTTCAAATTTATTCATTGTTATGGTAATATTGCCAATCATAAGTAATAAGATTTAAAACTAAAAATATTTGAAGACATATTGAGATTATTCGCTAAGTCAAATTGTATAAATAATTTATTATTATGAATGACGTAAGCGACCTTTCTATCGTGCACCTTTATATAAATACGATACAGTGTGATAAAAAAGATGTATATTTTATTTGTAAATATAATTAAGTGGACGTGCCAATTTGTTAATAAGCTACAAATCACGATAATATTGTTTAAATCCATTTATTTATTGATGTTTTCATATTTTGCATAAATGTTGTCAATTTTAAATCGGTCTGCGTACTCCCGCGGTAAACCGGTAAACCGGTAACCTTTAGTTAATTTATCGTTAAGACATGTGTACACTAAAGTGTACACATGTCTTAACGATAAATTAACTAAAGGTTGTTGAAAATTAATTAACATTCAAGATTGCCGATGTTAATAATACCTGTGTTATTTAATGGTTTACAGATTTCAATTTAAGCGAGCATATTGTAAATGGATTACCATAAAATTCTTGATTTTGACTACGAATATTATTATAAACTTAATTATAATTTTGTATAGATATAGATTCCGTCTAGCGCATCTGTAATTTTGGTATGATGTATGTTTTCTGTTCCTTGAATATTTTATGATGGAGCGTCTAGACAGAGAATGTCAAGATTCGAAACATTACGTGTACCAAGTGTGTGTATGCCAAAGAAAATTATTATTGATGTCAGTTATTTGGATAATAGATACATATTTAATTCAATTAAATTGAATCAGTGAAGTGCAGAAACAGACGTAGCCTAAATTAGACTATATTTTTAAACCAGCAATCAAAAAGGTTGTCTTTTATTTTAATTTGAGTTGTGATCTAAGTCATTTTACATTTGTAGCTGCTGCACAAAACTTTACCGTAGTCTATGTATAATAATTTTTACATTGTTATAGGCCTTCAAACAATATTGAGCCTCTGTTTTATTTGTTAATGAATATTCTACAAGTTAATTTCAGCAGCACATAAACATATATGGCGTATGCTCCACCGACAAGAGCAAAGCCCTTAAATTGAAAAGAAAAAAAACAGAAACGAGCTACAAAAATACAACTTTTTAGTAGCAGATATTATGCACTCTATACAATTTGGCTAAGTTTTGAGTCAGTTAAGTCTATATAATTATTATGTAGTTATATATATGTCGAGTGAATTGCCGCTTTAGGCACTTTTGCAGATTATGTGCTGCTGAAATTAACTCTTTGGCGGCCAGTATCTTGAACTCTTTATATGTCATCACCTTTGCATTTTCTTTTATTTGATAATACACAATTCTCTTCTGCGTCGACCTCTTCCTCTCTTCCCTTCTATTTTACCTTCCAGTTACGTTTTGATAAAGTCATCATATCTTTCCGCTTCTTCTATCTACTATTACACCATAAATAAATTATACTACCGTACCCCAAAAGCGAAACAGCGTAATGTTCTTATAATCAGCCTTTTACTTTTCTAGTGACTCTCAGTTCCCAGCAGTCAGGAGTAGTGCAATACGCAAACTAGACATTAACCGGACTGTTTATAAACTTCGTAGGTATTTCTGAGAATGTTCCGAAATTACTTCTAGCCGAATTTCTAATTATCGGGATATACGAGTATCTGCAAAAGTGCTAGTCAAGTGTATTAAATCTATCTTTAAATTGATATTATAATTTATCCACATCGCACCAGAAATGTATGTAATTAAACGTAGTATTTTGAGCGATGAATGAATGTAGAGGAAGCGCGTGAGGTTTGTAAGGATAGATGCAAGTGGCGTTCCGTTGTCTCTGCCTACCCTGACGGGAAAAAGGCGTGAGTATATGTATGTATGCATTTTGAGCGAGTGGATTGCCGTTTGCTGGACTCATTTTCAGAATCTTTGTTGTTAAAATAGCATTTTATCATTTCTGGCGTCTTACTCGGCACTTGATCCTTGGAACCTATATCTAAGTATAAGCAAAAATGTAACTTACGAATAGACGATGAAAGTAATTTATTTAATATTGTTTTTTATTTAACTAACGTATATTTTCGTGTCAATTATTATATTAATTTATGTACATACACCCCTAAAATTATATTTAATATAATAAATAATATTAAGTCATGTTTCAAATATCGCTGAGAGTACGCGAAACGCTATAAAGATACGTTGTATATTGTACAGAATAAATCATTAATAAAACGATTACGATAATGTGATTGGATTTCTTTTAAACCCCGTAGAACACCATTGACCTATAAAACAGGATTTCCCAAGATGTTTTCCTAAGGAAACCACCGTTACTCTGAATGAACAAAAAATAACACTGTTATGATGGTTACTCGTCTCTGTCCGTGTGGTGACGGATTAAGAATACGAAATGTCACCATCCCATATCATCCCATGGATGTCGTAAGAGCCGACAGAGGGAGCATATTATGCAGAGAACAACACTGTAAAAGAAGGAAAACTTGATACAAACCCTATACCAACCCGTTTGGTCAGCGTGGTATAGTAGGCCAATTCTTCCTTTCAAAGGAGAGGCCTAGTCCAGCAAAAGGCTGATGATGATGATGATGGTTACTGTTTGTGGAATTTTTCACTTATAATAACTAATAGTCTACCTTGAAGTCAAAATCAGATAAAATATATTTCCTTTTTAAAGTCACACATTTATTATTAACAGTGTATTGATATGTTTTTGATATTAAAATATTCGGTTAGAAATGCAATGGAAAATTCAGTCATGACTTAGTTAGTAGGTTTGCATGATATTTTAGTCTACGTTGCATTTCGAACTAGGGAGAAAACGTAAATATAAAATCATAAATCAATTTACTAACTTATAATTTGGCGATCATAAGCGTCACATTGCTTTATATTTGTATGAATTATTTTTGACTTCGAGTCTTCAATCGAGTCATTGACTCGAAGCAAAGCGAAGAAAACATATGATTTACTATAATCGTCAACTTTATCGACACTAAACTCTAGAAGATCTCAATGGTTAATAATATTCGAGACTTATCTAGGTTACTTAAAATCTATATAATTAGACCCAAAAATGTAATAAAATTTTCATCGGATTGATCTGTCAAGAAAACATTCCCTTACAACTTTCAAAATGGCGGAACAAAAGCATAGTTAAAACCAGGTGGTAAGTAGCTCTCATCCCCTAAGTCTAGTGGCTTTGATTATTAAAGAGTCAGCAGCATGGCAAAGCAGTAGTAGATGGAAAACTAACATGCTATCAAGGATTTCAAGAGCTTCATTTATAAAAACGAGATGCAAAGGTAAGTTACTCAATCCGATATTCTCAGACATTCATGTCTGAACTATCACAACTCGATTAAAAAAAAAATCTGGATACTGTTACGTGACATACAAACATAAATAATATAATTCTAGTTATGTACATACATAAAATTATTGTAAAACATGATCACACCTTCGGTTACATATTAGGTAGTAAAGTTTTAATGTACAAAACAGCATCAGCACTTTGTGTTGTAATAGATAAGTAGAGTGCTTCTAACTTGTTACATTGTCTGAGTGCATATGGAAGTGCTTTTACAGTTAAGTACACAGAAAATACTAGACATAACAATTATAAACTTGCTTCTTTTTATTCTTACCAATTTTCATTTGTAGCTGGCGTGTGTATGTTGGAACGACTCATACGTTATCATCTGATACCACACTAACTTATAAGAATTCAATATATAAAATATTTCTAAATAAATACAGTTATGAAAGTGATGCAGAAAGAGGTTCAAGAATCTCAATACAAAGCATGACCCATGATCAAGAAATACATAAACATTATGTTACATACCTACATAAATGCATCCACACCGTAGTAATATATCAGAAAAAACATTCTATATTGCTTGATTGTTACTAAAAGTTTTTGAATATTACCGTGTTTCTAAATATTACCCAAAAATAAGTTGTTGCATATACCTTTATATATGATCATAAATTACATCCGCAAACGGTATAATGATTATAATCAAATCATCACGCAAAGATTTGTCTGGATTGAGAATCGAACCCACGATATCCGACGTAGCAATTTAGCTAACTAACTACTTAAGTTATCTGATAAAAATAAATAAGCGCTGTCAAATGTTATGAAGTATTAATACCCAATGATTTGTGCCTGCGATATGAAAGCTGGACCACACTCTTTCTTTCATTTTTTTTTCTTTTCTGTATGATTTGAGTATGTGGCTAACTCTAGCGACAGCGTTTTCAAACCGCCCAAAGGCGTGCCCTACGAAGCACGATAGCGCTTTGATGTAAATGCCTCACGCGGTCACCCATCCAAGTGGCAATCAGCACTACTGACTGCAGAAACTTGATACATGGATTTACGAAACGGTTCTTCGGAGACACTCTTCTTACCTTGAAAATACAGGTTAGTGCATGCATTTCGTATAGTCAAAATTTACGGTAATAAGTCTACATACCTATACTACCATAAATTATTTTTAATGTCAGCCACTAACTTAATATGTATATGCACTGATTGTTTGTAATTACATTATGGCCCTATGATCACTCCGAAAATAAACTTTTGCAATTCACACCGTACAATAAAAGTTATAATTCAATTAATTTATAGTAAATGCTTTAAGATCAATGAAATAAACTCCGATGATTGGTAAAATCATCTTTTCATCTTATCTTCAGGCAAATCTAACATATCTTCAGACCCATACCTATAATTCATGTAACAGGTCGTAAACCGCCTTATCCTTAGTACTCACTATTACATATCTAGGTATGAAGGACGCAAAGGTGATACATTAATAATATAATATTCTCGATTAACAAATACAGACAGCTGAACGCGTATAGGCGCTAGATATATTCCTCTCTCGTGATATACAGACGATTTAGATTAAATACTTCGAAAGATAATGGTAAAACATCACCCGCGTAAAATGAATATGAGGATGGGCAATAAATTTAATAAACTTAACTTGAGATTTACCGCGACCTGCTTGCATTGGATTCTGAACGAATTGTGAATAGATTTTAATGAATTCGCAATTGGTATTCTTCTACACTTAAAGTCATTATCGTCTCATTTGACACATACACATCACTACGTCTCATATGTAGATAGACGTTAACAAATAGTTACACACTTTGTTCAATTTTCGATTCGTAAGACGAAAGGTTAACTTATGAAAGGTTAGCACCAGTTTTACTGTTAACTTCTTAAACCTTAATTTAACACTTATATGGTAAAATATTTCTCCGAAATAACTGTTGAATAAACCAATTTCGATGGCTAAATTAATCTTTTTATCAATTGAAATAACGATTCTGATAATGATTCTTTGCAATGCATTTAAGTTCATTTCTTAGTTGCGTGTGACGGCGGTATGCAATAAAATCAGCGATGAATCATTCACTTCATAATTTTAAACGCTTTACAGAATTTACATTCATCATCATATCAGCCGAAAGACGTCCACTGTTAGACGTAGGCCACTCCCAAGGCTCTCCACATTGACCGATCTTGTGACACCCGTATCCATCCGCTACTCGCAAGTCCAACAGTTTTGTTGGACTTGCGAGTAGCGGATGGATAGTTTGATGATAGTGAATAGTTTTATACACTATATTTTGGCATATTCACGAGAAACATAATTCAATAAAATTATTGATTCTTCATATTTGCGAAGACGGAACATATCTCGAGGCGTTAGCGCCTCGTCTTGAATTTTATATGAAATTCTGTCGCACAAATAACGCCTCTTTTAAAGTGCTGCAATATTTTTTTAAAAGAGAATGGAATATTCTAGATACACTTGAGAAAATATTTTAACGTTGGATCAGGTTGCCACTGAAATATTCAGTTTATTGATGGCGCTGGTGATTGAAGAAGATAATTGGCTATGAGCCAACATTTACTCTTTGAACTACATTTCGTGGTATAGGTGTAACTTAATTGCCATTATCATGAGCCTTGGCATTTACCCGGAGCGTGTGGAATTTCGTTCGTCTGCTAAAATATTTAGCAGTTATGAACCGGTCAATGATTTTAGTTGAGATATATCCCCTGGTTTAATAAACATATATGGTTTGTGTAGCTTATATACAACAGTGTGTACCTATTATAAGTACGAGAAATTGGAAATAGAAACACGGGTGCATAATTTGTTATTTGCTATTTTTATAAAAATTTCCTAAGCAGATACGCTCTTTAAAAACCTTGTACACATGGCATGTAATCCAACGATAACCTAGTGAGGAGTTGGAGTAACTAGCAGACTGCTAAGAAAAGAAGTTCGGGTTCAAAACTACGACACGCACCCTTGGAAGATATTTGCGTAATAATTGGTTAAAAATCGCTTGTTAAACTTTTTTTTTTCTTATTTTAAAAGAGAACTCCCGCATAAGGACTAAATCCTGTGTCACGGGGGACTTAACAAACATACAACTAACGGACACAGTGCACACCCAGACTCGAAACAACAATTTGTGAATCTCACAAAGTGTTGCCTCGTGTGGGGATCGAACCCACAACACTCGGCGCAGCAGTGTCAAACGGCTAGGCAGCCGATTAAACCACTACGCCAACCGTGCAGTCAGTTATCCTTCATGTCCTCGAATTGCCTGACTGTAAGGTTAACCAGCACTTAGCCAGCATGGTGGCTTATGGTCTTACCATTCTCATAGTGAAAATATGCTCGTAGAATACTAAATATACGGGAATGATAAGATAATGATGATGATATTTTATGAGGTTGAGAGCCTTTCTGGTGAAAAGTCTCAGCTTTGTAGAAATTAACCATTCTATGAAAAGTTTGCTTTAATTCTGGTATAAATATTTTCGTAAAAATCACATAGATACCTTGACTAGTGCTATTTACTATTAACTCCAGACTAAGCTTAAACTTAAAGAAAGAAAGAAAAACTTTTTTCATCTAAAAAACATCAAGTTGAAATCATTGGACCGTCCCTAACGAACTTAGAATGTCGATAGCAAATTTGTTATACTGAATATTCAGAGTATAAGTATTTATTCATTTAAAACAAATCTTTGTTGTTGGTAGACGTTTTACTTTACTTGTGGCTTGCTTCTTATGTGGTTTTGACTATCAAGAGGCATTCTTAGTGATCAAGTTCTCGCATTAAAATTTTATTGTGGTTTTTGTTTTCATACTGATAATATGTATTATTTGATGTTAAGAAATAAAGTGGCACTCAATTACGTTGGAATGTCAGTAAAGTGTTTTAAATCACAAAGGGATGTTATACGATCTATCAAATTTGAATCATATATTTAAGGTTGATCTTGATTACTTAATTAAATTTTTAATAGCTCTGATTTAAAAATGTTTTCTGGTAGGTACTTTTTAGCATCGGTATTGCTTTCCTTACAACTGGGGCAAGTTCGAACTATACTTTATAAAATCCAATATTGCAAGTACAGCTCGTATCCGTTTACAGTATACTGCAAGTGAACAGCACGCATATAAATCGATTTTATTAATCGGTTTTATATATTTATATATATTTGATACTTCATTTATTATATCGGTTTTATATATTATTATTAGCCGTGTGGTTGACGGCATAGAATACAAGTGTCACCACCCCCTATCTTCCCATGGGTGTCGTTAGAGGCGACTAAGGGATAACACGATGCAAATACCATCTTTGCGTAGAGACGGAAAACTCGACATCAAACCCTATACGACTGCCTCGTTGGTCTCGCGGCATAAATGTGCGCGTGGGATCGGGAGGTCCCGGGTTCGATTCCTGGGTCGGGCAGTGTTATTGGGTTTTTCTGTCACGAAATTCTCAGTAGCAGCACGGAGTCTGGAAATGTGCCCGGTACGGCAATAGGCTCGCCCCTTATTACGTGGGACCAAAGTATAACTGGCGAAAAGTGGGTGTAGAAATACACCTCTGCCTACCCCTTCGGGGATAAAAGGCGTGACGATATGTATGTATGTATGTATGTATTTGATACTTCATTTTAAAATACGCATCGTAAATGGTTGCACACATGCGTTGATAGTAATGAATTCAAAATAATAGACAGAGCAAGCATCGGCAACTTTCGACATCAACAGATAATTCTAAATCGCTTGATTGCATTGAAATGAACCAGTGAATATTATATCTTGAAGTAAGCGTGCCAAAAGATTGTAACGCTAAAACACTCCTCCACTGTTCCGATCCATTACTCAATTGACACAGTAATGAGAGAATTCTGTATCTCATCTATCAATAGCTGAGATGAAATATGAATCTAATACTGTAATCTAAGGTGTTCATTAGGATGGGCAATCCTTGGGAGCTAGCTGATATGCCCCAGCATATCTAGCTCCCAACCACTTTTTAAAATTTATTGATATTTTTCATAAATATTTTTCAATGGAACTTTCTGGGAGAGAAAATGCTTTGGCAATGTCTGTTTATAATTAATTTACCAAATATAGAATTTTATACAACTATGTTTTGTCATGTGTCTGCACAAATATAAAACGGCGTATTTATATACAGAACTATGCAAGGTCAATGCACTTTTTGAAATTGACAGAACTTGAATTTCTTTTATGTTTTTCATAATGGGTAATGATTGCACGCATTAAGTTAAATATTGTACCTACTTTTTAAAAAATCGATACTTAATAATAATATAGAAATATGATATTACCCAATAAATATTGAAATGTCCTCCTTTTCACAAATTAATGTCTTTATGAGTCTGTTCATAAAAAATCTTCCTAATTATTATTTTAAGGCAACAGAACATATCACAGTGCTACTAAGAATAAACTCCCACAGCAAGATACCTAATAACATTTACCGCTGGCCGTTAGAAGGAAAATTTAAGTACTAAAATATTTGAACTAGACCAAGAGACAGTCAAAGCAAAGACAATCAAATGAAAATCTGTCCTAAAGAACTTAGAGATAGTCGGCCAAGTTTTGTACTGAATTATTTACCGTGCACTTATTAGTTTTTCCTTCGAGGGCAAAGATTTTTTGAAGGCAGGTTTAAATCCGAACGCGAGTAGTGATCCGAACTCGCTTAGTGACTAAACATTTATGGTTATATGACGATAAAATTTAAATTAAACCATTGATAAATAGTCGCTGCAGAATAATTTCAGTATGAATGTGTGGCTCGACTGAGGGCATTTCCTTCGCTCTTACAGATTACCGACGGAAAGTAACAGTATCTTTCCCTACCGTCGCTTTTCGATCGGCCAGCAGTGAGAGTGCTGGAGGCCCATACTAAAGGGCGGCGACGCACTTCCGACTCTTTCGTGTTCTTGATTCCTGGAAATTAATCAAAATGTTAAATTACAATAATTACAATAGTAGTTTCTAGTACAGACAGACAAATTATTAATTACCCAAAGTGTTATCTTTTTTTGTTTTGCAGCTTATCAAAATGACTACATGCCGCCTGATCTTAATAATAATAATCATTTTTATTTGCATAAAATGTAGGTACATAAGTTGAAATATACATATAATTGGAGCCATATACATTTTGTCATACTGTGACATGCAACTCTTAATTAAAATCCAAAATAATTATATTAACATTAGGTATAAATAACTATTAAACTGTAAATTATTTCTTAAGCTATTATTACAATTTACCCTCATTTTTTACGGCTTCAAAGTATTCTTTTATTGAGTACCGGACGACGCAGCAGAGGTAGGCCCCCCGCAAGGTGGACCGATGATCTAGTCAAGATCGCGGGAGGCGGTTGGATGCGGGCAGCTCAAGACCGGTCAGCGTGGAGAACCTTTGGGGAGGCCTCTGTCCAGCAGTGGACGTCGTTTGGCTGATATGATGATTTCCTACATGTGTCAGCGTTTTCATTAAATAATACCTAGTTTTATTTATTTTATTTTTTTTAATCAAAAAAAAACCTGTCAAATTGACTTCACGCTGCCTGATGGTAAGCTGACAGTGAAGTCCTATTGTGAAGGCCACCATCCCCAATTGCTGGTTAAGCAATGTGACATGGCGGCCCTCACTTTGACGGCCTTGAGAGATGCTTTTCCACGCCCCGC
The DNA here is from genome assembly GCA_944739405.2 of Euclidia mi. Classification (NCBI taxonomy): domain Eukaryota; kingdom Metazoa; phylum Arthropoda; class Insecta; order Lepidoptera; family Erebidae; genus Euclidia; species Euclidia mi. Next base: position 10,686,887 of record OX123182.2, read on the forward strand.
TTAAAGGACCCAGGATCAAGGGAGGAAGGCAACACGCGAGCTGGCAGTAAGTTCCACATCTTTATGGTACGGCAAAGATAAGATGTACCGAACCTTTTCGTAAGTGACGGTATCTGTTCTACCATGTAAGCGTGGCACCTTAACCCGGCACGTGTTGTTCGCGATAGGAAAGGAGAGGGTGGGATGACTTGAAAGAGTTCTTCTGATCACTCACCGTGATATTTATACCGAATCAAGCCAAAACAAATTAAATGTGTGTAACAGGCAACAAAAACAACAATAGCAGTGGCTAAATATAAGCATTATAATATCAGTAATTCATCAAGCTTATCAAGTTAGACTGTTACTGAGCAACCGGCCTAATCTAAGTATGTGTACATTCATATCGCGTCGACACGTGCCGTGTAGTTGCGACTACGTTAAGTGTAAAGTACCATCGCATATTAGCATATCGCGCGGAGAAAACTGTACTATGTTAATACTTTGAATAATTCGTAGAGCATCGATAATGGAAGTGTTTATTATGTGGTTCGTTCTACATATTTGTAATGAAGTGGATTCAGTTAAATACTACTGTCACGCAACAACCCAATGAAAATGCAACAAGTAAAATATTACTGAAGAAATAACTTCTTAATTTTATTCGTCTTTCTCTTGAATTATTTAAAATATTCCAAATTTCAAAGAAAGCGGCTTGCATATCCAACGAAAGCACAATATTAAAAATGCTTGTGAATATCAGTACTGGTAACATGAGGACAGCAAGCAAAGTGTGGACCTTATTTCACTCAATAAAAAAAAACAGTATCTGAGGCTGCAATAGCTCCGTGGTGATACCAATAGACTGACATGGAGAGACATGGAGAGTGCAGTAGTTGTATGGCTCTGGCACTGGCATAGGTGGATGGCAAGGAAGATCAGTACTGAGATGGTCCGTCGTGACCTTCGCAGTGTTTGCTGATTGCCAGCCGCAATTGTGACACACGACGTATAGTTCATTACTTTTGTTTATATAATATATTAATTAGAATATTAGAATACGTGGCAAAGCACGTGGTGCCACGTAACAATAATCATGACTTTAATGACAACATTGACAACTGACATGTCAATGTAGCTGACAGTTAACAGTTACGTATCTGTCATACGTTTTATTTTTGCTTTGCCAATTAGCTTAAGAACTTTTATATATATTTTTTTTTTATTTTCATTTTAGGTTAAGCAAAACTGTACTTATTGTGACTGTGCGGCGTGTTTTACAATAAAAGCATTTTTCTTTCTTTCTTTCTTTTCTTTACATGGGATTCAAATCCACAGCGTGCACCACTGACTTTTCGAAGTAATTTGCATTGTGCGTACCTACATTTTTATTATTATCTTTAAAATAGTATCGCGTTTAGTATCGCTTGGCCTTTCCTTTGCTAGAGCACGTTATGACACATACCCCTTGAATATATGATCTGCGACAAAGCAAAGTTAAAACATAAACATTTACATTTTCCAATATTACTATCTATAAGCACCTCGCACAATAATGTACCTTTTTTGGTCTATTAAAGTTAAATACGAGGATGTGGTTACGAAGGGAGAACAGTTTTATAGTTATTTTAAGTCGTAGAGCATGCATTTAATCTCATTATTAATGCTGTTTCTGGCTTTCACGGATTGTCTGTCCAGATAATATATGAAAAATGTTATTTAAATTAAATATATTTTTTAGTTTTATAGTTACCATAATAATGCATTTGCTGTCGTTATAAAAGAGCAGTTGAATACTATCAAAATATTGCAATACTACTACTAGCTTTTGCCCCCGACGTAAGTCGCATGCAGGCTATTATCGCGGCAAATGTGTATATACTGGGCTGATGTATAACCTGTATAACATCAAAGTTAGTGAAAGACTAACGAACACCATTAAATCACATTTACCTACATCCATAACAGAAGTAAGATCAAGAATATTTTTAATAATAAACGTATTTTTACGGAGTAATTTATATACAATTAAAGGTATAGAATATGCATATTCTATAAATCCTTTATCTCTTAAAAAAGGCGCCCAATCTGAGCTTAACCTCTTGTATGCCGGAATGCCAGACACAATTAAAAAGCTATTGTGTCTCGCATAGATCTGCGTTTCGGCATACAAGGGGTTAATTATTTCAACAACAGTTTGTGGATCACACAAAGTGGCCCTGTATATAAACTGTCCCATTGCTGGGCACGGGCCTCTTTTCACTATGAAAAGGGTATAGGCCATAATCCTCCACGCTGGCCAAATGCGGGTTGGTAGACTACACATGTCTTTCGAACATTATGGAGAACTCTCAGACATGTAGGTTTCCTCTCGATGTTTTCCTCACCATTTCATCATCATCAGCCTTTAACATTCGACTACTGGACTAGGCCTCTCCTTTGAAAGGAGGAATTGGCCTACTATACCACGCTGGCCAAACGGGTTGGTATAGGGTTTGTATCAAGTTTTCCTTCTCTTAAAATGCTGTTCTCTGCATAATATGCTCCCTCTGTCGGCTCTTACGACACCCATGGGATGATACGGGGTGGTGACATTTCGTATTCTTAATCCGACACCACACGGACAATCCTCACCATTTAGCAAGCGATAATTAAGAATTTAATACGCACATAACTTCTGATCTATCGCTTCTAAAATATAATATGATAAAATATCTCACATTCATTTCATGCGTAAATGTTTATTTCGGTTAAAATACAGAAATTGTAAAAATAAAAAACTGTAACGAAAAATCGTACAGCTTTCCTCTACATTTTAAATCCAAACCCGCACCAACAACCCACAGCTGTTGTAAAATTGGTATTATTTTTAATTAACTTCACATGAAAATCGTGCATAGCAGCCACCATATAGCTGTAGGCCGACGATAATTTTTCCAATTAATATTAAAACTACGAAAGATAAAGTCATAATAAATTGTGGGGTCGTTGTCCGGCCAGTCGGTTCTAGTGATAACGACACCGGACACCGTCCAGTTCGCCGGCGGACTCCCACCGGACGGTTCGCTTACCGGACACCGAGACTCTAACTCAAGAGATCCTTACAACCCTTGCGTATTGAAAATTAAAAAAATTTCGCCAAGTAATTATGTATAGGTATTGACTTTGGTAGCAAATCTTTTTGTGGATTTGACAACGCGGTTACGCTGTGTTGTCGGTCAGTTTTTAATAGGTTTATTGATTTGAGCAGGAATATATCTGCAGTAATACTATAAAACTGAACACTTTGTGGAACGCGTTAGTCTGAAGCACTAATGATTTGAATAATTGTCTGTGTGTCAGATAGCCCATTTATCGAGCAAGGCCATAAGCTATATAACATCCCGCTAGGTGCAGTAGCCCTAAATAACGCAGATGTAACCGTGGGCTTAGCTAAAACGATATTATTTTTGTAAGTAAGACAGCTTATAGTATTTGCGGTGCTATTTATTTAGACAATTGATGTCACACTGCTAGCGCACACTGATGGCAGGTTGGGTATCGGGTGCACGGGCGCGGTTATCCTTACAAACGTACTCAACATGGCAGATGTTTGTCGTTCCTCCCGAAATAGAACGATAACTCTGAAAGTGATAAACTGTGTCTAGACAGCTGAGTTCAACTACAGAGATTTGATTATATACTATTTCTTTATATTTCATTTAAATGTATCGTCAAGATATTTTTGTTGGTTGAGAAAATTATGACAAGTTATAAGATGTCAATGTTAGACATGGTTTCTCAATGACAAACGCAACTGGATGGTAATTTTTGCCGTCAATTAAACATTGAGAGTTTTTTCAACAATTTACGTAGGCTTAGCTTCGGACAGGCCATTAAGTTTCAAATAATTTATAGCGAAAGATGAAAAAACAAAGATATATAAAAATGTATTTTGTAGTAAACTACATGAATATCACGGCGTCCATGGAATAAAAATATTATTTTCCGTTGTAAAACATGCAACACAGTTAATATTCTACAAACAGGTCTTGTTGTATCTTATTTTTCAAGAAGCTCATTAACACGCTCGCCAAGTAAAGCGATACTATCCTCAGGAAAATGTTATACAAATTTTATTTAAACATTATCTGGTGGCCATGTAACAGGAAAAATATTAATTAAAGAAAAACAATGTTTGCGTTGTTGGAAGTGCAAAGATGAATTCGTGGAACAGGCTGTGATATATTTTTAATTTTGTGTGGTGAATTGATTGTTTCCGTCATGCAGGGGATAGCGTATACTTGTGCTTATCGGGATCCGGGTCGGGTACTGAGTTCGATTCCCGGGTCGTGCAAAAGTGTTGCAGTGTCAGCACAGAACAGCCCATGGTAAAAAGCAATGATCCTTATCAGGAGATTACGTGTTATTTCAAGAATAGATTTCTTAGAACGGAATGATGCTAATAGAACATGTTCAACTAGCATCATTCCGTGCAGTTTTAAAGCAGTTACACCGATTAAAAAGTAAAAATGTACAAGATTCATTGCAAAATTAATTTGTACCAAAGTAAAATAGAACTTTTAGTGGAAATTTAACTTGCAATACTTGAAGCATGCATTTCCGCCACCGTAATCTATTCCGCCCAAGCAAATATACAAAATAAAGGTTAAACGTGAGAACATGGCTTTACCGCTTATTCTTTACATAAAAGAATTTTTATTTTACAAGCGCATACCAGCGGTATGAAAAATGTATAACACACAAATGTAGCTTTCGCCGAGATATTTGATACGACAGCTCAATGGCTGAATAAGGTTATTGCGGCGTGGGTTTGAGTCTTACTACATGCGTATATGTACTCTTTTCGTATTTTAACTTTACCTTTTTGTAGGTGGTGAAATAAAATTTATTTGCTAAAAGATCATAGTTCAGTATGCCACGCTAGGTTAGCAGAGTCACGAGAAACCCGTTTCTTGATTCCGAGCAGGATTTTAAAATAGCTGTTCTGACGACCACTGTAAAACTTACGTTTTCTTCAAATTGATTATCTTAAAAACTTTATCGCGCATACTACCTGTTGCCTTTGCGCTTTGCCCGTGGATAAAAATAACATTATGTACCTACTTTCGTCCAAACTTGCGAGAGCCCTCCTTTGAGAAATCCATTCTTAGCGCACGCCTACTATGTATGAACTACTTCCCTGTTAAATTACATCTATAAAAGATCAGCTGTTTTTGAGATTTCGTGATGAGTAATGTTTCGCTTTTATATTATTATAATTATAGATAGACTATGTAAATACTCGATTGATATCCAATATATAGTCCAAAGCGAGCGTCCACGTAATAAACCTACCTACTTACTATAACTGAATGTACGTGTGGCATACTCCGATTAGCAAAGCACTTCCAGTTTATTCCATAAGGTCAAAATTACAAAAAAGAACCGTCTTCTTTAATTATGAACAGAAAACGATTGGGTCGAATTAACCACGATGTCGTTTCATTGATAGAGATTGAGATTGAGTGATACATTTTAATGTTCAACTTTCATGATTGTCCATACTTCCAAGAATTTTATTGTACATTGTACAGATAAAACGATATTATCTCGCACTGCCTGATGTGTCATGAAACTGTCGATTTCATCTATTTGTCAATGTTATGCCATTGTTGGAAAACACCACATTTCATTTGTCTTCCTGGAAACGCTTTCACAAAAATGGACGAAAGGCCGGCCACAGAAAAAATATGACAAATACTTCATCATTTCTCTGCTCTGCTATTTTTATTGTACAATCTTCTTCTTATTATTTTGACAATATAAAGATTTCTGAGTATTGTCTGCTAAAATCATATATGGACAGGTGAATAGGTTTGATGTTTGGATATTTGTCTATTGAATCTTCATATGTCAGTGACCAGTAATTCGGATGATTACATATGTATTAATGCACAAAAAAATTAAGGTTGAATTAAATTTATTTTGAGTACCTAACTTGAAATGACTTTCAAACTAGACCGATCCTTAAATTGAAAACAGAAATTTAAAAAATACAACTGCGTTCATTCAAAGAAATATGCTGCTATCACCAAGTCAGCTAAACAACAGATAGAAATGGGGGTTGGTCACCACTTTCTTAACTTTCTTAATGCCAACACGTTTATTTTTAAATTGTACCGTTTCTTTTTGATCCCTTGGGAATTTCGGTATTACCAGTCTTAGAGCATCCCCTATGGTCCCCAAGGAACACTCGAAGGAAGAATTTTATATATACATATACATATATACATACATAGACTCACGCCTGTTTCCCCGAAGGGGTAGGCAGAGGCATATTAAACGCCCACTTTTCGCCAGTGTTTTGATCACACGTAATAGGTGGCGAGCCTATTGCCGCTTATCGGGATATTTTGTTTGCCAGAAATACATAGATACATATATTGATTACACCTAGATTTACTATTGTATTAGATTTCAATTGGACATCAGTCACTCATCATTTTTTTCTAAAAAACTACCCGCAAATCCCTAGTCGTGATCATTTTACAGGCTAATCCTCAAATGCGGCTCCAGAACTAGATTTTTAATATAATGTTTGTAATGCTCTCAGCGCTCCACATCGCGACTTTCAAAGCCATTTAAAAATATTTTACAGATGTAATCTAGGTCGTGAACTTACATACAGTTAACTTGCTAACAAACTTAACGAAAACAATATACACTAAATATTTTAGAAGGTGGTTGGTTTGCGAATGGGTAGTTTGGGTAAGTAATTTGTTTCCTCTTTATGAAATGTACGGTGAATTTTACGGTCCTTTTACGGTTTAAATTAATATTGAATTTCTATACATGTACAGAGTTCACTCTGATTTATTAGAGCATTATTTAGTGGGCTAAAGGCAATAAATAAATAACGGTAATAAGTAAATATTCCAATATTTTTACTTAAAACATCATAATATATGCTCTAAGCAAATTCACTGCTTCCAAAAACTGCACAGTTGCCACCTCACATACTCCAGTTTCTTTTACCAGACTGCAAATGAGGGTAATGTTTTTATCAGGTCATGTATGTTTTTATGTATGTGTGTTTGTATGTATATTTCTTTCCATATGCTGTTGTAGAGACCAAATACGTTAGCTGATTTTGGTACTGGTGTTGTGGTTTTTTGTATACGAGTATATAAAACAACTTGTATCTACTGACTGACTTTGCCGAGCTCAGACTACTTATAATTCTAGAAACATGAAATTCGGATAGTGGATTCCTTTTATGATGAAGCTGACGAAAACAACAACCTTATAGGAGCAAATTGGGTGTAGATATTTGAGATGCTTCTGTACAGTGATCATTTAGACTACGTTTACTTTTTTTATATAGTCTCACATCTGTATCCCCGAAGGAGTAGGCAGAGGTGTAATATTACACCCACATTTCGCCATGAATTGTTAGGTCCCACGTAATAGGGGCCTATTGCCGTTACCGGGCGCTTCACCAGACTCCGTGCTGCTACTCATAATTCGGAAAAACCCAGTAACACTTTTGCCCGATCCGGGAATCGAACCCGGGACCTCTGATCAGAAGTCGCATACGCGGCTATCCACTGAAGCACGGAGGCAGTACCTTTTACTCTTTTCTTATTTACATTTAATTTTAACAAGAATATTAACCTAATCAGTTTAAGTACTAAGTGTAAATTTAGAGGTAATTATCCTACTAATATTATAAATGTGAAAGTTTGTGAAGATGGATGGATGGATGGATGGATGTTTGTTACTCTTTCACGCAAAAACTACTGGACGGATTTGGATGAAACTTTACAGTAATATAGTTTATACATCAGAATAACACATAGGTTACAATTTATAAAAAAAATTATAATGTTGCCATGTTATAAGGAAAAGTATCAACTAAGTCGGCGAAAATCCTGTATTATCTTTATTTGTGTCCTTGGGAAAAATTTAGTAATTGGCATTTTACCCCCTTCCTGATGATTGATCTGATATTTGGTAAACACTCAAATTGTCATCGAGATTATATTTAAATTATTGTTGATAGATAATATTTAAATGATTGTAAATCCAAGATGGCCACCGATACAAAATGGAGAATCACATATTACTTCACAACAACCTCAATATGGGTATCAAATGAAAGGGTTTGATTGGTAGAATAGAGCTCACTATGAAAAATCTAAGATGGCCGCTGCCACAAAATGGCGTCTTATTTATTTTCCACAAATACCTCGATATTGGTATCAAATGAAAGGGCTTGATTCGTAGAATGGAGCTCACTATGAAAAATCCAAGATGGCTGTCGCAGCAAAATGGCGGATTACATATTTTGAATATTTTCACTACAAATAACTCAATATGGGTAACAAATGAAATGGTTTGATTGGTAGAATGCAGCTCACTATAAAAAATCCAAGATGGCCGCTGCCACAAAATGGCGAATTACTTATTTTCCACAAATACCTCAATATCGGTATCAAATGAAAGGGCTTGATTCGTAGAATAGAACTCACTATGAAAAATCCAAGATGGCTGTCGCCGCAAAACGGCGTATTACATATTTTCCACAAATAACTCAATATGGGTATCGAATGAAAGCGCTTGATTGGTACAATAGGGCTCACTATGAAAAATCCAAGATAGCTGCCGCCACAAACTGGTGGATTACATATTTCCACAAATACCTCAATATGGGTATCTAATGAAAGGGTTTGATTGGTAGAATGGAGTTCACTATGAAAAATCCAAGATGGCCGCCGCCACAAAAAGGTGAATTAGGTACCTACTTTTTTTCCACAAATACCTCAATATGGGTATCGAATGAAAGGGCTTGATTGGTAGAATAGGGCTCACTATGAAAAATCTAAGATGGCTGTCGCCATAAAATGGCGGATGACATATTTTCCACAAATACCCCAATATGGGTATCAAATGAAAGGGCTTGATTGGCAGAATAGAGCTTGCGATATAATTGACCTAAGCGCAGCGTTATTAAAAGCGCGAGAGTATGAGTTGGTGCGCTGAAGCGCAGTGGGGAGGAGGGGTCTGATTTTGTACTTTCTGGTAATGCTTTCAGTTTTTATTTTTGCTGCAATTCTATTCAGTAGGTATATAAGCTCTTCAATAACTTTAATAATATACACTACATACTAATCTTTACCTGAAGTTTGACGACTATAACAACAAAAGTAATTTTAAGTACTTATTATCTGTTTATAATATATGTATGCTACACGGCTAATGTGCAGATCCGTTTGTAATGAAATTTGATGTGGATAGTCTGAAACCTGGGGAAGTACAAAGGCTACTCTTTATTAAAATTTCATGCGGGCGAAGCCGCGGGCGAAAGCTTGTTTAATTATATAGCTCAAATATGACCCATGTTGCGAGACTCGCGGGATTTTTTGTAATTTTGACCTTATGGAATAAAATGGAAGTGCTTTGCTAATCGGAGTATGCCACACGTACACTCAGCTATAGTAAGTAGGTAGGTATATTACGTGGACGCTCGCTTTGGACTATATATCGGATATCAATCGAGTATTTACATAGTCTATCTATAATTATAATAATATAAAAGCGAAACATTACTCATCACGAAATCTCAAAAACAGCTGATCTTTTAAAGATGTAATTTAACAGGGAAGTAGTTCATACATAGTAGGCGTGCGCTAAGAACGGATTTCTCAAAGGACTGGTCTAAGGGCTCTCGCAAGTTTGGACGAAAATAAAGATATAGGTACATAATGTTATTTTTATCCACGGGCAAAGCGCAAAGGCAACAGGTAGTATGCGTGATAAAGTTTTTAAGATAATCAATTTGAAGAAAACGTAAGTTTTAAAGTGGTCGTCAGAACAGCTATTTTAAAATCCTGCTCGGAATCAAGAAACGGGTTTCTCGTGACTCTGCTAACCTAGCGTGGCATACTGAACTATGATCTTTTAGCGAATACATTTTATTACACCACCTACAAAAAGGTAAAGTTAAAATACGAAAAGAGTATATATACGCATGTAGTAAGACTCAAACCCACGCCGCAATAACCTTATTCAGCCATTGAGCTGTCATATCAAATATGTCGGCGAAAGCTACATTTGTGTGTTATACATTTTTCCTACCGCTGGTATGCGCTTGTAAAATGGAAATTCTTTTAAGTAAAGAAAAAGCGGTAAAGCCATGTTCTCACGTTTAACCTTTATTTTGTATATTTGCTTGGGCGGAATAGATTACGGTGGCGGAAATGCATGCTTCAAGTATTGCAAGTTAAATTTCCACTAAAAGTTCTACTTTACTTTGGTACAAATTAATTCTGCAATGAATCTTGTAAATTTTTACTTTTTAATCGGTGTAACTGCTTTAAAACTGCACGGAATGATGCTAGTTGAACATGTTCTATTAGCATCATTCCGTTCTAAGAAATCTACTCTTGAAATAACACGTAATCTTCTGATAAGGATCATTGCTTTTTGCCATGGGCTGTTCTTAGTTTTGATCAATCCCAAAGTAGGCATCGCAACCAAAACTCATTGCAAACAGACAAGAGATAAATACACGATTTCTAAACTCATAGATGATACGTATAAATTACACCCAGACGCAGAAATAAATAATATCGTCATCATCATACAAAAACCCCAGAAGAGGAATCGAACCACCAACCGACGGCTGAACAGTCAGAGTCATAGATTAATAGATTTGACAGATGGCTGTTAGGAAAAATATCCTTCACCGACAGAATAAAGTAATAAATTTAATATGTTTGAAAATATTAAAGTAAGACTAAAAGTATATAAAGCAAGAAAAAACTTAGTAGTAGACCCCGGAAATACTGAATCCCGAGGGCGGCTACTCGGGTATAATAAAGTCCTGTATAACTTAGTATTCTAAGGCTGTTATTAAAAACCATTCGTGGTACCTAATACCATTATGACTCACTCCACTTTCACTTAAAAATTTTGTTCCTCGCGTCTTAGCAGTTTAACTACAGGTAAAATTATTTACCACAAAGTGTTAAATATTAAACTACTGTTCACGATCGTTGTAATGTAGCACACCCCAGTTGAAGACTCTGGTAACTCAAAAACTGTAATGAAAATAGAAATTTTTAGCCAGTACAATAAGCGGGTTTTGTAATATTTAGGAAAGGTCAAAATGTTAACAAGATTCTCATAAAATTAATTTTATTGTATAGCTTTACTATGGCAGTTACTGTTACTTGAGTAAATTGGAAGAGCACTATAATGACTGACTAGAGTGACTAGTGTTCGAGTCTTTTGGATCAATATGTATTTTTTTATAATCCTACATATCTCACATTAGGAATAAATCACGCGGTGACCGCTTAAACCATTACATCATACGAGCATTCATTTTTAAGAACCAGAGTTCCACATCATTTTTCCACACGAGCTATATTAGATAATATGTTAACCTGTTAGAGAGTAATTCTAAAACACTACTAACTCGAAAAGTATTATTTTTGAGTTAGTGGGTTTTTACCTCGGGCTGCGATACGGACTTTCATTTTCGTTAAATGCCGGGTTTAATAACGCGTTTTAATACTGCAGGCTAACGTAGTTTTAATTTTATAAGGAGCTGATATTTTCCTAGATTAAGTTCCATAGAGACTTCTTTGCTCCATTTTAAAATATTTTTGTAGCTGGCATTCACATGGAGCCTAAGTCCAATGGTAACGATAAACCTTGTTCATAAGCACACTCAGGAACAATACTGAAATATACTCCCTCAATCCAATTCAGAATTAAGATATTTACGAATCTTGTTTACGAAACAAAAGCATCAACATTTTGACAGTGTACATGTCTAGCATTTTAATTAAACTTATTATTTAGTAGTTCAGTTATTGCACGAAATGCTGTTAAGATTCTAGTTCCTTGAAAGTGCCTCGCATTTCATTACAAGGAAAGTATAGAATATGTAGGTATATTGTGATACCAAACAAAAAGAAGCTGTGCAGAATACATCTTTCCGGACACGCACATCACTTCATTAGCAGTTGAAATATTTGAAGTAATTGGAGGAAAACTTTAATAAATTAGAAAATAATAAACTAAAAAGAAATTACCCAAATATATTCTACTTGTTGCATTTTGCACTGGGTTGTTGCGTGAAGCTAATAAATAACTGAACCCACTGCACGCGGTCCACCTAAACACTTCCATTATTGATTCTAAACAAATTATTAAAAGTATTAACATAGGTAATACATTTTTCGCCGCGCGACATGCAAATATGCGTTTATACTTTATACTTAACGTAGTCGCAACTACACGGCACGTGACGACGCGATACGACTGTACACATACGTAGATTAGGCCGGTTGCACAGTAGCAGTCTTGCTTGATCGGTTTGATTAATTACTGACCTTGAAATTATAAAATGTTGATATTTTATGGGTAAATGCCAATTTACGTCCAGAAAAATAGATCTTCCAGAAAGCAGAAAAGCTTTTTCTCAATCTTTACAAGTATTTCAGATCGTATTATTATACATTAATAATCAGTACCAACTAACATTTTATTGATTGTGTTTGTTTAATGAGGAAATGATATAAAGAGTACTAGTGGCGGCGGTGATGCATTGTGTATGTATCAATAATAAAAATAAATACGACAAATGTGTGGTACCAGCAGACAATCACCACTATCACGATATTCGAATACTCAAATGCAAAGTCTCGCAGTTAACATAAATCAGTTTAAGCTTATTATACTCTTGCTACAATATGTATTTCAAACTTAAAAAAGGCTTAGCCGAAAGAGTCACTCAACTGGCGCTTGTAGCCTGCCTTACGTTTTCTAACTTGCTACGTGGCTACAATGCTACGAGTATGTCCATGTGCTACAACTGCTTAGGGATACGCTAAGCTCTATGCACTACGAATTTTGCTACGCGTAAAACAATGAACACATTTCTGTGATGATTCTTTTATTTCAGTGGGATAATATAAATTGGTGTGATTTTAATACTGAAGCTCAAGTTAATTAATTTTTGAGGCAATCATAAAAGTTATGTTATTTTGGCAATTAATAAATATTGTTATATATATTTCCAATATCTGACAAGGCATATTTAAATCTTGTTTAAGCTAGAGTATTTTTGGCTCGATAGGCCAAGGTGTAGGCTCTGAAGCACTAAATGTAGGAATACAGGAGTGAAGAAAATAAATCCTCTAATAAGAGGGAGCATTCTCTCACCGATTTTCGCTATCGTTCCAGGTGCACTGCGACTTGACGGAAGTTGCTGAGAACTTATATACATATGTACATACATATATAACTAGTAATTGCATGCCAAAACTTAAATATTGCCAGGAACTGGACAGTAAACGGGTTTATCATACATACATACATACATAGACTCACGCCTGTTTCCCCGAAGAGGTAGGCAGAGGCATATTAAACGCCCACTTTTCGCCAGTGTTTTGATCCCACGTAATAGGTGGCGAGCCTATTGCCACTTATCGGGATAATTTGTTTGCCAGAGCCTCGTCCGTTGATCGGCAGGTGAGGTTGGCTTGGGACCCTAAGTTCTTGGTGGGAACCCTATGCACCCTATATATATAAACGGGTTTAAATATCTAGATAACTGTTAATTTGAAAACTTTTGCAAGCAGGCCCCATAAGATTGATAAAAATCCGCAATTTAAACAAAAAAACGCCTTTGTTCACCTGGGTGAATTTCCAAAATGATCAAAAGCTTCAGCTTATGTCGAACTATTTCCCCCCGGAAGATATCACTTAGGTACGTAAAATGAAAACGCCAAAAAAGGTTTGTTCACGGAGTTAGGTCGCTACTTGGTCCAATCCAGCCTAGTGGGGAGACTAATAGCCTATCGGAGAGATTATCTGGGGCTATGACGCTTTACCTCGTTTATTTTTACCCATTAGTCATGGTGCATTGATGAGTTTTTGAAGCTTTGAATATTGTAACTTACTATGTATTGCTGAAGACCGAGCTCATTGGAATGCCCTAGGGGAAGATGAACAGTAACAGACTTATGATGATGATGATTATGTAACAAGTGCCGGATAAGCTGTTGATCGAAGCTTATATAATGCTAAATGGGATTAGATTAGAATATGCAACTATGGAGACACAAGTTGCACCTATATGGTAATAGGATCACTGAGTCACAAATTCACTTATCACCTGTGACTGACTAACTTCGGCACTGAAGCCTGAGTCAGTCAAGTCTGCCATTGTTATGTTGATAGTACAACCTATCGATGTTGTAACAACTTAACTTGTTAACATCCAAGTACGGTAGTTAAACTATTGAACTATCGCTTGCCTAATTAAACGTAGCAAACTACTTGGAGTGGCCGCTGTGCAAAGGGCAACTCATCACTTCATCTTATGAAACTTGGCGGTACTTGGAGATTCCACTGTAGTAGCCATACTACAAAGTTTATCAACTCAGGTTGCTTTTTAAGTTAACCTGGTTGCCTTATAAGAAATTCTATCTTCGTCTGTTCTTTGATGACTTAAAGCAAAAGATCGCTGTATAGGTATAACTTCACTAAATGTAAAAGTAAGGTGTTTATAATTTCTATGCAAATTAATTGAATCATAAATTGAACTTGATGGGTTTATTTATGACTTCATCATCGAGAAAAATATTTATGTATTAAATGTATTGTCATACAAAGTGCACATTCTTTAAGGGTTAGGTATTGTTTTTTTAGGGTTTCATCGCATAATAAGGCAGCTTTTTAATTTTATGCGACACAACGCAGCCTTTGTAGGCGTCTACCTACAAAAGACGCCAGTCAATCAAACATACAATCATCAAATTTTAATTAGACGCCAAAATACCTGAAATAAATAAAACAACAATTACTAACACTGACATAACAATCGATTTTAAACTTTCGCGATTTGTATACATCAGAAAATAGAGGTATTTATACCTTAAAATAATTAAATATGGCAAATAAGACCCGTTTTAATAAAATTGTACTGACATAACACTTTTAATTTTATGTTAATTTTATAGAATTTTCCCAAGACCTATAAAACACAAAATACGCTTATAAAATAGCAAGCATTGCTTTAATTCACTCACAAATACTTACCAATGTATGTTATTACACTTCAGCGGTCCGAGTAGCACTATATACGTCCTATTACCTTAGTTAAGAGGTTCCACCATTTATTTCCTAGTCTATCTACAAGCTTCCTAGAAATAAACTAGTGGTTACTTTACCCTGTTACAAGTTTCAACCTCCGCTATAGAGCCTGCAGATTTATTTGGTTTCATTCAGTCTCTCAACTTCGACGAAACATTTTGACAACATAATTGCATTTAACAAGAAGTTATCAATTCAGAACTTAAGCCACACTATTCATTCACAAATGTAAATTCCATTTTAAGTCGGAGACAATACTGTAGCTTTTCACGGGTCTATTTTCTCAACATCCTGGTTGAGTTCTCACTTTATCATTCAAATGTCTTGCGGCCGATAAGGGCCGTCTGTTTGGAGACACCCTGCAGAGACGACAAGATGGATACAATTATTAAAAGCCAAATCGTTGCTGCGACACTCACTTAAAGGAGTTTGTACAATATAAAATATTATTTGTTGATATTTGAGATGGCGGATATTGATTTGAATAAATAAATTACTCGTAACTACGTTTTTCCTCATAAATATTCCAAGATATCATTTTCTCTTTAAATTTGCTTTATATATAACCAACCTAACAACATCCGCAAAACTTACATTTATAAATATCACTGCATGTAAGGCTAATTACGATATCTACATGAACCATTAAATTCTATACTAGATCTACTCAAGAATAAAAGTTGATATAAACTACAACAATAGCAGCCACAAAAAGGATTTCACGGTAAAATATTATTTAACGATTCATCTATACAATACAAAATAAATGGTTTAGATACAATGAAATACAAAACAGTTTTGTTACAAAAGCTGTTTAGAATTTTCAATTACAGAATTCAGTTTAAACTACTAGTCTAGAATATAGACAAGAATTTGAATGTTAAGAAAGTATAAACTACACACCATTTTACATAATTTATTTTGCAGATTATGCAATCGCAAGCGATGAATTTTATCGCTTTTGTCCTGAAACTTGCACTCTATTTGGTATTTAGGTTAAACTTTTGTGAGATTGCTACTTATTACCTCTTTCGTATAAAAAGGGGTTGTTTGCATGCGGAACTTTTGTTCCTCGTTAATTCATTCATAGGCAAGATTAATAGCCTGGACACGATCGATAGCTCTACTAATTTTGATATTATGATAATAATAGCATATTTCACAACGGCTCCGAAATTAAAGCACGATAAGAAAGATAAATAGACAAATAATACGAATAAGCTTTATTTGTACACCACAATAGCTTGTATGTACAGTATAATTATAAAGTTACTTGATAACTACGAACTGAACATTTAAGCATAATGAAACTCGAAAAAGAAACTAGTTAAGTCTTGAATTCGCAATATTTGACTGTTTTTTCAAGACTTGATATTGCAATGGCCTTAGTATCCAGCTATCAAGTGCAGTCATTAAGTTCGCAAGTAGCCTCATCTGCACAAAAGCTTTGTAAACCTAAAAAAATATTAAGCTTTTAAGGCTATATACATACGCAAAATAGACGAAAGGACGTGGAGTTGCAGCAACAGCCCGAGCTACCACCAAGGTTGTACACAACTTTGATTGGAGATTAAGTCGCTATATGTATATAATCGATTTTAAACTTTCGCGATTTGTATACATCATACAATTTAATTTAACGGGTCTTATACGCGATATTTAATTAATTTAAGGTATAAATAGGTACCTATGTTTTACCGACGTTTCGGCCGTCTTACAACAGCCTTGGTCCTATTTATACCTTAAATTAATTAAATATCGCGAATAAGACCCGTTTAAATTAAATTGTATGATACACATATATAGTTTATTTTCAGGCCCAAATAGACATTTAACCTGAAATATAAGCATACCCTAACAGTTTATTCGCCAACTGGTAGGTATGCATGAAAGCATAACTTATTGAATACAACGATTTCAAATCAAAATAATTTTGATTCTCAATTATTGAAAAAACAAAATAAAATGTGCGAGTAAAGTTGCAGGCATCCTCTAGTATTATATAGAATAGTATAAAAGCCTTCTTTTCACGGACCTTAACCACAATTCTCACAAAACACACACATAAACAAGTTCATGTTACTCTAGAGAATAAAAGTGTAATTTTTAAAACAGTTTTAGTCCAGTAAGTGTACTTTGTATCGAACGGATGCAATTTCTAACTGAAAGCGTAGTGTACCTGACTGCGATGCAAACTTGTGTGAAGTTTTATTTTCAGACCTCTGTTTGTGTTTCCAACGAAACGATGGTAGAATGGAGTGCTTCGTAACAAAAACTTAGAAGTTATAGCTTTGATATTTACTAACATAGAGTATAGAGAAATAGAAACTTCATATCATGCATATTTTATACAAATCTTATTCTAATATATAAAGCTGAAGAGTTTGTTTGTTTGGTTGAACGCGCTAATCTCAGGAACTACCGATCCGATTTGAAAAATTCTTTCAGTGTTAGATAGGTCATTTATCGAGGAAGGCTATAGGCTATATAAAATCACTCTATGAGGCACAGAGCGGAGCAGTAGCCTTAAATAACGCGGGTGTTACCGCGGGCATCATCTAGTTACTCGTAATAATAAAAATGCGAGAGTCTGTCCGTCTGTCTGTTATGATTTCATGGCTATGCCGCTGAACCAGTTCTGATTAAATCGAGCATAGATACAGATGAAGAGACGAGATCAAGCATAGGTAAAAAAAAACTAAACTTTTTGGGCTGATATAGGCCATGTAAGTATAGACGTTTTGGTGTAAGCTGCACTAGCCGTGGGCACTGGATTACTGGGGAATTAAGGCTCTCATTACCATACATGAGGTTGTGGTGGGTAGTTGAAACAATAAGTACAATTTGATATTGCTTGGAAAGAAAATTTTTATAAAATAGTTAATATTAAGTAAACAGTAATATAAATGCAAAATAATTATAGGTAATAGTGAATACCTGCTGGTGTAGTGTTATCTCCGTGTACTAACAAGTATTAACATAAATACACTATGGACACATTCAATCCATCAACAGTCCTTGATATGCAGACTTATTTTGAAGAACGTATGGCAAAGTTTGAAGCAGAGCTGCAGAAAAATCACCACAGAGCACTGGGGGCTTAGCAGATGAGTTTGCCACATTTAAGACCTTCGTGTTGCAGACCCTACAGTCATTTTCCCAGCAGCTTGAAACTGTCGGCCGTGAGGTGGACAAAATGGAAATGCGCAGCCGGCGCAAGATGTTACTGCTTCACGGAGTGGCGGAGAGCAAGGACGAGGAGACGGCTCAGGTGGTCACTGATGTTGTAAGGCAGCACCTCAAGATTGACACCTTCACTGCTGATGATGTGCGCCGCTGCCACAGGATGGGACGGCAAGCGAGCAACGACAAGGCAAGGCCCATACTTGTCAAGTTCGAGTCAGTAGTCGTGCGGGACAGCGTATGGTTCACGAAGACGAAGTTGAAGGGCACAGGTATCACTTTGTCGGAGTTCCTGACCCGCTCCCGACACGAAGCTTTTATGGCTGCACGAGCGAAGTTCGGCGTCGGGAAGTGCTGGACGAGAGAGGGATACGTCTTCATCCTTGGCCCCGATGGCAACCGTCATCGTATATCTTCGGTGGGCGAACTAGGTAAGCTCAAGCTTGCGGCCGCAGAGAAGCCAGTAGCTAAACAACAACTTGCGACCAAGGCGAAGCGTGCTGCTGCTTCGAAAAAGTAGACTTTTCCCCATTTTACGTAGTCTTTGTTTATTTTCGGGTAATCAATTTATAATGTACGTAATTCACCGTCACTTTTGTTGTTTACTTTTAGTTCTTATTATTTCATTTTTGTGTACCGCAACAAATGTGTAGGTATGATCAAAATAATTTTTGCCATTAAATTATAAATATTGTCAATCGTCATAACTGTCAATGTCACTATTGTCAACCTTCATTACGTTTCGTTTCTGCATTACAATATTGTTTCTGCATTACAAATAATACAATATTTGAATACTTGTATTTTGAGACAAAATTCTGGTATTTATTTCATTTACTATGTAAAATGTATGTAGGACTATTCTTGAGTTATAATGAAACAATCTCTCTCGTTTTACTTATATTTGTTAGTAACATTTTTATTTCTTTTGCATCATTATGTTATCTTGATAATGCGCAACCGGCGGGTGGACACAATGACTTAAGCTTTACGCGATAACAACTATAAAATATTTATTGATATATTATATACTATATTTTTATATTATTTGCTAATATACACATATATATATATTTAACCTTAGATCTATTTGATATGACAGACAGTGACTCAAATAGCGAAGATGACACCTTCCTCTCTGCAACAAGCCACGATGACAGCTTTGAAAGTGTACCCTCCCTGGGAGACATTCTCCAGTCTCAGTTTTCAGACGTACCCAGGAACTTTAATGTAGTCCATTTAAATGCTCAGAGTATTCCAGCCCATTTCCCCGATATGCTGGCCAACCTAGACAGTCAAAACATACATGCCATCCTCGTGTCGGAGTCATGGTTAAAACCATGTCTTCCATCCACCTTATATTCTCTGCCTGGTTTCCACCTTATTAGGAATGATCGCGCGATCGGTGGTGGAGGCGGTGTTGCCATATACTTACGTTCTCACATTCCTTTTCATATAGTATCTTTGTCAACGCAGCCGCCACCGGCGAACGCTGGCGAGCATCTTTTTCTAGAGGTGGAACTGCACCACACGAAACTACTATTAGGTGTTTACTATTCCCCTTCGTGTCGTGTTAACTTTTTTTCATCCTTCGAGCAAATTTTGGAAAATTTGACTTCCTCTTACGACCATACTATTATTATGGGCGACTTTAATACATGCCTTCTCAAACAGGATTCTCGTGCCACCTCTTTTCGGCGTGTCACTGAGTCCTGCAATTTATCAATTCTTAACTTAAATGCAACTCATCACTTCCCTAATTCCGCTTCTTCTCTTCTTGACCTTATTCTTGTATCTTCTCTTAACTCTGTTTCTAAGCATGGTCAGTGCACAGCTGATGCATTCTCTTACCATGACCTCATCTTTGTTTCATACAAAATACGTCCACCCAAAGCGAAGCCAAAGATTATCTTGCAGCGCAATTTTAGCGGCATGGATCATGCCAAGTTGCGTGAGGATGCCAGTAAAATAGATTGGGACACTCTATATTCCTCAGATTGTATAGACATGAAAGTCCATATCCTAACAACGAATCTAATTCAGCTATATGACAAGCATGCGCCCATCCGCGCTATCAAAATTAAGCATTTACCAGCACCTTGGCTTACAGATGATATTAAAAAGATCATGGCCAAAAAATCTGCTGCGAAGACTAAATTGAAGCATAGGCCGACTCTTTTGAACCAAGAAAGATACGTGGCTCTAAGAAATCACTGCAACAAGGTGTGTAGGAAAGCACAACGCCAACATATTCATGAATCCGTTGAAAATGGTGATCCAGCTAAAGTCTGGAAATTTCTCAAATCATTGGGTATTGGTAATTCACAGCAGCAATCCATTCCGAATAACGTCCACCTTGATTCTCTCAATTTACATTTTACTACTTCGTCCAAATTAGATGGAAATACGAAAAGAAACACTTTACAACTTCTTTCATCCTTACCAACCCCAGATTATGATCCCTTTGCCTTCTCGCAATTTGCCGCTTGTGATGTTAAGAAGAGTATATTAGCAATGACGTCTAATGCAGTCGGTAACGATAGTCTCAGCCGTAAAATGATCCTTCCCATCCTAGACGAAATTCTTCCTATCCTATGTCACATCCTTAATCACTCCGTTGTCCGTGGCATCTTTCCAACAGCGTGGAAAGATGCACTTATAATTCCTTTACCCAAGAAACCTAAACCCTATTCCTTCTCAGACTATCGACCAATATCCATACTACCTTTCCTGTCAAAAGTCCTAGAACGTCTCATTCACACGCAACTCAGTTCCTTCCTGTGTAAAAATGCACTCCTTAATCCCTATCAATCCGGCTTCCGCCCTGGCCACAGTACCGTTACTGCATTGATCCGCGTGTCAGATGACATCAGGCTAGGTATGGATAGTGGGAATCTTACCGTTTTGTCCTTACTTGACTTCAGCAATGCTTTCAACACGGTAGATTTTCACATCCTACTTGGCATTCTACGCTCTCTTAACATATCTCCAACGGCGGTTGACTGGTTTCATAGTTACCTGTTTGGTCGCCGGCAACGTATACGCATCGAAGACACTTATTCCACTTGGTCTAACACGAATGCCGGTGTACCACAGGGTGGCGTGCTATCTCCTTTACTCTTCGCGATATTTATTAATTCTATCTCAAAACATTTACTTTCATCCTACCACCTTTACGCAGATGATTTACAGATCTATACACAAGCACCCTTAAATCACTTGCCCGAAGCCTGTACTACTATCAACACAGACTTGGCGCGGATTTGCGAGTGGAGTAAACAGTATGGACTCATAGTAAATCCTGACAAAACACAACTAATTATTGTCGGCAGTACCCGCATGGTGTCTAAAATTTGCTGGTCCGATTTACCACAAATCAAGTTTGATGGCAAAAATATCCCGTTCAGTAATACTGTAAAAAATCTTGGTATCTACTTTGACGAAACCATATCTTGGAGTTTTCAACTGCAAGAAACAAGTCGCAGACTATTTGCTTCGGCGGGCTCATTGCGTAGGTTACGCAATTTCCTACCAACTGCCACTAAAATTGCACTTGCACAATCTTTGCTTCTGCCCGTAATTGACTACGCTGATGTCAGCTATCTTGACCTCTCTGAGGAGCAGTTAGACAAACTTGAGCGTCTTCAAAACTTTTGCATACGTTTCATATTTGGACTGCGCAAATATGATCATGTTTCAGAATTTCGCAACATACTCAAGTGGCTCCCGATTCGTCTTCGCCGGAATACTCACATTCTTACATTATTGTATAATATCTTGTTTAATCCCAGTACTCCTTTTTATCTCAAAGAACGTTTTAAGTTCCTTAATGACGCACATGAGAGGTCCTTGAGGTCGTCTGAAAATTTGACGCTGGAGATACCAACGCATTCCACAAATTTCTTCAGCAAGTCATTTACTGTACAGGCCGCGCGACTGTGGAATGCATTACCACTAGAGATTCGGAAAGCAGAATCCTTAAACATTTTTAAAAGCATGTTAAAAAAGCACTACCTGTCCATTTAACATCATGCACTGTTCTCCTAGAATGCAGGTCTTACTTTATGAGTAGTATTCACTGTATCTGTATTTTAGCATAGTTTTTAGTATAACGATATTATGAAATATATGACATTCTATCTCGTATAGTTTATAGGTATATATTTTTATATAATAATGTATGTACATAATATGTGTATGGTCTTTATGTAGAATATGTAAGATATATAATATTTATACATTTATGTATATTCAGTATGTATATTAGTTGATATTATTTTATTTATTAACTACACCATCGCCACACTTGATTGCTTACACACCATTTCTGTCCATCCAAAGGTTGCCTGGAAGAGATCGCTTTTAGCGATAAGGCCGCCATTTGTACATGCTGTAGTATAAGCCAATTAAAAAATGTGTACTTTTCAATATTATTTGGTGTACAATAAAGAGTATATCTATCTATCTATCTATCTACATTGGCTATGGTTGGCCATAAAGTACCATAAGTTTTGTATATTTTTTAAGCCAAACAAGCGTGACAAATACAGTAACAAAATAACGATTTAATAATATCTATCGGAATACATATACTAGTTATTTCAATACCCTCTGATATTTTGGCACGGCTGCTTTAAGATCACATTTATTTGTACGATCCTATGTATATAAGAGACACGATCAATTTCTCAGGGTTTATGTCACTTGATGACTGATAGAATTATCATTTTAAATGGCAATGTCCATTTTGCAAGCAAACCTTAATAGTTATAATTATATATTTTATATACTTTAATCATATTCAGACAAAGGTGAGTCTTATCTCCATTGCGACAGCTCTGTTCAGCTCCCTATTGTTCGCCTATTGACCTACATAATTATCAAGCCTAATAAGCAACATAGATATTTTATGCTAGAACTCACATATACCTCGCCTTGAATTGGGGCGAATTTGGTTGACGAATTGCTACAAAATCTTATGTTTGTTCTACAGGAAACCCCAGTCAAACTTGCTGTGTTGCATTTTAGCGATTGTTGTACTTTTTATTTTTCGCGTGAGCGTGTGGCCAACTCTAGTGTCGGAGTTTTCAGGCCGCCCGAAGGCCTCCGACATGGCCTAACGATCCTTATCCTTAGACAAGAATCGAGACCGACAGCTTTACGTGCCCTCCGAAGCACGCGCTCAGATGTAAATGCCACACACGGTCACCCCTCCAATTTGTGACCTGTGCAAGCGTTGCTTAACTTTGCCGATTTGTTACGAACGGCAAGCTAAGTCTCGCCATAAATGCTACAGAGTGGTGAGAAAGGCCTATAAACTTTAAAAAGAAACGCTTTTTAACCGAATATGGTAATGTTGTGGTGATCTCTTTGGGCTTCTAAGCACGTGTGAACAATTTCGTGGGTATATTATGAATGTTTTAATGTAACTTCTCAAACACTAAAATAATTTGAGACACTATTGAAGAGGTAATCAGGTATATTCTAACTAACGGAACAGTGCAAATTTCATTAAAATTGGTTCGGCAGTTTTTGTGATGTTATGAGTGATACCAACGGATTAAAAAATAGGAAATAAAACCAAAATAGGTTTATAGCAGTTAGCTATAGGAGCAAAATAACAATTTTAATTTAAAATCGTTTGTGCATGTATCTTTATAACAAAACAGCTATGAAGGCTGGCCATGAATTATGATCCAACTGAAATGTTCCGGATTGGTCGCTTAACAAAACAACAGATACAATCCGTCAATATTGACCCGCAGGGGACGGTCAACTCCGACTAAATCACATTCAAAGATTTGTCCAAGGTCCCGGTAATTTTATTTATGTAACTGCCTTAGTTATCATGACTTATGAACTCACGAAATTTACGTAGGCTCAAGGTGTTACCGAGAAACGTGCTTTCGTCTTCTTCGAAATTCGACCTTGCGCCATACTAATAATGTAACACCAGCCCTTTTTAGGCAGGTCTTGCTGGGCATCGACCTCTATTCACTACGAAAACGATTAGACTTTAAGGCAATTACCTAAATCAAAGATTGTCGCTTTCCCTTTGGGTTGCGCAGGTCAGACGGTAATTGCTCTGTAGCTCATATTATGTCATCTGGTTAGACTAGAAAGCGGACTTCGCTCTCCACGGCTATCAATATCTTGGATGCCACCGAGATAACGCTAGGAAGATTATGATTGATGGTTAGACCATAGATAATCACACAAACGACACATAAACAAGTGGAGATTGGCAAACTTCATGTCAACATTATGGAGAATGCTCAGATAACCTGCTTATCTGAAAGATCTTTCGATGTTTTCCTTCACAATGTAACAAGTGATAATGAACAATTTAATACGCACGTAGAAAATCTTGATTGTCGCCTTATAAGAACCTTGAACTCATATGATAATATGCATGTACTTGTTGTATTTATAATGTGAAGCCGTCAGCTCTCGCGTTTTTGTTGAATGTCAAGTTGAGATCAAAGTGATGCCATAATAGAAGAACGAAAGTGGTGTCGTACATCTTATTGAACTTTCCTATATTATGTAGGTATGTATGTACGAAACAAAATATAGCTGAATATTTTTTTATGTTGATAATAGAAAATACAGTTGTATAAATAGTCTTAGTTTTTAGTTAGGATTGAATTGAAATGGCCAGCCTAATAGCGGCCAACTAAACGTAGAACAATTTTTTGTCGTTCAAAAGTTATGAGACTAACTTTTGAACGACAACGTTATGATTAAAAATTATACCAACAGCATAGTGGTAACAGCGGTCGCCTCGTCGTAACAAGAATCACGGGACAACATTTTGTGATACACATTTTTTATTTCGAATCTTAGTGCTCTTTGGATCTTTTGCTTGAAAGTTATATAAAGCGAAAAAGACTTATTCCTTGTTGCCTTCAAAAAGAAAATATAAAATATTTTTAAAACCATCGCGTCATCGCTGGAAGATGGTCTACTCTCCTGATTGCAAGCAGTCACTCATTCACATGGTACTGTAATATTTTAGAAAGAATTCCAAACGACAAGTGACTACACAAATGCTGCGAGGTACGTTGATATTGCTGGTGATTCTGTTGTGTAGTATTAAAGTTAATGTAGCCTATTTCCCTCTTGATCACTTCGATAAATCTAAAAAGAGATGGAACTGAGTATGGTTCATATATGTATATTGTTGGGTTTAATTTAAAAAAATAAGATTTAAGGTGACTTCTCGAACACTGCAATCATTAAAGTGCATGCAACCTTAATGATCGCCGAATAGGTACGTTTAATTTGACGTATCTAAATTATCACCTTTCTTTTATACATCTCATATTGAATTTTTTTTAAATGGCAGCAGTAGACTGCCTAAACTTTAGCTAGTTTGACAAGAAAACAACATTAGTGAAAATACCAAAAGTGCTATCGCAAATTAAAATTATATAATATAGCAACTATCGATACCATCACAAAACTTTACTGGTGCATAATCGAATGTTCTCGAACTTACAGTACAATGCTTCAAACGGTTGAAGTGGTCAAAGTTTACCGCAGTTTACAACTGTCTCATGCATACCTTATTAGCTCTCTGAGCGGTCAGAGAGCTTCCTAACTAGACTCCAAACAACACGATAACGAGTAGAAATTTTCAGTAACTGTGCAATACATTGATACTTATCGCAGTTACGGCTACAACTACACTTATAGAGCAAAAGACGACAACATTTGCATTGATGTAGTTATTTGCTTTTCGATAGTTTCTTCTAAAAATTCCCTTTCAATAGTATAGAAAAAGATATTCATTAACTACCTATAGGATTGGAGAGGCCTATATCCAGGAGTGGACTATGGCAGGCTGATGATGATGTTGATGATGATAACCTATAGGATTTGCCCGTGGTTTTTTCTATATTGCATTGATAGAAGAGTGTAGATATTTTTTCCTTATTTCATTTTACTCCTTGTCTATTAGTTTTTTTTTTATTTCGGTTTGACGTCAACTAGTTTCAATAATTGCCATGCTTAATTAATTTAATATCATCACAGATGTTTAACCGTGAAAGCGTATCAGACAGACTTTCGTATGTCTAATATTAAATAGTAGGTACTAGGATGCCCTTAGCACTATTTTATTTTAATTTAACTCTATAATATCTTGCGTCCAATAGGTTTAACTGTACGTTACCTGTCAGTCAGCAACGCGAGAATTTTATGTAACTACACAGATAATTTACTAAAAAGTGTCATTTTATTTTCGTTTCCAGTATCAAGTACAAACTAAGAGTGAATTTTTTACCCAACATTCCCTTCCCCAAACAGCCAGCTATTCTGCATAAAAGAACCTCTATTTAGTCCACCGTTACACGAGGTGGGCTTATTCGAACGTTTAAACAAAATACAATAGTGTTTGTTCATGGGTACAAAACACTCGGTTTTGTTTGTTTGGCCTCTCTGGCATATTTTATTTTTACTCTGTTTCAAGCTTTTGGCGTTCTTTTTTAAGTTTACGTCGTTATGTTTGCTGTTGCTAGGGTCGTAACTACATTTGTGTAGTGATACAACAATTTTGTAATGTAGTAACTAGAAATTAAACGTGGTACGTATATCAAAACGTGGTACAAGACATTATAATGAAACTAGAGGACGCCAGCAGCTACGCCTGCATTTTTTTTTTTTAATTTACCCGTTTTGACCGATTCCGTGGGAATTTCGGGAAATCCCTTCTTAGTGCATCCCTACGGTCCCCAAGGAACATACATCCAAATTTTAGCTTCTTGCACCCAATAGTTTTGGCTGTAGCGTGTCTGTCAGCCAGTAAGTAACGCAAGGATTTTATATATTAAGATTATCATATGATAAAGATTTTTCTTGGATCAAATTCACGACCAACGTAGTAGTCAGTTGCTTAACACCAGTCAAACAGGATAGTCATTAATTGAACAACTGCTCTTTCTTGGCTCGTCTTGGTGGTGGCACCACCGTACCTACTCCCAGATATAGGATAGGAAGAAGTTAAACTTGGTTCTTCCATTATCCTTATGAAGAAGCAGAAACTCGAACACTGATACGCTATGATAATAGTAAGATATTCGAATCGTAACTCAAGATAAAGAGGGGCATCACGCTTTAGGCAGGGGAGGGAGGGAGATAAATAAATAAAATTTATTGCCGCTCGGACTAGTTTTATTACTGAATTTCGATTCGGACCGTGAAATAAGTGTCCTTTTATTAAAACGAAACTATTTTCACTCATTTCAATGTCTTTTGTTAAATTCTTTTAAGTGCAATTTTAAATTGTTATTGGCATATTTTATATCGAATTTAGTAACGGTGCAATTTCATCATACAATTCTGCGCAATGGAATATTTTATATCAAGTTTGGGTAGCATGCGATATCATAACATTATTTTGTTGCAGTATCTCATCTGTAAGTACCTAACTATTAAAAACTGCGTGGCATGTCTGGGTTTCAAAGTTGGTCCTCAAGCATTTCTCAAATACCTATTCTCTATATTATGAGTCATATATTATTTAATTTATTTGTATCAAAACAAGACAATTCACGCACTAGGAATAAGTCCTGAATCGCGGGTGAATTTAAAAACATTCAATCAACACTCACACTAAATAACCAGAATTCAAACAAATATTTCTAGACCACACAAAGTCCATCTCAAAACCATAACTCAGTTGAGTTATGAACAACCTCTCCTGAATTATTTTATTAAAATAATTCACTAATTCTTCTCCTGTGCGTAAAAATGAACTCAAGCGCTCTCACTCGTCAAGAGAAATGCAAAAGCAAGAATGAAATCCTAAAAGGCACTATGACATCATTGTACGTAATAATATTGATGAAATCCAGTTTACCTCAATACTGTCACACGGTTAATAACAATAGCATAAGTCCAAAATAAGTTCTCTTGTAGAATATTTTAAATTCTTCATAAATATTATTTCCATAATGAGCTTTTTAAGGCAGTCTCACACGGCGACTTCTTACAGCAATGCAGCGGCAATGCAAAATGGCTGCCACACGCTTACGATGGTATTATTGACAGTTACTTATACAAGTTAAAAACACGATCCTGATCGCTACAAAAGTAATGCTTCGCTTCAGTAGTGATACAGGTGCGGTGAAACATGACTTTCACGACGTTAAGGCGCTGTTATACCTCAGAAGCCGTGAAACACCTAATTTTTCGTCGCGCTTCTAGCCATAACGGTACATATCACAAACTAGCAAAAAATAGAGCTTAAAGTCAAAAGTCTGAACAAAAGACTTTTGAAAGAATTTTTCATGTAAAATAGAATCACGGTAAAAAAATCACAAAATCGAGGCAGAAAATAATCTTTCGTCTCACTGTTTGCAATATTTTGATCGTAAGCTGTCATATTTTATTTGATAATATTGTAGGAAATCTAATGAACTAAAGAATTACCCTATTTATTTTCATATTATACGTGTATATTTTGTAAAATTAAATAAAATCTGCCAAACGTCTATGATTTTGACGCTCGGTAGATCCCATCAATATCAAACGCTTCAGCAATTTAAACCTTATTAGCATAAGCGGTGTACTGAGTGTCAGTTGCTAGTTTACGCCCCGCCCAGACCTCATCATTCGGCTATGAGCCCTGTGAGAGATAGGTCATGTCGCTTGCGTCTCCGCTGCACGAAATTTTACGTAAACCTGTTTGTTATTATAATACGCCGATTTGAGTTCGTAATTTCATGTTTTATGTTATAGACTGAATACTTTGAATCAAATAGGCTTTTCATGTAACTATGAGCACATATAATTAGGACCTAAGTTTATACTGTTGTTGCGTTCAATGTGTTATTGTTTCTGTGCTTATAAATATATAATTAGAAGAATAAAATACGCGACGAAATTAGAGAAATTAAGTTCTACGAAGGATTTGTACAAGCTAGCGTCGTAATAAAATAGAAATTCATCCATGGCCAAGGGATTATGAAATATGTAACATTTTTACACAAATTATTTTCATAAGAGTCTTTTATGACTAACTTTGTTATAGATTATCGATTATGCATAATATAATTATATAAATTATTCTCACAATACATAGCTGCCACAGTTTTCAATTTTTGAAAGAGTAATAACATATTTCTTTGCATAGAGACGGAAAACTCGACATCAAACCCTGTACGACTGCCTCGTTGGTCTCGCGGCATAAATGTGCGCGTGGGATCGGGAGGTCCCGGGATCGATTCCTGGGTCGGGCAGTGTTATTGGGTTTTTCTGTCACGAAATTCTCAGTAGCAGCACGGAGTCTGGAAATGTGCCCGGTACGGCAATAGGCTCGCCCCTTATTGCGTGGGACTAAAGTATATCTGGTGAAAAGTGGGTGTAGCAATGCACCTCTGCCTACCCCTTCGGGGATAAAAGGCGTGACGATATGTATGTTTGTATGTAATAACATAATATCGAATCGTTTTATGTACCTACATTGCAGATTCATTAGCTTGTCAGAGCGCCTAGAGCGCTAAGATGCCACCACGGCGAACAATAAACAGCGCTAATATGGCGCTCCGCAATCCGCACACAAGCGGTAACGAATGTTGTATTATTGTGTTGTGAACATAAACTTATTTAGGTACATCGGGTAAAACTTTGATTATCTAGAGGCAATGTGTACACCAGACATGTTTATTCGTGATTCTGCTCTTAACAAATTCACTTCTAGAAATAAGAGATTATGTGGGGACATCTCCCCTATAGACGAACTAAAATTATTTGAAAATAAAATAACCAGCATGCTTGACTCTTGGAAGGCTGATCAGAATTCAGTCCTAAGCAAACTAACCTCTGACATAGCCGAGGTAAAGCAGCGAAACCGAGATATCCAAAAGACAAATGCTGATATCGAAAAGTCCATAGAATTTATGAATAGTGGATATGAAAGCATGCGACAAACCATTATCAAACTGGAACAAGAACGTCTGGAGCAGCGTAATTATATTCTAGAACTCGAGAAGAAGGTCGTCGATCTGCAACGTAGTTCCCGCTGTTCTAGCATTGAAATACGAAACATGCCCCAAACTGAAAAAGAGACCGTCGCGGACCTGACTTCAATCGTAGTACAAACTTGCAATGCCGTACAGACCTCGGTGAAACCTACGGATCTGCGTGATGTATATAGATTGCCTGGAAAAAAGGGCACCAACAGGCCCATAGTGGCCGAGTTTTTAACGGTACCTCTGAAAAACCAGCTTCTAAATGCTACCCGCGCATTCAATAAAGGTCTGCCTCCATCGGAGAAATTGAATACTGGACATATCGGTGTAAGCGGTCCACTTATACCTGTTTATGTTGCTGAGCATTTACCAAGTAGCATTCGACAGTTATATTATGAAGCACGCATTTTTTGTAAAGCGAACAATTATAAGTTTTGTTGGTCACAAAATGGAAAGATTTTTCTTAGGCAACAAGAAGGAATGGACGCTATCAACATTACCTCAATTTCTTGTCTTAAAAAGCTCTCTAATAACAAATAAAAAATTCATAGTCGTGTGTGAAAGATTGCGTGCTCCATAGATAGTAATTTTAACGATAACAGTTTTTATAAAGTATCCTAAATATTACGATCAAACATCCTCTAATCTGATGAACTTTGGAATAATCTCACTGCTGTTTATTGTGTTTATTTTTTACTTTTGTTCAATGCAGCCTCAAATATTTAGTATTAGTCTCACAAGTGTATATATATTTATCTTTGTATATATTCATAAATATATAATATATTACAGATTATTTGTTATATCGTATTTAACATTAATATATCGTTTAGTATCTAATAATCACGTATGCAATTCCCGAGTGTTGGTCTCAGGTGGAAGTCAAACCTACGATGACGGCCGCAATACTGCTGACAGGGTGACATTTCAAATATATGCGCAATGCGTTCAATTCTATCATATCCTTCCATATACACAAATATATTTTCTGTACTATACTGTATCCCATATATATTGTATGAATCTTCGATTATTAATTATCCGCTTCTATGCACGGAATATAATACATATTATCACTCTAACAGTTTATCAATCATATCATTACATAAATAGGTATTTCATAATAATAGTAAATTGTTGCCATTTAACTTCCTCTTTGAGCCAAAAATATACCATTTGTGCCTATAACATATTGATAAGTAAATATTTAATGTCTGCCTTAGATTATCGCTATTGTGAGCATATCAGCGCTATTACAGGTTTGCAAAAATCGAGTGTAATATTTATTTTAACTAGTAATATTTTTATTTTGATATTGCTTTGTGAATACTCATTTATATATCAATGTTCGACATAAATTATTTATCTAATGAGATAGATGAATTGGGCACGAAATCTTCGCTTGTTTGCACTCCTGAGCAATACACTTCTATGATAGGCAATTCTAAACGCACTATAAAAATACTACATGTAAACATTCGTAGTGTTAACAAAAACATGGATGAACTTAGGCTTTTTTTGATGACCATAAAAACCACCCCTGAAGTATTGATTCTGTCCGAGTGCTGGCTCAGTAAAACTACAAACTTACCTGTATTAGATGGGTATATACCATATTGTACAAAGAATAATTACAATCAAAATGATGGCATAATTGTTTACATTAAATCCACCCTAACACACTCCATCACCGAACCGTCTGTGTCTGATTCAAATTGCCTTACATGTAAATTACCTTTGAACAATTTGATTATTATTGCGCTATATCGATCACCCAGCACCCATAACATTAATAAATTCTTAGATTCCTTAAACAGTATTCTTACTTCTTTTGCTGATGTTCGTCACGTGGCTTTGATGGGCGATATTAATTTAAATATCTCTCCCCAACGCGAAAACTCGCAGGCTCGGGAATACCTAACCTTAAACGCCTCACATGGCTTACTACCAACACACGTCTTCCCTACTCGCGGTGACAACTGCCTCGACCACGTCTTACTAAAATCTGATTATATAACTACCACCATCGTGTTTGACGCTTATATTAGAGATCATGCTCCTGTTTTACTTGATATTGAAACTGAGCTTTGTGTCACTCGGCGCAATTTTAGCCGAAGACACGTAGACTATAATTCTGTCTATAATATGATATCACTCTCAGATTTTACCCCGATATTACAAATCTCGGATGCAAATGCCGCAGCTGAACTGCTCGTGTCTACAATAGGGCAAATTATTAAGCAACACACGGTTATAAAACACATTCCCTGTGAATGTAGATTAATTAAACCATGGATAACATTAGGTTTGCTAAGGTGTATCCGAAATAGAAATGCAATGAATCGTAAATGCAAAAGTGAGCCTCACAATTTCACGGTTAAATTGACGTATTTGCGATATCGTAATTTTTGTAACAAACTACTAAAAAATTTAAAGCAGGCATATGAGCGTCAACAATTTGACAAGGCTAAGAATAACCCAAAAGCCACGCAGAAGGTTATTAAGGAAATAACAAATACGGAACGTGTAGTATCCCCTCCATTTGAACTTTTGCAAATTGAGTCAAGTACTCAGTTATCCATCAATCGTGTAAATACTTTCTTCTCCGACATAGGCAGAGACTTAGCCTCATCACATGTAAAAGGTTCTATGACCTCATCACAATCCAAGCAGGAGCACTCCCCACTTAATTCCCTTACACTCCTTCCCACAGATGAATCTGAAGTCACAAAAGTAATTTTTAGCTTACGTAAAGATGCTGCCGTTGGGTTGGATAACATACCAACTAGTTTATTACAACATTGTAGTACCACGCTAGTTCCTATAATCACACATATTTGTAATCGTTCTATAGCCACAGGGATCTTTCCTAAAATATTCAAGAAAGCTATTGTTCATCCTATCCACAAGGGAGGGGACAGAGACAGTGTAAATAATTACAGGCCGATTTCAGTGCTGCCAGCTTTATCTAAGGTCCTCGAAAAATTACTGAATACTCATTCAATCAACTTCCTAGATTGCCACCATATTCTAGCTCCAAATCAATATGGCTTCAGATATAAAGTATCTACGGAAGATGCTGTATCATCCCTAGTTGATCATGTTGTCAATAAATTAGATAATCGAAGCAAATGCATCGGAATTTTCTTGGATCTTACTAAAGCTTTTGATACTGTCTCTGTCCCTCACCTTTTATATAAACTTGAACGAATGGGTGTACGCGGCCACGCTCACCAGATTTTCAAGGATTATCTTGCCGATAGAACACAGTTTGTGAAAATTGACTCCTGCACTAGTGACATCAGATCTATTTCCTATGGCGTGCCTCAAGGCTCTATACTTAGCCCTACACTATTTTTAACCTACATAAATTGACTTTGCAACCTGCCGCTCCTCAACTGTTCTATTTTCACCTATGCCGATGACACGGCCCTAGTCGTACATGGCTCCAACTGGACTGATACTTTTGCATATGCCGAACAAGCTCTTCGTGATGTATCACAATGGCTGACTGATAATCTTCTGACTCTAAACCTAAATAAGACTACTTACCTAACTTTTTCTCTAACGTCTTCTAATCAACCTTCCTCAGAAAATCTGTTACTTAAAGCTCACTCATGTACTAACTATCCTTCCACGCTATGCAACTGTCCCACTCTGTCTAAGTCAAATGTAATTAAATACCTCGGCATTTACATTGACAACCAATTAACCTGGAAGCCACACATTTATAAACTTATACCGCGCGTACGTAAGCTTATGTCTATTTTCAAAAAGTTAAGACAATCTGCCGATCTGACCACACTTAAAACAGTGTATTTTGCGCTGTGTCAGTCCATTATGGGGTACTGTATTTCAGTATGGGGCGGCGCTGCAAAATCCTACTTCCTGGACCTAGAGCGAGCACAAAGGGCTGTTTTAAAGGTCATGACACACAAGCCTTACAGGTATTCCACCATTATGCTTTATAATGAATGTCAAATTCTTACCGTAAGACAGCTTTTTGTGCTTCAAACAGTACTAAAAAAACATAAATATTTGCCCTACGACAAAACTAAATTATTGAAACGACGTTCATATAAGGTATGTTCCGTGCCGACTTTTAAAACAGTCCTACCTAGTAGGCACTTTGCCATTATAAGCGATCATTTATACAATACTGTCAATAGATCCTGTAACATCTATCCCCAGTGTAAATACGCTGTAAAAAATACTGTTAGTAAATGGCTCCTATCTAAGACACATACGGAAACAGAAGATCTTTTAAAAATCTCAGTATTATAGATTATTTTACTACTATATATATATATATATATATATATATATATATATATATATATATATATATATATATATATATATATATATATATATATATATATATATATATGTATATATTATATATATATTATTATATATATTTATATTATTATGTATATTATACATTATTTTACTACTATTATATATTAATATATATATATAGTACATACACATAAGCGATACAATATACATAAATATAATATTAATTTAATACTTACGTTCTAATATTTTTAAATCTACTTCCTAATAAAATTTCAGTGCTAACTACTAATAAAAAAAAAAAATTGTTTCTTGTTTGGTGTGAGAGCCCTAGTACCCGTAACACAAGTTGAATTATTTTAAATAATAATTTATCACGGGTACCAGAGTTCAAAATGATCTATGGTGTTACCTATAATATTTGTCACATACATAGTTGTGTAAAAATGTGTATCTTTCTTAGTGGAAATAAAGATTATTATTATTATTATATTATTATTATTCATAAACTATTAGGTATGTCTCAGTACATCTAATATCTTTTTAATTTCTAAAATCAATCATTTATAAGTAAGAAGGTGACTTCTCTGTTTGCTATAACACAAGATATAGTATTTTTTTAATAATAAAGTACGTAATTAATTATCTTTATTGTAATTACAGTGAAGTTAAAGATAACAGTTCTGCAACGTCTTACACACATTTGACTGCAGTCATTCCTAACACGATCTGTTCAAGAGCTAGCCAAGAAATGCCAAACATTTTTTTTACAAATTTGACTCAAATTCCGTAGTGATAAGCAAAAATTACAAGAGGGATAGCAGTGACTGGTTCGAATTGCGTAAGAATATGTTGACAGATTGAAATTTTGGTATAGTGGTAAAAAGAAGAGATAACAGCAGTAAAGCCAACTTCGTAAAAAATATTTTTTACAAATAAAATATTTGCAATGTAAAATCAGTTGCGCATGGAATCTAAAATCAACAACTGGCTTTGCAACAACTGGCGAAGCAAAAAAATGTAACAATCGAGTCTTGCGGATTATCCGTTTATTGGTGCCACGCCAGATGGATTAATAGGTCCAAACACGATTGTGAAAATTTAATGTTCTATAGTTGCCTACAAGAATGGCCTGGAGAATAGTATAAGAGCAAATAAAATACAAATATGGAAACATGGTAAAAAAGTGAACTGACTAGTTTAAACAAATATTGTAATTGTTATTACCAAATTCAGGGGCAACGCCACGTTACACGCAAACAAAAGTGTTTATTTGCTGTGTGGAGTGGCGAAAGTATACCACTTAAAATAGAAATTATAGAAAGAGATGATATTTTCTGGGAGAAGAAAAGCTTGTGGCGTTTTATATGAATTGGCAGTTGCCTGAAATTGTTGATTCTCGTCAAGCTCAAGGGATGGCATTGCGAGATCACGGAGAGGAAAATGTTTCATCAGTGCTTGAAATTTTCTACAATACCAAGCCGTAAAAGGAAAGTAAATGAAACTGTGCCTCGTGAACAACAGCAAATAATAAGTATTGAAGCCTTATCACCTCACACACTGCCTTTAACATTCGATCAGAATAAAGAAAACCTGCCGGGTTGTAGCAGACAGCTAACTTTTGATGAGCTGTAAACTCTGTATTTCGTTAATAAATGATAAATGAATATAAATAAATATCTTTTATTATTTATTTTCTTTGAAACAACACATATTTGAAGCGAAAGAAATTTTTTATATTTTTCCATACAAACATGTATCAGGAGAGCTAGCGAAAAAGCAGTAACTCAAATTCTAATTTTATAATTTTCTAAACGACATAGCAGTATCTCATGAATAAGGTATATCCACATATATTTTTGATGTTTCATCTATTTTGAAAAATAATAATGGGTTGGGTTTCAAAACGAGTCACCTGAATTTGAGGGTATTGGTAGTGGAGGGGGCTTAAGGGAGTTCGTTTTAATCCCCTAAAAGTAATTTTGGCTGCCGGAGTTGCGTCTAAATATTTTTAAACAATTTCCAAAATTTCATAAATACTTCGGCAATTATGCAAAACGGAACGTAGTTTTTATACTTTAGTACAGTTTTACAAATGTCATTTTTAGGTTTTATGTGAAAAACGTGAAACGAAACGCAAAACTGCCATCTTGGAATGATCATATTGATAGCTAATGTCAAATTTGTGCGTCAATGCTTTCGAGTGCCTAGGGTTAGGTGCGATTGTAATAAGTAACTAAATAGGTTATGTTAGGTTCTCTTTTGACCCTTAATCCGAAAATAGGAGCCCTTCACAGGGCTCCGTCAACCTTAGTTTATTAAACTAGTGTGATGAATGTGGAAGTTGGCAGTGCCATACACACCGATGTTTGGAGTTTCTTTTTCAGAGGAAACCAAGTATTTCCGGCAAGTGAAAATGGTGAGGGGGGTTTCAAGACCTCCCCTCCTCCCTCTCCAATCACTCACAACTCCTAAAAACGGCGACTTATTTCGAAACCTTTACCATAATAATTATACCTATAATAACAATAAACATCCATAAATAAATAAAAGAAATCAACTTTTACTAAACTTCAATTATCTCGTAACTCGCTTTAGTTGCGCTTAGTAGAGCAGTATTGTGTTTTATAGGGTACCGTAGCCAAAAATTGTAAAAACGGAACCCTTATAGATTCGCAATGTCTGTCTGTCTGTCCGCCCGTATATCACAGCCAATTTATTGCAAAACAGATTTGAAAACTGGCGGGAATGGAATTAGATGTAGGTATTCTATGAACTGGCTGCTGTTGGCGATACAAGAACCTTTCCCATCACCGTCGGGGTCCACCAGGGTTCCGTCCTTAGTCCGTACCTATTCAGTGTCATATTAGACGTACTGTCGGACAGCATCAGAGACTCACATGAGCAGCCCCCGTGGCTGCTCATGTATGCTGATGATATTGCGCTGGCGGATGCGGACAGAGGACGCTTGGTGCGGCGTGTGAATGCGTGGAAGGAGTCGCTTGAGAACGGCGGTCTGAAAATAAACGTGGCGAAGACCGAGTACTTGGCCTGCAACAGTACTGATCCCGCGTCAATTCGTATAGGCGGAGACATTGCCCAGCGAAAGGACCTGGTCAAGTACCTGGGATCAGTACTGCACGCGTCTGGTGACATCGATTGCGACGTCAAGGCACGCATTTCGGCAGCCTGGGCCATATGGCGTGAGGTGAGCGGTGTCATTTGTGACCCCAAAATGCCGGTTAAGCTCAAAGGACAGGTCTATAAATCCATCATTAGACCTGTCCTGTTATATGGCAGTGAGACGTGGCCTGTGCTTGAGCGACACAAGCAGAGTCTGCGTGTCACGGAGATGAACATGCTGCGCTGGATGTGTGGTGTCACGCGGAAGGACCGCATTAGGAACTCCCGCATCCGGGGTAGCCTTCATGTCCGTGACATTGCTGACAAACTGCAAGAGTGTCGTCTACGCTGGTATGGACACGTCTTACGTCAACCGGCATCTTACGTGGGTAACAAATGTCTTGCCATGCTACCTCCACCGGACCCCGGTAAAAGGGGAAGGTCAAAAAAATGCTGGCTTGACGTCGTAAGGGATGATATGCGTGCCAACCAACTAACCACCAGGGATGCTGAAGACCGTGCGAAGTGGAGGAGACATAGCCGGAAAGCGGACCCCGGGCTCCAAGGCGTGGGTTTTGGAGAGCAACCGGGACAGCGCTAGGATGATGATGATGATGATTCTATGAACTGGTTCACTATTTTTATACAAAAACAAAACAAACATAATAATGGCCTCTCCATACATGGAACTGACTTAATTATTTTTATCATCTTACGGCACGTAGGTATTTACCTACTTTCGTCTTAGGTCTTTCGTTATAGATATAACGTCTAATGTAAACCAGTTTTGCTCATGGCTGCACTGAGAACAAAAATTGCGCTATGCCTATATTGTACAAACAGATTGATGTATGTAATATAAAGAACAATGGCAGAATTTGGTCTGGGTTTGTTGTGGCGACCTTAAACTTCATATGAACAAAACAAATTGGTTTTTTCAACGATTTTTAATACTTTCACTTTGTCTCGTTAAAGCTGGAGTATTTTATGATGATAAAAAGCATTCCAATTGATTACGAATACTTTATTATTTGATTGTTGCCATAGACAATGGTGTGACAGGAATAGACTTGAGTGCTATATCCGTATCGATTATTAAATAAGTAATCGATACAATAGACCTTTATAGAGTTGGTTTGGTTTAAAATGCAGTTGTTTAATATTTAATCAACATTATATCAATAAGCTAATATTTTTGAAGCAAAACAACGTTTAAATCAAATAAAAACGTCACAGCACAGTTTTAATGTTGTATCGATTTCACATAAAATCGATTTAAAATGTGCAGCTCTGCTTTTGTCTTTGGCTGTGACAGTTAGATGCTACAAAATCATTACAAAATACTTCCGCGTTTTGATGTCAATCTGACATATGTCATTTGATAATTCAAACGTACCTACCTACATTGTTTATCTTTCATACTATAATTACTTTCCTTTTACCTGCATCATCTTCAGCCCCTTACAGTCCACTGAGGACTAGGCCTCTCCTTTGAAAGGAGGAATTGGCCAACTATAACACGCTGGCCAAACGGGTTGGTATAGGGTTTGTATCAAGTTTTCCTTCTCTTACAGTGCTTTCTCTGCATAATATGCTCCCTCTGTCGGCTCTTACGACACCCATGGGATGATATGGGGTGGTAACATTCCGTATTCTTAATCCGTCACCACATGGACCTACATTAGACGTTACCTACATTGTTCATTCTTAACTAAAATTCAAACACCGATATCTTCTTTTTCCACCTTTCCTGAGTGAAAATAGAATCATTTATAGACTCTGTTACTTACGCCAATTTTTTTATATATTTTTTATTACTGTACGCTTCAATTTAATTTCAGACATTTTGATGTATGGAGATCTGCCATTGTCCTTTTAATATCAGTATCTCAATTCAATATGCTAAAACGTTTTGCTTGCGATTTTGAAATATTGGAATACGGATGTCGCCAGAATACGGCCGCACGCACCGAGAATGAAGGGGGGCGCCCCGCAGTAGACGGAGCTAAGCTCCCTTCACCTCCCCTGCTTCACCCCCTCATTTACCAAAACAAAATTTACCAAAAAAAAATAGTCGCTTAGGACAGCGCTTTAAGGCGCTGTCCTAAGCGACTGTTTTTTCTATAAAAATAGTGAAGCAGTTCATAGAATACCTACATCTAATTCCATTCCTGCCAGTTTTCAAATCTGTTTTGCAATAAATTGGCTGCGACATACGGGCGAATAGACAGACAGGCATTGCGAATCTATAAAGGTTCCATTTTTACAATTTTTGGCTACGGTACCCTAAAAAACACAATACTGTTCTACTAAGCGCAAAAGCCAATTCTCAACTAAAGCGAGTTACGAGATAATTGAAGTTTAGTAAAAGTTAATTTCTTTTATTTATTTATGGATGTTTATTGTTATTATAGATATAATTATTATGGTAAAGGTTTCGAAATACGTCGCCGTTTTTAGGAGTTGTGAGTGATTGGAGAGGGAGGAGGGGAGGTCTTGAAACCTCACCATTTTCACTTGACGGAAATACTTGGTTTCCTCTAAAAAAAACCTCCAAACGTCGGTGTGTATGACACTGCCAACTTCCACATTCATCGCACTAGTTTAATAAACTAGACGGAGCCCTGCGAAGGGCTTCTATTTTCGGATTAAGGATCAAAAGAGAACCTAACATAACCTATTTAGTTACTTTTTACAGTCCCACCTAACCCTAGGCACTCGAAAGCAATGACGCACAAATTTGACATTAGCTGTCAATATGACCATTCCAAGATGGCAGTTTTGTGTTTCATTTCACGTTTTTCACATAAAACCTAAAAATGACATTTGTAAAACTGTACTAATGTATAAAAACTACGTTCCGTTTTGCATAATTGCCGAAGTATTTATGAAATTTTGGAAATTGTTTAAAATATTTAGACGCAACTCCGGCAGCCTAAATTACTTTTAGGGGATTAAAACGAACTCCCTTAAGCACCCTACACTACCAATACTCAAATTCAGGCGACTCGTTTCGAAACCCAACTCATTATTATTTTTCAAAATAGATGAAACATCAAAAATATATGTGGATATACCTTATTCATGAGATACTGCTATGTCGCTTAGAAAATTATAGAATTAGAATTTGAGTTACTGCTTTTTCGTTAGCTCTCCTCATACATGTTTGTATGGAAAATATAAAAATTTTCTATCGCTTCAAATATGTGTTGTTTCAAAGAAAACAAATATTAAAAGATATTAATTTATATTTATTTATCATTTATTAACGAAATACAGAGTTTACAGCTCATCAAAAGTTAGCTGTCTGCTACAACTCGGCAGGTTTTCTTTATTCTCATCGAATGTTAAAGGCAGTGTGTGAGGTGATAAGGCTTCAATACTTATTATTTGCTGTTGTTCACGAGGCACAGTTTAATTTACTTTCCTTTTACGGGTTGGTACATACATACATACATATCGTCACGCCTTTTATCCCCGAAGGGGTAGGCAGAGGTGTATTTCTACACCCACTTTTCGCCAGATATACTTTAGTCCCACGTAATAAGGGGCGAGCCTATTGCCGTACCGGGCACATTTCCAGACTCCGTGCTGCTACTGAGAATTTCGTGACAGAAAAACCCAATAACACTCCCCGACCCAGGAATCGAACCCGGGACCTCCCAATCCCACGCGCACATTTATGCCGCGAGACCAACGGGTTGGTATTGTAGAAATTTCAAGCACTGATGAAACATTTTCCTCTCCGTGATCTCGCAATGCCATCCCTTGAGCTTGACGAGAATCAACAATTTCAGGCAACTGCCAATTCATATAAAAAGCAACAAGCTTTACTTCTCCCAGAAAACATCATCTCTTTCTATAATTTCTATTTTTAGTGGTAAACTTTTGCCACTCCACACAGCAAATAAACACTTTTGTTTGCGTGTAACGTGGCGTTGCCCCTGAATTTGGTAATAACAATTACAATATTTGTTTAAACTAGTCAGTTCACTTTTTTACCATGTTTCTATATTTGTATTTTATTTGCTCTTATACTATTCTCCAGGCCATTCTTATAGGCAACTATAGAACATTAAATTTCCACAATCGTGTTTGGATCTATTAATCCATCTGGCGTGGCACCAATAAACGGATAATCCACAAGGCTCGATTGTTACATTTTCTTGCTTCGCCAGTTGTTCATTTTAGATTCCATGCGCAACTGATTTTACATTGCAAATATTTTATTTGTAAAAAATATTTTTTACTTAGTTGGCTTTACTGCTGTTATCTCTTCTTTATACCACTATACCAAAATTTTAATCTATCAAGATATTCTTACGCAATTCGAACCAGTCACTGCTATCCCTCTTGTAATTTTTGCTTATCACTACGGAATTTGAGTCAAATTTGTTAAAAAAAATGTTTGGCATTTCTTGGCTAGCTCTTGAAATCAAAATCAAAAATCAAAATCAAAATCATTTATTCATCTGGGTCACAATGTGACGCTTATGAACGTCAATTTTAAAATTAAATTACTTAATGCTTCTACATTTACATTTACTGCCTCGTTCGCAAAGCAATAGGTAGAGCCACGAGAAAGAACGGGCAATAAAACTCGAGGCCACTCTTTTAAATCGCCAATATTATGGTACATATTTTCATTTTTGTAAGGAGCTGCAACTGTTACACATTGTACTAAATTACTTGTAGATAGTAATCAGTTACAGACATAATTCTTAAGCAATTAATGAAGTTACTAAATGATGTGTTTTAGTTAGCCTTCCAATGCGAATATTGTGTAACAGGAGCATCCACTTACGACTTATAATGTATACAACTCGTGACCATGTTCAGAACTATGGTGGAAATGTATGTTACAGAAGTGACGGTATATGAATGCACAAAATTACAAAAACTTTAGTTCACAGACCATGATAACGAGTTATCTTCATCTTACAGTACAGTAAATTTTAAAAAAAATTGTGGAACAACAATGCAAATGTAGATGTAGTAAGTAGAATGACCTAATTATGATAAACGAATAATAATTTAAAAGAACTAGAAATGTTATATAATGATAAACTGAAAATGCTAAGTATCCATATAAATTCTAAATAAGTAGTAGATCATGAGTTGTCTAGTGTAAGTGACCATCTATCCTTGTCACTGAAATAATCATTAATAGTATAATAACCTTTCTTAATAAGGCAGTCTTTTATTTTAGCTTTAAATGTACTAAATGGTAATTCTAAAAGACTAATTGGTATTTTATTGTATATACGAATACCTAGCCCTACAAAAGAATTATTAACTTTATGTAAACGATGATAAGGGGCATATAACCTATGCTTGTTTCGAGTATTTATATTATGTATATCGCTTTTTGAGGTAAATAAACTTATATTTTGCCTAATGTACAAAATATTAGCAAATAAAAATTGCGAGGCTACTGTAAGAATTCCTATAGACTTAAAGCGTTCCCTAAGAGTATCTTTTGCACCTAACAT
Source organism: Euclidia mi (assembly GCA_944739405.2). Taxonomy (NCBI): domain Eukaryota; kingdom Metazoa; phylum Arthropoda; class Insecta; order Lepidoptera; family Erebidae; genus Euclidia; species Euclidia mi. Next base: position 10,730,091 of record OX123182.2, read on the forward strand.
GTATATTGCTCGTACCGCTCGTTTCTGTAGAACGAAGATATTCTGAATATCCGCTGCTTTGCCCCATAACAAAATACCGTAGGACATAACACTGTGAAAATAGCTAAAATATACTAAACGAGCCGTGTCGATGTCAGTAAGTTGCCTAACTTTTCTGACGGCATACGCAGCAGAGCTGAGCTTTCCTGCTAGACATGCTATATGTGCACCCCATTGTAACTTATTATCTAATGTAATACCTAAGAACACTGTAGAGTCTACTGTGTCAAGTTCCTCCCTATCTAGCATAATATTAGGTCCCAGTTGTCTAACGTTAGGTAAAGCAAATTTAACGCATTTAGTTTTCCTAGAATTAAGTACTAGGTTGTTTGCTGTAAACCATCGTGTAACTTGTAATAGTGCATTATTTACATCATCAAATTGATTTCTATTCCTATCTACTTTAAAAATAAGTGACGTATCATCTGCAAAAAGTACGACATCACAGATGTTTTTTAAATAAAAAGGTAAGTCATTAATATATACTAGGAATAGAAAAGGACCTAAAATTGAGCCCTGTGGAACGCCTAGCTGTATAGGTAATTTAGAGGATGTAGTCCCATTTACATCGACACACTGAAATCTTTGCCGCAGGTACGAATCGACAACACTAAGTGCGGTTTTCTCTACGCCGTAGTGGCGGAGCTTACGCAGTAGTGTGTCGTGCTGAACGCAGTCAAATGCTTTAGATAGGTCACAGAACACTCCAATAGCATTCTTTGATGACTCCCAAGCACTATAAACGTGTTTTATGAGAGCAACACCCGCATCAGTAGTGGATCTACCTTTAGTAAACCCGTATTGATCTTTGTGAAGCAGACTATTTAAATTGAAGTGGCTTAATAGCTGCTTTAAAAGAATCTTTTCAAATATTTTACTAAATGCCGGCAAGATAGATATGGGCCTAAAATTATTAATTTCATTTTTACTGCCAGATTTGAATAAGGGTATAATTGGTCAAAGCATTGATTAAAAATTATAGATAGGTAAGGCGCAACAGTCTCAACTATAGTACCTAAAATTTTAATTGAAATGCCCCAAAAGTCGCCGGTATTTTTAATATTAATTGAATTATATGCGATCAATATATCTCGCGGGGTAACGTGCTCGAATCTAAACACGCTCTTGCATTCAGGTACACTGCTAAGCAAAAAATTTCCAGCGTCAAAAGATGATGATTGTAAAGAGCTAGTAGTTGTTAAAGGTATGCTCGCAAAGAAACTATTGAACATATGCGCTACTTGAGTTTTGTTAGTGACTAATAAATTGTTTTCTTTTAGTTCAAATTGGTTTTCCCGTGGTCGAGCTCTTCCTGTTTCATTATTTATAATGCTCCACGTTTCTTTAATTATATTTGTTGAATGCTTAATTTTACTACTAATAAATTTAGATTTTGCCATAATACAAACTTGTTTAAAAAATTTTGAGTACTTTTTTACATAATCTCGAAAAGGTGAGTCAAATCTATGTTGTTTCATACCATATAATTCAAATAACTTGGCTCTACTTTTGTATATACCTATAGTGGCCCACTGGTTAAAAGATCCCATAGTACCCTTTAGTGTGACAGTTTTACTCTTAAAAGTATTTTGAAATTCATTATTTACTAGTCCAAAAAGTGAGTTATAAATTGTATTTGGATTTTGTGAGTTTAATATTGAGGTATTGAGTTTAGCAATAATATTATTTTTGAAACGTACTAGACGATTGGTAGTCTGAGGCCTACATTCTACTATGCGTGATTTATCATATGTTGAACAGGGAAAACTAGCTATCTGTCCACGGTGATCAGAAGGGAGAGAACTAATTACTACTGGGTTTGTGGCAGCACAAGAACTAAATATGTTATCCAGACAAGTAGAAGATGTTGCAGATACTCTAGTAGGTTCACAGAATAGGTTACTTAAATTAAATGACTTAAAAATATTCAGAAATCTAATACACTGTGAAGAATTCTCTAAAATATTAATATTAAAATCGCCACATACTATAATATTCTTATTACTACATTTAATTTTATTGATAGCATCTTCCATAACAGTCTCAAATAGATTATAGTCACCAGAAGGAGGTCGATATACACAAATTACTATATATAGGTCTAGTTCCACACAGGATAACTCAATAGTGCGCTCAATAGATAAATTAACAATATCTTTACGTTCCTTACATTTTAATAAATTTGAAGTTATTATGAGAGAACCGCCTCTAATAGCCTGCATTCTTATATACGAACTCTGCACCGTATAATATTCATTTATAACAATAAGCTCATGATTCTTTAACCAATGTTCAGTTAAGCACAAAACCTTAACATCATATTTTTCTAGAAATAAACTTAACTCTAATTCTTTGCCAGATAGGCCCTGCATGTTTTGGTGTACTATATTCAAATACTGCAGCCTAACTGTTGTCCTATCTTGGAGTTTAAATCACAAGACGTGTCAATAAAAATGTTGTTAGTACAAGTACTAACCCTATCAAATAAATTGTAAACACAAGGGTCTTTTCCTTGCTGTAAATTGTATGCTAATAGTTTAGCAATCTGTCGCTTAATATAAAATGGCAGATACATTGTATCTTTTGTTAAAGTAAATTTACTAATAAATTTATTAGCGTCAAAAAACAATATTGCGTCACTATGACGACAAGTTATATTATATAATAACATATTTAATTTGTGTATGTGCATGTTTTGTGTGTGTGTTAAGTCATTTGAGTATGGCAAAGCACATAAAATAAATTTACAACTAAATCTGGAATTAAGGTCTAATAACATTTCAACACATTCTATGATATGCTGTCTTTTTACAGTTAAACTGTTACCAAACAACAATATGGCCGTACTACTCTCATCTAAGGGGTGCAACTTAATCTGATTAACTAAACTACTGTAACTATCCCCTGGCCTACAATAATTTATAACACACTGCTTTGTATACTCACAGAGAAGACTACCAAAATTATGACCTAGCCTATCAGAAAAAATGTATGTTTTGTTAGTTGATGTTGAAAACCTAGATTTAATCATATTTGATTGTGAAGAGGATTGGTTTTGTGGATTATCAGAAAAATTCTCAGGTAGTATGGTACTCAATGGCTCTGCTGGGGTTGGAGTGTGAGTGTGAGCACAAGGACATAAGAGCTTATTGGTCAGAGACTCATACATTTCTGCATTACATCTCACCAAGTCTACTAGCTCACCTGCCTCTACTATACGCTTGCTCAGCTCTTGTTGAGAAGCTTGATATTTATTAAATAGTTCATTTAAGGTGCTCTCCCTATGTACTAGTTCTTCCCTCAAGCGATGAGTGTCAGTATCATACACTACCCTACTATGTTCTAAACTTCTAGAGTACTTAGATAGTTGATCAAGTAAATAAATGCGCTCCTTTCTGAGATTTAAATTAACCCTATGCACATTATATTTTTTCATAGATTTATGACATCTTGAACAGATCGTGTTAGGAATGACTGCAGTCAAATGTGTGTAAGACGTTGCAGAACTGTTATCTTTAACTTCACTGTAATTACAATAAAGATAATTAGTTACGTACTTTATTATTAAAAAAATACTATATCTTGTGTTATAGCAAACAGAGAAGTCACCTTCTTACTTATAAATGATTGATTTTAGAAATTAAAAAGATATTAGATGTACTGAATTATACCTAATAATTTATGAATAATCAAAGTTTTACCCGATGTACCTAAATAGGTTTATGTTCACAACACACTAATACAACATTCGTTACCGCTTGTGTGCGGATTGCGGAGCGCCATATTAGCGCTGTTTATTGGTCGCCTTGGCGGCATCTTAGTGCTCCAGGCGCTCTGACAAGCAAATGAATTTGCAATATAGGTACATAAAATGATTCGATTTTATGTCTTTTAAAAATTGAAATCTGTGGCAGCTATGTATTGTGAGAATAATTTATATAATGATATTATGTATAATCGATAATCTATAACATAGTTAGTCATAAAAGACTCTTATGAAAATAATTTGTGTACAAATGTTACAGTCATATTTCATAATCACTTGGCCATGGATGAATTTCTATTTTATTATGACGCTTTCTTGTACAAATCCTTCGTAGAACTTGATTTCTCTAATTGTCCATATTTTATTCTTCTAATTATATATTTATAAGCACAGAAACAATTACACATTAAACGCAACAAGAGTATAAACTTAGGTCCTAATTATATGTGCCCATAGTTACATGAAAAGCCTATTTGATTCAAAGTATTCAGTCTATAACATAAAACATGAAATTACGAACTCAGATTGGCGTATTACAATAACAAACAGGTTTACGTAAAATTTCGTGCAGCGGAGACGCAAGCGACATGACTTATCTCTCACAGGGATCATAGCCGAATGATGAGGTCTGGGCGGGGCGTAAACTAGCAACTGACACTCAGTACACCGCTTATGCTAATAAGGTTTAAATTGCTGAAGCGTTTGATATTGATGGGATCTACCGAGCGTCAAAATCATAGACGTTTGGCAGATTTTATTTAATTTTACAAAATATACACGTATAATATGAAAATAAATAGGGTAATTTTTAGTTCATTAGATTTCCTACACTATAATCAAATAAAATATGACAGCTTACGATTAAAATATTGCAAACAGTGAGACGAAAGATTATTTTTTGCCTCGATTTTGTGATTTTTTTACCGTGATTCTATTTTACATACATGAAAAATTCTTTCAAAAGTCTTTTGTTCAGACTTTTGACTTTAAGTTAAATTTTTTGCTAGTTTGTAATATGTACCGTTATGGCTAGATGCGCGACGAAAAATTAGGTGTTTCACGGCTTCTGAGGTATAACAGCGCCTTAATTGCATCATCATCATCATCATCATCAGCCTGCATATATATAGGTATCTCCAATGGCACGCCACTGAGCTTTTTAATTGCATAGAAAGTATATTTTTATGTGTGCGCTATAGTTACAACAAAGGAGATACAGATTTTAGAAAAGCAGCTACAATTTAGTGTTTGAAAATATTCTCATAATTTGTTAGTACTTTAAACATTATAATACACCATACTTTATAATGTTTAAAGAACTAACAAATTACGAGAATATTTTCAAACACAGGTGATATAATAGCAAACAAGCATATAAGTATCAATACAGATGCGATGCGCTGACACTTTTGTAGCTGTTCAGAAAATAAATAAAAGCACTACGAAAGCTATTTTTCAATTAACGTAACGTTCATATTCTCACAGGTCTAAAAGACAACGTGCGTTACAATCGCGACAGAAGCGGAACATAAAACTCTCTACCACCCTACTGAAAAATGTCACTGTGTGCGACGACCTTTAAGCATAATATTCATGATACGGTAGAAGAACTATCAAAAGCTCGCAAAAGTATTTATACAAAACGGTCGAGACATGGAATGGTACACGAGATTATTAACCAACATCGGGCCCTGCTTTATTTAATAATTGTTGAATCAAAATAACTATTTATTAATCCCAGTAGGTGAAAATGTTAATTGTGGATAATTAAATCACTAGCTTGGGCGGAAATATGGAAGTCGAAAAGTAGAAACGTGCATCGTAAGTACGAAAATACAATTAAACGTTTTGTGTCAAGCGTGCAAGTTGCCTGACATCAATAGGGTTGTTTCCAACTAGTCAAATCAAGCACTTTTAATGAAATGGCAAAAACAACCTTAGCCAAGGGTTTTGTATGAAATATGACGTAGTGACGCCATAGTGTTTTGCTGTCGAGTAAAATACTTATTATCACTAAATTGACGATAAAAATGTTAAATAAAGTTTTAACATTAATTTGATGAATCAATCTACTATTACTTTGACATGTTTCACTAGATAAAAATAGTTCTATAATTTATTTCACTTGCAGGAAACTTCCCTATTGATTGACATTATGTACATTATGTTGAATTTGTTAATTCTCTAACTACATACATTCTAAAGGAAATGTCTAACGGCTCATCCCGTTATTTGATTTATCCATGGATTCGGCTACCAGAGATAAAATTTGACAAAAACTTTATGCACAAATTTGACAAATACTCTATATTCTAGAAGCTAAATCTATGGATATATCAAATATTAAGACCGGCCGCAAAACAAATATGTGACAAGTGCTACACCTCTAACAGACATATACTTATCTGTCTAGCTGCATATATTGTCGTTTAACGTTGGCTTTCTCCGAGAAAATTACAACTACACAATGTGAAAAAAAATACTATCAATATCCAAACCACATTCCAATATAACCTCCCAAAATAATATACAACATAGAATTCTTCTTATCATTTGGCATGCCCTTAAACAACTTGTTTGTTTGTAATGGATACACTCAAAAACAACTGGACCGATTTAAAAATTCTTTTTCATTAGAAAGCAACGTTATATGCGAGTAACATAGGCTATATTTTATTTTAGAAAAAATAGGGGTCCGTAAGATATTTGGGTTTTTCAAGTACGCGAAGTAGTTCCCTCTGGACGCGGGTTAAACCGCGGGAAATGGCTAGTTAATTTAATAAAAGAGACTGGGCAAGTGCGATTCTGTTCTGGGAGCAGAGGATTCCGTGCAAATATTTATGTTATTTAATACGATTTTAATACCCTGATCCCTCTATTGTCCTAACAGACAAGAAAACAAACGGACTACAAAGTGATATATTTCAAGCGATAATATGAATATTGAGTCTTTCCGTTCGTCAACAGCTTATTGAGTCTTTAATTTGGAATAAACATTTATTCAAGACTTTAAATTAAATTTATAAGGCATCATGAAAATCTTTCACATCGCAGTCAATGGGAAGCGTGCCTGTATCATTTTAGATGCCTTTATATCAAAACTTTACATGCACGATTGAAAATTAGATAAGCTTTTACCGAAATAGATACAAAGTATAGAATAAAACTAAACTACATCGCAGTATAAAATATTTATTTTTGTCCTTATAAAATAAATATATCGCAATTTTCTTAACTTTTAAAAGCCCCGGTAAACTTGCTATTGTAGTAGAAATAGTTTAAAGAAAACATTATCATATGTTATGAAGCTACATTCTGCGTTGCAAAGTTTCCTAACAGGGTTTAAGCATTTTAAAAGGTTTCATACATTAGGTATTAAATGTCTGTGAAATTCATAAAAGTAGTAAATAAATAATTTTCAATAATTCCTATTTACGAGAAAGATGACTACATATTATTATAATTCTTGTTTCTAGTGAGAAACTTTATAAAATTCAGTCAAATTCGGAACTACAATATTATAATGGTCTACAATAAAGTTGCCCTCGATGGGCATCAAAACCCGTGTCGAAGTCGAATCCTCTGCGCTATGTACCTGTGCTGTAAAAATAACATGAACTTTAAACATTAGAATGTTATCATATCTAGATAAACCGACACATCGTTTTTAAAGAAAACTCAAGTTGCGGGTTTCTTACAAACATAGAACCAACTGACACAATTTTGACTAGACTTAAAATATCAATTTAAGGATCTACAAAGTGTTTTCTAATGTGGGAATAGAACCCACAATAATAGTTAAAAAGCCACACGAAAATTACCCAATCAGTTCCAGTGTCATAGTCCATTCTGCATATTACTACACATACATACATACACAGACTCACGTCTGTTTTCCCGAAGGGCTAGGCAGAGGCATATTAAACGCCCACTTTTCGCCAGTGTTTTGATCCCACGTAATAGGTGGCGAGCCTATTGCCGCTTATCGGGATATTTTGTTTGCCAGAGCCTCGTCCGTTGATCGGCAAGTGCACCACTTGCAGGTGAGGTTGGCTTGGGACCCTAAGTTCTTGGTGGAAACCCTATGTATATTACTTGTCATCTGTTTAAGGGTTTAAAGGACAGAGTATTCATTCATCATTGCGAACATTCAGGAAATTCGCATTGAAGCCCGAAAACCGCTATCAAATCACAGACATTTCACAAAATGATCACTTTGCCACGCGTGGTGCGAATAATAATTAATTCCCATAACCACTTATCCTATAAACCATACTATACCATATCCTATTGTTTAGTATAATATTGTATTTGAGGATAGGTACTTATGTAACAACTGTCATAGTTCGCGGCAACAGACACCGATGGGTTAGATCACCGTGCCCCCATCATCATTATCAGGCTACTATAGTCCCCGTTGGATATAGTCCTCTGCTATGGAAACTGACACCGATGGGTTAGATCACCGTGCCCCCATCATCATTATCAGGCTACTATAGTCCCCGTTGGATATAGTCCTCCGCAATGGAAACTCCGGGACATTGAGCGGTGTTATTTTTTTAACGGTCTCCCATCTATAAACTTGACGGTGACGAAAACGCTTAGCCTCGTGAACCGATAGATACCAAGATTTAATACACTTCTCTATTTTTATTATGCCTATACGGACTGGTTTGACATCTCCCAGGGTGTCAGACAAGGGTGTGCAGCCTCGCCCTGGTTGTTCAACGTATTCATGGTTAGCTGCATGAATGATATGAGAGAAACGGAATGCGGGATGGATATGGTAGGAGTGCGTGTTAAGTGCCTCTTATATGCCGATGATCAAGTCATTCTTGCATCATCGGTGAATGAGTTGCAAGAAATGATGGACTGCATGAACAAGAACTTTAAAGCGAAAGGTATGATGAAAGTTAATGCAAGAAAGACGAAAGTGATGGTGTTTGAAAAAGATGAAAGTGTGACTGAGTGTAATATTACGATTGGAGGTGAAATTGTAGAGCAAGTAAAGGAATTTGTATATTTGGGTAGCGTATTTACAAGGGACGGAAGATGTGAGGGAGACATTGAAAGGAGAGTGACTGCGGGAAATCGTGTAAATGGAGCACAGTGGGCGTTTATGAACGGTCAGACGGTGCCAAAAGAGGCACGATTGGCGGTTCACAATGGCGTGCTTGTCCCCACGTTGATGTATGGAAGTGAGAGCTGGGTTTGGCAGAAAAAGCATGAAAGTAGGATTAACGCAGTTGAGATGCGATCACAGCGTAGTATGTGTGGGGTAAGACTGATTGATAGAATTCCGAATGCAACTATACGAAAGAGCAGTGGACTGAAAGGAGATGTGGTGACAAGGATTGAGAAAGGAATGCTTAGGTGGTTTGGACACGTGGAGCGAATGAGTGAAGAAAAAATGACGAATCAGATATATAAGGCAAATGTGTGTGGGCAAGTCGGTCGCGGCAGACCTCGGCGGACATTCGTCGACCAAATTGGAGACATCCTAAGAAACGGCAAGGTCCGAAGTACCCGAAACCGGCGAGCATGTATGAAAAGAGTAATGAGTGTAGAGGAAGCGCGTGAGGTTTGTAAGGATAGGAGCAAGTGGCATTCTGTTGTCTCTGCCTACCCCGACGGGAAAAAGGCGTGAGTATATGTATGTATGTCTATTTTTATTTCTGCCGATCTGTGTTTACAAATTCCTGGAATTAATAAGACAATATTCAAAACAACTTGCTTTTCTTACAAATATTACATACTATAATATAAAAACATCACAAAAAGCTAATACCTGACGAGCAAAGGTTAAATATAAACATTTTTCTTATACATATTACTTCTATCGCTTCACATTTTTGAGGCAATAAACCGGCAATATACGATACTTTATTATTACGATGTATTGAAGCAATTTATTTGCAGTATAGGAGCTGTAATGTCGGGACTACGGAATACTCGGGGCCTCAATGACTTGACGATCGCGCCGTTACGTATATACGTAATATCGAGACTTTATTTGAAAGAGAGGATCAATATATGTATATACCGAAATTTTACTTTATTTCATTCCACTAAAGGGCTAGTGGCGCACTTTGGTCGCACGCTATTAAAATAAACGACTTTGAAAATGTGAGTGGTTCTCAATTCAGAATTTCATTTTAATTATGTTCTCTGATTTATAAAATCTAGTCTAATCTAATACTAATATACAAAAGAACTACTGGCGGACCTGATTTGAAAAATGTTTCAGTGTAGCGTTCTCATCTAGGCATCAATCATCATCAATTAAGCCTACATCAATTTGGAAAATTCTTTGTTTTGTTTGACAGTGTAGACTTGTCAAAAAACTAGCCAAAAGTTAAAAATAGCATATTTTTAAACAAATTTATTTATTTTTAAGTATGTGTGCGCAGTACTCGTAACCGAAGTCACTACGACAAAAGAGTGAGCTCATTCTCCCAACGAAGACATGTTGTCGTGGGCCTTATGTATATATGGCATAGGCACGCATCTAACTATTTAAATATCTACTTGGTACGCTAAATTCCTACTTTCTGCTGATCTATGTGCATTCACATTCACACACCGATCACAATGAATAATCTGTCTTGGCAAATTAATTTAAGGATCACACCAGATAAGCAAAAACAATGAATTAGCCAATAGCCACAGTCTTACAGTTTCGGTCTACAACAGTTTTAAAATAACAATTTTATTACTGAGCGCCTTTTTACAATGTTCTTCCACTTCGTACGACATTAAACATTCTCTTTGAGGCAAGTATAAATAAAAAGATAGATAAAAAAACTCGTATTTTCTCTTTTGTTTTTAATTTCAGTTATGCTTTCAACGAAATGCATTCAAAGAAAAAGAATTAAAGTCGAAGAGACAATTTTTCTTCATTGAAGTTTCAGTTTAAGTCTTCCTACACAAGGTTACATCATTCCTCTTCAAAATGTTATATTGCTAACTATTGCTCTATCACAGAATTTGTGACATAAACACAGTCATGATATAATTTTAAAAAATTGTATTTAAAAATATATCATTACCGCAAACGAATCAACGTTTCATAGTTTAGCAATTGCCCTAACGCTCTTATCCCATTTGATTAAAAAATAGTTACCGAATTTTGTGCTTAATGTGGCGAAATGTGTAACCTGATGTCTAGAAACTGCCCTTGGTCACTTGTATAAGCTATATAACTATAATTTGTCAACAACCAAAGATTTCTGATAAACACCAGTATTCCTGAGTAAAAATATTATATTACAGTTATGTACGTCATAATAAAATAAAGACTATTTTAAGATTAATGAATATTTTTTATATAATTTGAACAAAACTGGATATAAAACTTGAAAAAAATATATGTTGAAATTATTTTACACTACAGCACCATATATCAATCTAAGAATATCTGAAATACCTAAATAACTTAGACTACATCAAAACTGCACATACATGTTTTATCAAAGCCTTCTTAACCACAAAATTACAACTCGAAAAACAACACATAGTTATTTCAATATACATTAGAATGACGCAGATATATTTAAAGGGTTAACAATATTTCACACAAGTGTGCCACGTCAGCTAAATTCAGGGTGAACTTCAATAATACGACGAGAGCTGCGTATACGAATTCTTTAAAAATACATTGTAATGTCTACTTCAAGCATCGTTAGCTATAGAGCTGATATAAACAAATTATATGAGTATTGAGTGACATGCTATATTCGTGACTGTGAAAGAAATTTGGCCTCTCGGCCATGAAGTTTACTGACCATTAATTTTCATTTTTCTACACTTGTGATATGCCAACGTGATTCAAAATGTAAATGCAGAATTATTAATTAATCATCATCAGCGTATAACAGTCCACTGCTGGACTAGGCCTCTCCTTTGAAAGGAGGAAATGGCCTACTATACCACGCTGGCCAAACGGGTTGGTATAGGATTTGTATCAAGTTTTCCTTCTCTTACAGTGATGTTCTCTGCATAATAGGCTCCCTTTGTCGGCTCCTTCGACACCCATGGGATGATATGGGGTGGGGACATTCCATATTCTAAATCCATCACCACACGGAAAAAAATATTGAGGAATAAATTTATAAATTTGACGTTTCTAAGCGTCACGTTGAAACTGAAGTGGTAGGTACTAATGGGGTAGGTCTCGAACTGGTAGAGTCACACACACCCCCACTATCTGCCTCAAAAGGTGGGTGACGAGCCCATTATTCGGGTTTCCACTGTCCTTCTTCTTTCTTTCGTGTCAAAGACGAGTCTCAAGTTTTAATGCATCAAATTTTGTTTACCCAGTACGCAGCCACCCTTACTGCATTTTCGGAGGCGTTCATTACGTCTTGAAGCGAACATGTGTCTGGGCAGTTAGGGCATGATAGTAGATGGAGCATTGACTGTATGCTAGTGCCACACTCACACATGGTTTCGGATTCGTGCAAGAAACACCATCTGGCGCGGTTTTCCTTGCACCGCCCAACTTGGGTCCGCAATTTATTTATGGACTTCCACGTAGACCTGGGAAGCTCGTGACCAGGGGGCAGCTTTGCCGAAATAGGGACAAAAGGGGAAGGAAGTGAGCTTTGTGCCGTCCATAGGTCTTGTCTGGCTTGGGAGACTTCTACGTCGATCGCCGCAACACATATTTAAAAACTCTTTCGACTTTTTAGCCTTAGTGGTACCGGTTGATAGTTGTGCATGGGGTGCCGTTCGTCGAGTTCTAGTCTAACTCTCTCCACGGAACTTCCTATACTCCTGCGAACACTGGGTGGAGGAATGCCTGCAAGTGGGAACAGGGATCGGCTTCAGACAGCCTGTAATAATCCAACACGTCTCGTTTAGCGCTATATCCACTTTCTGTGCATGAGCGGAACGGCTCCAAACGGGTGACGCAAATTCACCTGCAGAATAACTTAGTGCTAATCCAGTAGTACGTAAAACCTTTGGCTGGGCACCCGAATTGGTGATCGTTAATTTACGCAGGAGGTTATTACGAGCTGTAACTTTTTGCTTGATGTTCTCGCAGTTTCTTTTAAATGTGAGTGATCTGCCTAACGTTGTGCCCAGGTATCTAGAGTAGTTACAGTGGTTGATAGGTAAACCGCGCCACTGGATATTTAGCTCTCTACCTGCCCCTTTGTTGCAAAGGTGAAATGCAAATGACTGCGATTTTGAAGGGTTTGGTTTAAGGGAATTCTCATCGTAGTAGACACTCAGTATCTGGAGAGTGCGGCTGAGGTTGTCCTGTATCTCTTCAGAAGATCCCTGTGATGCCAATGCCAGATCGTCGGCATAAAGGAAGCGGGTTGTATTTGGGCTCGTAAGCTGATCATTAGTGTAAATATTAAAGAGCGTTGGCGCCAGGACACTCCCCTGAGGTAGAGACCGTTCTTTTGGGTTCTCCAACGGCTTTAATTAGAGTTTAAATGTAGCCGGAAACGTCGGTTTTGGAGAAGCTCCCCGAGAACTCGAACAAGCTATCCCCTGTCATATTCTGCACTTTCCATAGCAAACGTTTAACGTTAACAGTGTCGTACGCGGCCGAAAGGTCAACAAAGACCACACCCGTCACATTGCCCATCTCAAATCCGTCCTCAATATGCTGAGTAAGGTTAAGGGTTTGGCTCCAGCAAGATTTTCCGAGGCGGAACCCAGCTTGCTCTGGGATGATTTTAGGGTCCACGAGGCTAGTGAGACGGTTTAGTAGTAGCCTTTCAAATAATTTGAGTGTGTGGCAGAGGAGTGAGATTTGTCTGAAGTTTTTAGGGTCGTCAGCTGATTTGCCAGGTTTTAAGGTGTCAATTATTTTAGCTTTCCGCCACATACTCACCGAGTCCAGACAACTATTATACAATCCTAAGAGCCATAACACGGCGACTGGTTCAAAGTGTTGGATTTGCTTCACAGATATGTTGTCGAGTCCAGAGGCTTTTCCGCGTTTCAGTTGCTTAATGCCACAGATGATATCAGGCAGATCAAAAGGACGACAGATAGACGATTCGGTTGTGTCTACTAAGGTTCTTTCTTTTTGGAATCTTTTTGGAATAGAATAGAAGAAATTTATCAAAAAATATGTTAATGATACCTGCCAAGCATCAAGCAACCCGCCGACATGTATAAAATAAATTACACAAAGATTGGTAGCTGAAACTACCATACAATTGGTGACAGCCAATCAGAGCAAGGTACATAATATCGTGGTTACTTAGGACAGCGCTTGCAAGTGTCAGGGAAGTGGCCCACACTATCATTGTTTGCGGCGTGCGACTAGTGGCCGGCGCCTCAAAGACAGCAAATTATACTCTGCATTTGGCCGTTTGGCTCCGTTGCACGCGGACGTGTATGATATTTATGTATTGCAGCTACAATAACTTTCTTGAAGTTTTGTTTTACATAATAATTTTAGTAATATCATTTATTTTAATACATATAAAATTATTGCAATACGCACTCAATTTAGTTTGTCGTGTACTCTTTGATTAATAAGTGAAGAGATTAATATTTTTCGATATCATAGTCTACATTTATATTTACAATTTCATTGCAAATATTAATGTGTTTCTTTTAAAAACTTAGTTTCGAAATTATATCGTAATGTCATCGCTGTCAGACTATTTACAAATATTTGGCAACCAAATATTTTTAGCGCTGCTCTAAGATAGCCAAAACTTTCAATATTTAGATCAAAGCGACGAAGAGAGAAGTTTATGGTAAATATTGAGGAACTAAAATATATAAATAAAATAGATTCTGACGAAATTTTTGATACTTAACAAAAAAAATCTTTAAGTATTATGTTGATGACATATTGGAACCATCGCTTGTTTATTTTTATACCTTGTAACATGCTGTAAGTATAGAGTACAGAATTAAGCTCGAGGCAGAAAGATCTAGACTATCTTCGCAGTTCAGAATAGAATAATGTCTGTATTTGAGATGGCGTTATATTATTTAAAATAAAAATATTGGATGTCAGCTAATAAGTTTTGAGAAAAGCCAACCATTTGACCAAACCCAACCTTATCGTCTTCGCGGCAACAGTCATTCTGCAATAAAACTCAAACCAAAATCTGTGAATCACAGATAGATTTACGAAAATATACACCGGCAAATGTATTATCCACAAAAAGATTAGCCCTGCTGGTACAGAAGCCGCAGTGGGATCACTAATCATAGATTCAATTATCAGGTCGGGCAAAATTCCCCAATTTTCCCTCCAGTACTTTTTGTGACAGTCTCGAGTAGCGTATGAGAATTTATGCGATCAGGCTCTAGGTATCCTGTATGTATGACGCGCGTAGATCGAATTTTCTTTCAATACAAAGGAAAGTCTGGAGGAAAATTATGCGTCAAAGCTTTAGAAATACTGGTATGTGAAAATTACTTGAATATTTTTAAGAATCTACTCAGCATTTACTTCTTTAAAATATTTGAATAATTTATTATTAGACTTCGCCCTCGGCTATGTAGCCTCTTGAGGTTGAAATTTCCAATAATCATTCAGCTTGTTGAGTTTGGCTGTGTGTTGTCCGTCAGTCAGTCAGTAACGCAAATTATATATACATAATAAATAGCAATTTATTATATAGTCTAGTCTAGTAGTCTAGTATTATACAGTCAACCGAAAGATGGCGGTCAAACCATCCGAACCTGGCGGAAGGAAATCCCGAGATGCTAGATGGGCAGCAGCGTCCAGCACTAAGAACTTCCGCCACTGCGATCGCCAATACGCCTGCCAAGCGTAGCAATTATGGCATATCCCCCCCAATTATGAATCACACCATTAAAAACCGGCCCCTAGTCCCCGGCAGCCCCGCTAGTCCTGGTTATGGTAGCGGCCATGGTAACGGCGGGGCAAGGGGTGCGAAGAATCTCCGGAAGAGATCGGGCTACCACCACCAACGACGATTGGCCCTGGCAACACTGAACACGCGCACACTGCGGACCGACGAGAAGATTGCCGAGCTGGAAGAAGAATTGAGCAAGTTGCGATGGGATATCATAGGCCTATCTGAAGTCCGAAGACAGGGGGAGGACTCGATAGTTCTCAATTCCGGTAACTTGCTCTTCTACCGGGAGGGCGACCAACTGTCCCAAGGTGGTGTCGGGTTCATCGTCCACAAATCTCTCGTGACCAACGTGGTAAATATCGGGAATGTGTCGAGCAGGGTAGCGTACCTTATACTCAGAATATCCAAGCGGTATTCGCTGAAGGTCATACAGGTATACGCTCCAACCTCGTCGCACCCCGATGAGGAGGTGGAAGCCATGTACGAGGACATATCTCGGGCTATACATGGCTACAAAACCCATTACGCCGTGGTCATGGGAGATTTTAACGCGAAACTGGGCAAACGCGACGGTGATGAGCTGAGAGTGGGGCCATTTGGTTATGGGCATCGGAATTCCCGGGGTCACTTGCTGGCTAGCTTTATGGAGAAGGAAGGACTCTATATGATGAATTCCTTCTTCAAGAAGCGAGAATGCCGCAAGTGGACCTGGGTAAGTCCAGACGGTGCAACCAAAAATGAGATCGACTTTATCATGTCGACGAAGAGGCAGATATTCAATGATGTCTCCGTGATCAATTCACTTAAAGTGGGGAGCGATCACCGAATGGTAAGAGGCACATTGAATATCCGTACAAGCCTCGAACGGTCGAGGTTGATAAAGTCCACGCTCCGACCGGCACCGGTTCATATCCAAAACCCCGAGAGCTTTCAGCTCGAACTCAAGAACCGTTTCGAATGCCTGGGTGAATGCGTAGATGTGGACGTGTACAGAAACGGGTTCGTGGATGCTGTCCATACAACAGGGGCTAAATTTTTTAAGCCCCAGAAAAGCCAGAGAACCAAAAAGATCTCGGATCCGACCCTCGAGCTGTTAGAGGAAAGGCGCAAGATGGTTCTGCTATCCTCCGACGACATGCCGAAATATCGGCACCTCAACAGACAGATCTCTAAGTCTCTGACTCGCGATCTCCGTCAATACAACACAAAATGTGTTCGTGAGGCGATCGAGCGGAATAAGGGATCCAAAGTGTTCCAAAGGGATCTGTCTGTTGGGCAGAGTCAGCTGACAAAGCTGAAGACGGAGGATGGCAGAATCGTATCGTCCAAGCCTGAGCTCTTGGAGGAGATCGAAAGGTTCTATGGACAGCTATACACGACAACGCAACAACCCGCAAGCACTCCAGCGTCAGACCCTAGAGCTGGATTGACCCGACACTATACCGAAGATATCCCGGACGTCAGCATGCACGAGATTAGTGTGGCTCTCAAACAGCTTAAAAACAACAAGGCGCCTGGTGATGACGGAATTACGAGTGAGCTTCTGAAGGCCGGCGGTGCACCCGCTAGAGAAGCCCTCCGGAAGCTATTAAATTCCGTCATTCTCGAGGAACGCCACAGGCGTGGCACAGAGGTGTGGTGGTGCTTTTCTTTAAGAAAGGGGATAAAACCCTATTGAAGAACTACAGACCCATCACACTTCTGAGCCACGTCTACAAGCTGTTTTCGAGGGTCATCACGAATCGTCTCGAGAGCAAGCTAGACGACTTCCAGCCCGAACAAGCCGGTTTCCGTAAAGGCTATAGTACCATAGACCACATACATACGCTGCGGCAGGTTATACAGAAGTCCGAGGAGTATAACCAGCCCTATGCTTGGCGTTTGTGGACTATGAGAAAGCCTTCGATTCGATCGAAACCTGGGCGGTGCTACAGTCTCTCCAACGGTGCCGGATTGACTACCGATATATCGAAGTGCTGAAGTGTTTGTATGAAAACGCCACTATGTCAGTCCGCCTCCAGGACCAGAGTTCGAAACCTATTCAACTCCAGCGAGGGGTGAGACAGGGGGATGTCATATCCCCGAAACTGTTTACCACTGCGCTGGAGGATGTTTTCAAGCTTCTGGACTGGAATGGACTCGGCATCAACATCAACGGCGAGTACATCACTCACCTTCGATTCGCAGACGATATCGTAGTCATGGCTGAGACCATGGAAGACCTAGGCACAATGCTCGATGGCCTCTGTAGAGTCTCCCAACAAGTAGGTCTTAAGATGAACATGGACAAGACGAAAATCATGTCGAACGTCCATGTTGTACCTGCTCCTATTCAGGTTGGGAACTCTACGCTCGAAGTTGTCGACAAGTATATCTACCTGGGACAAGTAGTCCAATTAGGTAGGTCCAACTTCGAGAAGGAGGTCAATCGTCGAATCCAACTCGGTTGGGCAGCGTTCGGGAAGCTACGACATATCTTCTCGTCCGATATCCCGCAGTGTCTCAAGACGAAAGTCTTTGACCAGTGTGTGTTGCCAGTGATGACTTACGGATCAGAGACGTGGTCGCTCACTATGGGCCTTATCAGAAGGCTCAAGGTCACACAGAGGGCGATGGAGAGAGCTATGCTTGGAGTTTCCCTGCGAGATCGAATCAGAAATGAGGAGATCCGCAGTAGAACCAAAGTCGCCGACATAGCTCTCCGGATAGCCAAGCTGAAGTGGCAGTGGGCAGGGCACATAGCTCGAAGAACCGATGGCCGTTGGGGCAGAAAGGTTCTGGAGTGGCGGCCACGTACCGGACGACGCAGCAGAGGTAGGCCCCCCGCAAGGTGGACCGACGATCTTGTCAAGATCGCGGGAGGAGGTTGGATGCGGGCGGCTCAAGACCGGTCTGTGTGGAGAACCTTGGGGGAGGCCTATGTCCAGCAGTGGACGTCGTTTGGCTGATATGATGAATTTGATTTTTAATTAGGCATAGCTTGTTATAGAGTAATCAAATAAGTGATAAAGGAAGCGGTCTCATAGCAATGTAACAACAAGCGGTCTGCCATCCAAGTCCTGACCTTTCAAAACTTTGCCTAACTTACGTACGGCAAGTTAAAGCTACCTCTTACTTGATTTCAAAACATGTGTCCCAGATCCAACATTCAAACCCTAAGCTTATGGATTCCACGAAATAAAATATAGTCTATTCCAATTATGATTATTTCATTTAAATACAAACGTGGGTTAAGTAGTTAAAACATGGTCCTATTGCTTCCTGAATCAATAAATTAACGTCCGATTACACAGTGGAAACAAGGAGTTTAAATTAATATTGTTTACTCACGCAAGGAGGCCACGAGCACAAATATGTAACCTATCAGGATGCGACACATATTTATAAGGATTGTTTCATACATACCACAACATAACTACAACACGCAGAGAGAATAATTATAATCTATATATTTAAAATTCGTCCGTTACTGAATTTGCTGACAGACAATGCACAGCCGAAACAATTAGCGCAAGAACGCGAAATTAGTCATATATGTTCTTTCGAGACCGAAAGGATGCACTAAGAAGGGATGTCCCAAAATTCCTAAGAAGTCGGGCAAGGAGTGTAAGGAGGGTAAGGAGAAACAGTTAAATTATAATAATTTGTGCGAGCATAGGTAGAGGGCATCCTCTAGTTTGTATCAAAATTGTAAATTTAATTCACATGGACTAAATTTTGTCATCATTATCTAATGCGGGTGAGATATCAGCCTCATCGCAGATATGTCGCTAGCACTAGTGATACCACGAACTAGACTAGGTGGCTCACATTGCAAACACAGCTTTGTATCGATGCGACACTTTGTATACACCTGCGGCAAAACTGTCTGTATGTTATGCTACAACATGGCAACCATTAGCAATAACGCAACCAAATCCACATTTTGACGATAACGCAAGAAGTTACAGCGAAACTATACAAACTCAGCCCCAGGTTCATCATTTTTTGTAGCGACGGTGTGGTGATGTTGTCGCACGTATGAAACTATCCTTAGTCTATACATACCTGGTTAAGTATGTTTATGTGACTTCAGTAATAATCGAAAATAATTTTCGCAGAAATTCACCACTTAAACAGATTTAAAAGTCTTTGTTTCGATTGTATTAACGCCAATTTAATAAAATAGTGAAAGGTACATGGCACATAATATATCGAAAGACAATTTAAAAGTAATGTTCATGACTACGAAAGTTTGTAAAAAGTTTCACTCTTAAATTTTTCTATTTGAGTTCAATTATCGCATTATAAGATTAAGTTGGTTAATATTTGGGATACTAACTGCTAGGTATTCAGGTAATTTGAAGAACGGATTTACTATGTTTACGCACTTTGACGTACGTAGTTTTAGTTTAACAAAATATAAAATCACAACTACGATAAATCTGACCTACTACATCAGAGCTAATAACCCAACAAGAAAACAGGTTAACCTGCATCGATGATTGTCATTGTAAATTATACAATAATTTATCACACAAATTAGACAATAATTTATAACAAAGCATATTGTTCATAGTGGGATTTCGATCGTATATCTGTTCACGCAAGTCTATTATTATTTATTGAGTGTTATCATTATGAATAGTAACCTTTTTTTATAACACATTTGTTTGTTTCTGCTAGTTTCACACTTTTAATTGCTTAGCTTGGTTTTTAATCCTCTAAGTCTGGGAGGTCTTCAGATACGTTCAAAAACGGTAAAGTGCAGAAATATGACTTGTAAATCAGAATAATGTCTCATACCTTTTCTGGAGATATATAATAATAATAATATTCTACCACATTCACACAACACCATCTAGTCCCAAACTAAGCAGACGCTTGTACTGTGGGTACAAGATAATGGATAAACATACATATATACTTTTTTGTTTTTTATAAATACATACATATTATACATAGAAACACCCAGACCAAGACAAGCATCCATGTTCACGCAAAACGCAAATGAGAACCAAGAGTGCGAAGACGTGGCTGAAGTATAGCAGATATTCTTTAATTTCTATAATACGATTAATCTTTTGCTTCTTTATGATGTTACATCTATATTCTAATCTTAGACATATTATGGAAATAAATAAACTAGGAAGCGTCACAAAGTCATTATGAAATCCCTTCAGTACACCCACGCTAACACACACATTCTTGCGTGACACAAGTCATTTGCTTCTCACTACCATATTTCATATGCCATGTGTTTACATCACCTATTACAGTTCGGAACTTAATAACTATGTAACGGTAATATTCATTAGGTTTTAAGCATGTGTTTATTATGCCTAAGCGGACGATTTACTTTGTAAATAATGTGTTACCGAGGATTGGTATAAAGGTTAATATTTTTTTTATTTCCTATTAAAAAGGAAATAAAAATAAAACAAAAATGTTGTGGTTACACAATAATAGTGTTACAACAAAAAGTTTGATTTAATTAAATTCCATTACTCCAAAATGTATTACACTAATATTGGAGTTTAAAAGGGAATTACAACGACGCCAAAATATCTCGAAACACAAGTACTTGATACATAATAATATACCAAAAGACAATTTGAAATTAAAATTCATTCTTAGGTACGTTATATAAACACATCTTAAACTAGAACTCACTCTAAATTCTTTAAAACATTTGAACAAATCTTTTAAGTTGACACTGAACCCTTGTTATAGCAAGCCACCCTATAATTTCCTTAAACAAACATTATTTCTCTTCACTTAAAAATCTCTTAATTCATACCGGACTTCACTGTCACAAACCGCAGCTTTACAAATAAAGATTTACAAAGATAAAATCAACTTGACATCGCTTTGTGTCCAAGACTGACAGTTAAAAAGGATTCCGAGACAGTTCCCTTTGTGATCTTCTATAAACACGAAGGCGTATCATGCGTCTATTTTATAGAATACTAGAGGACGCCCGCAGCTACGCCTGCATTTTTTTTTAATTTACCCGTTTTGGCCGATCCCTTGGGAATTTCGGGAAATCCCTTCTTAGTGCTTCCCTACGGTCCCCAAGGAACATACACGCCAAATTTCAGCTTCCTGCGCCCAATAGTTTCGGCTGTAGCGTGTCTGTCAGACAGTAAGTAATGCTACTCAATTTTTAAGGCAGTAGAGTTCCAATTTGGTCAACTAGTTTTGTATAGATGAATTATCGTGTGTGGGATGTAAAATCCATTTGATATATATTGTAGGAAATGTATGATATTCTTTTGTATGCCCTCGACTGATTTGAAAGCGATCGTTGATCTTAGGACCACATAAAATATGTCGTTTGGAATTGTATGTAAACGACATGTATGGAAAAGTAGTTGGATAAAAAAAATCTGCAACCAATATGCGCTCCTGTCGACAGAATATAATGCGTAGGATTATGCTTTCACGCCAAAGTTCTGTGGGAGGACGCGATGGACATTTCATCCTAAAACCAGCAAGATAGTGACATACATCAAGACAGTGTAATATATATCAAATATATATATATATAATATATGTGCATTCTTGATATATATGTATATATATCAAGAATGCACCGAGTGTTTTTTTTTTTAATATTGATATATGACCTTACTTTGAAACCCGACAGAATATAAATATATTCTTTACCTTTAAGCATCTGAAAGATTCAACATCATGATTCAACATCATAGACTTTCGTAGCTAGTTAGGCTGAATAACACCGCGTGAATGTTGGAAAGCAGCGTGATGCGAGACACACAAACTGTTGAATTATCTAATCTAATATCTAATGCTAATACATATAGTTGAAGAGTTTGTTTGTTTGTTTGGTTGAACGCGTTAATCTCAGAAAATACTGGTCCGATTTGAAAAATTATTGTTAGATAGCTCATGTATCAAGGAAGGCTATAGGATATATAACATCACCCTATAAGCCTCGGGAGCGGAGCAGTAGCCCTAAATTACGTGGGTGTAACCGCGAGCTCATCTAGTTATAACATAATGCTATTAGCATTTGCCCGCGGCTTCACCCACGTCGAAGACGTTTATCAGAGAAAACTAGCCCATGTGTTATTTGAAAACGTCAAAAACACATGAGCTATTTTAAAGCTATTTTACGTAAACTATATTACAGCAAGGTTGTATCAAAATCAGTTTAGTAGCTTTTGCGTGGAAGAGTAACTCACAAACTTTCGCATTTAGTACATAAAGTTTTAAAGTAAACAATAGAGAATCAGAGGCAGGATTTTTCTTCAGCTATCGAATCATATGGCGTTGATATTTTAAGACTTCGGTTATCTATGTATGCTCTAACGATTTTTTGTGTTCTTCTGAACTTATTTATAATGGTAGCTGTTTTAATATGAAAAGCTTTGTAATATTGCCTATCATTTTACGAAGTTCTAAGGTTCTAAGTCCTCGTCGACAACCTACAAACTAATGAATCTAACTAACGGAGTGAATATTTGTCGCACGAGTGATTGATTTTCACGGGATAGCCGGGATCGATCACTCGCCGAGCAATTAAAAAGAGATAATTAGGTTGTCTTACGGGAAATAAATAAAAAATATCACCAGGAAAGATTAAACTCGCGTTATATTCCAGATTCACAATGGTTTTGATTACATAAAAGAACTGACACTTGAGGTTAACCGACTAGACAATTATCCAGGGCGTAGGTGGTAGGTTGACACTCCACAGGTCCCCGGATGAGTACTCAGCTTTGACGTGTGTCTCCCAGCAAAAGAAAAAGGCCCAACCACGTGTGTCGCTGGTATATATAGGGTCGGCAAGCGGGAGAGGGCTCCCCACTGCAGTGCGTCATCGTAGCGGGGCTCGCAAGCGCCGAGGCACGACGTCACACACCCCCCCCGTTAGGCCGGGATTTTCCCTAAGGAAAATTCCCTAGCCCAACGGGCGTAGCAGCCCTGAAGATACTCCCTGGAATTAGAGAAAACAAGGGCATGAGTACCTTGAACAAGTGACAACCCTATACTCTAATTAGTATACCTAAATAATAATGACCCACGCTTGCATTCTTCACGCGTACAACGGCAGTCTGAACTTGAACATAAACATTTATCATTCATAATTCATCACACATACCTACATGTAAATGCCAAGGCCAGTGTAATGGCCCAATAGCAAAGATAACAATCTATGGAGAAGCGCTTAGGGTAATTATTAGGTAATAATGATTTGTAGATATAAGAACTTGATCTAGCCCTACGACTTAAAAATCTTGGGTTCGGCCTTTGCCACTAGATAAGTAAACTTTTTGAATATAGTTAGGTGTAACAACAGATTTTTTGTAACGATTAACAAAAATAATATAAGCCGCAGACACGACCGGACCGCTCAATGTCAAAGGAAAGAATTTAATAAATATTTTGCTCTAATTAATAACTACAACACGACCAGTAAACACCTTTTGAATGTAAACAATGGTGAATCATTAGTTAGGCATTTATTTATCGGCGCGTCGCTGAGTGAACGCGCGTGCGTCATAACGACCACTAGGTAGGTACGATCTAAATGGTAGGTACTATTCGACTGTTCCGAGCTCGCGACGCACGGTTAATTACTCTGAATGTTTATAAAGTACCTATAATAACAATTTGATTATGGAATTTATACAGAATTAAGAATAACAACAGAACTTCAGAACAAGGCACGGCGAAAAACAACACGCCAATCAATATGCATTTATAGAAAATACACATGCGAGAATCGAACACCAGACCGACGACTTTTTAACCACTGAGCCATAACTGATAGTTAGATAAACAACAGATTCTTTGTAACAATATTACATGTAATAAACTTTATTACCATTTATAACTGAAACATTTATTCATTTTATGTTAGCATGTTTACATAAATCATTAACACAACACAATACATCATCTTGTGGGCTTCGACTCGAAAACATAAGAACCATTGTTGGCCTTCGCAAATGATTATGTAGGTAATTATAACTTAGTATAGATGTGCGTCTTACATTGTTGTTTTTATGCTTTTATTATTCTTTGTAATTAATCAACTTTAAGTCTTTGATGTGCCATTCTCCTAAAGGTTTACCGGCCATGTCGTTAAGTTTGTATACTAGGGGTGACTTTTTTGAGGCAATCTTACATTTAATAAATTTAGGCACCAATTTCTTGCTAAAGTATTTATCCTTGTCACTAAGTAGAAACGTTCTGCGCCAAACTATATCACCGACATTGAATTCTGCCGGTTTACGGCGAAGATTATAAGATGAACAATTTCGTTGGTGGGCCGACAACAGAGCTGAATGTACCTTCTCGAAAATAGAGGATAAGTAGCCTAAAGTTTCGGCATAGCCGTCCCGTGGTTCAAGCACCATATTGGAATTAAATTCCTTGTCAATATACTGAGAACCACATGTTATGACCTCCCTACCAAAAACAAAGAAATTAGGAGAATAACCAGTAACCTCACTAACTGCGCAGTTAAGGGCGAACTGAACCTTAGTGATTAAAGTGTCCCAGATTCGATGATCAGATTCTATGAAAGTTGAAATAGCTGTAATAATGGTTTTGTTGTAACGTTCAACTGAGTTAACGTGGGGAGTATACAACGGTGTAAAATGCAAATTTGGAATTTTATATTTTGACAACATACTTTTAAAGGTTGCGCTAATAAATTGTTTACCGTTATCCAAAACAATAGTAGATGGAATTCCATGCACCAAAAATACATTTTCCTCGAGAATTTTTGTTATCACTTCTGCAGTTGCCGGTTTAATGGGGAAAAGCAAACAATATTTAGAGAAACAACAACTGACCACAAATATAAAAGTGTTTTGTTTTCTGCTGGGGGGCAATGGACCAATCAAATCAATACTAATCGTCTGAAAGGGCTTTTGACATGATTTGGGTTTTCCCATTAGACCTAAATTTGGGTGGTTTTGGTGTTTATGGGTGATACAAGGTTCACATGAACTGACGAACTTGACAACATCGGAGTACATACCAGGCCAAAAGTAATTAAGTGCAAGACGTTTGTATGTCTTAAAGATACCCAGATGTCCAGCAGTGGGCGAAGAATGATTCTCCCTTAGAATGTCAATTCTTTGGTCAGACGGAATAACCTCTTTCCATTGAAATTCTCTAGTGAGAGGGTTTAATGTTTTTTTAAAACAATACAATTTATTGTTTATTACTTGATAGTTAACAAAGGAAGTCGGAGAACTTAAACAGCCTTTATAGATATTTAAATACCAAGGATCATTAGTAGAAACTGGTAAATTCTGATTAGAACTAATATCTATATTTATATCATTAGCAATAGCAGAAACGGGTAAAGAGCGAGACAGAAAATCAGGTAAAACGTTATCGGAACCCCGACGATGACGTATTTCGAAATTATAGGAAGATAAGCGAACTCCCCATCTGGCTAACCGGCCAGTAGGGTTATTTAAGGTCAAGAACCATTTCAAAGCAGCGTGATCAGTGTAAACAATAAACTTTTTACCATTTTCAACATAACAACGCCAGTGTTCTATAGCAGATAGAACAGCCAGGGCCTCGCGCTCTGTGGCACTGTAATTTTTTTCTTGCTTACTGAGTGATTTGCTATAGTACGCTATGACTCTTTCCTCACCATTTAACCTTTGACAGAGGATCGCGCCAAGACCAAAATCGCTAGCATCTGAGTGTATTTCAAACGGTTGCCAGTAGTCAGGACAAGCCAACACCGAGGAGGAAATCAAACAATTCTTTAGGTTATTAAACGCCTCATTAGCCTCTGTCGTCCAGCAGAATGGAGGTGCGTTTTTACTTTGAGATGTTAACTTATTTAAGGGTGCAGCAATAGAGCTAAAATTCGGTATAAAACGCCTGTACCACGAGGCTGCGCCTAAAAATCGACGTACTTCTTTTCTATTAGAAGGAGTGGGATAATTTTTCATTGAATTTACTTTATCCGGATCGGGATGCAATCCACTAGAGTCGACAACATAGCCTAAATATTTTAGTTTATCTCTAAAAAATTAACATTTTTCGAGATTAATTGTTAAATTAGCGCTTTTTAGTTTATCAAGAATGCGTAATAAAAGAGTAATATGCTCGCTGAAGCTGGACGTGATACAGATTATGTCATCGATAAAACAGAAAACCTTATTTTCAAATTCTGGGCCATAAAATAAAATATCAACTAATCGTTGTTGAGTAGCTGGCGCATTCGTAAGACCGAAAGGCATTCCTTTGAATTGAAATGTGCCACGCGTGGGAATATAAAAGGCTGTTTTGCAACGGTCCTCTTCTTTAATTAATGTTTGCCAAAAAGATTTAGACAGGTCTAAACTAGACAAGTATTTAGCATCTCTCAGATTATCTAAAATATCCGAAATATAAGGCAAGCTATAAGCATCTTTTTTTGTAACGGAATTTAATTTTCGACTGTCCAAACAGAAACGCAATTCACCATTCTTCTTTGGTGTCAAAATGACCGGGTTTGACCACGGGCTTTCGGATCGTTCAACAACATCCTCTGAGAGCATGTCGTCAAGATGCTTTATTAATATTCTTTGTTTATCGGGAGACATGCGATAAAATCTTTGCCGAATAGGGGGACAATCACCTGTATCAATTGAATGAGAAATAATATTTGTGCAACCGAGACCCCGCTTCTCGTATGAAATATCGGTAAATTTAGAAATAATGTTGTCAGCGGTAGCTCTCTGGTCGACTGTAAGATGATCATAAGAAACAAGATGTGTAGGGGGAACTGCCTGCAACTCCATTACTTGAGCGTCAGACTTGTTCACAATCAAAACAGACTCCAATTTGTTAGGAAATAGGCCAAAGCTTCGCCAAAAATCCATGCCAAGGATAAGGGAATTTTGAATCCCAGGTACAACATGAACTTCTAAGTTAATCAATTTATCCTGAAACTCGAAGGGTAGAAACACCGATCCCAAAGACTCAAATCGTTCGCCGCCTGCTGTTATTAACCTTAAAGGTTTCGATTTATCCAAAACATTGTCTTTCAAAAATAAGTTATGCAAATTATTACCTAAAATTGTAACGCAAGATCCAGAATCTAAAAGACCTGTGGTAGGTATTCCGTTTAATTTTAGAGTAACGTAAGGTAAATATTCTACTTTAGAATTACGGATTGAGGAAATATGATAGCTATTAAAGAATTTTTTTAAAAAGTCCCACCAGTTATTCCACTCTGTTTTATTACAATTAGTTGTATAATTTGATTTTCCACAATCCTTATTAACTAGTTTTTTGAAACTGTAGGGGTCGACTTAGATTTACAATTGGGGCAGTCTGACACCTTGAAACCCTTTGTGCCGCACTTAAAACAGATTAGGTAGTGTGGCTGACGGCAATTACGTAATGAGTGCGAATTGCATCTACAACGCACGCAAAAAGTTTTATTTATATTAGAAGTACTCGATACGGCGTTGACTTGTGGTACAGACTTGTATCTCGATGTATCGGCGACAGAGTTATATTTATTGAAGTGATTATGATTGTAAACATTTTTGTTTGAAGAAAAATTAGAAAACGGATAATTATACGCTAGATCGGGTGCTACAGTATTCTTTGAAACTTTAGGGGGTTCAGAAAATTGCTTACTGCGACTTTGGTAATTTTCGAAAAGACGACAAACTTCGACCAGACTATCAACATCAACAACCTTTGCAGTGAGCAGACAATTAGTGTAACAAGGTCTAATATTATTTAGTAAAATTTCTAGCTTCTCCGAATCAGCGATAGGAGAACTAAGTCGCGAAAACAGACCGTGCATTTTTGCCACGTAAATAGTTATTGATTCGTTCTCGCCTTGTGAGCGCTGACGAATCTCCGTCATAAGTCGATAATCGTAGTTATGCGGACTAAAATCTCGTTTTAAAAGTTCGCAAAGTTCTAACCAAGTCTTTACATTATTTTTAACAGAACGATACCAAACTAATGCGTCACCCGAAAATATTTCAAAAGCGAAAGACAACATCTTGTCATGTGGAATAGATCTACAGGACATAAATTCATCAATTTTTTCAATAAAAGATCTTACACATGATTTACCGTTAAATTTGAATTTACCTAATTCCGAGAAAAGCTTACGGTCGTAATTATAGGAAGTGTTTCCCTCTGCCACTGAGCAATCCGACCGCGAACTACGACTCGTGATTAATTGTAATTTCGCATATAAGTCATTAAATTTATTCCACACAGACTCAATTTTTTTAATATCAAGACTGCCGGTATCCACCCTATTCAGTCGATGAAAACAATGGTGAAGCACGGTTTCAACCTTCTGTTGAAGCTCGGAGGTATAGTTTGCTTCCAACATAGATAAGTGTTTATTTGATCTTAATAACGACTTTTCCACTTCAGCCACATCCTCCTCTGGTTGGAAGGGTGAAGATAATATATCCTCCGAGGGAATTTTAACTGAAAGTTTAGCGATTTGTTTGCGGGGATCGTCAGGCTTTGAAACGCCGCGTATTGTGGTCTCATATTCTAATTCCGCTTTAATTCATAATGAGAAATTTATAATGTAAGCCATTATTACAAAACAATAATAGAAAATCTAAGTATTTACGCCGGTACTAGAAAAAAATTAAATATCGCCAGAAAATCGAATACCGTGCTAAAAAAAGCTGAAATACACTAAATTATACAATGGTGTGATGATTGGTAAAGGATTAAGAAAAATTTCTTAAAGGTCACTCAAAGGTTGAATCACAATATTTTTTTCGCGAACACGAGGCACGTTAGTTCAACGGCTAAGCGGTTAGAACCGGTTGGCGGCTCGACACGCTGCCCGCGGTGGAACGTGATTTTAGACCGACGTTAATTAAATCACCGTTATGTTATTTACACAGTTAAATTGCTTATGGCCAACCAAAATAGATAGAAACTGTACCTGTACGCAATTCACCACACCAGAATATATGCACACACAGGAGAAAAATATACAAGAGAAAAAGAAATTATTTCACTCACCTGTAAAGTGCCAACCTACGTTTTTAAAAATATATTTAAAAATTCTATTGGGCGCCAATGTCGCACGAGTGATTGATTTTCACGGGATAGCCGGGATCTATCACTCGCCGAGCAATTAAAAAGAGATAATTAGGTTGTCTTACGGGAAATAAATAAAAAATATCACCAGGAAAGATTAAACTCGCGTTATATTCCAGATTCACAATGGTTTTGATTACATAAAAGAACTGACACTTGAGGTTAACCGACTAGACAATTATCCAGGGCGTAGGTGGTAGGTTGACACTCCACCCCCCCGCGGGATCTCCACCTTGTCGTGGTGGGGGGGCTCAGTAACCGTGGCTTGGAACCCCGCGGTGAAGCTAAGAGGGATCCAGGAGGGGACGCTCCGCGTGGGCTTGACGGGGCCTGCGCAGGATGCGTCCAACGGTGCGGGTGCGGGGGACAGTTCTGTCTGTCCCTCGCAGTCGGGTGCGGTCGCGGGAGGAGAGGCGTGTCGGTGTTGCGTTGCCGCGCGCCCTATCTCCCGCGACCAAATGGGGGCGCACCATTCGATGCGTCGCGGTGGGGCCGCAGAGGAAGAGGAGATGCGGTGTTGCGTTGCCGTCCTCCCTATCCTCTGCGGCCGCTGAGTGTTTTGGCGGCGGAGCCCAACACCTTAATCCGCCGCCAAGGGGGTTTTGTTCGGGGCCCGCCTGACCATCTGGCGGGCCAATACCCGTCGGGGGGTAGCGACGAATGCTTATGCGAATCCCTACCCTCCGACACACGGGTACATGAGGAACACGGGTTGGTTTTTAGTCAGTAAGAGTCTGACAGTCCCCTTCACCCTTCCCCCCCAGGGCGGAGGGACTCCATGAGGATTTTCCAACCCGACACCAAAAAAAAAAAAAAAAAAAAAAAAAAAAAGGTTGACACTCCACAGGTCCTCGGATGAGTACTCAGCTTCGACGTGTGTCTCCCAGCAGAAGAAAAGGCCCAACCACGTGTGTCGCTGGTATATATAGGGTCGGCAAGCGGGAGAGGGCTCCCCACTGCAGTGCGTCATCGTAGCGGGGCTCGCAAGCGCCGAGGCACGACGTCACATATTCTAAACCGATATCCAATACCACAATCAGATTTTAACTGATAAAACTTGTTACGAGATTAAACAATTTAATTGACCCTTGACATTTCGTACGGAACCCATATGAAAAGGGTTCCGGCAATTAAGATGGCCTTAAATTTGTAAACGATGTTTGAACGCAATATTGATTTTTCTAAATCCATAACCATTTTTTTTCAAATGGATTGGAAATAAATTGGCTACGGGGTATTACAGATTGCCAATTTCACCTTTGAGATTTTTTCTTTATATCGCACCGGAAAACAAACTTTGTAACTGAAACATTTTCTCAAATTTACTTTCAAGCCTACGCTAAGGAACATTCATAATACCATTCAACACAGTGCAGTTTTCTGACAGAGTACCGAGGCGTTCAAACCTGCGTAGCATGACACTGGTGGTAAAACATTTATTTTTACGTAGACAACGAATATGAACCTAAAGAAATAGTCATATTGTATAGAATATACTACCTTCGGGCCATATTTGACGATACTGACTCGCCGATACGACTTCCATAGATCTTTAAACAGCTGGCAATGACGGCTTTACGTGCACACCGAAGCCAAAACGTCACAATATATAAGCAGTTCAAACGTTTGCCGTGCTACAAATGTCTCTCTATACTGCGTATTTATATCTGAATCTTAAAAAATTATCAGATTCTTTGCTATAATAGTGTTATCAGTATAAAAGGAAAATCCTATTTCAAAAGCTCTTAATATACGTGGCACACAAAAAAATGCTATGGTTAATTAAAATAGGTTTACTGTGTCCTAATATATATCTTAATTAGCTTTACTGGACAAATATAACGAAATAGAGATTATTTATACCGCCCCGGGCTAAATAGAGCATAAGAAAATTATATTTACATTAATGAAGTTGGAATTATAGTTAGTAAACTACAGAGAGCCTAAAAAAAAAGTCATAATATAATATTTAGTACTAAAGTTTTAGTGCCAAAGTTATGATCAAATATTCTTAAGCGCTGTACTTGGATTATAGTCGAAAATAATGCCTAACAGATTGACTTTAAGAAAGCTCTGTTTTACGATAGAACTTTTATACGAATATTAAAATGAAGGTTAACAATTAGACTGGCTCCTGGAAACGAGTAGGCGAGCGCCAAGCAGCGGTTTATTAAAAAAAAAACAACACTTTTGTTCATACAGAATGTACATCTATTGTACGTGTTTAAGCGAGAAAATCTGATCACTTCTTTACCGGTGGTGAACCAACTTAAGTAACAAGTAATATTAGTAAAGAGCCCATTGATCTAAAACCGCACTTCACTATAAGTTACGTTTTAACTATGAATACGTCGTAGAAGTTAAGTTTCTTTCAATTAAACTCACCTCGGGTCAGTCACCGCACTACCCTTGTCAGAAATTTTACCCACAGTAGTACCTACATCGATATTATTCATGTTGTACGTATTTTTGACAAAATATACCTAGCGTCTGTAGTTTTCAATACAATGGAACTGAATGATTAATCCAAAAATTTAATGGCAAAGCAGGTCTAAATATAAATTACCGTCACTAAAGTTTCTTGTACCCATAACCAAATTGCATTAGCATATGATACCCTAAAAATTGAATGACACTAAAGGTACTTACCCAAAGTCACCGATATAGCTCTCTAAATAGTCAAACTGAAGAGGCGGAGCAGGGCACATAGCTCGAGAACCGATGGCCGTTAGAGCAGGCAGATTCTAGATGAGTGAACACGCTCCACATGACGTAGGCACCCCGCTTGGCGGCCCAAGCATTTTGTCGAGATTCCGGGAAGTATTTTGATGCATGTGGCCCAAGATGGAACAGTGTGAGGAGCCTTGGAGGTGGCCTATGTTTTCAGTACCAGACGTATTTCTTTGTATATACTTATAAAGGACTGGAAGCGGAATTGAAAATCTTTAGGCAAGACACATCTGAAAGGTATTTATGTGCTAGCTCTAGCTTTAAAATCAGCATACTTTGGGTCAGTGCAACTAAGGAACTGGGTTACGACACTTGGAAATGGACGCGTCTTGATAAAATATTGTTGAGGCATCAAGAAGCACTAACAAATATAGGAATATCCTAAACGATCGAAAACGAATCTGTAGCAGTCATCGCATCAATCATAGCATCGAGCTACAAATAAAATTACTGGTAATTTTATTTGTAGCTCGATGCTATGATGAGGCTTACGAGAATCTAACTAAGAACTTTGAGATTTCTTGCCGTAGTTCTGAACTAGAGAACAGTCAGCATCGTAATTGTAGGGGAGCCCACGATACTAAATTGGGAATTACTCGAGCGTCATAGAGATCTATTGAGTTGCAAAGCTTAGATAGTAAAAATATAAAAATGTGTGGTGTAGACACTAGTGTGTAGTCGCTATAGACATTCAAAATTTAAATGAGAAGCTGTTGCCATAATCCCTCCAGATAATCGTCAAATTATGAGAAAGCACGTCTCGGACGACAGGCTAAAGCATATATATCTTAGTCTGACGCGCTTGATTATTTAGCTCGATTAATTTTCTTTCTTTTTTTCATTTTGAAATTCATTTTTTCCATTTAACTCCATTATGCAAAAGATCAGATAAACATACCTACTTTTTTTTAAATACGTAGGACGCGGATGCTATCAATATCTGACGCGCTCGAGCAAATTCTGAAATCCCTTCTTGGGCTCCCCTACTTAGAAGTTTACACCAGCTATTGTGAGTTCTGTATAAAATAACCTCTAACATAAATCTAACTTACGTAAGTATAGTAGTATTTTGTTTAACAAAGGCAAACACCCCTCAAGCTCATTAGGGTCATAGCCACATCTTTACAAAGTTGTGGTCTGCGCTAGATTCACTGTCACATCCCACAATGTTATCTTTAAGTGGATATTCATTTATCGAACTGGCCTTAAACTTTTTGACAGAACATCTCCATCTACCCTATCATAAATTAAAAAAAGTCCCTCTTATCTTTATAAACGTATTGCTTACATACGACACAGAAATGACAAGACTAATCAAGAAACTCCGTTACAAAGTCAACAGCCACACTTTTCAAGTTGTTCAACCAATTAAAATTCAGTACAGATAACTAAAATTTTCAAACACCGTATCTAGATTTTGGACGTAGATTTACATAAATTTGCATAGCTCTGATATAGTTAAGTGTTCTGGATTGTAAATAACATGGGCAAGCAATAGAATTGAATTTGGAAAGTTATTCGGAAGTCGTGAATATTCCACTATTCAATTGTTGAACAAGTTTTAGGGATTCAATTTTGAAATGGAAATGAAGTGTTATAAGATTTTTTTTTCGGTGAATGTGATTGATATTAGTGTAAGTTATTTATGGGCCTTATTTATTACTGTATTTAATCATCATTCTAGCGCTATTCTGACTATAAAACGATCAAACTTCACACGAGACAACATATTTGTTTACAGTCTGGACGTTCTTTGTTCCAGTTAATTGTCTTTTTGTGATCTACCCCGATCTATAGTATTAATATCTAGTACAGTTGTTAGTGTTTACTTTGCAAATAGAATCATCATAGTCATCCTCCTAGCGCTCCCAGTTGCAGCCCGACGTCCGCTTTCTAGTCCAACCGGATTTGACTGATTATTAAGTTTTCCGCAGAGCGACTGTCTGTCTGACTTTCGTTTCCCAAGGCATAGTGATATTCCAAAGATGAAAAAAATATCATACTGTATTCTATCACAACAGCAAAGTATGCTATCCGCAATTCACGTGGCCCCGATACTTCGTGGCATCCATAAGGGCGGTTTTAGATTAGCGCGTATACGGTCGTTTCAGTTTAAGCGCTTACACGCGCGCTACATTACGCGCTTCAAAAAACCGGATTCGCGTAAGGGTAGTTTCAGATTAGCATTTTATACGTGTGTATAAGATCGTTTTTGGAAGCGCACGTAGGCGCGTATAGGCGCGCCTTTAAGCACACGCGCAACTCGAATAGAAATCAAAAAGTTGACACTGACAAGATTACCTACCACTACCGTTGCGCGTGAACACGCCGAAATACGCGAGTTCGGTTTTTTGAAGCGCGTAATGGAGCGCGCGTGTGCTAAAACGATCGTATACGCGCAGAAAAATACGCTAATCTGAAAACGCCCTAAATGGACATAATTCGGCGTGTTCGCTCGAAACGGTAGTAACATCGTATCAGTGTCAAAATTAATTCTGACGGCTCACGCTTATACGAGCTTAGAAGCGAAGCGATAATTAACAATTTAATAAACACTTAACTTCGAAAAATCATTGGTGTGCGCCATGGGTTCGAAACCTCTTCGTAGCAGTATTTCGGTCTCTCCACTAGGCTATCGCTGCTGTCGTGTAATATTAATGCATCTCAGGTCAAATAAAAAATATTGGCAGCAATACACTGCCATACAGAGAGTATCGCTTTCAAGCAAATGGCGCGCATATCTTACTCTTCAAAGTTAGGTGAGTGTATCGTTATTGATTATATTATGGCTTGCCCCGTAGCTCTTCAAGCTTGTCATAAAGAGCTTTCACAGTTATGATGGACAGCCAGTATCCTTGAATATACTTACCCAGGCCTAAGTAGTAGCGGTAAGACGGTAGGCGGTATGTGGACGAACCTGTCAAATTTGGTTGACTAGAAAGCAGACCCGCGAGCGCCAAGCTGAAAAATCTTGGATGCAACCGATGAAAATGTTGTTCTCAGGTCAACAAGAAGGCAATTACAGTACTCTATTTTTTTGCGAGCGAAAAACAAAATTTCATTCAATCATGCATAAAGTTGCCTTCACTTTGTATTTAAGTGAGTCATCGACCTTTTTTTTTATTAATCTGAGGTTTGAGCTGAAGCATTTTCTTGAAGTTCTCGTTATTTTTAGATTAGCTTGCAATTATCAAAACGTTCAGAAGGTACCTATTTTTATTTTGACCATAAGCAAAACGATATCCGTTTAGTATCACTTTGTACTACATCAAATGAATGGCCTTAAATAATAAATGACACAAAATTCCACCTTTTTCCATATCCGTAACACAATTGCCCAATAGCGTGTTACCGCCGAAGGCTGCTTACCCAACTAAGTCCCAATGTATTATGGCATAAGCTTAACGTTCTATATAATTAAAATATCCTACCCTACTTATTGGATGTCTACAAAACGATGCGGTATCCGAGGCGTGGAAATGTTTTCAATTTGGTATTATTGTAAAATATGTAAGTAGGTTGCGGTAGTTGATATCTGAACCTTACTCCTATCATCTCATATACGGTTTCATTTATTTTGATGTGAGTTGTATAAGAATACATTGGCAGCGTAGCGTAATGCAGTTAGTCAATTGTGTTCGATTGTATCTGGATTAGGTTTTCGTAAAATAATAGTTAATTGGTGGTCGGGCAAATCATGTTTCTACATAGTGCGTACAATAGAGTACTTTATTTAAGAAAAATATAAATAAATATTTGACGTATTTTTACAGTTGTTATGTAAACAGAAATGACCACGATACAGCGCGTATTCAGTGACGTTACAATCCCCTTCTCTTGAACTTTTATGCACTGTATCGTCATCAGTTTTCGATTATGTGACAAAAAATACCTGTCCCACATTTTTTGATGATGTAACTCATGAGTCATTTTGTCGATGTTTTTATATTTTGCTAATATTTTGTATGTAAATAGGTAGTAAAGTAATAGGTTTTAAATCTTAACTTTCAATTTCGTTTCGGTTTCAGTTTCGGTTGAAACTATATTCACTATTCTAATTAACTAATGTGTAACGCACTTTAAAAATTAATTTAGTACTTCATCTCAATAACGCAAATTATTCCGGAGGGCTCAGCTTATCTTAACTAATATTATATTTAGAAACTACCTTTTGTATGTGAAAAATATTTTTTTTCTAAATATAATATTATATGTATTTATATTTATTTATGTATTTTTTATTATTTATGTATAGTCATTTATATAATTTATCTATGATAGTGTTTATGTATTTGTATGTTATAAATGCTATATATTTATTTATTATTGTATCTAAATCATTAATAACACCAAACTACCCTTCTATCTTTCTTTCTAGATCCATGTTTTTCTTGTCCATCCCAAGGTTGCCTGTAAGGCATCATAGCGATAAGGCCGCCATTTGTACTGTTTCTATAAATGTCTTCATTCATGTTTTTTCTTGTAAAATTATTTTGGTGTACAGTAAAGATGATTATTATTATTATGCCGTTTATTTAATATTTTTCTCATGATCACATTTTACAGACTTAAATATTACATTAAAAATATAAATTAAATATATAAAATGGGACCACGGAGACCCACCGGTATCGGGCACAGGGACCAAGCTACCGGTGGTTAGGGCTCCAGAGAGAGGAACCTCCGTACGATGCGTGTCGTGTCCAGCAATACTGCCTTCTGTATAGAGGACTTGATCCAGCCGTCTAACGAGAGCCTCTTGAGGTGGTGGTCGAGGCTCTTGGCAATAAGACCATTTACGGTCACGACTATCGGTACAATGATCGCCGAGTCAACATCCCACATGTCGACAATCTCGTGAGCCAGGTCCAAATACTTAATTTGTTTATCTTTTTCGGCTTTCACGAGATTCTCGTCATGGGGTATGGTGACGTCGATGATCATTGCAAGGCGCTCTAATCGGTCTATCACCACAATGTCCGGCTTGTTAGCCACTATAGTTCTGTCAGTAATGATAGACCGATCCCAATACAGAGTAGCACGACCATTTTCAAGAACTGGGTCGGGCACATACCTGTAGTACGGTATTTCAGAGTCGACAAGTTGGTACTTTAAGGCAAGTTGCTGGTGGACAATCCTAGCTACTTGGTTGTGTCTATGCAAATATTCGCCGTTGGCAAGACGAGAACAACCGGATACTATATGTCTAAGCGATTCACCAGGCTGGTGACATGCCCGACATATGTCAGCCGTCCCATCCCTTAGAATATACTTCCGGTAGTTGTTCGTCATGACAACTTCGTCCATAATCGCAAAGACAAAACCTTCTGTTTCGGCGAAAAGATCGCCAAAACGCAGCCAGGACACCGACGCTGAGAAATCTACGTCGGGCCCATGCAAGGCCCGGTAAAAACGTCCATGCAGCTCTTTACCTTTCCATACTTCCCTGCGCTCCTCTACACCAAGTACGGCAGGTTTGCGCCAGTTCTCTTTAGCCAGACCCAGCGGAGTAAGCCCTCTGTCCACTGCGACCACATCTCGGTGCACACCCGCGTCGGTGTGGAGAAAGTATTCTCTGAGATTGCACACCTCGCGATTGTGGAGGGTCTTGGCACTCAAGAAGCCACGACCCCCACACTTGCGCGGGATGTACAATCTCATCACCGACGAACGCGGGTGATGCATCCGGTATGTCGTGAGTAGACATCGAACTTTCCTATCCAAGGCGTCCAATTCTGTTTGAGTCCATCTGAGTATGCCGAAGGAGTACATTAAGACGGGCATGGCCCAACCGTTACAGGCACGCACCTTATTTCCGCCCGATAAAAAGCTTTTTAAGACTTTCTTC
This sequence comes from Euclidia mi, assembly GCA_944739405.2. Lineage (NCBI taxonomy): Eukaryota > Metazoa > Arthropoda > Insecta > Lepidoptera > Erebidae > Euclidia > Euclidia mi. The sequence goes on from OX123182.2 coordinate 10,768,351, forward strand.
AGGCGGCCAAAGAAACGTGCCTGCAATGCCTGTTTCATGCCAGCGTCATCAATGTTTAATGCCTGCGGCATACCCAGATATTTGTAGGTTTCCGTTGCAGAGAGAGATCTAAGTTGTGTGAAATCGGAGAGCACTATACTATCAGATTCCACACTCCTGCCTCGCTTTACATGCATGACCGCACATTTATCCACACCGAACTCCATCTTAATTGAATTACTAAAGCTTTCAGTTATCTTTAGTAACTCGGTTAATTGGAGGTCAATGGGGGCAAATAGTTTGAGGTCATCCATGAAAAGGAGGTGAGAAATAACTTGACCTCTAGTCTGCAACCGATAGCCTAGCCCTGAACTCTCGAGCAAAGTGCTCAGCGGGTTCAGTGCTAGGCAAAACCATAGTGGACTCAAACTGTCGCCTTGGAAAATACCCCGCTTGATCTTTACAGGTACGCCATACCCGCAAGGCTGTCGACACCCTGGATAGCGAAGCACCGTACTCCATTGCCCCATACATGCCCTCAAGAGGGCGCATAGAGTTGCATCTACTTTGTACAACTCCAGCACCCTCAAGAGCCACGTATGTGGCACAGAGTCATAGGCCTTCTTATAGTCTATCCAGCATGTCGCCAGATTCTTTCGACTACGACGAACCTGTTGGCTAATGGCCATGTCGATAAGGAGTAGCTCCTTAGTACCACGTGCCCGGCTTCTACATCCATTTTGAGACTCAGATAAAATTTTATTATTGAATATATGTAATTCCAATTTTGTTCTCAAAATGGATGTAAAAACTTTATACACCGTCGGTAGGCAAGTAATCGGCCTATAGTTTGTAGGCTCCGTGGTACTACCAGATTTGTGGAGCAGGTGAGTAACGCCAGTTGTCATAAAACTTGGCAGCGATTATTATTATTATTATATTTTAGTAATGGATAAACCTAAAAATCACGACTGATTCAAAAAATTACTTCATTTTTAAAAAGTTGGTTCATTGATTAGAGTAACTGTAAACGGTTATACTCACGTATAATTTTTGGTCGAAGTAGCCCGACTAGTTTCGGACCATACGGAGGTCCATATATCATGAGCACGCGCGACCGTCCGCGTCGGCGTCGGGCGCTCCACTTTGACTCTAGTTACATTGATGAAAGTTAATATTGGTAGTTTTTTTTTTAAACGTTCAGGTTCTCTCCTCAAGGTTATATAGTTAATTAATTATGGTAAATTGAAAATAATCACACACACAATGATTTGATAACATTCTATATTTATTTATATTAGCAGATATACACATAAAAAAAGCTTGCAATCACTTTGAAAAATATAACAAAATAAAAATACATAGTATATATATTATTTTTTTAAATATCGAGCAGTGTATTTCTATCTAAAGAATACATACAACAAAGAATATTGTCCTTGATAAAGTTCAATTGGAAAAAATAGCTTATGCTAGTGATCATGTGATCACTAGCATAAACTATTTTTTTATGTGTGCTCATATAGAATTTCTCCACAATTCAAAAATCGTCAAATTCGATTACATTTCCAGTGCCACTAGAGTCATCTTCATGCAAATGCAAGACTTGTGGTGAAGCGGTTGAAGGAGCTACATTTACTTTATCGTCTAAATATATTTTTCTGATAGGCATTCCACGTACATACACGCCTTGGGTCAACTTATTCCAAAAGCACACTGGGTTACTTTTGGTTCCATTTTTCTTTCCAAAACTGGTCATACCAGAACTAATGGACTAGAACCAGGATTGGAATCGAGATTATGTTGATCAACACACTCGGTCGTTCTTCTTCTCACTTACGCACTGCAAAAATAGGACAAATATTATTCTTCATATCACTTCATGGTTTTCGATATACGTTAATATGTCCTACTAATATTATAAATGTGAAAGTTTGTGAAGATGTATGTATAGATGGATAGATGGATGGATGGATGGATGGATGGATGTTTGTTACTCTTTCACGTAAAAACTACTGAACGGATTTGGATGAAACTTTACAATCATATAGTTTATACATCAGAATAACACATAGGCTACAATTTATAAAGATTTTGTATAATGTTGCCATAATAGAAGGAAAAGTATCAACTAAGTCGGCAAAAAGCCTGAGCTCTGAAAGTTATTCATTGGAATTTTAACCCCTTTCTGATGTCAGATTGATCTGATATTTGGTATACACTCATATTGTCATCAAGATTAAAAGATAATATTTAAATGATTGTAATTTCAAGATGGCCGCCAATGGCGAATCATATTATACTACTTCACAACAACCTCAATATGGGTATCAAATGAAAAGGCTTGATTGGTAGAGTAGAGCTCACTATGAAAAATCCAAGATGGCCGCCGCCACAAAATTTCGGATTACTAATTTCCCACAAATACCTTAATATGGGTATCAAACGAAAGTGCTTGATTCGTAGAAAAGCACAATATTTTTCTATGAAAAATCCAAGATGGCTGTCGCCGCAAAATGGCAGGATTACATATTTTCCACAAATACCTCAATATGGGTATCGAATAAAACCTTTGATTGGTAGAACAGTGTTCACTATGAAAAATCCAAGATAGCTGCCGCCACAAAATGGCGGATTACATATTTTCCACAAATACCTCAATATGGGTATCAAATAAAAGGGCCTGATTCGTAGAATATGGTGCGATCTGGTAGCTAGAACTTACCGTATTACTTTCTAGCTTTTAGTACATAATCTTACTAGGTACATCATGTTTTGTTGTAATAAAACAGTATAACATAAAAAAATATATATGTATTTTACAATGCTCATTCTAGAGAAGTTATCAAATTGTTTTCAAAATTGATAGATTTATTGCCTTCAGTATTTAATGTAAGTAGATTAACTTTGTCTTTTACAGTCAGATATCTGACCTAAGCGCAGCATCATTAAAAGCGCTTTCTACGATTTAGTGCGCTTAAGCACAGCGAGGCGGAGGGACGGTCTGATTGTCTGATATGTACTTTGTGGTACCTAATGCTTTCAGATTTTATGTTTTGTTGCTGTTATATTCAGTAGGTAAACAAGCTCTTCATAACTTCAATAAAAAGACATAAAAGACATATTTATTTCTGCATTTTGGTTGTTTACAACACTTATACATGTCAAACTCCTATTCTAGATGATGCCGGCTTTTCCTAGCTAAATGGCTTCTTGAGAAGAAAGGCCGAAACAAACTCAACTCAATGATATACTTATTTACTAATCTTTACCTGAAGTTCAACGGTTATGAAAACAAAAGTAATTTTCATTATTATCTGATTATATGTATGCTACACGGCTAATCTACAGAGCCGTTTGAGATGAAATTTGACATGGATAGTCTGAAACCCGGGGAACATAGGCCACTCTTTATTAAAATATCATGCTGGCGAAGCCGCGGGCGTAAGCTAGTACTAAATAATGATCAATGAGTATACGACACTCGAGAATAAAAATAATAGACACCTATTTTGGGCTTCGAATCAACTACTGTTCTATAGTTTTGTTTACAACAAAAAAACAGAAAATTAAATCCACTGTAATTTTTATACTGTGGCGTAATAAATATGTCAATAAATGGACGATTGAGCTTAGAAGCTATAATAATGGCAAAAATAGTATGTTGTCGAGGTGTTTGAAAAGTTGTTTGTAGGTGATTAATTATGTTTCACATAGATATAGACACATAACGCTTTTATGCCATGGGGTTAGGCAGAAATTATAGAATGTGAGCTGCTATGATCCTTACAAATATTCTTTTGCTTCGCTGTCTACGTACGTTCATAATCATAATATGAGTACCTTTTAATAGTTGGTAAATTATTAATAATAAAATATTAATAATAATAAATGAAAAAGATAATGAAATATCAATATTTTTATAAAATGATATATCCAATAAAAAAACAATACTTGTCAAAAAAACAATTCAAATAATTTCAAAACTCAGTACTCCGACCCTAAAAAGTTGTGAGATCCATGTAATACGAAGTCGGTAAATTAAAATCTTTAATGTTATAAATAAATAACTCGGCCATAGCATGAAAACACAATATATCTCATAAGTAATATAATTATATCAAAATTATATTGTTGAGTTTGACAAGTATTGTTTTTTACGGGATTTACCTTCAACTTCTTTATACACCAACAACGAATTTTCTTAATTAAAGCCCTAACTGCAAATGTAATTTTGTAATGCTATATATTTATATGCGATTACAAAGTTATTTATGCAGTTGATGTATCTCGAAAACTGGACCGTAATTGAAAAATATTTTAGTTTTTCCTTGATTCATACACTAAACAGTAATTTTATTTTAAATTTTAAACTTCTATGTCTGCTAGAACTGCATGCCTTAGACGTTTGGTGATCGGTCAGTCAATGAGTGATAAAATTAAGAAATGTTGACTCGTTATAATAACTACTAGTTCAAATTGAATGAAATTTGAAATATACTATGTTTATACAACGCCTGCTTGGTTACTAAAAACCAGGCATGTAGTTTTATTCACAACGAAGTTATAGAGGATCGAAAAAAGCCTGAAATGCTTCGAGAAAAGGATAGTACGGCTTTGTCGCTTTTTCGCTTGACTTGGCGGGGGCACTGCCGTGCTCCCAGATTTAAATGTCTAAATAAAAGTACAAAATTTACCACTTTTTAACTGTCATTTTTCGATATGCCTTACATTTCAATTTTCTGATAGATCTCATATTCTTCTTATTGACCATTTTATAATACAGTTCGGCACTTATGAGTATAAGACATAATACAATAATAATGGAGACCTTATAGTTACAAACTATATTTACAAACACTAATCAAAGATAAAATCAAGGCACTAAAAACTATATACACAAAATTCTTTCACGCCTCTGCGGGCACTGGCAATCGCCCGGCGAGCGACACAATGCCAACATTTTGGTATGTTTTTATGGAGAAAAATAATGAAGAAATTACAAAATCTGTTTTTACCATTTATTTTAAAATAAAGAGCTGTTACTATTGATATAACTTTAATATAAATCCATTATGGAATCTCTAAGCAGTACACGTTTAAAATTGTGATTTAGTGACATGTTTAATTTTCTATCGAGCCAATCATTCCAAATCGTGTTTCTACCTTTACGATTTACTTGAGGATAAATTCAACTTTTATATAATGATTTTTATTTATTAAAAATATCATAGTTTATGAGACTTTCAGACGTTCAAAAATTTTAAAAAGCACTGCAAGCTCGCCTTAATGTCGTTTTGACCGGCTTACAACGTCCTTGAATACGAGGGTTGGTTGGTGAACGTGATAATTAGATCCCATACAAAGACAGGCGTAAAAGTTTATTTAATAAACTTCACAACTTTGTCTGAATCTTATACTTTTTATAACTGTTTAGTTTTAACGAATAAACAATTATTCTATACAGTTAGATTTCTCGCAAGAGCTTTAGATTAGTGTCTTTGTTGTTTGTTATAGGAATGAAATATGGCATCATCATCAGCCTTTAACAGTCCACTGCTGGACTAGGCCTCTCCTTTCAAAGGAGGAATTGGCCTACTATACCACGCTGGCCAAACGGGTTGGTATAGGGTTTGTATCAAGTTTTCCTTCTCTTACAGTGATGTTCTCTGCATAATATGCTCCCTCTGTCGGCTCTTACGACACCGATGGGATGATATGGGGTGGTGACAAACCGTATTCTTAATCCGTCACCACACGGAGAAAAAAACGAAATATGTACTTATTTTAAATTGTCTTTCGGGATATGTACCACGTACCTTTGTTTGGAGTAACCGGTACTGGAAAGTAACAAGGTACATGTAGGACTATCTAAAAAAAGAAATGAAATCACGTAAGAAAACAATACTTGTCAAACTCAACAATCCAACTTTGATATAATTATATTACTTATGAGATATATTGTGTTTTCATTCTATGGCCGAGTTATTTATTTACAACATTAAAGATTTTAATTTACCGACTTCATCATCATTCGACAAGCATCTCACAACTTTTTAGGGTCGGAGATCTGAGTTGCGAGAATTGGTTTTTTGACAGGTATTGTTTTTTTATTGGATATATCATTGTGCCGTGTGGTTGACGGCATAGAATACAAGTGTCACCACCCCCTATCTTCCCGTGGGTGTCGTAAGAGGCGACTAAGGGATAACACGATGCAAATACCATCTTTGCGTAGAGACGGAAAACTCGACATCAAACCCTATACGACTGCCTCGTTGGTCTCGCGGTATAAATGTGCGCGTGGGATCGGGAGGTTCCGGGTTCGATTCCTGGGTCGGGCAGTGTTATTGGGTTTTTCTGTCACGAAATTCTCAGTAGCAGCACGGAGTCTGGAAACGTGCCCGGTACGGCAATAGGCTCGCCCCTTATTACGTGGGACTAAAGTATATCTGGCGAAAAGTGGGTGTAGAAATACACCTCTGCCTACCCCTTCGGGGATAAAAGGCGTGACGATATGTATGTATGTATATCATTTTATAAAAATATTGACATTTCATTATCTTTTTCGTTTATTATTTTTAATATTTTATTATTAATTATTTACCAACTATTAATAGGTACTTATATTATTAACCCCATGGCATTAAAGCGTTATGTGTATATATCTATGTGAGGCACAATTATTCACCTACAAACAGCTTTTCAAATACCTGGACAACAGACTATTTTTGCCATATTATAGCTTCTAAACTCAATCGTCCATTTATTCACTACGCCACAGTATAAAAATTACAGTAGATTTAATTTTCTGTTTTTTTGTTGTTTATAAAACAATAGAACAGTAGTTGATGCGAAGCCCGAAATACGTGTCTATTATTTTTAGTCTCGAGTGTTGTATACTCATTGATCATTATTTAGCACGTATTAACGTATATCTAAAACCATGAAATATTTGTCCTATTTTTGCAGTGCGAAAGTGAGAAGAAAAAAGACCGAGTGTGTTAATCAAGATAACCACGATGTCAATCCTGGTTCTAGTCCATTAGTTCTGGTATGACCAGATTTGGAAAGAAAAATGGAACCAAAAGTAACCCAATTATATCTGAAGAGTGTGCTTTTGTAATAAGTTCACCCAAGGCATGTACGTGGAATGCCTATCAGAAAAATATATTTACAGTGAGGTACCAACAGACATGATGGCAGTCTGTTGGTACCTCCACTAGACTATAGCAGCCTAAATTTATTTGATCTGCGATGTATTAATATTATGTTGCTTGAATTTATTATACGAGTGCATGTATGAAACACCCACAGTCACTAGAATGTAAATGTTAAAACAGAATTCCTAGTACAAGATAAATCTTATTTTGAATTATTAACGGTGTATAATTTATTTAGCTTCGAGTGGCGAGAGTACACATCAAATTTCTACGAAAACTACTGCGTAGGTCGCAGTCATTCCGTTCAAGTTTAACCCTCCAGTTGCAGTGCGGTTTTAGAGTCCACTACGAACTTATTTAATTTGTTTTATTTAAATAACAAACAACAGTCTAGGTAGAGCTTCTATAATATTCTAAAAAAGGAGAGAAATTAGACCTCAATAGCCTCGCGACTTCATCATAAGTGCAGCTGTTGTAAATATCTGTTTAGAGTTAACAAGAATTTTGATAATGCATAAGATATTAAAGTTTAGAATGTGAGGTAATGAGCAATTGATTTTAATGTTAATTTCAATCTCTATAATTAATATGATTTTGTAAAAAAATCTGATTTGTCTTCACCCTTTGATCTTTATCTTTCTTGTTTTGGCTTTTTTATTGCTAGCTAGACAGACGAACCTGTGGCCAACCGGATAGTAGCTGGTAGCCCCGATTCTTGCACATGGCCGTGTTTCGAAACACAACCAAAGTTCTGTCTGATGATGATAATACGAATAGAAGAAGGAGCAGGATGACGGTTTCCCCTCAGTGGAGGCCGTCGAAAGCCCCACCTCCTCGCGTGCCCGAAATAAAGGGTCTTGTCAGACAGATGAAGTGAATTTAAAAGGGTTGCGTTTTAGGTACCGAACAGTTGTACTTATAAAAGTTCGAGAGGTAAATTTATTGATGACTATACCATGCTCCTACAGGGCAAAAAACTTAACCTCAATATTGACTCAGAGCCAAAATAAACTGTTCTCAAAAAAATGTAGCCAGGGGCGAATTATGTCAATAACCTGATTATAAGGAACTACACAACTTGTTTATTATAAATCAATCTGTATTACGGTAGAATTATCTGTGCTACAAATAAATGGTACAAAAAAAAACCTACTTGTCACTACAAGCAACATACATACATCATCATCTTCTTGCCCTGGTCCCAATCTATTTGGGGTCGGCGCAGTACGTCCTTCGCTTCCATTCTTTTCTGTCGCCCGTCATCTGATCATTTACCCCTTTCTCTTTCATATCCATACTCACACAGTCCATCCATCTTTTCCTTGGCCTCCCTCTCCCTTTCCATCCCTCTACCTTCATATTCATCACTTGCTTACCTACATACATATCATCTCTTCGCATAATATGTCCATACCAAGCCAAACGACTTCCTTTCACTTTCTCGTCTATAGGCGACACTTACAGACTACCTCTCACGTATTCATTCCTAATATTATCCATTCTCGTAACTCCACACATCCATCGTAACATTCTCATCTCTGCCACATGTAATCGTTTTTCATCCATCTTCTTAGTAGCCCAACACTCAGCTGCATACAATACGACAGGCCTTATAACCGCCTTATATATGCGTCCCTTGAATTTCAAAGGCATTTTAGGATCGCATATTGTGCCCGAGACCTGTCGCCATTTCATCCATCCTGAGTTGATCCTTTGCCGAACATCTCGGTCAATTTCGCCGTCGTGTTGCAGGAGTGATCCGAGGTAGCGAAAGTCGGAGCATACTGGTAGGGGTATACCGCCGAGTGTAACCGGGCTTGGCCTAGAGAGGCCGCCAACATACATACATAAATGTACGTAAAAGTAAACCATATCCCGAAATAGTGAATAGGTAGTTTTATTACTAAGGTATTGTTATTCATGATAGATAAACTTTGTGACAAGGGTAATGCGGTGGCTGACCCCAAGTGGGTTTAATTGAAAGAAACTTAACTTCTACGACGTATTCAGGGATATAACGTGACTTATAGTGAAGTGTGGTTTTAGATCAATGGACTCTTTACAAATATTACTTATTATGGTACTTGGGCTGTTTGCCCACCGCTGCCGAAATAGAGATCATTTATCGATATTATCTCGCTAAGAAAACTTACAATAGACATATGTACATTCTGTGTAAACAGCTGAAAGTACTTATATTTATAATCGTTGGCCGCGTTGAAGACTAGACCGTTGTTTTGTCGCTGAGATTCAAGTCCTATTAAAAATAATAATCGGAAAAACCGGATAAGTCGCCAGCAAAATCTACACTAATCCGTGTAACTACCGTAGCGTAGTTTCAAGGCCAAATCTTCCTTTTGACTCAGAATGATTCTAATAATTAAAAAATACGCCGAATTGTTAACCTTCCTTTAAATAATCGTATTAAAGTTCTATTGTTAAACAGACTATAATTGTTTAACACTTTCGTTAAGTCAATCTGTACGACATTATTGTCGACTATAATCCAAAATATAGCGCTTAAGAATATTGATCAAAACTTTGGTACTAGAACTTTAGAACTAAATATTATATTATGACTTCTCCTCACAGGCTCTCTGTAGTTTACTCATTATAATTTCAACTTCATTAATGTAAATATAACTTTCTTATGCTCTATTTAGCCCGGTGCGGTGTAAATAATCTCTATTTAATTTTATTTGTCCAGTAAAGCTAATTAAGACAAAGTAAACCTATTTTAATTTAATTAACTAAAGTAATTTTTAATGTGCCACTTATATTAAAAGCTTATGAACTAGGATTTTTCTTTTATACTAATAAGAATTTTGCTGAAAAGAAAATGATTATTTTCTTAAAAATATAGAATACTACCGGTATACATGGTTATTAAGTTCCAAACTGTAATATGTAGGTGATGTAAACACATGGCATATGATTGAAATTAAACTACAGTTTACGGATTTTATCGCGATGTATTGGTTTCACTAAGTTATTACATTTGAAACTAATGATCTAGAAACTATATTTTTAATTTATTACTAGCCGACGTTTCGAATTCTTTACAGAATTCATGTTCACGGCAGACTGAGGTGATAATTGTCTTTTTCTTGAATGTATAAGTTATCTCAAAGTACCCGAACATTTTTCATCTACTGATGTTATTATTTACGCAGAATGAGCTCACAGTGTCCTTAGGTCTTCTGGTGACTTTGTCCTTCTTGGGTTTCATTAGCCTTATGACAGGGTCCCAAGCTGGAGGAACATTCCAACCATCTTCCCTATTGAAATTAGGGTGTTTTTTAATTTCAATAGCCTCTCGTATCATCCTTGGAAGAAAACGGTGTTCTTTTGCGAGTATCTGTGGTTCATCAAATCGCAGGTAGTGTTTGGGTCCTTGTTCCACATGTTCACACACAGCAGAGTTTTTCGGAGTATTTCTTAACAATATCACAAGTTTGCTTGAGTATTATGCTGTTATGGGACAAGAAATACTACATACAAGTAGACGGTGTAGCAATGGGGTCTCCAGTATCGCCTGCTGTCGCTGACATCTTCATGGAGGACTTCGAGGCGCGAGCCCTGCAGACTGCCACCATCACACCGAGGTTCTACAAGCGGTATGTAGACGACACTTTCACAATTTTACCAACAGATAGTGTTAATGCTTTCCTAAACCATCTTAATTCTATTTATAACCAAATACAATTCACAATGGAATTAGAGGCAAACAATTCTTTAGCTTTCTTAGATGTACTTGTCATCAGGAATAAAAACAACTCCTTAAGCCATACTGTGTATAGGAAAAAGACCCATACAAATAGGTACTTAAACGGTGAATCTCACCACCATCCTAAACAGTTAGCTACTGTAGGAATGTCTCTGTTTCAGAGAGCCCGCGGGATCTGTGACAAGAAACACCTGGACGCTGAGCTTCAACATGTCAGGCAAGTTCTGCAAGACAACAAGCTCCGACCGCCGCGCCACTGTCACAGATCCCAGAAGAAAGAAAAACCAGCCACAGTAGAAAGACAACCTGCTGTCCTCCCATACATCAAGGGCGTGACCGACAAAATTGGCTACATCTTGAAGCGAGCTTCTATCAAAACTTACTACAAGCCGCCAACGAAGATCAGTCAATTATTACCATCTGTCAAGTGTCAGTTACCCTTGCAAGAGGCCGTTGTCTACAAAATTTACTGTGAATGTGGTCTCTCATACATTGGACAAACCAAGAGAAGCATAGGCATTCGACTCAAAGAACATATAGCTGACATAAAACATAAACGCTCAACAAAGTCTGCTGTGTGTGAACATGTGGAACAAGGACCCAAACACTACCTGCGATTTGATGAACCACAGATACTCGCAAAAGAACACCGTTTTCTTCCAAGGATGATACGAGAGGCTATTGAAATTAAAAAACATCCTAATTTCAATAGGGAAGATGGTTGGAATGTTCCTCCAGCTTAGGACCCTGTCATAAGGCTAATGAAACCCAAGAAGGACAAAGTCACCATAAGACCTAAGGACACTGTGAGCTCATTCTGCGTAAATAGTAACACCAGTAGATGAAAAATGTTCGGGTACTTTGAGATAACTTATACATTCAAGAAAAAGACAATTATCACCTCAGTCTGCCGTAAACATGAATTCTGTAAAGAATTCGAAACGTCGGCTAGTAATAAATTAAAAATATAGTTTCTAGATCATTAGTTTCAAATGTAATAACTTAGTGAAACCAATACATCGCAATAAAATCCGTAAACTGTAGTTTAATTTCAATCTGTAACATTCGCGTAAACCCAAGAAGATACTACATGGCATATGAAATATGTTTTGTAAAGTTTATTTAATAAACTTCACAACTTTGTCAGAAAGTTATACTTTTTATAACTGTTTAGTTTTAACGAATAAACAATTATTCTATACAGTAAGATTTCTCGCAAGAGCTTAAGATTAATGTCTTTGATGCTTGTTATAGGAATGAAATATGTACTTATTTTCAATTGTCTTTCGGGATGTACTCCACGTAACTTTCTTTGGAGTAACCGATATTTTTTTATTTATTTTATATCAGTACATCCGTGAACATGGCGCTTGCAACAGTGCCGAAATATTAGTTACTCCAAACAAAGGTACGTGGTATATATCCCGAAAGACAATTTAAAATAAGTTTAAATGACCACGAAAGTTTAAATTACGAATTATGTAGTTTGCATTATAGGTACGAAAGACAGCTTGAATTATTTTAAGCCCTATGTCAATAAAGCAATACGATGATTGAGAAAATCGCATTTCACAAACACAATTAAATATCAAACACGCTCCAAATCTTTCTTCCCTCTAACACACAAGCTCTATATATGTATAACAACAGCCGTGATAAAGGTATTTGGTCTGTTAACATCAGGCCGAGCCTTATGCGATTGCTTTTATTTTTATCGATATTGGCACACACTACAAAGGGTTACCCCAGATATAAGTCTGAAGAATTATGGAGCAAAAGATATATTCTTAGACTTTATTGGTACCAAAATAAAAATAAGTGTATTGCGTACTTGTGATATACAATAACAGAGCATCTTTCTGTTTAAAAAGATTACCGTTACAAATCAATCTAGTGTCACATGGGACTTGGACACTCAATCTATAGACACAAAGTTAAATGTCATTTGTAATTATCAGGTTCCTTATATATGTATACCTACATTTCAGAAAAAAATAAAAATGTTGACAACGGTATCCTAATGGAGATACCAACCGACTGCCATGCTGGGAGTATAGACTTCTAGCTCACGGGGCATCCTCGTTTTTGAATTTTCTGAGAACGAAATGTAATTTTCATATAGATTACTAGCGAGTTTCCGTGAAGTTAGCCACGTTATTTTCACAACAGGGCACTTAGTTTGTCCTACTATAAATTAGAATTTCCAGAAACCCAGTCAAATACACAAATCTGATGAAAGGTATTTCACTTAACAAGTAAGCTATACAAATATAAATCCTGAAATCGAATCCCGACACTCACATTTTTTTAAATTACTGAGCACGTATCATATGCATTCTTACAACTCGAAAACAGCGGCTTCATTGTCTACAACTATGTTTAATTATAAAAGTTAGCAGGTTTTTAGCTTTCAATTTGAGTCGAAACTTTTAATTAAAGTGACTGCGGGTGTAAGACACACAAGCTTTTCCTGAGACTACTTGAATCATTGAAGTCTTTCAAGTTCTTTGCCTTTAAATTCATTTTTAAGCTTCAACCTTGCGTGATGTACTTTATTTTCGGTATTTTTTTTACAATAAATCTATAAAACATTGACAAGGCATTTAGTAACAATTAAAGTGTGTTATGATAAACGCGAATAGAAATAATGGAGTGCAAGATTTGATTCTGAGAGATTTCTGAGGAAGACTTAAACGGAGATGGTGAGATGATTCATACTATAAAAGTTTTGATTGTGATAGGGGATGGAAGTATGGTGGTTGTAAAGAAGGCTGCCAGCAGTACTTTAATAGGAAGAAGAAGTTCTCATCTCATCTTAGTCTCGGTTAGCAATATCAGAGGCATCTGTAAGGCATAGCGAATATTGGCCTGTACTACAAACTATGTTTGATCAACCGAAATAGTTATTTATATAACTTAGATATTTTGCATCACTTTTTATTCATCCTTTGATGGCAAAAAAATAGAATATTGTATCTTCATTTACACATCCATTACAATACACAAACTCAAAACACGTAAAGAACGCGTCAAACCATTTGTCAATGTTATCAAATTTACAACAACAACTTACACTTTAAAATATTTCCTTGGCGTAGCGTGTATACAGCTCAGAAGGCTCTCACAGTATCGAATGATCGAGTTTCCATAGTAAACTGGCAATATAGCATTTTTCTACATTTCACTTCTTACAAAAGAAAGTTCTCGCAACGAAGTCGCGTATTTGAAACATTAGTTTGTTTCGATTCAATAACAACGAAAACTGTATTCTGTAACTGAGTGAAATGTTTTGGAAAAATTGTTTCAGTGTCTTTGAAAGGAATTATTTGCTTTTCTGTGTTTTGTCCTATTCTTAAGTTTACTGCCTATCTAAAAGTACAGTTATTGATGGTGAAGTATGTTGAAAATTTACTTTCCTTTATGTACTTGTAAGCAACACAGCGCTTGGGTGCAGGCGCCTCAAGATCAGTCTGTGTGGAGAACCTTGGATATGGCCTATGTTCTGCAGTCTCTAGATATTGTGAAGCAACACAGTGTTTGGTTTTATGCTGGGTATGGTTTTAAATCATATCAAAGCTTGTAAACAAACGGCATTATTTACAATTAATGATCAAGATACGTATTTTGTATCTTATCCACATTATTAGCATAATTTTCCAGGAAATTATTCCTATTAAATTTATTTCCAGTTAATTTCAATAGTAGTTATAATCTCTAACGGATAACAATATACAATAATCCCACCGATATTTAATATACTACGCTAAACGTATTTTAGTGATACGTATGCACTTGAAATAGTTTACAAAAGATAAAATAACATTTAATTTCATTTGACCTTGAACTAACCTGCCACTATTAAATTTTGCATCGTAAGTAAATACAAATTCAAATTCAAAATCATTTATTCATATAGGTTACAAAAGCAACACTTATGAACGTCATTTCTTTTTTTACAACCAGGTTCGGGATGGTAGGGTTATGAGAAGAGCCTGGAAGAAACTCATAAATACAGATCGAGATCTATCGCCTAGACGAGTAATCAAATTTTTGATTCTGTTAAGACCCTTTCAAATATTTTATTTAAGATCCAATGGAATCAACAAGATGCTTCGTAGCAGATAATGAAATAAAAACGGATTATTTTGTTTAGTATCCAAAGTAAAACGAACAATGCTATCAAGAATCTGGTGATGATTCTATTTTATTCTAAAACGTCTGCCCTAAACAACCTTACGTGTTGGTGAAGGTCACTTGAGGTTGCAGTAACCAACTTCTGACAGCTGACCGGCTACCAACTTTCTGTAACAATGACGAAGTGCCAGCTAATTAATTTGCTTTCAATATAAACCTAAAAGAGTTTATATTATTTGTAATTTAACACGTAACGCGTTTTGAGTTTTAATTAATCAGTGTCTATTAAGGGGACAGTCTTATATGACTATCTTATTTAATAATAACAAAAATGGGCACGAACCGAAACGGTCGTAGAAAAATAAAATGGGCAATTCTACTTACTTTACATTTTAATGGCACACAAATTCACATTATATCTAAAAATAATTCATATTGAATAATGAATACCTCTGAGTGATACTTACATAATATTAAACATTAAAAGATGATTGATTGTATATGTAAAATACTTGATATCTTATTGAGATCCGTTGCACAAGTTAATGTAGGTTTGTATGTACAAACCTTCATTAACTTGTGCATGTTGGTTGAAGACTAAATGTTAATGATAAGTGATGGTTGTTTGATAAGTTTTGACTCCGTAAAGACTAATATTTTATTTTTGAAACTTAATAACGCATCTTGTCGGTTGTTTAACAAATATGATTATTATGTCAGGTTTGTCTGGCAGAATTCTAAATAAAAGTAATCAAAATTTTCTGGAAAATAGTGGGATCTAAATTGAACCGGCAACTTGGGTAATGCAAAGGCATTCTAAAAGACATTTACCCACACATTTTGTAGACGTCAGTCTATGAGTATTCCAGTATTACCAATGCCCAAACAACAGAACTGATCTTTCGGGCCTACCCGTACCCGTATGTATGAACTATAAATTAGTATTATGGGGCATTTTTTAAAACAGTTTCAGACAGTTTTAACCATTGAGGATATCCTTAATATGAAGTCCAACTTTAAAGTGGAACCTGGGAGTACTTAATTATCGTGTCAATGGCAACACTTTTTATATAAAGCACCGTAGAATATAAAGAGTGGAAACGAAAACTGTTTGTCGCACAAATCGCACTTTGGTATTTTTATGTAAGGTTACAGGAAGGCTTGTGTTGTATAATTATGGTAACACGTTATGTGATATAATATGACCTCGTAATAATTATACATACATAGACTCAGGCCTGTTTCCCGTAGGGGTAGGCAGAGACTACGGAACGCCATTTGCAACAATCCTGACATACCTCTCTTGCTTCATTCACTCCCATCAAGTTTCTCATGCATGCTCTTCTGTTTAGGGTACTTCTGACCTGTCCTTTTTTAGGATGTCTCCAATCTGGTCAGAGAACGTCCGCCTAGGTCTTCCCCTTCGTCCTTTCCCATTCACACTTGCCTTATATATCTTCTTTGTCAGTCTTTCGTCATCCATCCTCTCCATGTGCCCAAACCATCTTAACATGCCTTTCTCGATGCTTGTCACTACATCTTCTTTTACCCCACACCACTCTCGTATCACACAATTCTTTACTCTGTCGGTCAAAGACACACCATACATACTTCTCAGTGCTCTCATTTCTACAGCATTTATTCTACTTTCAAGTCTCTTCTGCCATACCCAACTTTCACTACCATAAATAAGGGTAGGCACTAACACCCCTCTATGCACAGCCAAACGCGCTATTTTGGACACGTTTTGACTGTTCATAAACGCCTTTAGCCTTTAATAATTATGTATGATTACTTAATTTGACGTAAACATTCCTCGTTACCTAAAATGGGATAATTCATAGTAATAAAAAAAACGATAAAATCAAACTGTCTGAAAATTACAATTCCAAATCTAAACTGATAAGCCACTTCTTTTTCTTTTTTTTTTTTTTTGGTGTTGGGTTAGAAATGGAAAAAAGATCCCACTTCAGGAAACTGATAAGCCACCTTGGAGAAATGTAGTCATTTTGAGTTGAGGGTACAGCATAATTTTTGTATGATTTAGTACACACCCACTTGCTGACTGATTTTGCAAATTGTAAACGTTTTATCTTAAAAAAACACATACAGTTCTGTAGCTAGGTTCAACAGCACTTACCATTGATTACAACAAGTTCTGACAATCTTGAAGTCGCGAAAAAGTAAACCTGTTTTGAAACACGCAATGAACTTAATGATAAGTATACTGGAGAGGGATAGACCATGGAGATCAACACAAAAGACGACATTTAGAATTCTAAAAGTGCCATGACATAATTTGACTGAAGCCGGTACTTTGGAGAATTATTAGTACACAACAAGATATTTAGCCTTTCTTGCAATTGAATCAGAAACTTAACTCAATGAAAATGTTGCACGCACTGGACTAAAATTTTTGAGCGAGATAAACTGCTTCCAAATCCATACTTTACCTGGCCTCTCATTTTTAATCATCTTCTTCTTCTCGAGTAGATGAAACAGATATCAAATGGCACCAGACCAGTATGTGGCCACAGCAACCGCATTGCCAGTGGCTCGGCATAGATTGGCCTCGGAACATCTGTGCGTACACTTAGGACACTCCAGCAGGTGACTCATGGTCTGTTCTTTAGCGCCACAGTCGCACTGCATGTAGACCGAGTCAATCATACCCCATTTCACTAGGTTGTATCTGCAATGGCCATTGCAGATACAACCTAGTGAAATTGGCCAACCTGGTTCATTTCGTATATCCTAACAGATACGAGTATAATAAAATAAAATACCCTCTAACTTCTTTGCAATAGTATGAATTTGAAATGATCCTTTGTAAGTTCAAAATAAATAAATAGAGTAAATGAACAAAATTCTCATTGCAAGTTGTCAATTAATCATAGGTAATACCTCCAGTAATTTCACGAACTCACAGACTATTTGATGGTATTATTAATTATCTTTTGAATTATTAATTGTTATTGGTTAAAGTTTAAACATTTAGAGTACTTACCGCAAACTTATTTAATTTGTATCGTCAATAAGGGTATTTGAAGTAATGGTTTTGAGATTAATTGGGCAGTTTTCTGAATTCTCTAATGCGTCCATGATGGTGTTTCTGTTTTTTTTTACTGGATACTTCTATGATATTAAGCGTGACATGTTTACAAACTCCAATGCACCCGCGGCACTACCCGCATCATATATTATACGTATATACCTTACTCAGGTAACAAACTCTTTCTATTGATGCAACCTTCCCAAAAATTCGTTTGAGTTTATCGCGTCGCTGTCTAGTTTGTATATCGGGCGCTTGGAAAACGTCACAGTCTTGTGCCTTGAATGCTCGTCAAACTCTCGAACATTACCGTCGTGCAAATTTGAATGATAGACATGGCACACATCAAGCAGCTAAACCATGTGATAAGACGAGATAGCAGATCCCCTGCTCCAAGGCGAGGATATTGAATACTACCATGATAACACTTATAATATGATGACTAAGTAAGTACTCAAAACATCAAAAATACCTCTTATCAAAAGCAACTTAGTATCGACCATTGCAACTAAATTAGCATATATTTCATTATTTTTTGTACAGCTAACATCCAATGAAATTTCCATTGTTCATGCACATTTATCCATCTCACAGTCATGTAGCTGTTGGAACAAAACTATTAATAACAGCGTTAACAAACAAATATATTTTTTTTAGAATTAGCGCTTTTCATTCGCTTGCCATCACATAAATAACTCAACGAAACGAATTTTATTTTAAGTCCAACTTTAAATTCGTTGCTCGTTTCTCTATGAATTATGAGTTTGCTACCACTACTTGGCCTTAACCAATTTATTTTTGCATTTGAAATAAACCTTAACGATTAAGATATAAGGCGTATCTTCGGCTGTTTTGTTTCCATCTTAAATTGGTAGTTAGTGTGTCACACGCAGGGTAACCCCTTAATATTCATTTCAACCCCGCCCGGCAAGTTGTGTTATGTAATTAACAAACAACGATTTATTTCTCATTTGTTTTGAAGCCCTATTTTCACCGAGTAATCTTTATATTTATTTATTTTTTATTTTATAGACTCACGTCTGTATCCCCGAAAGGGTAGGCAGAGGTGTAATATTACACCCACATTTCGCCATGAATTTTTAGGTCCCACGTAATAGGGGGCGCGCCTATTGCCGTACCGGGCACATTACCAGACTCCGTGCTGCTACTGAGAATTTCCTAACGGAAAACCCAATAACACTTTGCCCGACCCGGGAATCGAACCCGAGACCTCCCAATCCCACGCGCACATTTATGCCGCGAGACCAACGAGGCAGTACCGAGTAATCGTTTGTTGGGATGTCTATTGTGTTAAAAGGTTAATGATGCTTATAAAGATTCTGCTTAAATTGGGCGTAAGATTTTGTTGATTGTGTAATTAATATAGTTACTTTTGCTCAAAAGACAGTTTATTATACTTTATTACGTCGTATTAAGTTGAATTCTATTAACAGCGTCAGCGTTGGAATTGTTGTGGTATTAAAATAATGTAGTAATAAATTGAGGCAAAACCTACAAACCCCAACTAATAATAACTATTCTCACGTACTTTGAAATACCTTTTATAGATATTTAACACCCAAACACAAAATAAATACACAAAATAAATAGCATAGATAACAGTCTAGAGTCAATCTTCACAGGTATTAATAAAAACAAATTGTAATTTGATACAAGCATGTTTCCAACTTCTTCCAAATTTTATATTATTATTTGAAAGAGTAGGCAAATAAGAACAAGATCGGGCAGTGAGGAAATTATTCAGGTAATTTTTACGTAGTCACTTTTGTTGATGAGACATGATACATTTTAGCCGTAATTTTGCTTTTCCTTGCAATTTCAACCAAATCGGATTCCAACTCTTGTTTAATATATATGTATAAAGGAATCGTTAGGATTTCATCGATCGTAGTCCATCGATCACAACACAAAACTAGAGTTTCGGAAACTGGCTACTTAATAACACTAGAAAATAAAAGACACAATGACAAAAATGAGGATGACCTAACCAACAAAGTCAATGTGAGGATGTCAATATGACCATGCACACAAAACCCAAGTAACATACATACATATCGTGACGCCTTTTACCCCGAAGGGGTAGGCAGAGGTGTATTTCTACACCCACTTTTCGCTAGATATACTTTAGTCCCACGTAATAAGGGGCGAGCCTATTGCCGTACCGGGCACATTTCTAGACTCCGTGCTGCTACTGAGAATTTCGTGACAGAAAAACCCAATAACACTGCCCGGCCCAGGAATCGAACCCGAGACCTCCCGATCCCACGCGCACATTTATGCCGCAAGACCAACGAGGCAGTCGTATAGGGTTTGATGTCGAGTTTTCCGTCTCTACGCAAAGATGGTATTTGCATCGTATTATCCCTTAGTCGCCTCTTACGACACCCACGGGAAGATAGGGGGTGGCGACACTTGTATTCTATGCCGTCAACCACACGGCCAAGTAACAATTTACCTAAAAACACCTCTTTTTAGCTGACTTCACTGTCTTCAACAAACTTTCATACAGATAGCAGAACAACAAAAACTACAACGAAATATTACCTCCGCGAAACGACCTCCACAAAAAAATCTCTGCAATACCACATTTATTACCGAAAATATAAGAATATTTTCGTGAAAACCGAGCATCGGCAGCTATACGTTGGGTACACCTGACACTCGTACAACGCGTTCCCCCATCGCTGAATAAGTATTCGGTAGCTCTTGGAACATATTTTATTAAAACTTTTATTAACTTCAATGTGGCTCATCTTTCTAGTTTCAAGGATAAAGTGAATAAAGATTGTATCAACATTTTATGATATATAGGAATTTAAACTTTCGTGGTCATTTAAACTTAATTTAAATTGTTTTTCGGGGTATATACCACGTACCTTTGTTTGGAGTAACCGATATTTCGGCACTGTTGCAAGCGCCATGTTCACGGATGTACTGATGGTATTGCGGGTGGATGAATGTTACGAGCAAGTATAACGGTCTACCCGTTTTCTTACTCGTTTTTTGCGTTCAACACCACTAGCACTGTTATCACTATCACATTGTACCCGATCACGACATACCACACTCACTACGTCAGCTCGCGGTTTGATTTTGTTCTTTTCACGGGTTTTACATAGACGTACCACTGGATGCCAGATACTCGACAGTTGAAACCCATCCTCTCTATTGAAATTCTTGAACTTTTTAATTTCAATAGCCTCCCTAACCATTCGAGGTATATAGTGGCGTTCTGTCGAAAGTACCTGAGGGTTATGTAACTCAATCCAGTGGTCGGTACCCGAGTCCAAGAGGTGTTGAGCTATGGCCGACTTGTGTGGTTCATTATTTTTGACTGCCTTAATGTGTTCCTTTATTCGGCAAGAGATGGTGCGTTTGGTTTGTCCTATATAGGAACTCCCACAGCTGCAGTCAATTTTGTATACACCTGGCTTTTCTAAGGGAAGACTGTCTTTCGGCGTTCTTATATATTGCGACAGTTTCTTAAAAGGCCATTGGTGGGTAGAACAACATCGTATGTCAAAGACTCCCGACATTTTATTGAGATTTTACGTCAGAGTAACGTAAGTGAAAAAGAAGTGATGGTCAGTTTTGATGTGGAATCGCTTTTCACGAACGTGCCGATAGCAGACTGCATGGAGGTAATTCGACGTAGGATCAGCGAGGACCATATTGCTGTGGTATATGCCGACCTGGTGCATCATTGCCTGACCACAAATTACTTTCTATACAGAGGTGAGTACTACCTACAAATTGATGGCGTAGCGATGGGCAGCCCGGTAGCTCCAGTGGTAGCCAACCTATGGATGGAACATTTCGAAAACCAAGCCATTGCTACTGCCCCATTAAGTATAAAAATTTGGAAACGGTATGTGGACGACATTTTCTGTGTTATGGAAGGCGATGAATCAGCTGTTCAACAGTATTTGGCACATTTAAACAGCATCCACAGTAAAATGGATTTTACGTATGAAATGGAAAGGGATAGAAGAATGGCGTTCCTTGACGTTATGATCGCCGTACGAGATGACGGTTCCCTGGGCCACTCCGTATACAGAAAACCAACGCACACAGATCGCTATCTACATGCCGACTCACATCATCACCCACGTCAACTGAATTCCGTTATAACGTCGCTTACCGACCGGGCATACAGCTTGTGTGACGAGGAACATTTGAATAAAGAACTTTCACATATAAGCGACGTTCTACACAAGAACGGGTACAGTAGGCGAATTAGACCACCCAGACATACTCAGAAACACCTGGACTACAAGGTTGAACGACACCCAGCGTACTTACCGTACGTCAAAGGAGTGACAGATAAGGTCGCCAACATCCTTAAGAAGGTTTCAGTTAAAACTATCTTCACTCCTTTTAAGAAACTGTCGCAATATATAAGAACGCCGAAAGACAGTCTTCCCTTAGAAAAGCCAGGTGTATACAAAATTGACTGCAGCTGTGGGAGTTCCTATATAGGACAAACCAAACGCACCATCTCTTGCCGAATAAAGGAACACATTAAGGCAGTCAAAAATAATGAACCACACAAGTCGGCCATAGCTCAACACCTCTTGGACTCGGGTACCGACCACTGGATTGAGTTACATAACCCTCAGGTACTTTCGACAGAACGCCACTATATACCTCGAATGGTTAGGGAGGCTATTGAAATTAAAAAGTTCAAGAATTTCAATAGAGAGGATGGGTTTCAACTGTCGAGTATCTGGCATCCAGTGGTACGTCTATGTAAAACCCGTGAAAAGAACAAAATCAAACCGCGAGCTGACGTAGTGAGTGTGGTATGTCGTGATCGGGTACAATGTGATAGTGATAACAGTGCTAGTGGTGTTGAACGCAAAAAACGAGTAAGAAAACGGGTAGACCGTTATACTTGCTCGTAACATTCATCCACCCGCAATACCATCAGTACATCCGTGAACATGGCGCTTGCAACAGTGCCGAAATATCGGTTACTCCAAACAAAGGTACGTGGTATATACCCCGAAAAACAATTTAAATTAAATATTTTATGATATATTTATAAAACTGGTATAGGTTTCTTATAAAAATGGGTCAGGAGACGCTTTGAAGTTACTTATAATGAAATTGATATTTGAACTAATTTCTATGTTATATGAATGTCATCATTATCCTATATATTGTATCCTGATTAAATTTGACTTGAAACCTAGTCAGCTTACTAGACAAACCAAAAATTGATCAGTAGCTTTCTCAGGATATTGAACGCGTATTTTGATTCTTCGTAATTACACCTGTCGTTGTCTTCATGACAGCTGACGAATTTACTATAAATTTACAGTTCCAAAGGAAGAGAGGAAGGGTTAGCTTGGTGTATAGAGAATAATTCGACAAAAGTCGCCTCCTATGTAAACTTTTTTGAAATATTACACAACTCCTATATTATGTAAAAATACTGTACATTTTTCTTTTTACTATCCAACTGCAAAAGTCAGAAATGTAAGCTACAAGAATTATAACGAAAAACCTTTTGTACGATGCTTAGAGGAAATCTTTGGCACCCACATAAGGGTTAAGGAAAATACGGGACACATATGAATACATAGTTGCAACAGCGAACATAAAAGGTCATGTTTATTGGCACAGTCGGGTCCGGAAGTATTAAGGAATGTTGAACACTATGCTCACACACGCGATACGTACAATACGTACATACATGTTCCCATATCGCGTTTGTATATGCATATGTAATGTCAACATGAGAAAATTACAAAATCTCTGTACTTTGAACACGAGGATCACATTTTATTATTAACATATAAGATTGCTCGTGCCTTTTTCTGTGTGGAGATATCGGGAACAAATCTAATTACATTGCTTTACATTTTATGTGAAGGTCTTTGCGAGTCACAAATAAGGAGGGCTTATATATTTTGCGGTTAAATGTAACTTCTTTTAGCCAAGCACGACAAAAATTATTTAAAAGCGAGAAAAGCTAGATATAATCGTTTTGGTACTTCTTTTTTGTTTTCATGCGATGTATTAAATTGCAATAATTCATTAGTATTCAGTCGAGAGACACTGTTTTCATGGATAGACCACGAACGCCTCTAAGGAAAAGTTCACTCCGTCTGCCTGCCCCAAAGATGACCCCGTAATTTAGCCTTCTATCGTAAAAAGAAATTATTTATTTATTTAAGACTTCTTGCACAAAACAAATAATTTGTACAAAGCCGGACTTAATGCCCAAGGCATTCTCCACTAGTCAACCTTTGGGTGGTGCAGAGACAAATCAAGGTGGGTGCTAAAACTGTGTGTAAGATAAAGTACTGATTATAATTCTATACAATACACCAAATAATACAAAAAAAATATTTTTGGAGTCTGGTAATGTGCCCGGTATGGCAAAAAGCTCGCCCCCTATTACGTGGGACCTAAAAATTCATGGCGAAATATATACATTTCACCATGAATTTTTAGATCACCTCTGCGTACCCCTTCGGGGATACAGGCGTGAGTCTATAAATAAATAAATATAAAAATATTTCGTTTATATTTAAACTAATAAAATAAATTATGACGTATACTTAGACAATATAATAATTTCCCATTTAAAACTTCCATAATAAATTGTTTAATATAAGCGATTAACGTTTATAGTCTCTATCTCGGCATTTACGTTACTCGAAGCTTGTGTGTCCTATAAAAGGGGCAGTATTATTGCTGAATAATGCAATCTGATATCTGCACCTGAAATAAAATGATTTTATTATTCTAAAGCCACGGTAGTCTACGTGTGAACTTGCGCCGAATGCAGGTTGGATGTCAAGACGGCACAAAACCTTATATGATTCGCAAATGGCTACTTCAAATATTGTTTCTTTTGTCCATTATTAAAAAATATTTTTCTGGTATTTTATACCTATGAATATTTAAGCCTGAAAGCTGATTCAATTTTGCTACTGTTCAATTTACACGGAAATATTCGTATAATACGATTAAGTAGTTCTCCGTTCATTGGACTTGAACGCTGAAGCAGACCACATACACTTTGAGAACATTTTGAACCTTACTCAAAGTTTCCCAACATTTTTCAAGGACTGCCATCCTTTATGGAAGCTTTACAAACAACTTAGGACGCATCAAAAACCAAAGGGGTCTAAGGCTACATATACACTGAAGACGAATAAGGTAGCTAAGTGGTGTTATACTATCCAGCAATATTATTATTTTCCTAAATTCGTTCAGTCCATATGATACTTATATTTATTGCAAAACATATTTTTTATTTCGTGTTAACTTTTTAAGTGGATACGAAACAAATCTTTTGTTGACACTAGTGAGGACGTAGTTACCTCTGAGGAAAAATAGCAACAAAGTCGCCGATGACAGGTAAACCTGCAACTCATTTGAACAACGACAAGACAAACCAATTAAGTGTTCTCTTTAGCATTTCAAGAACACTTCCATGAACGAGAACTAAGCTACCTACAAAGCTACAGAAGGAAGAAAAGGACAAGATTCCGAGGAAACACAACTTCATCTCGCCATCCCTGGAGCCAGGAGGAGTGGAAAATTGCGATTCAAAAAAACACATTCAGGCAATTGTCCTTTAGGATATACAGTAAAAGGATCAAGATAATGAGTACAAAGCAGAGGTAGATTAAACCTCTCGAGCGATCCTCATCAAACGAAACGAAACAGTACAGATTGTTTACCACCAGTAAGTAAACGAGAAAAGTAATCAAAATGTCAAGTGGAAAGCAGTGATTAACTGGACCTACGAAACGGCAATCACCAAACGTGACGAAGGAAAAAAGATATTTTTCCACCAGTAAGTAAATGAGGAATGGGGTAAAAATGTCTTTCTTCACCAGTAATTTTTTTAAATTGACTGGACCTACCAAGCATCACTTATCAAACAAAACGCAGTACTACAGGTACTTCTCACACAGCTCATCTCCTCCGTTCATGTCCATTGAATACACCATCTAAAAGCTTTAAGTAATTCACGTTCACGTTAGCCAAAGGAAATTGTGTCGGCGTTTGATCGTCCCGTTAATATTAAAGCGATGCAGGCTCGCGGAGGCTATTGCTGGCTTGACTTTTAATAGACCTGAATTAATCATAGAGCGAACGTGCGCTAACATTGTTTGTGTGGTTTACGGACAATTAGAATATGTAGATGCTCTGCTTATATATATATATATATATATATATATATATATATATATATATATATATATATGGCCACTATTTTCAGTTTTATATTGGCTAGTTGATTATTTGTTTTTACGGAAGCAGAAAAAATAATAAAATCTATATTGAAAAGAGACTAAAAGACAGTTACTGCTTCCAATTAAAATAGGTACAAACATTTTTTAAATTATGCATTTATACTGAGAGGGCCAAATTTCGGTATCTGACAGTTCATAACTGAGAATGGATTGAACATGCGCCCTTTATTAACTGTATAAGCTTGTAAGTTGTTTGATCATGAAATATTTGTGGCTCGTTTTTCATAGACCAGCTGAAGAAATATATATCTATTATTGTAAATATAGGTCATCATTCTGTCTTTTGGGATATTAATATGAGTTTTACTATACTCTTTTATTTTATGCAAGAAATGATTCAGAAAGTAATCCGTTTTACTTATCGTGTCATCCACGTACTTTTTCAGTACATCAGTAAACATGAGGTTTGCAACAGTGCCGAAATATCAAATAATCAAAATGTACGCGTATATTCCGAAAGACAACTTTGAACTAATTGGCGGCATATATTAATTTAATAAAGTAAAAAAAAGTTGCAATCAACTGATGAAATGAGTTGGATCGTATTGCTGTTTTGTATAACCAAAGTACTTACACGCACTTCTGCATTGGTGATCAGTGTTTGCGATGCAATTTTGAAGCTTTTTGCCCTCGATTGATGCATCTGCTTTGGGAGTTTAGTGTATCGCTAATTATTCATCGTTTGTGTAAATTATAGGCTTTGCTGGACTTGGTGTCCGGCTGGCTCTTGTATAGCTATTTGCTTTGGGAAAGTGACCATATCAGAATCTATCAACGCAAAAACCTTCAAATGATCTCAATACCTAAATTAACTGATTTTATTATTTTCTATTGTAAGGTAAGAGTTATTTGTATAATAAATTTTTGATAACTCCTCCTCATGTCATTCTTCTTCTCATGCAAATCAAAGGTGAAGGACACGAGTGAGATCATCGACTGCAGCACCACTTACCAAGACTGTGTTTGCATACCATCCGGAAACCGATTGAAATAAACTTACACGCAAAATTTCATAAACATTAACAGCCGTAGGATGAATTAGGTGACAAATGCGTTCAAGAAAAATATTTTATTAAGATACCATATATTTGTTGAGATACTTTAACTATTGTCGTGATTTGATCTGCCAATTCTACTCGATTTCTTTTTCATTTAACGATCGTACCGCAATTGAATTTTGCTCAACACTTTCTATTTCTCATTTTCTACAAGTAGCATGCACTAAACTACTGCCGCAAAAATCAAATTGAAAGAACTACCGCGCTAACATATTCAATGAAGGTAATACACATTGGATTTGCATAGTTGTTTCCAACCAATTTTCCGACTACTGATTTGAAGTGCTACTTTTCACTTCATTGCAATTTGAAGTGCTTTTCACATGCAGGAATGTGCAGGTCAGGAGGAACTAGGAAACAGCGTTTTATAGCTTTTTAGTTTTATACATTAAATTATCTATTATTTATTATTATTATTGCGTGGATTCATCATTAATGCTATATGGGTATTATGGGTTATGGATCCCCAAGGCACACGTTTCAGAGAGCCCCGAAAACAATAAATTTGTTTTTTTTATTTATTTTTTCTATTACTTTTCGAGTTGTACCGTCGGCACAAACAGTGCAAGAAAGTATGAGTTCGAAATATATATGACGAAAGTATTTTATTTGAAATTTCGTTCATCACTTACTCATAGATTTATTAGAGGTTAAAACAGTTTGAATAAAATGTTTCAAATAGAGTTGGATATAAGAAGAACGGAAAGAATTATACATATGTGAATAAAATTATTACAATATTATCAAATATATTCTACAATTTATGACAACAATATTTTTCAAATATTTACTTTACCTATAATATGTTATTGTAAGTTGATACTAATGTTTTTTTTTTTTATAATTGATTGTCCAAGTCCAATTTTGCCTGCTTTTAAATTATGTTAATTTTCCATTTAGTCTCAATATTTTGATCATTGTGTATTTAAAAAGAAGCGTTTGTGACAATAATTAAACCTGAGATCGCTCTAAGAAACTCTACTTTGCATTCTTTCATTATTAATTATAATATTTACTACAACCAAGCAAACCTCTATATTTTTTATTGATCCTTAAAGTTAAGTATTTAATTTTAGTAAGTAATAATATTTTATAAACGATATGTTGCTGTTGACGCTAATTTGTAGCTAAATCGACTTTTAATTGAGTTTACCAAGACATAAATAAATCAGGGCCTTCCTTGCCTCGGTGATCAGGGCCTAAGAGAATAACCCGGTATTATGGGTAGCTCTTGTACTCGTACCTAATAGCGAATGTGTGTTTTTCATTTGTCATATGAATACCAATGGGATCAGAATTATACATTCTACAGCCGTGGCTGGGTCAATCATTTTTTCACAGAAAGCATAAATAATCGAAATAAAAAAATATATCACAAGTGTAAGATTCTACTTAGTTATTTGTTACAAAAGTCAACTAACAAAAGGTAGATCAAACTCATTTTTGTAGAAGCTAAAACTCTAATTCTGTGCTTGATTAATTTTTTATTGTGCATCAACCGAACCCGACATTATGCGTGACCAACATAAACTTAGAAGGTTTGTCATGTTTCTGTAGCTCTCTGATAAAATATTTCACTAAGACTGCACGTATCGCGTACTTAAACCACTTGGTTTAAGAAGTCACCCTTCCGCTGCCACTACGTGTGTTGTAGATTTGTTTCCCACGTGGTACAACACATCCCTAATTTGTTATCCCGAGCTTGGGCGTACGTTGTTTGAATGTTTGTAAAGTACTGCATCCTGTTTTATATAAGGCATAGTAACTAGTGCGAGAGTCGTCTTTTTTAAATAAAAATGGAACAAAAAGCATAAAAGGTCAGAATTCTAAATACAAAACTCACTAGTATGCAATGAAGTAACACATTTAATTAAACTGAATCGGTGTAATATTGCTCTCTGTCATTTAAGGCATCTGATCGCTTGTGTAATGTGCTTCTCGATTACTGTCAATTATAATGTGTCGTATCTTTAAAATTCTGCCAACCCTATGAAAAATATCATTGCACATTTTTGTCTTTTGTATAAATTTCATTTTGGTTAATATTGCATGATTCATTTTCTGAACGTTGCCAGTAGGACACTGAAAATGACGTGTCCTCATTCTCTTCATAATTTTTATTTACAGGCAAGATAATTGTATTCCCTTTCTTAGATTAATTTTTTAAATAGTCATAAGTGTTACCTCATAAACCAATTCTAGTTACTTTTAATAATTTCATGGAAAATCATACAATTTTAGCAACATTATCACACTTATTTGAGTCCAGTGCCGCAGGATGCAGTTAGTAAACGATCCCAGTCGTTGTGAAAAGCTTTCTAAACACAGCTTCGAGGGACTAGCTATTATTGCGCTATTGTACGAACAATTTGTACTAAAGACACCGGCTGTTTGCCATATTATTATATCCAGTACAACTAAAGTTGGAAATGTAAGTATAGATATTATTGCTGAAACCATCTTGCCAAATACTGTGCAGAATGATTATTTAACGTCAATCATATAAAATATAGTAGGTAATACCAAGGTCGAACCCAAAATACTACATGACTTTTATTAGTTTGCTAATTAGACAAAGATAGAAGATTGCAATGGCCTTGCAATTTACCTTAAATTAGTTAACTAGCACCATTTACCTTAAATTAGTTAAATAATGTTGTATGATGTATGTCTGTATAAACAAATCAGGTTATCTTATACTAATATATAAAGCTGAAGAGTTTGTTTATTTGTTTGTTTGTTTGGTTGAACGCGCTAATCTCAGGAACTACTGGTCCAATTTGAAAAATTATTTCAGTGTTAGATATCCCATTTATCGAGGAAGGCTATAGGCTATATAACATCGCGCTATGAGCGACGGGAGCGGAGCAGTAGCCTTAAATAACGCGGGTGTAACCGCGGGCGTCCTCT
Source organism: Euclidia mi (assembly GCA_944739405.2). Lineage (NCBI taxonomy): Eukaryota > Metazoa > Arthropoda > Insecta > Lepidoptera > Erebidae > Euclidia > Euclidia mi. Next base: position 10,798,674 of record OX123182.2, read on the forward strand.
AGTCATAATAATTATATACCTATGCAACATAGCTCTACATCAATCTGCCCCCAATATTAAGGATCCTTTTCCAAGAAAAAATTATATTTCACATTTCAATCATATTTACTTTTGACAAGTTACTTCGGAGTTCATTCTTGGTAGCGCCATCTACCTTCCTATCTATAACTAATCGCATCAACATCAATCGTTCCACGTACAAGTGCGAGCGATACTGTATTTCCGTCCCTCTCTTTCCCACTCCCTGGAAGAGGCACTGCGTTTCGCCTGATTCGTCGCCGCGATCGTCGAAGCGAGTGACAATCCAGAACATTCCGCTCACTGAGAACGTGCCCGCTATATCTTATCGCGCCGCATCGCTGTATGTGATTATTACCGCATATATAAACCGCTCGCAAGTGGGAGTGTCGGTGAAGTGAAGTGAAAACAAGCAGCTGCATCACGAAACCACCAGGAGACCGCCCTTCGGAAACGAAGAAGGTTGTATAAGGTAAGTGCCCTCCATCCTTGAAATATCCTATACCCACTCACAATCACCTCTTCCCGTATCCGTCTCCTAGGCGGCTAAGAACCCGCTATCCTTTGTATACAGTCCATTTCCCTCCCAAGTCGCCTAGAACCTACCTACGGTTTCGGTGTATCGCCGAACTATTTTTTTGATCCATACGAGTCGGATTCATTTACGTTTTTATACGTTATATCGCTATACCTAGGCAGTTATAGCACCTAATATACTCCTAATATATTCACATAACCGTCACATGGTTATTTCCGCCCGCATCAGTAGGTAAACTTTTATGTAGCTACCTACTTATTAAATTATTAATTCTGGAACTATCATAGTTGTCTTATAAATCTCATATTTCAAGCAACTTTTAGTTCCTCAGCTCTAAAGTGTTGCCTACTTAGCCTACTTAGGTAAAATAATAGATACATTAGATATTCTTATTTTGTTTCGGTCTCATTAGCTTATACTTACGTAAGCATGTCACAACAAAAGAAGTCACGCGTGTCGGAAGACAAAGAGATGACAATCTTAGAAGCAAAACGCAATATTTTATTTGAGCGCATTCAAAACATCTATGAATGCTCAAAAACCGCGTCTATGTCTGACAGTTATAGCGAAGCATTTCTCAGTTATTGTATGACAGTAGATAGTATTCGAACAGATTTTCATAAGTTGTTAGACGATTATAACGCAAGATTACTTTCTATCAATCCTGATGAAAAACCGAACTATCAGGCGTATACCTCATTCGAAGATCTTTATTGCATTATTAAGCGTATACAATCGCAATTGGAGGGTAAATGTTCGGCAGAGCCCGTTGCCCGCAAACCGAGATTACCGCCAATCGAGATTATGTCGTTTGACGGAGATATACGAAATTGGCCGTTATTCTATGCGAGTTTTAAGTCTACAGTGCACGATAATGGTTCTCTGACAGATGCTGACAGGTTGTACTATTTAATAGGTAAACTGTCACCGAAAGCCCAGTCCGTATTTGCAGGTGTCACACCCAGTGCTGATAATTATCAGGTCATATTTCAGTCACTACTTGACAGATATCAGGACACGCGCGTCCTAGCGTCTACGTACTTTGACCAAGCTTTAAATCTCAAACTGTCCGGCAACGCGTCTGTCTCGAATTTCCAGCTGTTTATTGATAACTTCGTAACCGAGGTTAATTCTCTTAGGAATTTAAAATAAGAAGATCTTTCTGACTTTATGTTGCTTCTTGCTACTGATATAATTCGCGCATTCGAGATGACGGAACGCAATAATAAAATACCTACACTAGATAGTTTTATTTCGTTCATAAAAAATCAGTGTCGAATATTTCATAATACGCAGTCTGGTTCGCCTGGCCCATCTAACACTAACAGCAACAAACAAAGGTTGAATAAATCGCGAAATAGTAATAATAACTCGGTCCCTAATGCACAATCTTACGTAACATGTTCGGAATCTAATAGTAATAATTCACAGAAGTGTCTGTGCAGTAATATAGTGCACGACCACTTATACAAGTGTCCCGCCTTCGATAATTTGCATGCAACCGCTCGTTTTAAATGCGTAAAAGATAACAAAGCTTGCATTAATTGCTTATGCATAAAACATTAAACAAGTAATTGTTCTAGTAGAACGAGATGTCGCTCATGTAATCAAAGACATCGTACACTGTTACATTTCGATAAAGATAACCCGTTGTCAAGCCAAGCCGCTAACCTTGACACACTTACGCCGCAGGTGCAGACCACGGTAGCTGCGCCTTCCGCGTCTGAGGGCGAAGTATCGTTGTGTATGACATCCATTGCGCGGGCGACGCGCACGCGAGGACGGCACTCGCGCATCTATAATGATCCGCGCAGGGCCAAAACGCAGTGTACGGCGTCTAAGACGGTACTGTTAGCGACAGCGCAAGTTATCGTATATGATGTTAATGGGTCGCCGCACATGGTACGTTGTCTGCTAGATAGCGCATCTCAGACCAATCTCATAACATCCGAATGCTTCAAACGCCTCGGATTATGGAATAACTTTAAAAATACTAACTCAACCGTCAAAGGGATAGGCGGATCAGAAAAGCATTGCAGGGGTTCCGTAGATATTAAAATACATTCGCGTTTTGATAGGAATATTAATTTTAACATTTCTTCGCTTATTGTGGAGCGTATCACGGACGCATTGCCGAACGCTAATGTAGACGTAGCATCACTCACTCATCTCGAGTCATTGCCGCTAGCCGACGCGGAGTTTGCGAATCCGGCAGGCATTGATCTTTTGATCGGAGCTTCAATATTTCCGCACTTGCTACTAACTAACATAGTACGTAGTGAGCGATATGATTTACCGCCCGCTATTGAGACGGTATTTGGGTATGTGATTATGGGTACCGTACCTACGTTATATACTTCTCATTGTATTACGTCTTGTTGTTGTTCTACTCTTCAAGAGATCAAGGTGGGTGCTAAAACTGTGTGTAAGATAAAGCACTAATTAGCCAAGTCTAAGGTCTCGCCTGTTAAAACCATTTCGGTAGCGAGACTGGAATTGTGCGCGGCTCTTCTGCTGTCTCAGTTGCTCCGCAAGGTTCAAGACACAGTTTTGCCCCACTACCCCATTAATAAATATACGCATTTTCCGACTCCAAAGTAGTGCTCGCTTGGATTTATTCATCTCCTCACCGCTGGCAGACTTTGTCGCCAACCGCGTTAGCAAATTGATTGAACTTGTTCCCGCTACTTATTTCAATCACGTCGCGGGTTATCGTACTCGTCTTTAGGAAGAACTTTCCATAGATCATATTGACTGGAAGTTTATTCCACCAGCATCACCACAGTTCGGTGGATGTTGGGAAAGCATGGTCAAAGTAATTAAAACGCATCTCTTCAAAGTTATAGGTCAACAGATCCTCTCTTACAAAGAGCTTTTAACTGTCCTTGCACAAGTCGAGGCACTGATCAACTCGCGTCCGCTCACGGCATTGAGTAGTGACCTTGCAGAACCATCCGCGTTAAGCCCTGCACATTTTCTGAACACAGTGCCATTATCGTCATTTCCGGCTCCTGAAGCAGACTCTTCAAGCTTGCTCCAGAGACATACTCTGCTGGATAAACTCGTGCAGTCGTTCTGGCGGCGCTGGCGTGCGGAATATCTACACCAGCTTCAGGCTAGATCCAAGTGGAATAGTCCTGCATCCCCTATACAGGAGGGTACGTTGGTCGTCATAATACATGATAATGCTCCGCCGCTTTCATGGCCGTTAGCCATCGTAGAGAAATTGCATACTTCCAAGGACGGTACAACTCGCGTTGTTACCGTGAAAACCGCCAAAGGGAGTTACGTGCGCCCTGTTGTACGTCTCTGTCCGCTTCCAACTCAGTGAGATCTAGCCTGAAGTTGGATCTACCTCTTAGTTTAAGTATTTAGTTAGTAGGTTTCGCTATTATTGCGTTTGTAGTTTTCGCTAAAGTTAATTTAGATTAATTTTATTGTCATATCGCTGTCTTAGCCTATTGATGGGTTATGCGGTAGTACACCCAACATAGCTAAGTTCAATTCTATTTTTTTTAAAGGCAACCGTTTAGGGCCGGGGGGATATGGTAGCGCCATCTACCTTCCTATCTATAACTAATCGCATCAACATCAATCGTTCAACGTACAAGTGCGAGCGATACTGTATTTCCGTCCCTCTCTTTCCCACTCCCTGGAAGAGGCACTGCCTTTCGCCTGATTCGTCGCCGCGATCGTCGACGCGAGTGACAGTCCAGAACATTCCGCTCGCTGTGAATGTGCCCGCTATATCGTATCGCGCCGCATCGCTGTATGTGATTATTACCGCATATATAAACCGCTCGCAAGTGGGAGTGACGGTGAAGTGAAGTGAAAACAAGCAGCTGCATCACGAAACCACCAGGAGACCGCCCTTCGGAAACGAAGAAGGTTGTATAAGGTAAGTGCCCTCCATCCTTGAAATATCCTATACCCACTTGTGAGTGGTGATTGTGATCACCTCTTCCCGTATCCATCTCCTAGGCGGCTAAGAACCCGCTATCCTTTGTATACAGTCCATTTCCCTCCCAAGTCGCCTAGAACCTACCTACGGTTTCGGTGTATCGCCGAACCAATTCTTAATTAGTCTTTTATACTTTAGTTTATTAATAACTCATCATTTGGATAGTAGCCTACAATAATTATGTGCAATTTCTAATTTGGTTGTTTAAAATTTATATAGAAGGTATGTAACATAAGTATTTTCTTTAATTTTAAATTCCTGCATATATCTCTCTCGTTCATTTTATTTCCTTATTTAAAATTGGTATGACACGGAATGCAAAAATTTTAAATAATTTTATTGTCTTTCAGTGTATTTATCCAGACCATCAACCCCACGCAGAAATGATCGCAATATTTATTTTATTAATATTTTATAATCGAAGTTGTTCATAAATATTTTATGCACTTGGTATCAGCGGTGCGGGATTTAAAAATAATATTGGAGATACACAGAACAGCTGCCGCATTCCGTTCTGTTTGTAATATTCAACCGAAGCCACGGGGCGCTAGTGTAGCCGTTTTGTTATAAGGTCATTTACAGGCGAATCTGAATGTATGTAGATGTAATGTAAATGCTGGGACGTTGTTATTACTGCAATCAATCCATTGATTGAAGTGATAACATATTCGTGAATTTGATTTAAGTGACCTTAGATTTTTTTAAACTTATTTTAGTAAGCTTTTATTATCACGTACGGACACTATAGAATGATACCAAGCAGGGTTATGGCTATCGCAAGCTGGACTCACGCTCTGGTTAAGATTGCGGTGAGCGTGTACATACGGGTGGCTTAGGATCAGATTGTGGGGAGCCATGCGGGAGGCTTATGTCCAGCATTGGACGTTTCTAGACAGAGATGAAACTGTTTTAAGAGCGCCCGTGCTATAAAATGTCTAACGAAAAACCTCATAAAATTACATTATTATCTGTCTATTGATATTTCAACATTAATTTTCTCAGAGACGCGTAAAGATGTCGATATGATTTTCATTCAGTTATTTCTTAATAAACGGTGCTGGTATTTGTGCAGCCGTTTTGTCATTAATTCAATTACAGGTGAAGCTGAATGTTTCTAATGTTAATGCTTGCTTATTATTATTGCCATGATTGCTGAAGTAAAAGATTGGCAGATTCATTACGCTGTTTGTGTAATGGGGTGAAGTAATTTGAATTGGTGATTAACATTAATCTTTGTTTAGAGTATTCTTTTATTAATTTGTATTCACGTTCGCTGCTTTCAAAGTGTCGTAGTATCACATGAAGTTTTTATAAAAAAACTGCATTTTGAAACATTGCAGTATCGTGGTCCACCTTACTTCCTTTCAGCCAACGGACACAAAGAACAGCGAGACTCATAATTAGAATTTAACCTGTTACAAACGCAACCCAAGGCACTCTATGAACGCTACAACATTTTAAAGTATCGTTACAAACCTATGCTACATAATTTACCAATACCTGTCTTATTATTTACACAGCTCAACTTCCTTTACAAAGTGTCTGAGCATCTTCAATTTCAAGCTAATTAAACAGAAGAATATAGCAAATAAATCTCGGCGTTCATCACAGCAAGGAGTCCCATTAAGTTCGAAACAACAGAAATCTCCCATCTAACCAACTTAGCTGATCATTTATCAGCAAAATGTTTCAATTGAAAATAACGGAAGTTTAACACCCTGTTACTATGGGAAGAAGGAAAGTAGACGTTCTATAAATATCTTGAACCATCAATATTATTGACCATATTATTATAACCAATTTTTTTATTAAGAGCATCTACCAAGCTGCGCCTTCCCTGATGAGAAAAGTTAATTTGCTTGCGAGTGCGCATGCGCGCGTGTGTATGTCATACCAACAAGGACCTCTAGTGCGTTTCTAAATTAAGGGAAATGTGGAAGAATTTCTCAACTCTTTCTGGTCTGATTATCTTTCTCCTACCTTATAGAAAACAAGGGATTGCCCACAGCTACGGCCGCATATTATTTTTTAATCTGATCCGATTTCTCGATCCCGTAGGAATTTCGGGAAATCCTTCTGCAGATACATACATGGCTAATTTCAGTTCTTTGCGCCCAATAATTGACTGTGCGTTGTGTGTCAGTCAGTTTTATAAATGAAGATATCAATACGCTGGACTGGGTCTAGTATTCAGTCATACTTATTTCTATATCCAGAGCCCAATTCTCTTAAATTAATTTGTTTAAAATGCAGTTTCGATCTAATGGCAGTGTCGTACTCATGTCACAAATGATATTTTCCAAAATTAACTGATACTTGACTGCAATTGAAATGTTATCGTGACTAGATCGTAAATTGAACAATGTGTCAACGTGGAACTATAGAAGTCAAATTAGACGACAAAAACATTACATTAGCAGAATACCTCATTTCTTTCAAAATATAGTTTCAATATCATAAAAAATACTAGAATTGGCCTTCTGCACGTCGATTCTGTAAAATTTAAACAACAATTCGCATTCCACGTCGCTATTCGCTCTCAGTTCGCATAAGGTTTAAAATGACCTTGATTTTGAGTGCGAAGTGAGCGTCGAACTGACGGGGGAATTACCTTATAGAATGCCACTTTTTACGTCATCTCATACTTTATCTGTCAAAATCTCGAGGTCAATTTAGTTCAACTCGCAAACACGCTCACAAGAGTAGCGCTAGTGTAGATTCGATTTATCAACCGATTTTTTAGAATGCCAATCAAGAAACTCACACCCTACCGAACCATTGGAGCCACGCGGGTCACCGGTGAGCCACACGACGACGAATACTTTAACCTGTTTTACAGGCCACTGCGCACTTATATCGTACATAAATGTTTGAAACGTGAGCCACGTGGCCTCCTGCAACACACCATTCAAATTGGTTTGAATATCTTGTAAAAGACTTAGAATTTATTACAGTTTTCTGTACTTTGTAGAATGATTCTCAACTCTAACAAATAAAATGTGTAAAGCTTAAATAATACGGTTATTTTGCAACAAAAATAATTATTTATTAGGTTTTAGTGTATCTTTAATCATAAATGAATTAAAATTAAGGAATTACAAAAATCTTAACATGGATTTTTTATATGACACAAGTTTCTGGAAGTCTCATATTTCTCTTTTTCGCTTGTAATATATAATAATTTTACATTTCTAACAATTATGACAGTAATCACTTTCTAATATTAATAATAATGACTATAATCTTAATATCGATGCCTTCCGGCCAAAAGGGGGTAAGCGACATTTTTTGCGAAGTCGACTTATATATATGATTAGAATCGGCTTTTTCTCTGCGTCTAATGGTCTAAGTTTCGTGGCTGTAGGACAAACTTTTTGTCGCTTAGACGGTAAAGGAATTGAGGTTCCAACACTAAGTTTTTCGTCATAAACGACAGTTATTTTTGGTGTATTTTGTATTATGGTGGTTGGATAAAAATAATATTTCAAAACTGTGAGATAAGCAATTTTGGCTTTGAATATTTTTTTCTTTACTTGAACGTTAAGTAGTTTGGGCTGTAAATACTTTTTTGTAAAAAATACATTAGTAAAATTTTGCTTGAATCTTTGTGTACCAAACTTTCAGTAAGGATATTAGGGCAGTTCCTTTGGATAAAATATATGTCATTTATTACATTTAGGTCTCATTTCCGTGACTTTATTTGGCGTTTATTTTTATTTTCCCTAGTCACCAAATCAATCATCGAAGGCGCTTAGGATAATTCATCCAAACGAATGTCGCCTTACATTGTCGCTTACCCTTTTTTTTCCCTCCCAAAAAAATATCTGGTATGGTGGTTAGATAACAAGGTAAATCAAAGGTTTGGCGGTTAGCTTACAGAAGAATAACAAACAGCGTCGGTTATCTCACTCTTTCGTTCGAACAAAATGTCGTTAGCGTTGCACAGCGAACATTCACCGCGGGCATAAGCACCTCCGTGCTTGCGAGTCCGTTTGGCGCGAAGTTTTTCGAAGGAAATAAAACGGTAAGACTATTTCTAAAAGACTTTTATATTCATCTATAATTGTGTATTCTAATTAGTTATTTTAAGTTTTATAGGTAAGAAGTCATTCTTTTGCTATCTTGTTCAGATAATATTGAATGGTTAAATAAGTACCCACAGAGTTTTTATTGGCTGGCCTGGCTTAGGATCATAATCAAGGGTTCGAATCCCAGGTTGGGCCAGTAAGGAATTATTGGATTTTTTGATGAATTCTCAGTAACAGTCAAGAGTTAATCCTGCGACTGATATGAATCTGTTGTGTCGAATTGCCTATAGGACTATGAGAGTGAGAGAATAAAAACTGCACGTTTATTTTGCACATATATTAGCGTTAGTAGGTCCCTCTTTTGCAAATTGTTATTCTGCCTCAAGATTTGTCACCGTGTCTGATTTAACATGTTGTGTCATCTGCATTGTTATATCGATTGAGTGAATGGATGGGTGAGTGCGAATGAATGGATACACGGGAAAAGCGATAGTAAGAACCCTCTTTTTGGAGCGGCTGAAGGCCGCCACGGTGTCCTCACCTTCCGTCTGACGCATGTCTTCATTGGAAACGGTTGTTTTGGGTAGTTTCTTTACTTTGGAGGACTCCCCCGGCAACGGACGTCGCGAGGCGATTTACGGCAACTGTAGACGCGGAAATGCGGACGACGAGGACCAAACGCCTACCGTCATACCTAAAAGTGGTCCTTAGGTACGAAATTTTAAGTTTATATTTTTTATCATACCTAGAATGTCACCATGAATGTATAATGCAAGACTAACTTACAAAGAGTAACAATTTATTTGTTTAATTTTCTAAAATAAAGACTGATTGAGCACAATTTCTCTTTTTTTAAATTCATACCTTAGTCGGTTAGCCAGTTTAAATACTTATAAAAGTCTAATGTATGTATGTAAGTATTGTTACGCCATCTATCTGGGTGAATGGGGGTACTAGAAGAGATTGAATGTATCGGTGGTTTGAAGGTAATTCGGCTACTCTGTACTAGATGGCGTTGCTGTATCGAGTAATCGACTGTTCGAGATTATTTCGACAGTTTTGCAGAAGCATCTATAATGCGCTAGTGATGTTATCCGGCCAGTATAAATAGAGCACGAGCGAACGGAACGGACACAGTTACAATTGGAAGAATCGACAGCGATCAAGAAGCGAAGAGAAATAAGTCGGAAGTGTTTAGTGTTGTTCTAGTGGTGTGAATAGTGTGTTTTATTAGTTGTGAAAATTAAGTGTGTGTATCTAGTGTTATTGTGTTAGTGAATAAAGTGCAGTTTTTTCTGGCATATTGTATATAATTTATCACCGAACCCCAGCTCGTAACAAATTGGTGTCAGAAGAAAGGGATAAATTATGCCGGTTATGCCGAAGGAAGAAACTGAAGGTGTGCGTACCAGGAACCAGCGCCAGCAAGACCTGGACCAGAGACGCTTCGGAGACGTTCCTTCTCCATCGCCTGGTGGACCAGGCGACTCCGCGGCTGCAGTGGAGCCTGCAAGCGCCACACACTCCGTGACGGTGCCCGACATTGCGGCTCTGATGGCGTTCATGCAAGAGCAGGCCCGCCGTCAGGAGGAGCAGGCTCGCCGTCAAGAGGAGCACGCGCGCCGCCTGGAAGAACAGCTACAGCGCGACAAGGAGGAGCAGGCTCGCCGTAAACAGGAGCAGGCTCGCCGTCAAGAGGAGCACGCGCGCCGCCTGGAGAAACAGCTACAGCGCGACAAGGAGGAGCAGGCTCGCCGTCAAGAGGAGCACGCGCGCCGCCTGGAGGATCAGCTTCAGCGTGACAAGGAGGAGCAGGCTCGCCGTCAAGAGGAGCAAACGCGCCGCCTAGAAGAACAGCTCCAGCGCGACAAGGAGGAGCACGCGCGCCGCCTAGAGGAGCAGGTGGTGCTTATGAAGGACCTCAGCGCCGGTGTAGGGAAAGCTTGGTCGTCCAGGATGGAGTTCTGTGCCGCAAATGGGAAAACGCTCGCGGTAACCAGTGCCATTTGCAAATGGTAGTGCCCAAAACTAAGGTGCCGGAAGTCTTGCAGCTTTATCACAATGGTGCTTCGGGAGTTCACATGGGAGTTAAGAAGACCCTTACTAAGATCCGGGAGCGGTTTTATTGGCTCCACTGTCGGGATGACGTCGAGGATTGGTGCCGCAAATGCACAAGTTGTGCGGCTGTCAAGGGGCCACATACTCGAAGCAGAGGTGCATTAAAGGTGTACAATGTGGGAGCCCCATGGGAGCGCATAGCCTTGGATGTCGCTGGGCCGTTTCCCGAGAGCCAGTATGGAAACAAATACTTCTTGGTTGTGATGGATTACTTCACGAAGTGGCCTGAAGTGTTTGCAATCCCAAATCAAGAAGCTACCACAGTGGCCGACAAGCTGGTTCATGAAGTCTTTTGTCGATTCGGGGTACCCTTGGAAATCCACAGCGATCAAGGCCGGAACTTCGAATCCGAGGTGTTCAAGGAGACTTGTCGCGTGATGGGTGCACATAAAACCAGGACCACGGCTTATCACCCGCAATGAGATGGCATGGTTGAACGATTTAACCAATCTCTGTAAAGGTACCTGGCGAAGGTCGTGGAGAGCAAACAAAGAGATTGGGACAAGCACATCCAACCATTCCTTCTGTTATATCGCAGTGCGGTCCACGAAACCACAGGAGTAACACCAGTTTTTGCCAATTTCGGCAGAGAATTACGTTTACCAGCAGACTTAATCACCGGTATTCCGCCAGAATCTCCACGCAATATAACGGATTACGCGACCGAGCTACGCAACAAGATGAACGACGTATACGAGCACATCAGGGAGTCAGGACAACAGATGTCTGAAAAGATGAAGACTCGCTACGACAGGAAGGCACACAACAAAGGCTTCGATGAGGGATCATTGGTGTGGCTTCATAACCCAGTACGAAGCAAAGGCAAATCGCCTAAGTTACAAGCCAGATGGGACGGGCCATATCGCATAATTACCAGGATGAACGACGTCACCTATCGAATCCAGAAGGGGTCGCGAGGTGCACCGAAGATAGTTCATGTGGACCGGTTGGCTCGTTGCCATGGGTCCAACGATGTTCGAGACGAACACGTTTAAGAGGGGGGCAGTGTTACGCCATCTATCGGTGAATGGGGGTACTAGAAGAGATTGAATGTATCGGTGGTTTAAAGGTAATTTGGCTACTCTGTACTAGATGGCGTTGCTGTATCGAGTAATCGACTGTTCGAGATTATTTCGACAGTTTTGTAGAAGCATCTAGAATGCGCTAGTGATGTTATCCGGCCAGTATAAATAGAGCACAAGCGAACGGAACGGACACAGTTGCAATTGGAAGAATCGACAGCGATTAAGAAGCGAAGAGAAATAAGTCGGAAGTGTTTAGTGCTGTTCTAGTGGTGTGAATAGTGTGTTTTATTAGTTGTGAAAATTAAGTGTGTGCATCTAGTGTTATTGTGTTAGTGAATAAAGTGCAGTTTTTTCTGGCATACTGTATATAATTAATCACCGAACCCCAGCTCGTAACAGTATGTATGTATAATTTTATAAGAATTAATCACAATGTGCTTTCGCGTTGTATAAAAGAGCTTATAGTATTTTTTATAGATAATTAACTTATAACAATTTCCTTGTTCTTCTGCCATTAACCAATAGCCGGTTATATCATATTGGCTCCACTTGATGAACAGAAAAAGCACAGGTATGCTCTTTTTCTTCAACAGAGATAAAATAAATGGTGCAGTTAAATCATTTGGGTTGGAACTCATTCATTGGGTTGTTTTCATTTACGACGTTTTTTCCTGTTAGTATAATTAGGACCATTTGAGGGTAAGCGACAGTAAATAGTGTTAAGAGTGTGATTTGTTTTAATTAACAATGTCATTTCGTAGAGAACTAATAAAAAACTATATGGTTAAATTTTGAATCTTTTGGAACGTACAGAAAAATTTCTATGATTTGTTTTCACTTATTTTAAACTTTAAACTACTCTCCTGTAAAGTTTATTAATTGGCGGTTAGCCTCTTTTAGCCGTAAGGCATCGATATATAAAATCCTTGCGTTACTGACTGACTGACAGACACGCTACAGCCGAAACTATTGGGCGCAGGAAGCTGAAATTTGGCATGTATGTTCCTTGGAGACCGTAGGGGTGCACTAAGAAGGGATTTCCCGAAATTCCCACGGGATCAGCCAAAACGGGTAAATTTAAAAAAATATGCAGACGGAGCTGCTGGCGTCCTCTAGTGTAACTATATAAATTAAAAATGAATTTTATTAGAGCATTCCAAACATATGTCAAAGGCTCTGATCTCCGCCCATACAACACCAAATGTGTTAAAGAGGCGATCGAGCGGCGTAAAGGGTCAAAATATGTCAGAGAGATCTGTCTATTGGGCAAACTCAGCTGACAAAGCTGAAGACGGAGGATGGCAGGGTCGTGTCATCCAGACCCCAGCTCTTGGAGGAGATCGAGAAGTTCTATGGACAGTTATACACGACGACACGATCACCCGCTACCAACCCAGTGTCAGACCGTAGAGCTGGATTGACCCGACACTACCGAAGATATCCCGGACGTCAGCGTGCACGAGATTAGTGTGGCCCTAAAACAGCTAAAAAACAGTAAGGCGATGATGGAATTACCACGGAGCTTTTGAAAGCTGGCGGCTTACCCGTTTTGGAAATGCTCCGTAAGCTTTTTAGTTCTGTCATACTCGAGGGTAAAACGCCACAGGCGTGGCACATAAGTGTAGTGGTGCTGTTCTTCAAGAAGGGCGACAAACCCTTTTTGAAGAACTACAGACCCATTTCACTTCTGAGTCACGTCTATTAGTTGTTTTCAAGGGTCATCACGAATCGTCTCGCGTGCAAGCTAGACGACTTCCAGCCTCCCGAACAAGCCGGTTTCCGTAAAGGCTACATACGCTGCGGCAGGTTAAACAGAAGTTTGAGGAGTATAACCAGCCTCTATGCTTGGCGTTTGTGGACTATGAGAACGCCTTTGATTCGATCGAATCCTGGGCAGTGCTGCAGTCTCTTCAACGATACCAGATCGACTACCGATACTTCGAAGTGCTAAAGTGTTTGTACGAAAACGCCACCATGTCAGTCCGCCTTCAGGACCAGACCTCGAAACCTATTCGACTCCAGCGAGGGGTGAGGCAGGGAGATGTCATATCTCCGAAACTGGTCACCAGTGCGCTGGAAGACGTCTTTAAGCTTCTGAACTGGAAAAGACTTGGCATCAACATCAACGGCGAGTACATCATTCAACTTCGCTTCGCTGACGATATCGGAGTCTTGGCTGAGACCATGAAAGACCTCGGCACAATGCTCGGTAGCCTCTGTAGTGTCTCCCAACAAGTTGGTCTTCAAGACGAAGATCATGTCTAACATCCATGTTGTACCTGCTTCTATTCAGGTTGGGAACTCTACACTCGAAGTTGTCGACAAGTACGTTTACCTGGGACAAATGATCCAGTTGAGTAGATCCAACTTCGAGAAAGAGGCCATTCGTCGAATCCAACTCGGTTGGGCGGCGTTCGGGCAGTTACGGCATATCTTCACGGCCGATATCCCGCAGTGTCTCAATACAAAAGTCTTTTACCAGTGTGTGTTGCCTGCAGTGATGATCTTCGGAGCCGAGACGTGGTCGCTAGCTATGGGCCTTATCCAAAAGCTCACGGTCACTCAGAGGGTGATGGAGAGAGCTATGCTCGGAGTTTCCCTGCGAGATCGAATCAGAAATGAAGAGATCCGCAGGCGAACCAAAGTCACCGACATAGCTCTCCGAATAGTCAGGCTGAAGTGGCAGTGGGTAGGATCACATAGCCAGAAGAACCGAGGGCTGTTGGAGCAGAAAGGTTCTGGACTGGCCGCCACGCACAGGACGTCGTAACAGAGGTAGGCCTCCCACAAGGTGGACTGACAATTTTAAATAAAATCTTCAAATATATCTACATCCATTTTAACCAATAGCAAAAATAATTGCTTCAGTAAACAAAATACTTATGATAATAAATTGCGCATGAGTTACTTGTCATTGCAAATCGTCAACTGATTTGAATTTACCCCGGGTGAGGACTGCATGCGAGAGGGGGGTGGATGCGCGGGTGAGCCACAGCGTGACCCCCGCGGGCTCCGCAATAGTAACATCGCATTTCCTTCCGATATAGCCACGCGGCCCACCGATGAGCCATTACACTTAAATGCAATATTTATAGCGCAAGAATGTATATATTTGAATAAATAATATATAGCCTCATCTTTTTACGGATTATGTACAAAAAGCACTATTTTGAAAATTGATATAAATATCATTTTCGCTTTGGCTTAAACGATTTTTCTTACGCGGCCCACATGGTGAGCCGCGTGGCATTTAACGTGTTAAATGAATCGCACAGACTTTTTTATAACCATTTCTATACGAGCAAGTCATGTGGGGGAAATATGTAGGTGTAATAAAACAGAGAAATGAAGCTTGTAAAATAACTTTTAAAATATTCCTATTATAAAAGTAATTTTACAAACGGTATTTTTGAACTTGACTTTAAAATCAATATATTGCGATAAAACCCGTAAACAGTAGTTTAATTAAAACTAAATGAAACTTAAGCAAATATATAGTAAAAACAAGAAGTAGAAGAACAGATTTATTTGACATGGAACACACTAGAAATTTAGGTAAATTACGGAATTCTTTACTATTATAGACTGATGGGTATGTCATTGATTTCTAAATCGGAGAATATAACTAATTAGATGTTCTAATATTGTTTCAAGTTTGAGTGCCGTTTAGGTTCATTGTTTCTCTGTTTGGGAAATCTAAACAGCACTAGCCGTGCGATTTAGCGCCGTTGTCTCATCTATCTTGACAAAAGCCCTCCTAAACACCAGTCATATACGCTATCCATTAGACTACGGAGTTATTTCATTCATTCCTACACTAAATTAAGTAAATAAATAACTTAGGCTGTTTGATTGACAAGATAATAATAAAACATAATAATTATGTTGATGTATATTATCAAAAGCTAAAAAAGATTCATAGCTCCAAGATACCAAAAATCACATAAAGCTGCTTATCAATTTTTCACACAAAAATAAAACCGACAATATAAAAAGTGCTGTTACACTATTTCATAACAATGATTATCAAAATATTGTACATTTTAAAACGCATGTTCTTATTAAATAAAGCAATCAGAATCATTTTCAGTGAAATATTTCCATGTTTGTGTGTTTTACTCTGAAATAATAATAGAGCCAATTTAAACAATAACCCAACTCGATATCTAGGTCAGAATTACCTATTTTTTCAATGCACTACAGCCCATAATACTCCACACAAAATATGTAATATCTATCTATCTATCTAAACGTCACGCCTGTCTCCCATTGGGGTAGGCAGAGACTATGGAACGCCAAATGCTCCGGTTCAAACATACCTCTTTCGCTTCTTCGACATTCATTAACCTCGTCATGCATGCTCGTCGGTTACGAATACTTTTGATTTGGCCCTTCCGCAGTACGTCACTAATTTGGTCGGCGTAAGTCCGTCTTGGGCGTCCTCTACCGACATCTCCATTCATTCTTACTCGATACACATCTTTCGTAAATCTCCTTGCATCCATCCGTTCCAAATGTCCAAACCATCGCAACATACCTATCTCAATCTTTGACACTACATCTTCTTTCAAACCACACCTTTCTCAAATAACGCTATTTCTCACTTTATCTGCCATTCTTACTCCGCACATATTCCTCAAAGCTCTCATTTCCACAGCATTAATTCTACTTTCATGCTTCTTCTGCCATACCCATGATTCACTTCCATACATCAATGTTGGCGCCAAAACTCCCTGCAGTATAGCAAGGCGAGCCTTACTCGGTATAATTTTACTGCTAAAATTGGTCTGTAAGGCGCCATTCACACAATTTCCTGCTTTCACTCTCCTTTCAATATCTCCCTCACATTTTCCATCTCTTGTAAACAATGACCCTAAATAGACAAACTCATTCACTTGCTCTACTTTTTCATCTCCTATCATTATGTTACATTCAGTTACACTAGCTTCCCTCTCTATGACCATGACCTTGGTCTTGCTTACATTCACTTTCATACCCATCTTCTTATATGCCTCACTCATTACGGTGACCATCTGCTGTAAATCAGACGCTGACGACGCAAAAAGAACCTGATCGTCAGCGTATAGCAGGGTCTTAAACACAGATTCACCCATTCTTAAACCACATTCAGACTCTTTCAAATCAGTCAAACAACTATCCATGAATAGATTGAACAGCCAAGGAGACGCTACACATCCCTGTCTAACACCTAATATGTAATACTATTTACAAAATTGTTCTGCTATTATGCCACATTCCGATTCGTAGACATAAATCCTTAAATAATTTGCACTAACAGGCATTGCTAATATAGTGCAAACAGTTTATGGCTCAATGTTTAAATGAATGTTTCAATGTTTGTTTTGTTTTTGTTGTCAAACTTAAAATATATGAGCAACATGCACGTATTTTTGGAATCTGACCATTATACTTTTTTTACTTAGAGAGTTGTTCTCTAACTACTACTAAATAACCTAAGTAATCCAATGAGAAGTAATCACAATCAGAATATATTTGTAGCCAATTCCAGGTACATAGCTTAATAAGTTAACAACGCAACGTTATCGCCTTTGTACGCAATTAGGTGAGCCTCGGCAAATTATGTGTTACAAATAATTTGCGACAATAAATTGCCTAGACCGGAATAAAACAACTTTGAATGTGCGTTGATTTTATTAATAAAACAATCATAAATATTGATAAGATGTCAAGTAAAGACTGCTGAATGTGATAATTATAGAGTTTTGTGGCGTAGAATAGCGTGAAATGATTTGAAACATTTATTCTACGTATCACTGTGATTCTTAACAGAGGCTTTGAATAAGGATTTTAGTGGTAGTGGTAAGCGGTGGCCGCATAACCAACTTCACAATTTTTGCAACCCAGTACAGATTTGTGCTAATGATCGTAATGATTGGAGTTTGATTCCAGAGTCGCCAAAATGTGCGTATATTACCTATTAATATTATCTTTCTATTACAAAGTCGGGAGATTGTGTATTTAGTGCGTAATTTGCTACCTATTTATATAGTAATGCCCAATTGTTCGTCAATATGCATACGAATACCTGTATTGTATCTAATTGCAGCGAGAGAAAATAACACACTAGTTAACCAATCACAATATGAACTAGCATTTAGACCAGTAGCATTTTCACGCTAAGCTCAAACCGCTAATTGGACCAAATGTTTCGCTTTCATGCATTTTTCATAATACAAACTTTTGCGACGAACTATCAAATTGAAATTGATTCGTTTAACACAAATTTTCCGTCTCAAACAGGACACTATAAAAAAAAGTTTCCTTAGCAATTAAAACTCTAAAAAATCAATAAAACGTGGATGCAATACAATCCACAAACTATAAAAGCAATCTGAGCTGTAAAGGCGTTTAAACTTAAACGAATAAATAAATTAACATAATTGATTGCTTTTATAAAGTTTAAAACGATCTTTTTACGGCTTTAGCAGTAAAACTTTTTTGTTTAATTACTAATTTATAATTAATAATTTAAGTACTGAGCTACTTATAAAACAGATCTCTCCTCGATACACAACGATAAATCAATACTTCCTTATCATTGCTTATTATTCAACTATGCTGAAACTATCAGTAGTCACTAGTAAAACGTTAATCTCGCCCATGGAAGAATAAACAGACCAATAGTGCGAATTGCAATCGATACAAGCCCATAAAATACTACCACCACTTGTACCTGCACTGTTCAACTATAAAGATTTAGAACCCTGTATTCTACGAACGGAAGGCATCAAGAATGACGTATATTCGCATACATTACTTCTATACAGAGACTTCCAAACAAAATCTATAAAACGTATCACCAGAAACAATATAACCTACTTGTTGAAACATCCCTAAAAGTGCACTTTCTACCACAGTCACGTAAGTTGTGGCCTGACCGTCTCTTCCCTAGTCTAACACAATGGAGCTCTAGGGGCACAATAGGCACCGATCCCACGCACAATGAGCCAAACGACTGAATACTCGGCCAAAAGCATTTTATATCTGGCAACGGCCACAATAAACACGACAGCCAATTTTGTCACAACTCATTGGGTCTTATCTTGACCACAAATCCAACCCCGATACTCCAATCCAATATGTTAAACGAAATTGCATAGTAACTTTCAAGTTACATTGCTTGTTCGTCCCAAGCTATGTCATTGCGTACAGATAGAACTGGAAATGGTTCCCGAAGTAGGAGAAATGTTAGATAGTTATGTGTAGGCTGCGAGAGCGTGCCAAAAGAAAAATGCCCATAACTAGGCAGCGATCATCGACATAATGCCGTCTTATTTATTTCTTAATAGTAAAGAAAACAACATTTCAACAGAGTAAACCGTGTGGGGATTTCATCTGAGATGAATGTTGGACGTAAATAGGGCTACTTGCGACACAATGGGCACATTTTCACGAAATACTGCCATCGACAAAAGATATAGTTTTCTCTTGTAATTTGGTCATATTTTTTCACTAAGATGTTTCAAAAGTTTTGCCATTTCAGTCGGATGTAACATTTAAAATAGTTTCAAAATTATTAAATATCCGAATAGCCGGTGCTTCTTAAGTTTGACTCCTGTAATAGAATACTAATTTGTGCTTAGCAGAAGGCCAACGTGGAACTTTGAGACTAATTAATATGCTACCATCGAGCGTATGCAAGTTGTAGGTACTGCTGAAAGTGTTCACCATGTGGTCATGGCTAGGAATAAACTGATCTTTGTAAAAGGTGTTCGTAACTAAAAATAATGACTGCCTTATAGCTCGGAAAGGTTAAGCTTTTTATAATGCGATGACTACACAATTAAGTTAAAATAGAACTTGATAAATGGTTGCGTACAAATAATGCTGAGTTAACAGAGCTAATGCTTCTACCATGTGAACTTCTGAATATTCTGGGAGCGATAACAATAAAAAAACAGATAAATTATTAAAATTGTTTCCCTCTAGAGGCAATGGTAGAAAAATAGGTTATTTACAAGGGTGTTGTTTTATGTGCAGAGAGAAACAAATTAAAGCAAATAACAATAAAAAGGCAAAAGCTTTTTGGACGTGAAGGGAATACCTATCAGTGACAACGATATGACTCTTCAATAGCCTCACCTTTATGGTGCACGTAATACATACATCTATAACAATATCTGTGAATGGTTAGCATTTAGTGGGAACTGCTATGGTATTTGAGTCGGGTATTTCGATGTGTTTTGGAGAGCATTTACGACTTACAGTTACTCATATTATAGGAGTTTAATATTACATCACCCTCACAAGTCCTTTATTAAATTATTGCTAAAATTAATTAAAACAGTGTAAATTGTCTTGAAAATTAAATAGATGTACTTTCTTACATGAAAATTACAATTTTGCTTTATAGCTGTCTTATGGTGCATAAGAGAGCTATGTCGAAAATTAGATAGTAATCTTCCTGAAGATAGTTATTTCATAGAATTTAGTAATACACAAAACAGTTTGTTAAAGCCATGATTTTATAATAAACTCAGTGTATAATTTAATCACAGGACCAAAGAGTTCAAGTTGTTTCCTCGGGTCAAAGTACTTCCGAAGATCTAAGCAACTTACTCACAAGGTAAATTACTATTTAGTAATCCCGGCAAAGTAATCAAAGTTTATGCAAAGATATTTAAAGTAACTATAGACGTGAAAGTGGCATCCTAACCAGAAACCTTTATTACAGAACATTGGTTTATTCATTCAATAGCCTTTGAATATTTAACGGAAAATAATGGCATTATCACTGACGAGAAATGTCATTTGAACAAAATGGTTGCTTTGTTCGAAGTTTAAACACAACTCGATCGTTTGAAAGTAGAGTGCTTGTGACTTTGTGGGACAAAATAACGAACGAGTAGCGAAAATATGGTCTTGGCAGGACACCAAGTAGCACTTGATAATTAAGTTGGTATAATGCACTGTTTAATTAACTGTTATGTTAATGTTTTGTAGACTCCTTCATAAGTATATTTCTTGTGTTATGCTCGTTCCATTTTAGTCTGTGTTTATTCGTTGCCCTTTGGTATTGTGAACGATAATAGAAGTGAATTTTCTGTTTATTCTAGCATAGCAACATTGTATTCAGTACTAACTAAGAATATTGCATAATATACAATAGTAGTAATAATGACCCGGATGTGTGACTGTCTTGTGGTATGAGCACGGTTTATATTTTTACATCTTATGCTATGAGCACGGTTTATATTTTTACATCTTTACAATTGCCGGTAACCACTTGAAACTAGCGTCAAGCCTTAAGGTTGAATATTTCCGTGTCAAATAAAACGTGCACATTACATAGTAAAGTAATAACACTAACATGACCAGATAGTAACTAGTAGCAGTAGAGGGTTACTAGTCTAGTTGTCTGAAAAAAATTACCAATATCAAAAATAACTCTCGAGATCATAAAACTGACTTTAGATCGGAATGTCAGTATTTTGTTGCTCGGTTGAAGCCTGTGTCGCGGGAGACTTTAGAAAATTGTAACAAATCACATAAAGTGATCCATAATTAGTTGTTGTGTGGGGATCGAAGCCACTACACCTGCCGCAGTTTTAAAAGGTGAGACGGCTTACAAGGGTTTTTCATACGTGCACTTAAAATATATAAGCTGTTTTTTGACTCTCCATGTTAGTCAAAATGAACTGTCGCTCTAATCGTTTACTCAATGCCATTTATTATTTCTACTACCCACCCGCAGCCTATTTTAGGATCCCATTTCTTAAGAATCAATCACTTTCAGATAATACACCTATAGACAAATATTTCAATCTATTTTACTTAGGTTAAATTTGCTTTCAAGATTATCCTTATACCTTCTAGCAATACAAACCTTTGGAAGTTTTGTTACACACTAGTTGTATCTCTTCGGATTTGGTACTTGGTTTCCTAGTGAGATATCTATATATAGAATGAAGCTTTTAAACGATCATTTCGACTGCCTATTCTTTACTTCGATTTCTAACATACCTAACTAGAGGATGCCCGTAGCTAAGTGTGTACATTTTTTTTAATTAATTTAAGTCTAGTTATTAGATTACTAAAAAGTATTTTCAAAAGATAATATACGAGAAATAATACATATAATAAAATGTTTATGCTCACATATTTTTGAGACTACTATATAACGAAACATCTTCAATCTAAAGAACACAGATTACATATGTAATTAATTTCGACTTTTAAAGATTTAGAGTAGAACTCACTCCTTTATAATGACCGAAAGAAAGGTAGAGATTAAAATTTAAATTTTCACTGGGCGTGTTATCACTTAAATGTTAAATTGTTCCGCTTGTAAACTTTATTTCATTATTTGTTTTGAGCCCACAACGTCTGCAGGTGAAAAAAACATCTTAAATCGGTTTGTTAAACAGATATTTTGCGTAGTCTAGCCTGTACGCATTAAGTAGTCTGTGGTGGTTTCAGTGTTCGCCTTGGAAATGTAACTACACACAATGCTAGTGCATAACGTATTTTAAGTTCGGTTCTTATCGAGGACAACATTTTCTGCGAATCATAAACGGGTATTCTTTATTTGATTGATCGTGGTGTCCGTTGTGTAAACGTCGACGCGGGATCATCGGGTCATCAGCCCTATACATACATACATACATACATAACTGGAAAATTACTGGTTCAGGAGATATTGAGGCTCAAAATTACTATGGATTTTTTGTAATTAGGTACAAAATCGATGCATTTACCCCTCCAACCTGTTCTATAGATGTCCTATGCACCCAAGGATTAGTAAGTATTTCGAAAATTGTAGCTTGAAAAAAGTGAATACTTAAAAAAAAGTCGTTTCCCAGGTTTTATTTTTCCTTAGTATGACTTGGCATGATGTCAAAAACGAGTAGACTTCGGCTTGGTGATGGGTTTTGTGACACCCTGTATACTGTCCCACTACTGGGCACAAGCCTCTTCTCACTATGAGAAGGGTAAGGCCATAGTCCACCTCGCTGGCCAAGTGTGGGTTGGCAGACTTCACATATCCTTCGAAAACATTAAGGAGAACTCTCAAACATGCAAGTTTCGTCACGATGTTTTCCTTCACCGATAAGCAAGCGATAATTAACAATTTAATATGCACTTTGCTTCGAAAAGTCATTAGTGCGTGCCGTGGATTTGAATCCGAGACTCTGCGTAGCAGTCTGTCTGACTCTCCACTCGGCTATCGCTGCTTTTAATTTCTAATTAATAAATTTAAATCATCACAATTTCCGGAATTGTCATGATATATTTGTTTCTAGTTCAGCAGGTGTGGATAATAAAGGCGCCAACATAGAGATGTTGGCGCCTTTATTATCTACATGCAATACCGCTTTCCCATAGGGGTGTGGAGGTCAGATATCATTTGCTCTGTGGAAAAGAGTCTAATAGTGAACAGCGGGATAACAGCCCTACGCTAATAACCCTGCTGTACAGGAATGCCTAAATGCTAAGGGACTAATCTTACTTTTTAACCTAAACTATCCTAGAGTCGTAGCCTATCACGTATAATATCCTATCCTAGTTATCCTAATCCTTATACCTATATGTATCCTAAACCTATCCTAACTTGTACCTAGCGCATAATGCGTATCGGCTTAGTGCTCTGTGGTATTCTGTGATACAGACCAGCACTTATACACTCCTACTACTAGGCTCTTAACCTATGGCACGTACTATCGTGGTACTACTGTGGTATGCTATGATACAGACCTACGATTTGTACGCGCCTAGGGCCCTAATCCTATATGTTCCTACAATCCCTATTAGATCCTAGCCCTACTATACGTATTTTATATAGATAGGTGCGGTTAGTAAACCAGTAGATAGACCAGTTACAGTTTACTCTTCAGAGCCTAGCATATAGCTAGACTCTGAAGAGTAAGCTTAAAATGAGATGGGGCCCGAGAGTTGATGATAATATATGTATATACGCCTAAGTAACACTACGTTCGTATGTTAGCGCCAATCATACTTAAGAATACCAAAAGATCAAAACTGAACAGTCAGGTTCAAAAGGAAAAACTAAAGTACAGATAGATGGAGAATACCTTTTACTTTTAAAATTCATAAATGGTAACTGTTCAAACATGAACATGACATTCTTGGCATTCCAACACACATCCAACTTATCACCGAGGAAGATGCGTGATATTTTAAGATCATCTAATTTATCACGTACGGCGGTCGGCTCAAACATGCTGCATCGGCACAATACACCGACGGCACACAACTAAATACGTGTATATATGTGTATATAGAATAAGTTTAGTATATAAGATAATACTTTTAAGAAATAAATCAGTCACAAGTTCACTCCCGGCTTGGACTCATACCCTACCCCACACCTCTCACTGCGGCCAAGACACCCTTAGCCGTCACCATGATCGGTCTTGTGAGTCTGCTCGACCGGCAGTGAGATAACCCACTCCGCTACACCTTAATCCTACCCACTTTCCGTCTGCCGCAGGTCTCCCGGCGACAGATATCCCGGCCCAGGGATCCCAGGGACTGCTAGGGAACTAGGGATTAGGGTTGTATACGCGACAGTCTGTGTGACCACAGTGTACACGGCCTCGCTATACAATATACCTAACAGGGGTAGGGTAGCACTAGGGAGATAGGGAATAGGTGGACTTGGTTACTGCGACGGTAGCCAAGTTGAGGGATACTACTACAACAAGGGAATAGGAGGACTTGGTTACTGCGACGGTAGCCAAGTTGAGGGAAACTACTACTACTACAAGGGAATAGGAGGACTTGGATACTGCGACGGTACTAAGTTACTACTACAACAAGGGAATAGGTGGACTTGGATACTGCGACGGTACCAAGTTGAGGGAAACTACTACTACAACAAGGGAATAGGAGGACTTGGATACTGCGACGGTACCAAGTTGAGGGAAACTACTACTACAACAAGGGAATAGGAGGACTTGGATACTGCGACGGTACCTAGTTGAGGGAAACTATTGCTACAACAAGGGAATAGGAGGACTTGGTTACTGCGATGGTACCAAGTTGAGGGAAACTACTACTACTACAAGGGAATAGGTGGACTTGGTTACTGCGACGGTAGCCAAGTTGAGAGAAACTACTTTTACAATTGCTACTACTACAACTAATACTACTGTTAAATAAGGGAAGGAATATAATTTCTGGAGGGGTGAAGAACATGCAATTGTATAACAAAAAATGGTTACAATTGCGTGTTGACTAAATATATATATATATTTTTTAATACATATGTACCTACCGATTAAGTTCTTAACATTTCCCCCGCAACGATCGCCTTAAGACTCTACAGCATGCAACGAGGTCAACTGTCGCTGCCAGGGTTGCATCGCACATGGCCTACAGCCAGCCAACCGAAGCCGTCAAGAAAACAACTCACCAGTGAACAACCAACTACCGATGCAGATGAAGTTGAGCTGAATCCTACGCCAGACACCCGCCAGAATGTTCACGCCTGAACATAAGAACTTTCTAGAGCCTGCCCCGGAGAGACGCTAGAATGTTCACGCCGGAACATGACCTTCCTGAAGCCTATCCCGGAGAGACGCCAGAATGTTCAAACATAAACATGACATTCTTGGCATTCCAACACACATCCAACTTATCACCGAGGAAGATGCGTGATATTTTAAGATCATCGAATTTATCACGTACGGCGGTCAGCTCAAACATGCTGCATCGGCACAATACACCGACGGCACACAACTAAATACGTGTATATATGTGTATATAGAATAAGTTTAGTATATAAGATAATACTTTTAAGAAATAAATCAGTCATTTGTTCACTCCTGACTTTGACTCATTACCCTTCCCAAACCTCTCACTGCGGCCAAGACACCTTTAGCCGTCACCCTGATCGGTCTTGTGAGTCTGCTCGACCGGCAGTAAGAAAACCATTTCCACCACCCCTAAATCCTACCCAATTCCGTCTGTCGCCTTAGGTCTCCCGGTGGCAGATATCCTGGACTATTATATATAAGTATTTATAAAATACGATATAGTAGGGCTAGGGGGATAGGGACATTAGGGTTTAGGGACCACAACAACGACGCCTTTGTAGGAATTAGATAGGTTGTAGGAATAGTTCATAGGACACCTAGGTTTACTACATAATACGTAGGATAGGCGTTAGATTAGATCTAAAATAGGGATAGGTTTATCGTAGGTAGGTTAGGCTAGATATAGGAACCAGTAGGCTTAAATTAGGATAAGTCTAGTAAACCTAGACTTATCCTTACGTGGAAGCTTAAGGCTATACTTAAGAGCTATCGAAGGTTAGGCCCTAACTTGTACAGTAACAATAAAGAGAAATTAAGAAAAAAGCTGTTATTTCAAAACTGTTAGTCAGAAATTCTATTTTCAACTGGTGGAATTGTAACAGTTACAAGCTAGTTACCGGTGTGACCCCAACGAGTCTCTTCAGAGATTCTCTGATCTGTATCTACATTGGTGGCTCTGTTATCCTGGTGTAGGTTCAGGTCCCATAATGAGTTTTAATAAGTGCGTAAAACGTTCACGTCTAAACGTTTTGAAAACGCAGATAGGGATTTGTGACAGATATTTATGCTCAGTGCAAAATGTGTAACTTTAATCTTTGTAGAGGGAATGCTATGTGGCCATTATAGGAAGACCTTTAGCACTTTCGGTAATTAGTGTGTTAATGGCTTGTTGGTGCCGCGCTCAATGTTACTATACTTGCTATTTACTTGATAGTATTACAAAAACTTAGTTGTTGAAAAGTAAAAAAATACTTAAACATTAGTGAGCGGAATGGAAAATAGTATATTATTCATTTGATGCATATTATTCTGTAGTCTTTCATTCAACGGACTTTACAAAGCACACCCCGACTTGAAACAATAATATTTGAATCACACAAAGTGCTGTCCCGCGTGAAAATTCAACCCGCAACTCGCGCTTTTTTTACGCATGTTGGAAACCAAACAATTTACGGGCTAACCCCTCTGGAGCTCCCCGATTGGAGCTTAAAGGGTCCCCTTAAAGGGCTCAGCTTAGGCAGAGTGTGGTGACTCCCTGACGACAAGCGCCGGGACTACCCTTTAAGACCACCATGGTATTCCTCTATCCGATCCCATTGAATGGCGTTAGCATTACTTCGACGATCCCGCCTGTACAACACCCTTTTTTTTATTTGGTATCGGGTTGGAAAATCCTCATGGAGTTCCTTCGCCCTGGGGGGGTAGCACGAAGGGGACTGTCAGATTCTTACTGACTAAAAACCAACCTGTGCTCCTCATGTACCCCTGTGTCGGAGGGTAGGGTTTCACTGAAGCATTCCTCGCTAACCCCGACGGGTATTGGCCCGCCAGATGGTCAGGCGGGCCCCGAACGAAACCCCCTTGGCGGCGGATGAAGGTGTTGAGCCGCCAAAACACCCAGCGGCCGCAGAGGCTAGGGAGGACGGCAACGCAACACCGCATCTCCTCTTCCTCTGCGGCCCCACCGCGACGCAACGATGGTGCGCCCCCATTTGGTCGCGGGAGATAGGGCGCGCGACAACGCAACACCGACACGCCTCTCCTCCCGCGACCGCACCCGACTGCGAGGGACAGACAGACCTGTCCCCCGCACCCGCACCTATGGACGCATCCTACGCAGGCCTCATGCAAGCCCACGTGGAGCGTCCCCTCCCGGGATCCCGCTTAGCTTCACCGTGGGAGAAAATCAAATCCACGGTTACTAAGCCCCCCCACCACGACAAGGTGGATATCCCACTGGGCTGTACAACACCCTTTTTTTTTTTTTTTTTTTTGGTGTCGGGTTGGAAAATCCTCATGGAGTCCCTCCGCCCCGGGGGAAGGACGAAGGGGACTGTCAGACTCTTACTGACTAAAAACCAACCCGTTTTCCTCATGTACCCATGTGTCGGAGGGTAGGGATTCGCATAAGCATTTATCGCTACCCCCCGACGGGTATTGGCCCGCCAGATGGTCAGGCGGGCCCCGAACAAAACCCCCTTGGCGGCGGATTAAGGTGTTGTGCTCCGCCGCCAAAACACTCAGCGGCCGCAGAGGATAGGGAGGACGGCAACGCAACACCGCATCTCCTCTTCCTCTGCGGCCCCACCGCGACGCATCGAATGGTGCGCCCCCATTTGGTCGCGGGAGATAGGGCGCGCGGCAACGCAACACCGACACGCCTCTCCTCCCGCGACCGCACCCGACTGCGAGGGACAGACAGAACTGTCCCCCGCACCCGCACCGTTGGACGCATCCTGCGCAGGCCTCTCCAAGCCCACGCGGAGCGTCCCCTCCTGGATCCCTCTTAGCTTCACCGCGGATGCCCAATCCACGGTTACTGAGCCCCCCCACCATGACAAGATGGAGACCCTAGGGGGGGGCTGTACAACACCCTTTTTTTTTTTTTTTTTTTTTTTTTTTTTTTTTTTTTTTTTTTTTTTTTTTTTTTGGTATCGGGTTGGAAAATCCTCATGGAGTCCCTCCGCCCCGGGGGAAGGACGAAGGGGACTGTCAGACTCTTACTGACTAAAAACCAACCCGTGTTCCTCATGTACCCGTGTGTCGGAGGGTAGGGATTCGCATAAGCATTCGTCACTACCCGCTGTACAACACCCTACTAAACAGTAAATTGACCGCTTAACCCACCACGAAATACGTGCAGTCAAATTATTTATGTATTAGATAAATCACTTTTATTTTCATGCACGGTAATAATTTTGGTCACAAATTGTGTTCAAAATTCATGCGTACTAAATTAATATCAAGAATTTTACACAAACATCATGTGAAACTAAAAAAAATATCCATCGTCACAGTGGCTCTCATAAATTACATCTTTTGACACTAGTTCTTGTATTTGCTAGTACTCTATTAACCATCTATTCAGTGCATCGCATTGGAGCTCTGTAGACGGCGTTAATTTAATTGAACACTAATTTAAAGAGCTGTTTGGTTTGAGATCTGCTCTATCAATCAATTAGATCTTTTTATGTCTAAGTGAGGCGTTGGGTTTACGTATTTATTAATAGACAATACTGATTTGTTGTGTTATGTTGAAGTAATTAAATGGTAATTGGGTTACGGATCAAAACTTAAGACAGTTTACTTGGATATAGCATTATTTTCTGTATAGCAAAGATTATTTCGTTACTAACTGATTGACAGAGAACATACAGCCGAAACTACTGGGCGCAAGAAGCTAAAATTTAACACATACCCAAATTGCTAGGATAGTTGTAGGGGAGCACTAAAAAAGGATTTTTGGAAATTGCCACCCTAAAGCTAAAGGGGTAAAATAGACCCACGAGGGCAGAGCCGTTTGCAAAATTAAGTGCTATCTAAAGATTTGAGCTCATATTCATGTTAAACGTAGATAACTCCACTCATTCACTACTTTTAAGGTTAATGGTGGTTATAAGCAAATTGTTTCACTTGGGAATCGTCTCGATTTTCGTCGTACTGTAATCGTGAGAATGTTCCTTTTCATACAAAGTGAACTAATCCATTTGAGGAAAATTTATTTCGTTTTCAATTATGTACGCCACTCGTATGTAGTTTGTTGTGGGTATAGTTAGTTAGTTAGTTGGTTGGTCGTAGGTTTTCCGCACTTAGCCACTTATTTGGGCCATTGTGCGGATGTGGCGACTTCATTGACCCCGACTACTCATACCACCTTAGTTCCTTCCAGAAAGCCATTAGTTGGCTGGTGTCGTTTAAACCTTCACTCATGGTTCTGGGATTGTTCAGCAGCTTTGCCCGTTGATCGCTCACACTTGCACAGTGCAGAATGACGTGAGCGGGTGTTTCTTCGGTTTCCATGCAGCCCCTGCACAGTGGGCTGTCCGTAACGCCTATGTTGAATAGGTGCTTGTTGAGTGGACAGTGGCCGGTTATTATGCCCATCAGATGCTTTAGTGTTTTCCTATTAGAATGCAGCAGCTTGTGTGAGAGTCGCTAGTTCAAGCAGGGGATGGCATCTTTTGTTTGTCTGCATTCTTTTATGTTTGCCCACTGTTTTTCGTGTTCATGTGCGGTTCTCTCACGTAGCCACGTTTTGATTTGGCTTGCTGGTATCGGTACAATCGGCTCGGGTCCCATTATCGTTGTGTCCGATCCTTGCCGTGCCAGTTGGTCTGCGGCGTCATTGCCTGCGGAGTTGCTGTGGCCTTTAATCCATTGCAGCATAACCCGATTCTTCTCTGCAATCTTTTGCAGCTCTAGGTGGCATTCCATGATGAGGCCGCTGTTAAAGCAGTTGCTGCCTAGAGCTTGTAGTACAGAGGCACTGTCCGTGATAATGCGTATAGCCAGGTCACTTACGTTCCTAGACGCGATTGCTGTTGCGGCTCTTGTTATCCCAACACGCTCGGCTTGGAATATGGTGTTATGGGTACCAAGGGATGTTGAGATGTTGATATTTAAGTCATGGGAGAATACGCCCGCACCCGTCCCATACTTCGTTTTTGAGCCGTCTGTGTATACTCTGACTTTGTGTATACCAGAGCAGTCTTTGTGTTCCTCCTGCAATTGGATGCGATATTTTTTGTCAAAGACAAAAGTTTTAGGGATGAGATCGCAAGCGGCCTCTAGCATCGGGATCTCTTTGGTTAAGGTCCCTTTTAGGCGTGCGTGAGTAATTCGATCATCCTTTCTCCATAGCCCGAGCTTGTCTAGACGGATTGCTGCAGCGCCAGCTTCCTGCTGGATCATTAGGTGCAGCGGTCTTAGGTCCAGTAGTATCTCCAAGGCGGCTGTTGGGGTGCTCTTCATGCAGCCTGTTGTGGCCAAGCAGGCAAGGCGTTGAAGGCTCTGTAGCTTTTTTGTGATTGTGCTTAGTTGCGTGCGTGGCCACCACACTACTGCACCATATGTAAGCATGGGGCGTATAATGGCAGTGTAGATCCACAGGGTAATTGATGGTTTGAGACCCCATTTTTTGCCTATGATTCTCCGACATTGCCAGAAGATTGTGCATGCTTTTGTTGTTTTTGTGCTGATGTGCTTGCCCCAGTTTAGCTTATGGTCAAGTATTACGCCCAAGTACTTGACTTCATTCGATAGGGTAAGCTCCGTTCCAAAGAGTTTTGTTGTTTTGCACATATGGGTTTTCCTTTTGTTGGTGAAAAGTACTAGCTCCGTTTTGTTGGGGTTAACCGTCAGTTCATGTTGGTTGCACCATTCCTCCATGATCCTGATGGCTGCTTGCATCCGATTTCGGATCGTGTCTTCTGAGTCACCTTTGATCAGGATGGTGATGTTGTCTGCATAGCCGACCGTGAAGAATCGTCTGTCGTTTAAGTTCCGTAACAGATCGTTCACCACAATGTTCCACAACAGGGGTGAGAGTACACCTCCCTGAGGGCAGCCTTTTACAACTATGCCCCTTGTGGTGGAGTTTACCGTGAATTGTATTGCCCTCTGTTTCAGCAGTTGATCAATCCAGCCACTAAGGGTTTGCTCAACTCCGAACTTTTCGAGGGCCCGGCTGATACTGTTGAACTTAGTTTTGTCGAAGGCGCCTTCTATGTCAATGAAGGCCCCCAGTGTCATTAACTTGTTGGTAAGCGCTGTTTCAATGGTTCCCACAACGGAATACAGCGCCGATTCAGTTGACCTGCCACTTCTGTAGGCGTGTTGATGTGGGTGTAGTGGATTGCGCAGTAATGCGCCCTCACGGAGGTATCGGTCCGTAAGTCTCTCCAGCGTTTTCAATAAGAAGGAGGTCAAGCTGATGGGTCTATATGCTTTCACTTGTGAGTAGTCAGTTTTGCCAGGTTTTGGGAGGAATATGACTTTAACTTCCCTCCACCTGCAAGGTATGTATCTGTGCGCTATTGAGGCCCTGTAGATGTCGAGCAGGTGCGGCACAATCGTTGTGCATCCCCACTGTAGGAATGCTGGTATGATTTCATCCAGGCCTGCGGATTTGAATGCCTGGAAGCTGTCTATTGCCCATTTCAGCCGGTCTGTGGTGACCACATTTTCGGCTACCAGCCAGTCTGTTTGGGTCGGCGGTCTGCAGTCTGACTCGTCCCACAGACGGTCATTGGTTACTTCACAACCTGGGAAGTGAGTTTCAATTAGCATTTGGCTAATTTCAGCGTCCGTAGTTGCGTAGGTTCCATCTTGCTTTTTAATGGCGCCAAGGGTTTTGTTGCTGTCCTGAGACAAGATCTTTTTCACCCTGGCTGCTTCGTTCGTGGTGTTTATACCGCTGCAGAAACGCCGCCAGGACTCGCCTCTGCGGAATCTTATGCGTTTCTTGTAGTGTGACTGGACTTCTTTGTATTTGAGCCAGTCTGCTTCCATTCTCGTGTTTTTAGCCCTGTTAAAGAGTTTCCTCAGGTTTTGCCTGAGTCCCCACCACTGGGTTTTGCTAGACGACTTTGGGAGTGTGGGTGCACAGGCTTGCTGATAACTTGTTTGTATACATTCTGTTAGTAAGTTGGTGTTATGTTCTATGTTGTCAGTGCTGGTCGACATGTCCTTAAAATAGGATTTGTCTACCTGTGATACGAGTAACGTCTTGTATTTCGCGATGTTGGTTCTGCGAGGGTTGCGCCTAGGTTGTTGGACGTTCTCTTGCACTCGTATTTCATAGCAGATTCGTCTGTGGTCTGCGAAGGATGGCTCAGCGGACACATGCCAGTTTGTGACAAGTTCCGCGGCCCCATCCGATGCTAGCGTTATGTCTACTATGGTTTGATATCTGGAGCTAACAAAGGTGGGCTCCGAACCGTTGTTAACTACAGATAGATTTGTTGAAAAGATGTATTCAGTCAAGATCTCACCTCGTCTGTTTGCGTCGGGGCTACCCCACAGCGGATGGTGCGCGTTTGCGTCCGCCGAGATGATTACCTGCCAGCCGTGGTCCTCACAGTGCTGCACCAGCTCGGCCAGCTCTTTTGATGGGATGTCCTCATCACCAGGCATGTAGACCGAAGCTAGTACTAACATCTGTTTGTTGGGCCCTGTTTGGAGTCCTACGGCAGTGAGGTCTCTAGAACAGAAGTTGGTTAGCAACAGTGCTGGTATTGTTCGGGGAATGTATATGCATGTTCTCGGTTTAGTGACCGAGCAGTTGTGCAGTAGCTTACCTCCGATGTTGTTTAGACCACATATGTTGTCGCCTCTAATCCACGGCTCCTGGATTAGGGCTATTGTCTGTTGATTAACCTCCAGCAGCTTGCGTAGGGTAGTCGTTGCAATTTGTTTATGCTGGAGGTTAGTTTGTATGAATCTAGTCTGACGAAGAATCGAGGACATTGCTGTCCATAGACTCCCCGTCAGACGAGTCGTGCTCGTCTTTTGCGTCCGTCGCAGCGGTGGGTTGTTGTATAGTCGCTGCGGGCGCCGGTGTAATACGGGCTATGCCCGAGGTGCTTGGGATGGCTGGTACAACTCGTCCCGTTATGTC
This sequence comes from Euclidia mi, assembly GCA_944739405.2. Classification (NCBI taxonomy): domain Eukaryota; kingdom Metazoa; phylum Arthropoda; class Insecta; order Lepidoptera; family Erebidae; genus Euclidia; species Euclidia mi. The sequence continues at coordinate 10,831,800 of OX123182.2, forward strand.
CTTACCTTCACTCGGCGTCTCCTTGGGCCCTACAGCTCTCCCAGCGCTCTCCCCCCCGCTGGAAGCGTGGAACATTACGTACACGCTGCCAGCGAAGAAGGAAACCCGACGGCCGCGTCCCGTGATCTTGAGGATCTCGGGTTCCGGAATGCCCAAGGTAAGGTACACGCCGTGCTCCTGCAAGGATGCGCCGTACAATTGCCACGTTTGTACGGCGTACAAGGGGTTTTGGGCAATGAGGAGATGGTGGATCTTAGGTAGCTCCATGGTGATCGTCCTCGGCAGCCACAGCGCTGCGCGTATGCGCTTCGCTAAGTCTGACTGCCTGATGACGACCAGCCTGGTCCCCTCAATCGGCGATCTTAGTTTGGCTACTGCGTTTTTGAGCCACGTTAGTGAGTGTTCGTTCTCGCACCATAACTTCAGGACACCCTCCACTGCAAGAGGTTTGCCCCTAATGGAAGGTGCGAGTGCCGGCCCATTATTCGGCGGTGTGGCGAAGGCAGTTTCAACTATACTCTCTTCAATTGAGAGTTCGAGCTGCCTCGCCTGTTCCACCGTCAGGTCCGTGGCGGGGGTGGTAGCGATGGCTACCATAAGCTGCGAGTTTGTCGCGTCTGCGTAGCTCTTACCGCTCTTGGGTGTGGCGTCTGTTTTCGCCCGTTTCGACCCGGCGCTGGGTGGTGTAGAGTCCTCAGGGCGATCCCTCTTCGTGCTTGGTGTCGGAGTGGGATGTCCTGGTGGCGCCGGATCGCGTCTTTTTGGGCCGCGTTTGTGGCGCGGCTCCTTGTTTCTACACGACGGCTGCGCAGCGTTACCAATCCCCACCGGAGGAGCGCGGCGGGGCGCCCCGGGAGCAGCCGTGGTTGGTGCGCCGCGCGCAGGCGGGAGTGCGCTGTCTGTTATTACAGTCGCGCCTCCCGCCGTCAGCGGCGCAACACAACCGTCCGGCTGCGTCGTCCGGGGAACCGGGGAACCGGGGAACGTCCGCTCCACCGGTCGAGGTTTGGTCGCCGCGCTGGTTGTTTTTACCAGCCGTCGTGGTCGTAGTCGGGAGTGCGCTAGCCGATTTATTCGATGCGCTAACACCCGACTGTATTGTTTGCTCACGTGAGCGTTTATAACGGCGGTAGCGTTTACCGCCTCTTCTACGACTACCTGGATTCGCAGTCGACGCGGAGTCAACGTCCGCCTTTTGGCGTGCGTTTGCTCAACGCGGAGCGATGTTCCAGGTAGTGGACGAAGTGTGGGTTGCACGAGGCATGGCGTTGGCCAGGTCGTGCAGATTTAATGTGTCTCTCTCTCGGCTTTGTGAAACATTGCCCCCCCAGAATACGTGGGGCAGCCTGCACACGATGGTGCAGAGAGGGATTCTCCAGCGTCACGGACGCTGGTACCCTCCTGGGGTACGATACTGTTTTGTTTCACCTCCATGATAATTTTGTTGGTATGAGTCTGTGTTGAGTATGTGTTTGTGTATGTGTGTGAGTGTTTGAAGTGGTGTTTAGATGCGTGTGTGTGTGCGTCCATGTAAGAGTGTGTAGGTGTGTGTATGTGTGTTATTGTGCGTGTATAAGTGTGTGGGTATAGGTGAATGTGTCTGCTTGCGCGCGTGTTTTTGAGTGTGTCTGCACGCTGTATGTGTGTGGCGGCTGGAGGTTTTGGTTACGTCTGTTTCTTATGGAACCAGACCACCAACGGGCGGCAACCTCGGGAAGGATAGTCCACCAGCCTTGTCCTAGGGATCTGCACGACCTGCGCTACACCTATGACCATTCGCCAAACTCTGCATCGGACGCTGATGCAGAGAGTAGAAGTAAGTCTAAGTCATTGATAAATAAAAGTGTGAGTTAGACCTACTTCCGCCCCTTGTTGTGGGTATTTCCGTGACACGTTTTTGATCGAGAAGCATGAAATGTTTCTACGGTAATCGCTTGCCGATCCATCATTCTGCTTAATAATAATTATTGTGTAGGTGTTTCGACAACTAGGTTTTATCCATGACTTCATCGGTGAGAAGGTGTATTACTTCAAAAAATTTTAATCCATATGGACACCTTCTGAGTTGAATCTGTTAAGTTTTAATGGGTGTCTGTATTTTTCAAGGAATTCGTGTGAATTTGATCAGTCAGGTAGATTTCTTTTTAAATGAATTTTGAATAATCTATGTGCTATTGTATATGCACTAGCACCGCATACAACTGCAAGAAGAGCACAAGGATAGCTCTGGTATACACGAAGTTACAGTATACACAGACGGCTCAAAAACTAAGTATGAGATGGGTGCTGGAGTGTTCTCCCATGACTTGAACATCAATCTCTCAACATCGCTTGGTAAACTCAACACCATCTTCCAAGCTGAATGCGTTGGGATTATAAGGGCGGCGACGGCGATCGCGGCCAGAAACTTGAGTTACCTGTCAATACGCATCGTCACAGACAGCCCCTGCATTGCTATTAAAGCAGTTGCCGCCGAGAGCTTGTAGTACTGAGGCACTCTCAGTACTACAAGCTCTCGGTGGCAACTGCTTTAATAGCGGCCTAATTATGGAGTGCTATCAAGAGCTGCAGAAAACTGCAGCGAGGAATCGGGTCACGCTCCAGTGGATACGAGGACACAGCGACTCCACGGGCAATGACGCAGTAGACCAACTGGCAAGAAAAGGATCGGACATAACAACTCTGGGACCCGAACCAATTGTTCCGATACCGTTCAACCAACTAAAAACGTGGTTACGCCAGAGAACCTTACAACAACATAAAAAAGAGTGGGCAGAGTTGAAAGAGTCTAGGCAATCCAAAGATGCCATCCCCCAATTGAACAAACGACTCTCGCAAAAACTGCTGCACTCCAACAGGAAAACACTCAAGCATCTGACTGGTATAATAACCGGCCACTGTCCACTAAATAAACACCGCTACAATATCGGCGTCACGGACAGCCCACTATGCAGGGGCTGCATGGAGACCGACGAAACACGCGCTCATGTGATTCTTAATGGTACTAGCGTGAGCGACCAACGGACGAGGTTCCTGAACAATCCCAGCACCATGAGCGAAGCCATACGCAACACTGGTCAACTCATGGCATTCTGGAAGGAGCTTTCATGGTATGAGTAGCAGGTGACAACCGTGTCCCTGCTCATGCACAATGGCCCAATTCAGTGGCTAAGTGCGGCAAATACCTGTCCAACTAACTAACTAACTGTATATGCACTAAGTCGATGACACATGAATAGATTTAGTCTCATTGCTGCTGAGATAGCATTGAGGTTAATCAAAGTAAAATTGATTTAAGCAATCCGTATTAAGAATGAATATCGTTCTTTTGGATCGTTAATCATCGTCACCGTCTTCTAAGCTTAATATATAAAATCCTTGCGTTACTGACTGACTGACAGACACGCTACAGCCGAAACTACTAGGCGTAGGAAGCTGAAATTTGGCATGTATGTTCCTTGGGGATCGTAGGGGTGCACTAAGAAGGGATTTCCCGAAATTCCCACGGGATCGTCCAAAACGGGTTAATTAAAAAAAAATGCAGGCGTAGCTGCTGGCGTCCTCTATTTTATATATCATTCTAATCACATTATTCCTAAGTTGAGAGTTACCACTCTCAACTTTTTTTTTTTTTGGTGTCGGGTTGGAAAATCCTCATGGAGTCCCTCCGCCCTGGGGGATGGGCGAAGGGGACTGTCAGACTCTTACTGACTAAAAACCAACCCGTGTGCTTCATGTACCCGTGTGTCGGAGGGTCGGGTTTCGCCCAAGCCAGATGGTCCGGCAGGCCCCGAACAAAACCCCCTTGGCGGCGGATGATGGTGTTGGGCTCCGCCGCCAAAACACCAAGCGGCCGCAGAGGATAGGGCGCACGGCAACGCAACACCAACACGCCTCTCCTCCCGCGACCACGCCCGACTGCGAGGGACAGACAGAACTGTCCCCCGCACCCGCACCGTTGGACGCATCCTGCGCAGGCCCCGTCAAGCCACGCGGAGCGTCCCCTCCTGGATCCCTCGTAGCTTCACCGCGGGTAACCAATCCACGATTACTGAGCCCCCCACCACGACAAGGTGGAGATCCCACGGGGGGGTACCACTCTCAACTAAAATTAGAGATATTGACTAAAATTATGTCCTCCTGAGCCCAGGAGGACATCATTTTAGTCAATATCTGATAATAATATGTTGCAGTACAAAGTATTCAAACACTTGCACAGACGATCGGCAGTGACTCGCAATCATTTCACCAACTAATTAAGAAACAATTTTGGATACAACCATGAAAAATCGTAAAGTGGAGCAACAGAAAGTAATTTAATTACCACGGATCGGCAACCAAAATTGCTTTAAATGTTCAATTCAATTCAATTCAATGTCATTTATTGCGATAACAGGTACAGCAGTTGTGGTAAACAATAATAAAAGGAAAGTTTCTCCATTATCTGCCTCAAGGCGTGCAATACATAGTAGGTATTTTTAATATTGTTACAGTAAGCAGGAAATTAATAGAATAAAGGCATGTCAATGTGAATATAAAAAAAAAACATGAATAAATAGAAACAATGTCAATTAAATGTAAAAGTTGTCAAACGGTTATACAAACAAAATATAATAATTAAATAAGCGCTCAATAATTAAAAAGTCATCAGGCAAATAATACATTGTATGTCATGTCATAAAAGTTTCACGCCACTAACATATTCATCAACGCTATAGAACGTTTTCTCCAATAACATTTGTTTAACTTCACGCTTAAATTCAGTAACACTTGGCATTTCTAATATATATTTAGGTAACTGATTGTAGACCCGTGGCGCCATACAAAAAACACTATTTGTCATCATTGAGCTTTTATGCTGAGGGCAACAAACTTTGAGGTTGTGACGCTTGCTTTTATAATTTTGATACATATTCAAATTGGTTCTAACAAATAATACTAATTCATAAATATACAGACATGGTACCGTTAGTATTTTGAGATCCTTGAAATAAGGTCTACAGCTATCAGTTGGTTGGAGTTTGCACATCGCTCTTATGCACTTTTTCTGTGCTTGAAAGACATGTTCCTTTTCCGTACAATTACCCCAGAACAAGATTCCATATCTTAAAATAGATCCTACGTATCCATGATAAGCAGTCAGTACTACATGTTGGTTTACTTGTTTTGTGAGCATGTACAGTGCGTATGACTGACTATTCAATTTTGAACAAAGAACCTCTGAATGCACCTTCCAATTTAAATTAGTGTCTATATTTAGTCCCAAAAATTTAGTCGTCTCTATGTCACGAATTGTTTCATTGTTATACTGTATGTCAAAATTTTCCAGTAAGGCATTCCTATTTTTAAATGTCATTATATGTGTCTTACTTAGATTTATTTTTAAATTATTTAATGTTAACCATTGTATTACGTTATCTAGAGTATTGTAAATGTCGGATTTAAGAAGCAATTTATCTCTGCCTGTAAATACAATTGTGCTATCATCGGCAAACATTATGGTGGGATGTTGTGTTATTTTTGGAAGGTCATTTATGTAAACGTTAAAGAGAAGTGGTCCAAGAACACTTCCCTGGGGAACTCCCAATTTAATTTCCCTATACTCTGACAAACAAATCACTTCATTTCTCATCTTAAGACATACATGTGTGATATTTGAGTACACTGTTTCCTTTCAGAAATATAAGAACGAATTAGGCTCAAAACATTACCTCTCACTCCATATGCATCCAATTTCTGTAAGAGTATCTCATGATCTACGCTGTCGAAGGCCTTTGAAAGATCCATATAGAGTGCACAAACTGGTATCTTTTTATCGACATTTTCCGTAACTATTTTCAAAAAATTATAAATAGCCATATTAATGCACTTGTTTTTTCTAAAGCCAATTTGTTCAACCGCAAATAAATTATGTTTTTCAAAAAATGAGTTAATTCTGTCATGTATGACCCTTTCAAAAATTTTAGAGATAGTTGGTATTAGAGCAATTGGTCTATAAGAACTCATAGAATGCGGATTATTCTTCTTGAAGAGAGGTTTAATTACTGTAATTTTCAATTTATCAGGAAATACACCGTGAACCAAACACAGATAATATGACTCAACACAATACATATTTTGCTTGATATCTGTTTAAGAACTAATGTAGATATTCCGTCATATCCAGTGCTCTTAGTATTTTTTAGGTTTAATATAATTGCATGTATTTCATTTGGTGATGTCGGATTCATAAATAACGAATTTGATATATTTGCAGGATAACATATCTTATTACTAAGATTAATTTTGTCAACCTGCTCAATAAAAAAATTGTTAAATGATTTAGCTATCTCCAAAGGATCGTCAACTATCGAATCACCAATGTTAATGTGTTGTATTTCATTTTTAGGTGCATTATATTTAGTATTACTAATCAGCCTCCAAGTAGCTTTACATTATTTTGCCTTTTTAGTGAGTTTCACTATGCTGTTAAGCCTACGAGATAATGCATTAAATTCTTGTTTACTTCTCGCGGTGCGACTTTTCCTATAATGCCATAAAAGTTCCCTTTTACGTTTACAGCATTGCTTAATGCCTCTTGTTATCCACCTTGGCCGACGCTGTACACTAATTTTAGTTCTTACCACAGGAAAACACAGGCGGTAGAATAAGAGAAATGTGTCATAAAAGCTTTCAAACGATTTAATGGGATCATTACTCTCAAAACTTTCAGCAAAAGATAATGAGTGTATACATTTTTTAAATTTATTAATGTTATCTTCATGTAGATCCTGTTTTTCAGTATACCAATACTTAAATATGACATTTGATTTTACCGGGCACGTAAACAATTGTGCCGTGTGGTCGGATAATGCAAATTCTAGTATTTTGGCTGTACATTTAGGCATATTGTACATAAAATTGTCAAGACATCTGCTACTGACTATTCGAGTTGGCTCTTTAAACGCACATTTTAAATTATAGCTGGATAGTAGATTTAGAAAGTTTACTGAAAATCGTGCTTTAACTAGAAAATTACAATTCCAATCACCACAAAAGACAACTTTATATTTACTTAGACAGAACTTCGATAATAATGCGCTGAATTTTTCAAAAAAAGATTTTATGTGTTCGTGCAGCACTTTGGGTGGTCTGTAAATACAAAACACTAGCATTTCATGATCTATGAGCTCAATTCCTGAAACTTCAATAATGCCTACTTCGTTAAATATCCCCAATCCGTCGATTGGTTTATATTTCAAGTGTTTTCTAATGAGAATACATGCCCCACCTCGACGGTTTTTTCCGAAAATAACATGATCCAAGTGTAAAATTAGATATATTAATGTGTTCAATGTCAGATTTTATCATATTATGTTCGGTTATGCACAGAATGTCTACAGACTTATTTTCGTTTCGTATGGTATCTAAAGATAGTGTTAATAAATCAGATTTATTGATAAGCCCATTTATATTCTGATGTAATATATTGATTTCTTCAATCACGAAAAAAAATATTGGATTCTTTTAATGTATTCGATGTATCTAGTATAGTATTATTACAATTATATTGCAAATCAGTTTGTGTTGATTTCTCTAAACAGATTGGTGCATTAGACGCATTGTGCATCATATTATTTATAGATATTTCTCTGTAATAGCTGTCATACTTTGATTTATAAACTAAACGCAATATTTCTTTTAGTATTAATTGAGATATATATAAAGAACGCATACGGTATCTAGGTAAATGTACAGAATAGTTCATATCAACATAGGTAGCATGTCTGTAATGAGAACAAATGAAATTAAATTCATAGTTTAACTTTTTCTCGTTTAAATGGCTGTATGGAACCTCTGAAACAATAATATTTGTATTTTCTATGGAATCTAAGAAGTTTCTCAAAGAGAATTGAAGTTCATTCGGGTTTCTGTCGTTTATACCTCCTAATATAATAACATAGTCATCCTTGATTAATTTACATATATCAGTTCTCTCAGCAAGTAATACTTCTTTTAATGATGCTCCAGGTTTGGAGAAGCAGTGAACCGCGTAGTCATCACCAATCAGCGATTGTATCGTTTTTTGAACGTTTCGGCCCTGCTCGTCTGCTACAACTACGATTTGTTTCTTCTTAACGGATTTCAATGGCTCGAAAACGTGTGAAGCAGCAAACCGACAGAGCCAAGTTTGCTTCTTGAGAAATTGAAGTAATTTTTTCAGGAGATATTGCATTTTCGCATGGTATTGAGCTATGGGTAACACCATCAACAATTTTTGCCATGTCTATTTTTTTGCATTGACTGGCATAATCAGTTTGTGTATTGGTGCTTGTCAGTTGCGTCATTACGGAGGAGTCATAACTACGGTTTAAGTGTGTAGCGGATTGACAGCTGCGTTTTGGAGTTTGATAGTTAATAGCACCCGTAGTCAGTTCTCGTGAAGACGCACGAGAACTGACGGTAATCCTATTTTCATATTGATACTTTTAAGGCGTCTTCTGCATTGCGGCGAATAAAACTTTAATGGTGTGACTTTGTTTGAATTAAACATCTCATTTATGCCAACAGACTTAAATAATTTTATTTTATGCTGATAATTTTGTATTTCCTTTTTCAAATTCATATTTTCTAGGTTAAGATTATCTATTTCTGTATTAGCAATTTGTAGCTCTGTTGTTAGTTTATTCACCTTATCAGATAATGCACTTAATTCTTCCTTAGGACTTCTAAAACAACTCGGTTGGCTTTGGTAGGAAACATCCATATCAAATTCACTGTTATTGAAATCCAAACTGTGTATTTCTTTTTTTCGTTGTGTAACATTTTCGTAAACAAATTCCTCCATTTTAGAATAAATATTAAATATAATTTGAAATAGTCCCAAAAAGTGCCGCGGCTACAAAGAGTGGCTCGCTCGACCTTTCCTTCCACACAACAACTTAGGCCACCGCGCCAATTCTGTGTCATCAATATACGTCGAAATTAGGAGTTGCTTTCGAATGTTTGTTTGTTTTTGTGTCCGCTAAATAGATGGCTCCAGTTGTTTAAATTTAGTGAAGTATTTGTCTATGTTTGTGTTCAGCAATAATAGCGAAGCTGGTTCATAGGTTATTTAATAGATGACGCTAACACATTTGAAATGTTTGTGTAAAAATAACGAACGTTTTTATGTCACCAGTTTTGATTCACTTTGTTTATACGTTTTAGGCACTTGTAGACGACTAATTTTCACTGTGCTATGGTTTATTTGCAAGATATTACGCGTATTAGTAATGTAATGTTATTGTATTTTCTAAATGAATGTAAACAAACACTGTATAACGGAACGAATATGCACTTTTCTTCGCAATGCACTAATAAATTTAAACACCAACGATAGATGATAGAATTTAGAGTTTTTGTATTAGTTTAAACACGGCCATACACTTATATATTCAAAATAACAATTTTTAATCGCTTTTTAGACACGGACTCGAAGTGAACGCGGCAACTAGCGCCACCTACCCCTATGTTCTCGTGAGTTTCAGCTTAGTTAAGGTTACTTCAATTAATTTTGAGAACAGTGAAGATGCGAAGGCATACAACTAGTGCTTTCAATACGACTGCTTGCGAACGCTGAGCGGTGCTCACTGACGCCGAGAAATTGAATGCAGTTGCGTTGGTATGACTTTGGCCAACTTGAGTTTTCCTTTGGTAATACGTTCTAATTAGGTAAGGTTTAATTTGCATGTTGCATGCAAAAATTATCTTTACTTGTTTATTATTGACTGGTCCTTGCGCGTGGCTCCAGCCGCGTGAATTAGACCTAAACCTTCCTCAGGAATCACACAATGTATTGGTGAAAATCGTTCGGCAGATCTTGAGTTTATCGCGTTGATACAGACAGACAATAAGGAAAGGAAACTACATATTATGATATGGCTGACTTTATTAAAACTTCTTGCAATATAAATTGTACAAGAGATCAAAATAAAAAATATAAAAAACACTAATCGAATGCAAGAAATTTAGTGTCGAAATTTTATTTCCAAGTAAAATTGATATCGCCCTTATTTTAAGGTCGTATATTACAGTTTTTATTGAAAGCCAATTGCGATTCACTAAAGCAAATACGTTTCGGGCAATTTATTATATAAGTAACTACAAATGAGCGCTACAGACTTAGACATGACAGGTGATTTCTATTGCACATGCATTTTCCATCGTCCCCGCAATACAACAGTAGTATGTTTTGTTGCGAACCACGTACCGCGCCACTCGTCACTACGCCTGCAGTCACACCAAACCTATACGGCTCTGGACAAATGGACTGGCCTATCTGGGTCAGAATGCACGAATTTATAAACTTTTTATTGTGTGGTGAGACATTACGAGCTAGGTGAATTAGTTCTTACTTTCTCGCTGTCTAACTGTTTAATGAGATAATAAGAAAAGGATATTACATTTGATAGATAGATATATACTTTATTGCACACCAAAATACAGTACATTAATAAAGTGACTTGAAACTACGATTAATGTACAAACGGCGGCCTTATCACCAAGGGCGATCTCTTCCAGGCAACCTTTGGTTGGACAGGAATGTTGTTAGCAATTTTATAGTGATGATGTAGTATTATATTAAATGAATAGTTCAGTTTTAAATAAAATACATATATACATACAAAACCAAATAAATATACCTACATATATACGATACATACATAATGTATGCACATGCAATAAATATATATCTTTATATCTACATACTAAACAATAGAGATACTGTAATAATAACTAGTGAAGTAAATAAATGTATTATCTTGAGCATTTAAATAATGTTTTTTAACATACCTTTGAATGTATTCATAGTGCTTTGCATTTGCTCTTCGGATTTCTAGTGGTAAAGCATTCCATAAGCGCACAGCTTGGACAGTGAAAGATATGTCGTAGTAATGTTTTTAATGCTTCGGCATCTCCAGAGTCAGATCCTCAGACGACCTCAAGGATTTTATATGTGTGTCATGAAGGAACTTAAATCGTTCTTTGAGATAAAAGGGAGTACTGGGATTAAATAGAACATTATATAACAATGTAAGAATGTGAGTATTCCTGCGAAGACGAATTGGAAGCCACTTGAGTTTGTTGCGAAAATCAGACATGTGATCATATTTGCGCAGTCTAAATATAAATCGTATGCAAAAGTTTTGGAGACGCTCAAGTTTATCCAGCTGCTCTTTAGTGGGGTCAAGATAGCTGACGTCAGAATAGTCAATTATAGGCAGAAGCAGACATTGAGCAAGCGCAATCTTCGTGCTAGTAGGAAGGAAGTAGTAAGTAATCTACGCAACGAACCTGCTGATGCAAACAATTTGCGACTCGCTTCTTGTATTTGACACCTCCAAGACAAAGTTTTATCGAGGTAGATCCTCAGATTTTTTACCGTTTTACTGAACACGAGATTCTTGCCATCAAAACAGATTTGTGGTAAATTGGACCAACTTATTCTCGAGACCAGTTTGGGACTGCCGATAATAATTAGTTGGGTTTTTTCAGGATTAACTAAAAGTCAAACCAGAAAACTTACAAAATATGAAACAATCAGTTAGCTATTATATCCATATTAATTATATATTTTATGTTAATAAAATAGTTCAATATTTTAAAAAGAACAATGTGACCATTAAAGCAGTGCACAATATTGTTTCTGCCTCGTTGGTCTCGCGGCATAAATGTGCTTGTGGGATTGGGAGGTCTCGGTTTCGATTCCCCGGATCGGGGAAAGTGTTATTGGGTTTTTCGTTAGGAAATTCTCAGTAGCAGCACGGAGTCTAGTAATGTGCCCGGTACGGCAATAGGCTCGCCCCCTATTACGTGGGACCTAAACATTCCTGGCGAAATGTGAGTGTAATATTACACCTCTGCCTACCCCTTCGGGGATACAGGCGTGAATCTATAAAAACAATTGTTTCTTTAGTAATTTAGTCACGCTAACGCTTCTTGTCCTGGGACAAGAACTCGATGGACCGACGCGATGGCTTTACCGTCCCTCTAAAGCACGGTAGCGCACATAGTTACAGCCAAACAAGGTTTCAATTTTGATAAAACATTTAAATATACAGAAAATATATATATATATATCAGCCTAGTTTCAAGTTTTGGATCAGTTAACCTTGTGTGATTGCCCTAGGATATAATACAGTCCTTTAACTAAACATGTAGATAATCTATCTGTATAATGAAGTATACACACTCAACGCAGCTTACAGAAAAGGACTATAAAGTGACGACTAAAGCTTTGTTGTTATCCAAAAGAAAAATAATTCATAGACTTGTATATAAGTTAGCTTTGGCTTTCAATACGGTTGACCTTCTTCGTTCAGTATTTCTTTTATTTCATACAATACAGACCTGCGATGTATTACAATGGAGACCGGGATAAAAATACATGTTGTAATAAGAAATAAAACTTGTCGTCTTCATATAATTTATCGTATCCGAACTGGAGAAATGTGTATTTGAAATCTTAGGTTTGTACTTTTGGCCTTTTATTTATAAGTTGAGAACCATTTATTGGTAAAATGGTGTCTTTTTATGGAATAATGTTCCTATCATACTTTATATGAATGGAATTTCTCTTTTCAGCACATTGTTCTTAGGTTAATTAGTAACTACGCAATAAAATCTAAGCAACTGAAGTTTATCCGCTACTAGCTCATGTATCATCTCAAAACATGGCAGTAATAACAAAATTAGGTGACTTTACAATAATATAGTATCAATAAGCTGGTCTGATGGTGGTGCTTTCGAAAAGAAGACGATCAGCTCGAAGTAGGAGCAGAAAGATGACTGAAGCATATTTTGTTTCTATTATGAAATGGTGTCATGGTGTCAACTCTGGTGTTAGAGTTTTTAAACCACCCGAAGGCCTTCTACTTTACCTAAGGGTTCTTGTCCTGAACCAGGACCAAAAGTGTAACGTGCACTTCGAAGCACGCTAGCGTTCTGGTGCCACAACGTACGGTGCAGTCAACCCCGTTCCATCCAAGTGGTGCTTAACTTTGTCGATCTAAAGACAAGTCACACTTTGAGCGCTACGTGTATTATTAACATGTAAGTGTGTACATCGTGCATAAATGTACCCTATCTGTATGAGCTGCTAGTATGGCTGTAACTTGTTATATTGCAATTTTGAGCCGCTGACGGATTAAAACTTGGTAGGCTTATATAGTTGCAGATACAAGATGTTACTCAACCGAGTAACTATGGTAATCTGTCATTTGATATCGAAAAAGTTTTAATATATGGTTCGTTTATATTTTTGATAAGCCTGCGGGCTTGGAGTTAGTGACCCTGTCTGTTAAACCGACAGCTGTGGGTTTGTTTCACACACAGAACAAAGCTTTTGATCACAAAAGCTTGAAAATTGTGTTTATCAAAACACAATTTTTTGTTTTGTTTTTGGGCATTATTAATGTTTCTGTAATATGTTTGTATTTATAAATATAAAAATGTGTTGTAAACTTGTAAAGGTATTAATTTGTAAAGATTTCAGAATATTAAAGTACGCGAAGCTGGGACGAGACATTAGTCAAAAAGTATTTTGGTAACGCCATATTGGAATCATCAAATTGATTTATTTGTTACTTTTATTGACACTGACTATTGTTAGGACACCTTTTATTACAAAGTGACTATGTAAAAAAGGAAATTATCATTGCAAATGGCAGTTGAACATTTACGGGCAAAGATTAATTAATCAAAATGTAGAGTTCCGGTTGACTAGGGCCAGGATCAAAATAAATCATCTCCTTTTACTCGTGTTGTTATTTTCTTTAATAATTAGTGTGCTCGGATAACATAAATTGTTTTACTTCCTTTCTTACTTACAACCGTTTTAGATTTCGTCCGGGAAAATTTAAGTGTCAAATTTCTTTATCACATTTACCACATTTCAAACATATGTGCTGTATAAAAGGTATATGTTCTTTCGAACGCCACAATAATTACAAAGAAAACTAGTTTTTTTTTACCCTTGTGTATTCTTACAATAGCATACGCGTTAGCAACAGTCGCCTCCTTGCACCGATTTAATTAAGTCACGTACTTGTATTCAATGTAATCAAACCGTTCTATTGTTGCTCTGATTGCTTTTACTTCCTAGTTTTGTTATTTCTAAGTGTATTGAAGTTTGCTTGTACTCTAGACAATGTTATACAGCGGCCACCTGCGGCATTAAACGGTTATCTATATGTACGTAATTTAGTAATGTTGCCATTCGGTGTCATTAGTTAAGGTTTATATTTATTTATATACCTACATATAATAATTTATAATAAATAAATATACAACTAAACTAATTGACAGTGACATTATTTACTATTAAAATAATAACACGTCCTTTTATCTAAAGAAACACATAAAAACATGCTTTCATACAATTTCAATAAACAGGTCTTAATTGCGATATTCAATTAATTTAGTGTATTAAGAATGCTTATATGACGATCATATTTTATGCCAAGCCAAAAGACTGTTAATATAAAATGTCAAAAACCGACTGTCGTATTTGCAATAAAATAAACTTGAATTATAGTTTAAGAATACCTTACTTCATACCAGTAACAAAGGTCAAATCTAAGTGAACGTTTTCAAACTAAATCGCAGACGCTTTGTGAAAGACTAAGTTTTACTCGAGCGACGTATTAGACGCCTCCTAAAACATTCATGTAAAACTTCGTCTGTGCTCTATATTAGACCCACAAAGAATATTGAGTATAAGTATTGTTACTGTACCTATTCTTTAGCAGAACAAATTTTTTCTCGTGTTCTCTCTTTCTGCTTCATCTATCTCACTTCATCCTAAAAAATAATAATAATAGTATCATAGAACAACTGACACACTTCATGGTCATCAGATACCAAACTAAGCAGCGCTTGTACTGTGATTACTATATAACAAACTTTTTATTTTTATAAATACACACATATTACAGACTAGAGGACGTTAGCAGCTACGCCTGTATTCTTTTTAAATTGACCCGTTTTGGCCGATCCCGTGGGAATTTCGGGAAATCCCTTCTTAGTGCACCCCTACGGTCCCCAAGGAACATACATGCCAAATTTCAGCTTCCTGCGCCCAATACTTTCGGCTGTAGCGTGTCTGTCAGTCAGTCAGTAACGCAAGGATTTTATATATTAAGATATTTACAATCAGACAGAACAAATTAAAGTGCGTTACACTATTCAAGACGTGTTCAAAAGATTTTGGTTTTACATACAACTTAATTTTTAACGATGATTATTTTTCGGCAAGAGGATTCCTAATGATAAATTATTATTGTTGACGGATCATTTACTAGACTTACTTATTTTAAGAGTGTACTTGGATTTACCTCATTCGTGTAATTTAGCGACGACGCCTCTTCTATAATAAACACAAGTCTCAGGAGATTATAATCTATTGAAGTGTAATTACTCTTACTCGCCCGAAAGTTTATGAAGGCTGCTACACACAGTGCCGGCGGCACAAGCCGCCGGCTTTTGTCGCGCGGCTCATGCCGCCGGCTTTTGGCGGGCGTCTGTGCCGCCGGCATCGGCCGCAGAAAGCCGCGCATCATTCCAGTTGTGACAGTCGTGTAGAACGCTAGTGAGGTGACACTTTGTGATTGCTTATCGATTACGATGAATAACGAAGTTGTCAACATTGCCATAGCAGCTGTAGCTTTAATTTTATTATGTAAAAAATTAAAAGAAGAAGAACAAAGAAACATACAAAGAACTATACACACATATTATTAACAGACACAAAATTCACACCAATTTCTGTTTCGTGTGGGGATCGAATCCGTAACACTCGGCGCAACGTCAGGCAGTCACTAGGCCAACAGTACATAGTAACATACAGTTGAAATATAAAGAATCTCTCCTACATTAATTGCAAATCAAACAAAATTACTGTAAATGATTTTCTTTGGAGGTTGATTCTGTTAAATGCATCTTGGAATCGATTTGATCTGGAGCATGGTCATCTCTTAAGAGAAGGAAAAGTTGATACAAACCCTATACCAACCCGTTTGGCCAGCGTGGTATAGTAGGCCAATTCCTTTCTAGTCCAGCAGTGGACCTTTACAGGCTGACCATGAATGGTCATCTCTTATTTTCCGCACCACGATTGATTTATTTTATGGCAGAATTTAATGCAAGTTTCTTTTGTACGTTATGTTTCTGTTTGGAACTAATAAGTAAAATTTTGTTTACTAAACTTGAAGCTAAAAAGAATTGTTTACTTGTACTTAATACGATAACGGATCGATCCACTGGATCGTATCAAATGGAGCGGATCGATACTTGGGTCGATACATTGTGTTACGATACATTGCGATCCAAAATATCGATACAAAGCACTTGGATCAAGTATCCCTAAGTCGCAACCCGCGCGGCCCGCCGGCCTACCCGTGCGGCCATGCCGACGGCCAGGCTGGCGGCTTTTTCGTGCGGCCAGGCCGGCGGCTCCGCATGCCACTGGGCGCACGCGGCTTGGCTGACGTCCATGCCGCCGGCACTGTGTGTAGCACAGCCTTTAGAGCACAACCATGTCGGTATTAAATGCCAAAATTATTTTTCTCTTGCTCATAAAAAAATGTCTATTTCGTCGAAGCTAAAATTACAATATAGTTCTTATTACGTAAAAAGTTAAAGTGGAAGCGGCTCTTATATATTTACTTTTCATAATTTAACCAAGACCAAACCACTTGAGGCGTCAACAAAATAATATAACGTGGCATAAAAGATTTTTTTACTGCCAAAGCTGGTTAGATCATCACCATCTAAAACACAAGTAAACAAACTCCCAGAGGGTCTAATTTATCAATAATGTTGAAACACCAGATCTCTTGGGGATACATAAATAACGAAAACATCACGTTTTGTTACATGTACTGATTCTATCACTATTTTTGAGATGCTATGTTTTTCATCAGACGAAGACTATGCCTACTTTATTCTGGGAAATTCGTTGTCGTAAATATTTTATCAAATTGATACCTAGAAAAATTGTATGAAGGTCTAACTTGAATTAGAATTCTCGAAAGCCTTGAAGTAAGTGGTGTGAAAAGAAACTGCAACGAAAGTATATTAATATTTTTTAGAAAGCGGTTTTGTTCTTTGAAGTCCTTTGCACGTTTTGTTTTCAACATACACTCATAATTTCTCTATATAAAATACTGTTAACGGTACACCATGAGAATACAATTTAATGCTTGTTTTACATATGTATATACATACAAATGCTAACGCCGTTTTCGCTTCGGGGTAGGCAGAGACAACAGAACGCCACTGGCTTCGAACATAACAAATCTCACGCGCTTCCTTTACATTCATTATCATTACTCTTTTTATACACGCGGTTATGGGTGCTTCGGACATTTCCCTTTTTCAAGACGTGCCCAATTTGATCGACGAACCTCTTACGAGGTCTGACGTAACCGAATTGAACACACACATCTGCCTTATATATTTGACTAGCTTTTGCCCGCTGCTTCGCTTGCGTAAATTTTGCTAACATAAAATGTTTTTTAAACAAACTCCCCTAAACTCCTCAAGGAACATACATGCCAAATTTTACCTGCGCCGAGTAGTTTCGGCTGTAGCGTGTCTGTCACTCAGTTAGTAACGCATGGATTTTATATTATACAAAAGATTCATCAATCTTTCTCCACTCATTCGCTCCACGTGTCCAAATCATTTCAGCATTCCTTTCTCAATCCTTGTCACGACATCACTGGGTATGCCCAACACTCACTTCAATACATCAGGGTGGGCACCAGCACTCCATTATGAACCGCGAGTCGCACCTTCTTTGGCACAGTCTTGCCGTTCATATAGGCGTGCAGCGCTCCATTCACGCAGTTTTCCGCAGTAATCTTTATCATATTTCAATATCACCTTCACATCTTCCGTCTCGGACTTTCCAAACATTCAAGCAACAGACATAAAAAATCCTGAATCCAGAAACATGAATTTGAGGATCAAGTCAGTCATTTTACCTGTGGTATAGCACAAGTATTGTTGTAGAACAGATTTAAAAACAACTTCATGTATATTGACGGATTAAAAAATTATATCAAAGAATTGAATTTATTTAAAACCACATAATTTTCGTGTGTTGATCCAATATTTCCGTTAACAACAAATAAAATTATGACCATTCTTCTTCATCATCAGTTCATCATCAGTCCCTTACGGTCCACTGCTGGACTAGGCCTCTCCTTTGAAATGAGGATTTGGCTTACTATACCACGCTGGCCAAACGGATTGGTATAGGGTTTATATCAAGTTTTCCTTCTCTTACAGTGCTGTTCTCTGCATAATATATTATGCTCCCTCTGTCGGCTCTTACGACACCCATGGGATGATATGGGGTGGTGACATTGCGTTTTCTTAATCCGTCACCACACGGAACAACTATTCAACACACCATTCTTCTTAGAATTTTAATATACGGATAAAAATAACTCGCTGAAATATTTTTACTACGGAACAATGTATGTATAAAATCGTGTTAAAAGAAATTTCAGTAATATAAAATTTTAAATGAAATACCTTCAAATTCATTAATGTTAGTCTTCTTCGCAAAGTTTTGTTTAAATATGCATCATAAAATCCTGATATTATGTGTCGGAATTTATTCGTCGTGTGGGAGTACGAAGCGTTTTATGTATTAATATGCAGATTTGGCCCACTGTATAACACTTGACAGACGAGTTGGCACTGAAAACTTAACTTTTCAGTGTCTTCCATTTGTCAGACCAGCATTGAGAACTTTAGGCCAATATCGTTGATACCAATAAATGTCAAAGATTTTTGAAGCATCAATTCATTTCGTATAATATTATGCTTCTGAATGAAACCAATGAGGCGTTTATACATAGCGTATAAACGCCTCATTGGTTTCATTCAGAAGCATAATATTATACGCAATGAACAGTATGGCTTCCAAAAAGGTTAATCTACTGCCCTAGCATGCTTTGACCTAATGACCAAAATAATAGAACGCATTGACAATGGTGAAATAGTTACTGCAATATTCTTTGACATGTCAATAGCATTTAACCTTGTATCACACGACACGCTAATAGAAAAACTTAATAGGAATGGTATTAGGGAACCAGCATTAGACTGGCTTAAACCACACATAGAAGACCGAAAACAATTTGTTCAGATTGAAAATATAAATGACAAGAAAGAACTTAAGTTGATTCAATCAACTCATCTCATAAATAAATTCGGTGTTCCCCAAGGCAGCGTCCTTGGGCCTTTACTATTTTAATATATATATAAATAACCTACCTGACATGACTACAAATCCGTGTATTTTTTTTGATGATGACTTTTCCCTAATAATGACATGCGATCAAAAAATTGACATTGACAAATTTTCTATTGACATGAATAATACTATAAATTCAATAATAAAATGGCTTACTGACAATAATCTACAGGTTAACATTAGTAAAACAAAATTTATACAATTTAGTACATATGGTGGACCACAAATTACTTTGAATATTAGTCATAAAAATTAGCAAATTCAGGAAACCAAAGAAACTACATTCCTGGGTATTGTCACATGAGTAGATAAACGGAACAGAGACACAACTCCATACAACAGCGTGAATTGGTTGCACTACTACAAGCACGCGGCTCATGTGGCCGCTTGTCGTGTACGCGGCGAGACTGGAAAAAACCGGTTTACGTAGACACAGGCAGTTGCAATCTCAGGGTTATTACGACGCACGTTGTTTGTTTTGTACGTTGTAAATTTTAATATTTTAATGTAAAAACGTGGTATTTTATTATTAATAATGGTTATTTATTGTACTGTGTGTGTGTGTGTATGAATAATATTAGATGAAATAATTCAGTCATTATAAAGATTTTAACGATGGTACCGTACAATTGGGTTTTTTAATTAGTTTTTTCCTCCTGATAATTTTATCGCATTTGTTGAATTGCTCGAGCAAAAGTTTCGCGAGTATTTCGATCTTGAACTAAATATTGTCAATGTTGGCAACGAAATACTTAACATGTTTGCATGTTGTCCGCCAGGATCTCCTAGCCCGATCCCCCAGAGGATCCTCGTGAACTCATTAGTTGTGAAATTGTATAAAAGCAATTAACGTTTACAAAACCAATGACTATCAGAAAGTTATCAGCCATCGATAGGGATTACAAAAAACAGGTGCATGCGATTTTCGACTTTATTGACGTAACACAGAATTTATAATTTTACTAAATTATCAATGTCAGAAAGCAAGAAAATACCAAAAAAGAATTCATTCTTCTTGTCATGAATTATCAATAAGGTCGAAAATCGCATGCACCTGGTTTTTGTAAGCCCTATCGATGGTTGATCATTTTATAGTCATTTGTTTTGTAGACGTTAATTTGTCTTACACAATTTCTTTTTAAACTTATTTTAGGTACCTATCCCCGTGGTAAAACTAGTGACACATTATAGCTAAAGGAGATTCCTACGTTTATTAGCAAAATAGATCATAAATATTACCAGAAAAATATTCAACACTATTAATGGTATCGTTGGGAATGTCAAATAAATCATGTCGTCACGTCGTGTCCTTGGTAACAAATGCATATTTTAATTCCGTGCTTTTAAAAGTTTCAGGTGCATGCCTTTTTTGGTTCCACTCGCTATTTTATTTACAACTGTACTTTTGCCGTATAGCGAATCGGTCGAGTCCAAGAATCTGCCCAATCTACGAATCTGTCGAGTTAGGAATCTGCCGAATCACGAATCTGCCGAATCACGAATCTGTCCAATCCAGAATCTTTCGTATACCGAACCGTAAGTACTGTTTATTCTGTGACCGAACGAGCGATTTGTCTTAACCTATTGTGACAACCCTACCAAAATAAGTAACAAATTTACGAGCTCTTAAGAAGCTGTTTCTCTGTTCGGTTTATTTACTCATGTGGTATTGTCATGGATAAAAACCTAAACTGGAAATTACACGTCGACAAAGTTTGCAATAAATTAATCAGATTTATATATGTTCTATACAAAATTGTGTAAGACCTCGACTGAAAACACCGTACTTATGGCATACCACGGCTATGTATCCTCTATTCTAGCCTACGGTCTCATCATCTGGGGAAATTCAACAGATATACAAAGAGCATTTGTCGCACGGGTGATTGGTTTGTAGGTGGTGAGCCAGACTCAATCACTCGCCGATAAAAAAAAAGGAAGAAAATCAGGTTTTACTTACAAATGAAAACACTTTTAGAATAGTACACTTCACGATATAATTGCCTATTTGTATAGGTAGATACAATGCAGCTACTTTAAAACTAAGATTTACTAATTGAGAACATGAGTAAATTCAGGGCGTGGTCCGACAAGTATAGCTGGTGTTCACTGGTGTTCCCTGGTGTTCCGAAGGCCAGGGTCTTGATAGGAAAAAGACTTAACTGATGGCCGTGAGCTGGAGCAAAGGGCCGATTGAACAGCGTCGCACGCTTATATATGGCGTGCGGGGGCGCGCGGGCAGAGGCGCTCCCACTTTCGTTCGACGTCACAGTTCAGACAGAGGGGCACGACGTCACACACCCCCCTCTTTAGGGCAGAATTTTCCCTAGGGAAAATTCCCTTGGCTAGCAGCTCGTTGAGGATTACCTGTAATCAAGTAGTGGAAGTGGTGTCAGTATTTTAAGTAAACAACCAAACTTACATAACTACATTAGCTATAAATATAATATATTACCCACAATACGCACGCAACAACTGCCCTATGATAAACTAACACACCCGTCATCCATAAAGCCGCCACACACTACATAAGTGCTTAGGCCATAACATAACAACAGAATATGAGAGACAACCATTAAAGGCGTGAAGCGCTTAGGGTAATACACGAGATAAAAGGGACGTCATTAAGAATGAGTTACAAGTAAGAGAAGTTACGTCTAGCCCTACGAATTATTATTCTTGGGTTTGGCACCTTGACCACTAGATAAACAAAATACTAAGTCATAGTTAGGTATAACAAACAGAATTTATACAAAAGTTAAACAAAAATAAATTCAAATTGCAGACTACAAACAGACTACTGAATTACAAAAGAACAACAAAATACATAATTATTTTGCTCAATTTAATTACAAAGACCACGATTGTCCAAGATGAATGAACACACTATTAAAGTAAACAATGATGAATCATAAGTTCGGTATCTATCTACCAGCGCGTCACTGAGTTAGCGCATGTGCATCGCAATAACAAACTAGATATATTTTAATTAGATAAGTACTATTTGACTGTTCCGAGTTCGCAACGCCCAGTCAATCACACACAATATTGCTTTATAAAAGTACCTATAATAACAATTCGATTATAAAATCGATACAAAATTATGAACAACAACAATAAAAAAAACTTCAGAACAAAGCACAGCGAAAAAATAATACGTCAACAAAGTAGACATTAAAATGAATAGACTTCCAGAAAATACTACAAGCGAGAATCGAACTTGTATACTCGGCTGACAGTGACCTTTTAACCACTGATCCACAGGGTAAAAAAAAAACAATATATATTGTTTATGGAAAGATTTTTTAAAACAATTTTTAACACAACATTTGGGTACATACTGCGTAGCAATTTAAAAAATAGTGTATTTTACGAGAAAAAAATATTTGCTACCCACAACAAAAAATATTAATTTATAGTAGGCACTACTACAAACGGCAACATAAATTAGAGAACATTCGTTTGGAAAAATAAACCATGTACCTATAGGTTATAGGTATTCTTTTTTTATTTTATGTAATTTTATGTATCTTTAAATCTTTTATATGCCATTCGCCAAGTGGTTTAACATTCATAACATTTAGTTTTGAAGATTTCTGCCGGTTTACGGCGAAGATTATAAAATAAACAATTGCGTTGATGAGCCGACAACAGAGCTGAGTGTACCTTCTCGAGAATAGAAGATAAATAGTTCAACGATTCGGCATACTTTACATGGCTCATGCACCATATTGGAATTGAATTCCATGTCAATATACTGAGAACCAAAATATCCTTCAACTGAGTCCATGCACAATGTGAGGCGTAGGTGTACAATGGCGTATAATTTACATTTAGAACATTTTATTTTAACAGTAGATTTTAATATTAGTGCCAAGTAATATAAACATTGTTTATTATAAGAAAGATTGTGGATGTAGTAACATGCACAAAAACAACACATTTTATTTTAACACTTTGTTATTAAAGTTTATGTATTTATTTATGTTAAACAAACATTTTAAAACAACAATTAGGCATTTATATTGTGAAGGTATTTATAAGCGATAACTCATCGCACGAGTTTATGTAGGTATTTTACAACAAATGCCCGACACCTGGCAATTAGTGATTACGCGCAACGCGTTAGAATAATACCTATAACAGAAAGAGTTGACCAACAGTGGACAAAAGATACTGGGATCTCCAGTAGTGACCCAAACATAAAAAATATACATTTACATATATTATATTATTATATACACTAAGGTCAGGCAGAATGACCATCATACACTAAAATTATTTAGTAAGTGTGGGTTAAATCTTATATAAAACGACTTAACCCGCATTTTTTTTAAAACACACATTTTTTGTTTACATACATAATTTATTGTTATTACCTGATAGACAAAAACATAAGAAGGGTTACCTAGGAACCCTTTTAAACACCAAAAACCTTTAGTCGGAACTTGATAGTTTAAAAAGAAATGCCAAGAATCGTTAGTAGAACTTGAACATTTTAAGAACGAGTCTTCACCACGTTAGTATTGTAGTGAAAACAGGTATAGAACAACAAAAATATCAGGTAAAAACACTAAAAGGCAACAAAAATCATCGATTAATTGACGCAACCACAGCGGTCATTCAACGATAGAACTCCAACGTTAGGCGTTGTCGGTATAAACAACAGACTCCATTACACTTTTAACCCGACAATGCCCGTTCTTCGCAGCAAGAACAGAGAAACATACCATTTATCTCTTGTTTAGCAAGAGCAAAAGTACCATTAGAAAATGGCAAAACAGAGCACATACATCAGAATCAGGTAGCAAACAGCACCCAATCTTCTCCCATTTAGCAAGAGAAGGAGACCATTATATAAACGGCAAAACAGAGCACCATCGGAATCCGACAGCAAAAAGCATTCATGCGCATTTAGCAGCATCCATACGCATTTAGTAGCATCCGTACAGATTTCACATAGCAAATAGGGTCAACACACGGCTAGTAGACGCCGCGTGGACTACAAAGCACTCCGAATTATCTGGTCAAAACAGCAGAAAATAAGTAAACAGCCGACCAAAGGCTAGCAGAGGCTAGAATAGAATAGCCTTTCCCAAAGCTACCAACTTAGCAAACCAACAGCAATAGAAAGAAAAAGAAAATTAACTTTAGAGGTTAATTCATTGATTAATTACTTTTACAAGTCAATTATTTAGTTATTTATTATTTATGTACCTTCATTAATGATATAAGGATGCGACATTTTGAGCAAAGTTATTTGTATAAAGCATTTATTTAAGAAAGAGTTTAGTAAGACTTTTAAACTTATTTAAAGCTATTTTAACAGTTTATTTCACACAATCGCATGAAAAAAAAAATAACAGAAATGAACCCATGAAGAATAATGGCAAAAAAATTATAATAAATTACACTGTACGTTTACTAAATTACACTCATACCTACTAGTGAAAGAAAATAAAGTGCGTAATTGCGTATTGTAGGAAGAGAATGTAGTAAAATGTAAAATGCGTCCAAGAGAAATTGAAAATTGTAGGTAGATAAAACACGTGGCTTCGTTGAGCCGGCGCGGCGTCGCTCGTACGCCAAGCGGCCGAGTATAAAATGTTTGATAACATTGCGCGATGCAATTTATCTAGCAGGTAGTTCAATTAAACATATAATTAGTTAGAAAATACAATTAAGCAGCTTGTGGCTGACAAAAATTATAGGTTACTCCTGGACGTATTTAACACATAAAAATATATAAAAATACACAAAAATGTATAAAAATACAGAAAAAAATACCACTCACCTTCGGAACACCAATTTAGCTATAAAAAGAAATCCTATTGGGCGCCAATGTCGCACGGGTGATTGGTTTGTAGGTGGTGAGCCAGACTCAATCACTCGCCGATCAAAAAAAGGAAGAAAATCAGGTTTTACTTACAAATGAAAACACTTTTAGAATAGTACACTTCACGATATAATTGCCTATTTATATAGGTAGATACAATGCAGCTACTTTAAAACTAAGATTTACTAATTGAGAACATGAGTAAATTCAGGGCGTGGTCCGACAAGTATAGCTGGTGTTCACTGGTGTTCCCTGGTGTTCCGAAGGCCAGGGTCTTGATAGGAAGAAGACCTAACTGATGGCCGTGAGCTGGAGCAAAGGGCCGATTGAACAGCGTCGCACGCTTGTATATGGCGTGCGGGGGCGCGCGGGCAGAGGCGCTCCCACTTTCGTTCGACGTCACAGTTCAGACGGAGGGGCACCACGTCACACATTCTTAGCGCCAAAGAAATGCATCAGAGCCATTGCTGGTATACCACCTTAGAATTTGTGTAAGTGTTTAAAAAGTATAGAATATTAACGCTAACAGGTATGTTCATCCTCGAGACAGCTAAATTTGTAAAACAAAACCCTAATCTGTTCAAGAAAGCAAAATACCAATATGCTCGTAATACCAGGAATCCAGACAGAATAGTGTTACCTAAAGTTCCTAGAACTAGATTTGTGGGCGTATCTATAATGCCCTACCCGAGGATATAAAAAATATGCCATTTCACATTTTCTGTAAACGACTTAAAACATGGCTAATAGAAAAATCATTTTACTCATTACCAGAATTGTTCAAATGATGTAATCAATATACCACCAAATATGTACAACCTTTCAGTTTCACTCCTATATATATTGTTACGAATTGAAAATAACGCCATCTATCAGTGAATGGGAGAACTACATGAGATTAGATGTATCGGTTGTTTAAAGCTGTTTCATCTATCCTCTAATAGATGGCGTAGGTGTAAATAGAACATTTACGCAATTCTAGAAACACCTTACACGTTTCCAGAAATATCGTGAGTCGTCTCGAAAAGCCTAGTGATGTTATCCGGCCAGTATAAATAGAGCGGGAGCGAACGGACCGGACACAGTTCAATTGAATACGGAAAGCGATCAAGATCAAGCGAAGGGAAATAAGTCGGAAGTGTTTAGTGTTGTTCTATTGGTGTGAATAGTGTGTTTTATTAGTGTTGTGAAAATAAGTGTGTGTATCTAGTGTTATTGTGTTAGTGAATAAAGTGCAGTTTTTCTGGCATAGTGTATATAATTTATCACGAACCCCAGCTCGTAACAAATTGGTGTCAGAAGAAAGGGATAAATTATGCCGGTTATGCCGAAAGAAGAAACTGAAGGAGTGCGCACCAGGAACCAGCGCCAGCAAGACCTGGATCAGAGACGCTTCGCAGACGTTCCTACTCCATCGTCTAGTGGACCAGGCGACTACGCGGCTGCACTGGAGCCTGCAAGCGCCACACACTCCGTGACGGTGCCCGACATCGCGGCTCTGATGGCGTTCATGCAGGAGCAGGCCCGCCGTCATGAGGAGCAGGCTCGCCGTCAAGAGGAGCACGCGCGCCGCCTGGAAGAACAGCTCCAGCGCGACAAGGAGGAGCACGCGCGCCGCCTAGAAGAGCAGGTGGTGCTTATGAAGGACCTCAGCGCCGCAGTGGGGAAGGACTTGAAGGCGGTCAAGGAGGAACTCCAGCAGCACGAGGCCCGTATCAGCGACATTGAGAAGCGTGTACACGACCAGCTCGAAACCCGTATTGCCAGATTGGAGAAGAAATTGCGTGGGCTTGAGACCAACGACGTTACACCTGCAGCTGTGGCGCCCTCGCCTCGTTGGTTTAAGGTTCCACCCTTTGATGGCTCGTCATCGTGGGTTGCATACAAGGTTCAGTTTGAGGCCGTAATGCGAGCGAATGGGTGGGACAAAGAACAGGCCTTCACCGCCCTAACCTTGGGCCTTCGTGATCAGGCCTTGACGGTGTTGGAGGCACTTGGGCAAGACGCCACCTACGAGAAGCTTCTGGAGGCGTTGGAGGCGAGGTACGGAGACGCGCACCTCGAACAAGTGTATCGTGCTCAGCTGAAGGACAGGACACAACGCACCGGAGATACTCTGCAGCAGTGGGCCCTAGAGGTGGAAAGGCTGGTCAGGAAGGCATACCAGTCGTCGCCTGCGCTTATTGACGGGATCCTCGTACAAGCGTTTACGGATGGGATCCGGGACCTGGAAGTTAGAGCAGCGGTAAGACTTTGGCACTTCAAGTCCCTGAAGGAAGCCTTAGCCTACGCTCTGGAGGTGGAAGCAGCGCGTCACGAGGATCGAACTTACCGTATTAGGGAAGTTGTTTCTTCACCTCGGTGCTACAACTGTGGGGAAAGAGGCCATATCCGCTTGAGCTGCCCCAAGCGTAAGCGGCACGTTGGTACCCTGTCTCCACCAAAGGGGTCACCTGACGTACCTGTCTGGCGGCAAGAGCAACGTAGCGCAGATGCTCTGACAGATAGGGCTTACCCCGACCAACGCAAACACTGTGCAAGACAGGAAGCGAAGCCGGCAGCGCTAGTGAGAATGTTGAAGACGGATCTGAGCGACGGATGGGAAGAAGCTTTGCAGAGTGCTCAGCAAGAAGACAAGGACGTACAGCCGATTCTCGAATGGAAGAAATCAGGCGCTCCTAGGCCCAAATGGAGTGATATCGCAGCAATGAGCCCTGTCACCAAAGGTTATTGGGCACAGTGGGAAAGCTTGGTTGTCCAGGATGGAGTTCTGTGCCGCAAATGGGAAAACGCTCGAGGTAACCAATACCATCTGCAAATGGTAGTGCCCAAGACTAAGGTGCCAGAAGTACTGCGGCTCTATCACAATGGTGCTTCGGGAGGTCACATGGGTGTTAAGAAGACGCTTACTAAGGTCCGAGAGCGGTTTTATTGGCTCCACTGTCGGAATGACGTCGAGGATTGGTGCCGCAAATGCACAAGTTGTGCGGCTGTCAAGAGGCCACACACTCGTAGCAGAGGTGCATTGAAGGTGTACAATATAGAAGCTCCAGGGGAATCTGGACAACAGATGTCTGAGAAGATGAAGACTCGCTACGACCGGAAGGCAAACAACAAAGGCTCCGATGAGGGATCATTAGTGTGGCTTCATAACCCAGTACGAAGCAAAGGAAAATTGCCTAAGTTACAAGCCAGATGGGACGGGCCATATCGCATAATTACCAGGATGAACGACGTCACCTATCGAATCCAGAAGGGGTCGCGAGGTGCACCGAAGATAGTTCATGTGGACCGGTTGGCTCGTTACTATGGGTCTAACGATGTTCGAGACGAACACGTTTAAGAGGGAGGCCGTGTTACGAATTGAAAATAACGCCATCTATCAGTGAATGGGAGAACTACATGAGATTAGATGTATCGGTTGTTTAAGGCTGTTTCATCTATCCTCTAATAGATGGCGTAGGTGTAAATAGAACATTTACGCAATTCTAGAAACACCTTACACGTTTCCAGAAATATCGTGAGTCGTCTCGAAAAGCCTAGTGATGTTATCCGGCCAGTATAAATAGAGCGGGAGCGAACGGACCGGACACAGTTCAATTGAATACGGAAAGCGATCAAGATCAAGCGAAGGGAAATAAGTCGGAAGTGTTTAGTGTTGTTCTATTGGTGTGAATAGTGTGTTTTATTAGTGTTGTGAAAATAAGTGTGTGTATCTAGTGTTATTGTGTTAGTGAATAAAGTGCAGTTTTTCTGGCATAGTGTATATAATTTATCACGAACCCCAGCTCGTAACAATATAATATTATTGTTAATTTTATAGTTATAAGGACACAATCATATTTTGCCTGTCTTAAATGACAAAATGTCTAAGGTCTCAAATTTGAATTGTCATATAAAATTTATAATAAAATTCATTTTCATTTTCAATTTTTTTTAATTATGAGCAACGAATAATTAATGTAACGAAATATTCTTAATCGTCGTTTTTTGGAATATGAACCATTGCTTTTGTTTCAAGAATCTGATTTTTAAGCACCGTTGCAAGAGTCATGATCACGTATTTACTAAAATATTGTCACGATCAGTAAATTTGTCGACCCGTTTTCCTACTCTTTAATTACGTAATACCACTTCCACTGTTTTCATTATCACATTTGCTACGATTACAAGGTACTTGGTACATGTCCCGAAAGGCAGACTAAAATTGATGTTGGTGACTATTAAAGTTTGGACACAAATTGTCAACCAGACTTGACACCGTACGTTTAGTTCTAGCAACACCATTAAATTATTCTCTAACCCCATTTCAGACCCGAAGGCTCGAGATTGTCCCTCCAGTGATAACGACCTGACAATGATCCCATCTACGTGAACCCTATTACGGCTAAGTACAGAACTGTTGTACAAAACCACAGCGTTTCAAGGTATATGGGGTATACTATCGTTAACGAATTTATTGGTAATGGTATTGAGGGTCTATCATCATCATCATCATATCAGCCAAACGACGTCCACTGCTGGACATAGGCCTCCCCCAAGGTTCTCCACACAGACCGGTCTTGAGCCACCCGCATCCAACCGCCTCCCGCGATCTTGACGAGGTCGTCGGTCCACCTTGCGGGGGGGGCCTACCTCTGCTGCGTCGTCCGGTACGTGGCCGCCACTCCAGAACCTTTCTGCCCCAACGGCCATCGGTTCTTCGAGCTATGTGCCCTGCCCACTGCCACTTCAGCTTGGCTATCCGGAGAGCTATGTCGGCGACTTTGGTTCTACTGCGGATCTCCTCATTTCTGATTCGATCTCGCAGGGAAACTCCAAGCATAGCTCTCTCCATCGCCCTCTGAGTGACCTTGAGCCTTCTGATAAGGCCCATAGTGAGCGACCACGTCTCTGATCCGTAAGTCATCACTGGCAACACACACTGGTCAAAGACTTTCGTCTTGAGACACTGCGGGATATCGGACGAGAAGATATGTCGTAGCTTCCCGAACGCTGCCCAACCGAGTTGGATTCGACGATTGACCTCCTTCTCGAAGTTGGACCTACCTAATTGGACTACTTGTCCCAGATAGGTATACTTGTCGACAACTTCGAGCGTAGAGTTCCCAACCTGAATAGGAGCAGGTACAACATGGACGTTCGACATGATTTTCGTCTTGTCCATGTTCATCTTAAGACCTACTTGTTGAGAGACTCTACAGAGGCCATCGAGCATTGTGCCTAGGTCTTCCATGGTCTCAGCCATGACTACGATATCGTCTGCGAATCGAAGGTGAGTGATGTACTCGCCGTTGATGTTGATGCCGAGCCCATACCAGTCCAGAAGCTTGAAAACATCCTCCAGCGCAGTGGTAAACAGTTTCGGGGATACGACATCCCCCTGTCTCACCCCTCGCTGGAGTTGAATATGTTTCGAACTCTGGTCCTGGAGGCGGACTGACATAGTGGCGTTTTCATACAAACACTTCAGCACTTCGATATATCGGTAGTCAATCCGGCACCGTTGGAGAGACTGTAGCACCGCCCAGGTTTCGATCGAATCGAAGGCTTTCTCATAGTCCACAAACGCCAAGCATAGGGGCTGGTTATACTCCTCGGACTTCTGTATAACCTGCCGCAGCGTATGTATGTGGTCTATGGTACTATAGCCTTTACGGAAACCGGCTTGTTCGGGAGGCTGGAAGTCGACTAGCTTGCTCTCGAGACGATTTGTGATGACCCTCGAAAACAGCTTGTAGACGTGGCTCAGAAGTGTGATGGGTCTGTAGTTCTTTAAGAGGGTTTTATCCCCTTTCTTAAAGAAAAGCACCACCACACCTCTGTGCCACGCCTGTGGCGTTTTACCCTCGAGAATGACGGAATTAAATAGCTTCCGGAGGGCTTCTCTAGCGGGTGCACCGTCGGCCTTCAGAAGCTCGCTCGTAATTCCGTCATCACCCGGCGCCTTGTTGTTTTTGAGCTGTTTGAGAGCCACACTAATCTCGTGCATGCTGACGTCCGGGATATCTTCGGTATAGTGTCGGGTCAATCCAGCTCTAGGGTCTGACGCTGGAGTGCTTGTGGGTTGTTGCGTGGTCGTGTATAGCTGTCCATAGAACCTTTCGATCTCCTCCAAGAGCTCAGGCTTGGACGATACGATTCTGCCATCTTCCGTCTTCAGCTTTGTCAGCTGACTCTGCCCAACAGACAGATCCCTCTGGAACACTTTGGAACCCTTATTCTGCTCGATCGCCTCACGAACACGTTTTGTGTTGTATTGGCGGAGATCGCGAGTCAGAGATTTAGAGATCTGTCTGTTGAGGTGCCGATATTTCGGCATGTCGTCGGAGGATAGCAGAACCATCTTGCGCCTTTCCTCTAACAGCTCGAGGGTCGGATCCGAGATCTTGCTGGTTCTCTTGCTTTTCTGGGGCTTAAATAATTTAGCCCCTGTTTTATGGACAGCATCCACGAACCCGTTACTGTACTCGTCCACATCTACGCATTCGCCCAGGCATTCGAAACGGTTCTTGAGTTCGAGCTGAAAGCTCTCGCGGTTTTGGATATGAACCGGTGCCGGTCGGAGCGTGGACTTTATCAACCTCGACCGTTCGAGGCTTGTACAGATATTCAATGTGCCTCTTACCATTCGGTGATCGCTCCCCACTTTAAGTGAATTGATCACGGAGACATCATTGAATATCTGCCTCTTCGTCGACATGATAAAGTCGATCTCATTTTTGGTTGCACCATCTGGACTTACCCAGGTCCACTTGCGGCATTCTCGCTTCTTAAAGAAGGAGTTCATCATATAGAGTCCTTCCTTCTCCATAAAGCTAGCCAGCAAGTGACCCCGGGAATTCCGATGCCCATAACCAAATTGCCCCACTCTCAGCTCATCACCGTCGCGTTTGCCCAATTTCGCGTTAAAATCTCCCATGACCACGGTGTAATGGGTTTTGTAGCCATGTATAGTCCGAGATATATCCTCGTAAATGGCTTCCACCTCCTCATCGGGTTGCGACGAGGTCGGAGCGTATACCTGTATGACCTTCAGCGAATACCGCTTGGATATTCTGAGTATAAGGTACGCTACCCTCCTCGACACACTCCCGATATTTACCACGTTGGTCACGAGAGATTTGTGGACGATGAACCCGACACCACATTGGGACTGTTGGTCGCCCTCCCGGTAGAAGAGCATGTTACCGGAATTGAGAACTATCGAGTCCTCCCCCTGTCTTCGGACTTCGGATAGGCCTATGATATCCCATCGCAACTTGCTCAATTCTTCTTCCAGCTCGACAATCTTCTCGTCGGTCCGCAGTGTGCGCGTGTTCAGTGTTGCCAGGGCCAATTGTCGTTGGTGGTGGTAGCCCGAACTCTTCCGGAGATTCTTCGCACCCCTTGCCCCGCCGTTACCATGGCCGCTACCATAACCAGGACTAGCGGGGCCGCCGGGGACTAGGGGCCGGTTTTTATAGGTGTGGTTTATGATGGGGGGATTTGCCATAATCGCCACGCTTGGCAGGCGTATTGGCGATCGCAGTGGCGGAAGTCTTTAGAGCTGGACGCTGCTGCCCATCTAGTATCTAGGATTTTCTTCCGCCAGGTTCGAATGGTTTGACCGCCATCTTTCGGTTGACTGCTTGCGCTGGGGGAGATACTATGATGAGTATCTACTCGTCAGATTAACTCTCCCAGTGGGCGGTGGGGTCGTCACGTCCCGACGCCTATATTATTGAGGGTCTATATATAATGTTAAAGCTTCTGTTTACGGTTCCGCGTATTGGTTTGAGCAACAAAAGTTACCTTTATGTAATCTTATTATGTTGGATAAGCTATATCGTCAAGTTCCATAATAAATGGTTCAGTAGTTTGCGTGAAAGAGTAACAAACATCCATTCATACATCCAAGCGCTTTCATAAAATTTCACACTTTATAAGATAAGATATACTTTTGTATGTTGACCCTTAGTAAGACGCTATCTTATAGCGTCTTACGAAGACGTTTGCTATCCTTCAAAGTGTTAAACATGTTCTCATTTGTTAAAAATATCATAAACGTACTACAAAACATCAAATCAAAATATGTTTATGAATTCTATTCTCAGATTCAATAACCTTTGTTGCGTAGCGTAAGATCAGCAAACAAAATATCATCATCATCATTATCAGCCTGCTGTAGGCCACTGCTGGATATAGGCCTCTCCAGTGTCATGCCACTGAGCCCGATTACTTAAGTAATTGGGTACAAGTACAAAGATCCATTAGACACTTACTTGAGTCCCACATTCCAGTGATAAATTAATTTAAAACTGACATATTACTCCAGGGGATGTTTAGTGGGTGGTGACACTTGTATTCTATGCCGTGTGGTTGACGGCAACGGTCACCACCCCCTATCTTCCCGTGGGTGTCGTAAGAGGCGACTAAGGGATAACACGATGCCAATACCATCTTTGCGTAGAGACGGAAAAATCGACATCAAACCCAATACGACTGCCTCGTTGGTCTCGCGGCATAAATGTGCGCGTGGGATCGGGAGGTCCCGGGTTCGATTCCTGGGCCGGGCAGTGTTATTGGGCTTTTCTTTCACGAAATTCTCAGTAGCAGCACGGAGTCTGGAAATGTGCCCGGTACGGCAATAGGCTCGCCCCTTATTACGTGGGACTAAAGTATATCTGGCGAAAAGTGGGTGTAGAAATACACCTCTGCCTACCCCTTCGGGGATAAAAGGCGTGACGTTATGTATGTATGTATATTACTCCAATAACATGATTTAAGAAAGTCGTAGTCGTAGGTAGAAACCGTTCCGGACCATTTAAGGCCATTAGGGGGCGGTACGATGAAACAGCCACAAGCACAGATGTACTCGAAGTTTCTACGAGCGAGCGTTTTAATAGTTTAACTTGTATCTATATGGAAGGAAACTTGTCTGTCTGTAAATGAACAAGTATATTGTGTGAATTTCTTTTCGGAAGAGAAGGTGTCTAATTCCTTAAAATAATAAAAAAATGCGAGTAAGATCCGTTTAGTAAAATTGTATGATATACAATATACAACCATTACTATATATTTTGTTGTTATTTCATTAAAAAGCAAATTAAATTTACAGCAAATGGAAAGTAGAGAGCTGGAAGCAATTAACCTTTTAATACAAAGATAACCACAACACAGCTAAGGAAAGGTTACGTCAAATAAAGCAACACCCGCCCCGTGAGATCTCCACCTTGTCGTGGTGGGGGGCTCATTAACCGTGGGTTTGAGGTATACTCACGGTGAAGCTAAGCGGGATCCCGAGACCCCTCTCGGGATCACGCTCCACGTGGGCTTGGGTGAGGCCTGAGTAGGATGCGTCCCAAGGTGCGGGTGCGGGGGACAGTTCTGTCTGTTCCTCGCAGTCAGGTGCGGTCGCGGGAGGAGAGGCTTGTCCGTCACATGTTTATATTCAATCTGTGATATAGTATATTTTTACCTCTACGTCTTTATAACTATGAATTTAACGCATTTCTAGGAAAATATAAAGATACAGCGCGCCAAATCATGAATCAAACCAAAAAAGGAAATACTACCACTGAATACACATATTTTTCTTTTCTTTCCTTTTCCATATTTTGGCTGTTTAGAAGTTGACGTTGATTGAGTTTTAATTTTTAAAATGATCTTCAAGCCATATTATTTTTAAATTGGTTCAGCAGTTTAGCCGTGAAAGCGTAACAGACAGACATACGCATGTTTATATGAAAGTATATATATTTTGCAAACAGATCCTTTAATAGAAAAAATGTGTAAAGAAACTTCCAACGCATTTGAAAGACTTAACTAACATCCCCACACAATATCAGACGTAGAAATTCCCACTTCGTATTTACGTATACACGAGTACCTATCAAATATTAAGATGTAGAAGTAAAACTAAGTGCCCTAAATAAATGTTTTTCGAGATGGAAGGCAAGGACGTTTATTATAAAACCAGACTCAGTATTTGCAATCTCCTATAGAAACTGTCACAATACAAGCAGACATAATGGAAGCTTTAATATTAGATCAGACTGGATGGAAGATGCCCGTAGCCTACGCTCGCATACATATAAATATTTTTGTTTAGCATTTTCTGCCCGATCCCGTGAGTATTTCGGAAAATCCTTTGTTAGTGCATCCCCAAGCTCCCCAAAAGACATATGTCATGTTTTTTTTATGTATAACATGTATTAACTACGTATAATAGATAACCACGCTAGGCAAACGCAAGACGTTTACACGACAGGCCTTTCAAGAATATTATGGAGAGACATTTTCAGACATTTAGGTTTCCTCACGGTATTTTCATCACTCAGCAGTGATACTAAACATCTGAACACGCACATCATTTTGAACTATCAGTAGTGCGTACCATGAATTCAAACTGGAGATACACTGCTAGATATCTATGGATCAAACTACCTATCGGTGCCTTACATTATTATCAAATGAAGCAAAATATTATATATATATCCAAAAATAAATTTATATACCCAAAGATTTAATATGGTATTTCAAAACGGGAGAAGCCGCAGTCCGGCGATAGTTCGATTGTAATAAATATAAAAGCAATAACGTTTTAGCTATCTTTCTTGGCAGTAGATAATACTTGTGGACATGGCTTTAGTATCCTTTAACTTCATGTTCTCCTAGCACCGTAGTAATAATGTTGAGCGTAGTGATACCGAGGTCAACGTTACCTTATAAATAAATATGACTTTACAATCTAGCATTAATATAATAAGAATATGGAATTCAATTTACTCGATGTTTTTATTTATCATACACACTGAATAACTTGTTGATACTAATAGATGGAAATAATTACTCCTCTGATTAGTTAAAAATGTTCAGTCATGTTGTCAGGAAACAATGTTTTTTTTATTTTTCTGTAGTGTAAAATGTAATACTATAGATATAGCTTCAGCTTCTTCTTCTTGTTCTTTGTTTCTGGTCTCTCCACAGCCGAGATGGTTTAGAAGTCTGCAAGTAGCATAATTGTGCTTAACTGAATATTTTCTCTCGAATAACTATTCGAGAGATAATATTCTAACTCCAATATCAGTAAGTACCGATGTTGATTAGAAGAATATCTTGGGTGAATTTAATTTTAAAAGAAAATATATCCTAACTAAATCTAACGTAGGGATGAGACTATAGACTATTAGATCCCTATTTTGCATTTTTTATTAAAAAATATTGATAATTAGTACTCTACATGACAGCAAAAAAAATGTATCGTCACTAGTGCATATTTCATAAACAATTCGTCTAAATTGTTCTTGATATTTCATTAAAATCATCTGGTTTGACTCGTTGGGAACATCCCTATGGCTGTCATGTGTAACATTTTAATGTGTAAGTAATATATAAGTCATTCATCTGACAGACTTGCACATTAAAAAGTTGCTTGTGACTTACACCATAACTTATTTAATAACTGTTTCTGCGAAGTGTAAAATAGTGTAGTATACTACAACCAGCGTGAGCAGATCTCTCACAATAATAAACATGTTTACTGAAATGATCATGAGGACAGACAGACTTATGAACAGATTCTAGGAAAACTCTTTTCAAGACGAATTCAAGACGGTGCATTGACTGACGTATGGAGGTAAGATTCGATTAAAAAAGGATAAAATACACGAGAAACATTATAATATAGTGTTATAACAGCTTTAGATTCTCCCCGAGCATAAAAGGCGGGTGTAAAGAACGGCTACCGAAAACCGATATCAGTGATTCAGCACATAATACTGAGAAGCTAGGCGGTTGAATTTTCTAGAAAATTTTCGGGAATTTTCGAACTTTTTGTTTATTTTTTTCATAACACGTCATTTAAGATTTTTCCAATCAGTTGTCAGTGCGCCGTTTCTTACACCCAGTATTACATAAAGGCGTTTCTACCTTAATTAGAAATCACCTCAACAAGGCTGTCTAATAATTAGATTTCATACAATGGGCTATGAAACCTCTCCGGATATACAACCGATTACAACACAAAGACTGGAAGAAATTCTTTTACACGTTTATTTCATGGATTTATAAATACTGGGCAAGAGGTATTTTGTAAGTTATTTCATCATCGTGTGCGCGAAGATTTGCCTATGTGTAGAAGACTATCGCCTAGGGTGCAACTACATACATACATAGACTCACGCCTGTTTCCCGAAGGGGTAGGCAGAGACTACGGAACGCCATTTGCAACGATCCTGACATACCTCTCTTGCTTCATTCGCTTCCATCAAGTTTCTCATGCATGCTGGGTGCAACTAGTTTTGAACTATCGTTGTAAGATATTATGAAAAAGTTTTAAGTAACTATCGACATAAATCTATATGAAGAGTAGCTAAGAATCGTCTCGAATACGACAGCTTTTACACAAAAATGCCAGCGTTTACACAAAAACTAAACCGCATCAGAAACAGCATATTCATTTAAGAGCTGCGGTGTAACAGAGGGACGAATATTCATACGTCAACATTTTCAACACTCCTCTAGATGCGTCGATAAAAAATAGAGCAGGCGATAGAAAACACCCGCCTTGAATACATCATACAAAATCGAAACTAAATTTAAATCGTCCAATCACATGACATAGGCGTTTCTTTCAATATCTCCGTAGTAATCGTTACATTGCAATTTTCGAAGCGCTTAATGCTCCACTGATTGTGTCAAACCCATTGTTCATGCATTCATAATAGTGAGTGACATCTAGCGGCACAATGGTATTACTTGCGTCGCGTGTCAAATTTCAAAGCTGACGTGCTGAGTTGGAAAAATGAAAAAGCACAGTGAAGTGTCAATAGAAAACGCTGCGATCAATTTTAAACCTTACCCTATTAATTCAAGGTTGAGTCTGGATTGCGACGTCGGGTTAACTGACAGGGATTGCCGTTCCGTCATTAGCCATCATTACGGGGTAAAGGGAAAATATTGTAAGAAATCCATTAGCATTATCCAAGAACCAAATTTCGGTGTGTATTTGGTACCCGGTAGATGAAATTATATTGATTTCTTAAGACAACTTCAACATTAAGAGTACTGTATTGAAATGAATACTTGGATTGTTAAATTAACGTACATAAGTTTACCCATAACTACTGTTTGAAATAGAAGTAGTTTATTATAAGTCAAATCGATTAGATCGATTGAGTAACATTTTGTTTAGTCTATTGAAAATTTCTGACAATGGTCACACTGAACTGTCTCTTCCGTCCTTCCCTTGAAAAATTAACTCGCCGGTTGTCGTCTCGTACGTAAAATATCGCCTTTTGAATTAACGCGAATTGAATTAAACTGAGTAAACCGTCTTGAATGCCGCCTGATCTAGTGCTGGCAACGGTAAATTGATTGTGAACTATTGATTGACATTTGTGAAAATTGTGAATCCGGTATCGAGTCCACGTGCCAACGTGTCCTGAAAACGTCGCGTTTGAAGCTTAATAGCTAAGTATAAGATGCTTCATTCATTTATTTTGGCCAATATACTTGTATGAATGTGTCTAATTTAGCTCAAGCCTGACATCAGCAAGGATAGCGGGTAAGAGAAATATAATATTGATATTGATTGATTTCAATTCATCACTGTGCAACGCAGTGCATTGTGTCTGGATCATTGTCTATCGTGGTCAGGTAGATGTATTACATCTTCCACTGCGCACTTCTGATACACCTTCCTGCCTGGCTACTGTAATTCTAGACATAAATTTTTGATAGCAAGAGCGTGGTTAACTGTGCCTATATTGTAAACTTGTATCTTAGCCGTTGATTGTATCTGAACTCAGATTGGTGTTGTATGAGCTATATATCTCACCTTGTATTGTAGTGCTTGTCAGGTCAGTTATTGTCTAAAATACATAATATTTAATTGTATAAGTTGACCTAGATAATTTGAAACACATTGTCACACATAACCTCAATCAGTAATTGTTGATTTGTATTGTTGAAAAATCTAACTTCAATTTGTTGTTGCATTAATAAGTCAGTTTGTTTGGATACATAACAGCTGTATGTATCAATAAATTTAGTAAATTTAGTTTATTGCATATATTCATAAACAACCAACTTGACCTTGCCACTTGGGCGGGTCACATTAATAAACTTTGTTTTGTTATAATATAGATAATATTGCTAGGTAACACATATTCCGTGCTTACTTCCTATTGTATATCTCAAATAATACAGCCAGTCTGTCTGTTGCAAGTAATTAGTTAATTTATTTGAATATTTAACTTTAATTAACTTATTCGAAGGTTCAACTTTTGATAACTTTGACTTTGTTTTGTGTCAATATATATTGAAACTATTAATTTTGTTGGACAGTAGATACCTGTCACTTGCCTGCACTTGCAGTAAACAGGCTAATATTTTGTTGGTTTCAAAGAATTAAGAAAAATTAAGTTTTGATTGTTAATTTTATTTAACGCTTGTCCGGGCTCTTTTGAATTTTGATTATGTCAGCTATCAAGGACTTGCGTGCGGCTGCTGGTGCTATTGCATCAGATTTGCGCTGGTTTGCCTCGGCCAGTGCTTTAGTTAACCGGCCTGATCGCCAGCAGGCCTTACTTCAAAGGTACGAGCGGATCGATGATCGCCTGGCAAGTGTGGAACAGCAGTTCCGCACTTTCAGCGCTTGCTCTCTCGAAGTGTCAGTCACTGATTTCACTGCTGACCAGCGAAATAAGGTCAGCGAAGACTATGCCCAGGTCTTAGACCTGTATGATGCTGTCTCCAATAGTGCGAGACAACTAGTTGCAGATAGGGAAGGGCAACCCGGCCTGAAGCAGGAGCTTCCTAGGTCAGCACCGGGGCTGGTGAGTAGGCTCCCTACTTTGGACCTCCCCCATTTTGATGGCTGCCTAGGAAGCTACCTGGGCTTCGTTAATTTGTTCGACAGCCTAGTCAATGATAGGGCTGACCTTCGGCCGGCACAAAAGTTGGCCTATCTAATG
The DNA here is from genome assembly GCA_944739405.2 of Euclidia mi. Lineage (NCBI taxonomy): Eukaryota > Metazoa > Arthropoda > Insecta > Lepidoptera > Erebidae > Euclidia > Euclidia mi. The sequence goes on from OX123182.2 coordinate 10,871,887, forward strand.
TCGGTTCTGGATGGGGAGGCTAAGGGCCTCATCCAGCATCTGCCCGTGTCTGACGAGGCGTACCAGATGGCTCGGGACCTAATTACCCGTAGGTACCATAATAAGCGTGGCCTCGCCGATACGCACATCGAGCAGATTTTGGGTTTGCCGACGCTCACCCGGGTCTCTGGGTTGCGCACCCAACTTTTGAACCCGCTTTTGGTGGCCAACAACGCGCTTAAGTGCCTTGACCTGCCCGTAGACCAATGGTCCTATCTATTGGTGCACATTGTGCTGAAAAAGCTGCCTGCCGACCTGAGGTCGCGTTTTGAACAGCGCTTTGGTGGGGATAGCGCGACCCATCTGCCCCCCTTTGCTGACCTGGAGAAGTTCCTGGAGGATGAGTGCCGGGTCTTGGACAACTCCGGTGGTGACACGCCGGCTAAGACGCAGCCGCCCAAGGTCAAGGAGCAGGCTCGCGGTCACACCCGAGCCAATGTTGACCGGCGCCCTCCTCGCTTTGCGGTCACGCAGAGCCCAGCGGAGTGCTCCTACTGCAAGGTCACGGGGCACAGAACGGCCAGTTGTAAGGCATTCTTGGACCTACATGTCGCCTCTCGTAGGCGCATCGCGAATGCCCGCCGCCTTTGCTTCTCTTGTTTGGGGTCCCACTACCAGCGAGACTGCCCAAACTCTCGCCCCTGTCCTCACTGTGGAGGACAGCGTTTGGACATTCTCTGTATGAATGCCAGAGAGGTTGGCCGCTTGTCCAACCAGCCGACGCCGCGCACGGGCGGGTGTTTTGAAGGTGGCAGCTGAGGCTCACCGGCGCGTAGCCGAGAGTCGCCTCGCTCAATTGATCGCCACTCGCCCCGCTTGGAGAACCGTAGCGTGCGCACGCCTCCTCTCTCTCGCGCACCTGAATGTGCTGTTCAGCGTCACCAGCACCATGACTGCTGCCCCAGATATTCCCCTCCTTTGGCGGAGCGTCCCCGCCTTGACTCGCGCCCACCTCGTTTTGGGCGGGTGCGTCATTATGACCCCCCACAGATGGCGCGCGGATCGAGTCATCGCGCCTTTGAGGACTTCAAGCCGCACCCTCGTTTTGACTTGCCTGGTCCTGGCCAACGGTCGCCGCCCAGGCAACAATAGGTCATTGACCCCTGCCCTATAACTCCAACCTCCCCCATTGAGACCGTTATCCTACCAACGGTTGCTATTAGAGTCTGGGGACCCACGGGGACCTCTGTTGTTGTCCGTGCTATATTGGACACAGGTTCACAAGGTTGCATTGTTTCCACTTATTTCGTAGGGCAGGTTAAACTAAATATGGGCTCTTTTCCAAATTGTATACGGGGCATAGGTGACGTAGCCTCTAATGTTGAAGGGCAAGTTAAGGTTTTGTTTGGCCCTGTTGAATCTTCACACCCGAGGATTAAAACCTCGGCTATTGTGTTGAAGAATATTTTGGGTATGCTGGGTGCATAGAAGCAGCTACCTGCTGCTGTGGTGAATTTGACATCGGGATTGGAACTGGCAGACCCCAAATTTGACAAACCGGGACAAATCGACTTGTTGATTGGCTCTGATGTCCTCGGTGGAATTTTGATTGGTGGGAAACGGGTCTTGGTGCCAAATGGTTTGACTGCCATCCCGACCATATTTGGATTTGCTTTGATGGGACCTGTACCTAGGGACCCCCCTCCACCCGAACTTGATAATTTGTTGGCTGTAGGCTCTGCTCTCTCTGATGCAGTTCAGAGGTTTTGGGTGGTAGAGGAGCCCCCTCAAGTTGCCCGTTTGAATCCAGAACATGAGGAGTGCGAGCTGTTCTTCCAGAACAACACTGGTCGACTCCGTTCTGGTCGGATTATCACGAAGCTGCCCTTTCTGTCTGTTCGGCCTCCGCTTGGTGAGTCACGACCTTTAGCCGAAAAGAGATTGTTGGCTATGGAGCGTCGCATGGGTCGTGATCCGGAGCTCAGACAGAAGTATATTGAGTTCATGAGAGAAAATGAACAATTGGGACACATGTCAGTGTCAAATTTGGATTGGCGTTCGGTGGAGCTTTACTTTCTCCCGCATCATGCGGTATTGAAGCCATCAACTGGCAAGCTGCGCACAGTATTTGATGGTTCTGCGCAGACTTCAACAGGCGTATCCTTGAACCAGTGCTTGCATTCTGGTCCCAAGTTGGTCAAGGACCTTTGTGACGTCATCACCAGCTTCCGACGACATCAGGTTGTCTTTGTGGCCGACATAAAAATGATGTTCAGGCAGACTATTATCCACCCTGATGACCGTCGCTTCCAGCTGATCCTTTGGAGAGAGTCTCCTCGCGATCCCATGGTCGTCTACGAACTCAATACGAATACGTACGGGTTAAGATCAAGCCCCTACTTGTCAATACGTTCTCTTTGGGAGCTCGCAGACCGAGAAGGTCTACGTTTCCCACGAGCCTCTGCCATCTTGAAGGACGATATTTACGTCGATGACATTTGCTCGGGCGCCTCCACAGCGGACGAGGTGATCCTCCTGCGGGACGAATTGATAGGTATTTTGGCCTCCGCTGGTTATGAGTTGCGCAAATGGATTTCCAACTCACCAGCGCTTTTGGAAGGCTTGCCAGAGGATCATCAGCAGGATCCACATTTGTTTGAGATTGTTGACAACCCCGCCATGATGGCTGTTCTCGGCGTTCAGTACAGACCAGTCCAAGACATCTTTACATATAACGTAGACTTGAAATTGCCGTGTTCTTGGACTAAACGTCTCGTATTGTCTACTGTCGCCAGAACCTTTGATCCGAACGGTTGGATCTGTCCAATTATATTTTGGGCAAAATGCTTCTTGCAGAAGCTTTGGACAGCAGGATTGACCTGGGACGAACCTCTGCACGGCACTCTTGTTGAGGAATGGACCTCCTTTGTATCCTCACTTCCTGCCGTAAACGAGATCTCCGTGCCTCGTCCCATCCTTCCTCCCGGGAAGTACAAGGCCACCCTTCACGGGTTTTGTGATGCCTCGGAACGTGGTCACGCGGCCGTGGTGTACTTGCGCACAGTTAGTGCATCAGGTCAGGTGAGGGTTTCCCTGATCATGGCGAAGAGCAAGGTTGCGCCCCTTCGGACATCTCTGACCATTCCGAAATTGGAGCTCTCGGGAGCAGCACTACTTGAACGCTTATTGAACCACGTGTCTAACACTTTGGGTAAAAGCATTTGTATTAATGGGATCTACGTCTGGACAGACAGCCAAATTGTTCTTTGTTGGTTGAAGGCTTCTGTTCACACCTTGGAGGTATTTGTCGCTAATCGCGTTTCCCAAATCCAGAAATCCGAAGTCAAACTTGTTTGGAGACACGTGCCAGGTGAGCTCAACCCCGCTGATTGTGCCTCGCGCGGATGCTTGACGCCTAGTTTGATAGGTCATTTGCTGTGGTGGGGTCTGGAATGGTTGAGTCGACCAGAAATTGATTGGCCTCGAACGCCAGTTTTGAATACTTCTAATTTGCCGGGTCTACGAACACTCGCTCTTGAGAAGGTAGAATGCGCCTTCGACCCCGATATTTTGTTGAATCGTTACAGCTCCCTCAAAAAGTTGTTAGGTGTCACTGCTTGGATAAAGCGTTTTATTTTTAACCTTAGGCACCCACAACAGAAACGACTGACACGGTTTATCTCACCACAGGAACGACAGGAGTCCCTTACCTTTTGGGTTCGTTCTGTGCAATTGGCGCATTTTGAAAAGGAGATTGCTATCCTTAAATCAGGGAGATCGAAATTGTCAGGAGCTGTCTCTACCCCTTTTTGGACGATACGGGTCTCTTGCGCGTTGGAGGGCGTCTCAAGAACGCCAACCTCCCTTACGGAGCACGTCACCCCCTTTTGTTACCTAAGGACGGTCATTTGGTACGCTTGTTGGTTACTGACCGTCACCTTAAAAATTCGCATGCTGGTTGTAATGCGCTCTTAGCCATTTTGCAACGCGAATTTTGGATCTTGTCTGCCCGAAGAATTATTCGGAGCGTAGTCTTTCGCTGCATCCCTTGCTATAAGCTCAAGGCTTCTACCATGCAGCCCTTGATGGGGGACTTACCGGCAGATCGCGTAACTGAAAGCAGGACGTTTGACGGTGTTGGCACGGACTTCGCTGGTCCCTTTTTGGTAAAAACGTCGACACTTCGAAACAGCAAGACTGTTAAGGCCTACTTGTGTGTTTTTGTTTGTCTCTCCACAAAGGCCGTACATTTGGAACTGGTCTCCTCACTTACGATCGAGGCGTTTGTAGCCACATTTGACAGATTTGTATCCCGCAGAGGGCTGCCTTCCTTGATCCGTTCTGATTGCGGCACTAACTTCAAGGGCACTTATAATTATTTGAATGACGTTGTTAATTTCCTTGAAACCAACAAGGCTGATATAGGTGATAGGCTAGCCCGACGTGGGATAAATTGGTTGTTTTCCCCGCCAAATTGTCCACACTGGGGTGGTATATTTGAGGCCGCCGTAAAATCGGCCAAAACACACTTGCGCAGGACAATCGGTGAGTCTGTCCTTACATTTGAGGAACTCACAACTGTGTTTTATAAGATTGAGGCCGTTTTGAACTCTCGGCCATTGTGCCCGATACGGCCCGATAGGCCCTTACGCCGGGCCATTTTTTGATTGGTCGCCCACTTGTCGCCTTGCCTGAGTACCCCTACATTGATACGAGACCTGGTCGTCTCTCGCGCTTTGAATTGGTACGCCAGATTACTCAGAGCTTTTGGAAACGCTGGAATTTGGAATATTTGCACATACTCCAGCAACGCGTTAAGTGGACCGACAAGACCGATCCACCCAAGATTGGTGACCTCGTTTTGATCAAGGAGGCTAACCTTCCGCCACTCAAATGGCGCAGGGGGCGCATCCTTCGTTTGGTAACTGGGGCTGATGGAGTTCTCCGATTTGCTGAGGTCTTAGTGGACGGTTCGATTCTGAGGAGAGCGGTTGCAACATTGTCACGTCTACCAACCGATTAGCGGACCGGTAGGCTGGTCCGGGGCGGGTGGATGTTTGAAATAGAATTAGTTTATTATAAGTCAAATCGATTAGATCGATTGAGTAACATTTTGTTTAGTCTATTGAAAATTTTTGACAATGGTCACACTGAACTGTCTCTTCCGTCCTTCCCTTGAAAAATTAACTCGCCGGTTGTCGTCTCGTACGTAAAATATCGCCTTTTGAATTAACGCGAATTGAATTAAATTGAGTAAACCGTCTTGAATGCCGCCTGATCTAGTGCTGGCAACGGTAAATTGATTGTGAACTATTGATTGACATTTGTGAAAATTGTGAATCTGGTATCGAGTCCACGTGCCAACGTGTCCTGAAAACGTCGCGTTTGAAGCTTAATAGCTAAGTATAAGATGCTTCATTCATTTATTTTGGCCAATATACTTGTATGAATGTGTCTAATTTAGCTCAAGCCTGACATCAGCAAGGATAGCGGGTAAGTGAAATATAATATTGATATTGATTGATTTCAATTCATCACTGTGCAACGCAGTGCATTGTGTCTGGATCATTGTCTATCGTGGTCAGGTAGATGTATTACATCTTCCACTGCGCACTTCTGATACACCTTCCTGCCTGGCTACGGTAATTCTAGACACCTACTCGAAACAACATTTGTGTATCACGTACCTAAACCAATGTCTCGTGAAGAAATCGAAACTAAAAACTGTCGCCTGAATACAGTTTTTTGACGACTTCACCTGAACGAAAAGTTTACTGCCAATGGTTAAAGACTATCGCTGCAGTTTTTAACAACTCGCAGTAAATTTTTCGTTCGTCTCCAATCGATCAAAGAAAGAATGTGTGAAAATTATAGGTATATAATATAGATACGTATTCAAGGGAAATGTTTTCGTCTCTAGGTAAACAAAGGTTTCCTTCACTTGCAGTAGCTTTTGCTTCCTGCGTTAATGGGTGTCAGGTCCGAGACAAAACGTGAAATTTCGAAATAGTAATGTATTTTCTCAATGTATTTTATGAAGCAGTAGTCTTAATTAACATAGCAGTTCTTTTGTCTGTATTTGAATTAATTTTAGAGTTGTACCCTCTATTTAGATGTTTTAGACATTTTGTGTGGTGAAGCTGTATATCGCAACCGAGAAACATATTTAAAAGCTAGGTACCTCCCTATTTTATGATTTTATCTTTTTCCATTTTATTTTATCTTCCATTTCTATTTTATCTTACATTTCATCTGTCGATGGACGTTAAAATACGGAAAACATTAGGGAAAAAAAGAATTCGAATGGCTAAAAAAATGAGGAAATCTGTATTTGTCTACACAGTTTACGTATGTACTTGTGATCGTGTCCTTCGTTGAAAACACAATGAAATTTCAAGTCTGAACACAAAACAACAATTTGTGTGTCAATACAAAATCTTCTCTTATCTGGGTATCTAACCCACAACACCTCGTCATGTACATGCGACGCCTTCCAACCACTCCGCCATTCGAGCAGTCCAACTCAGAAATAACCTTTCTATGCTATTTTCTAGCCAACCTAATAATATAATCCCACATCACGTAAGGATAAACAGAATCGTAACTTTTTGTAATAATTATCTCGTTGCCGGAATTATCTACAGAACGTTTGAATATCCCTGTTTACCTGCGCACCTAATTGCTTGCGCTACAAATACCTTTGTACCACCGTCAATAATAGAATTTAATACTCGAAAACACGTTTTATCTTGCTATATACGAATGTTTGTTGAAGGAAAACTGGATTGTGTATTTTTAAAGTACTTCGGGCTTCGATAAGTTTCTTAGTAATCCTATTTTCTGGTAAAGTATATTTTTATATTTTTCGTTCTCCATAGGCCAAATTCATCATCATTGTATCATATCCGCTACAATGAACATGGTTAAAAATACCCAAATTGCTATCTGACTACAACACTAAACGAAACTGATTCTGGAGGACTTGGTACTGAACACTTACTTAACTCGAAACAAATTTTGAGGATGTTCTCCATGCAATCGCACGCTTTCAGATATTGAAATCCACATAGTCTAAGATCCCACGACAAATTAGTGCACTCATCGAGTTTTTGCTTAAAACCAAATTTTAAAGTATATTTATCATTAGGAGAATACAAAACTACTAGGTTGCCTATTAAAATTTGGCCGCAAGTATGTTTAATTAAATGATTGTTAATTGATTTTTGGAAGATACTTTCGTTCATTCGTTTTATAAGTAAAATATCGTCTACATCACGGCTATACATATAAAGATTCTGAAAAACCACGGTTGCCATTGTTCACCTGGCCGCACCTCCTCGCAGCCAGGTGTAACCAGGTATGATTTCGATACATTTTTACGTTCATAACGTTTATTTATGATTAATATATCAAATGAAAGCTAATTTTTTTTTATTCTGATTATATATGGTTGCGTAATTAAATCCGGCCGCAAATAAGGGTTGCCGGCTGTTGAAGATTGTAAATATTTAAAGTAGAGTGAAAGAGAGTTATAGGGGGAATTCCCGTAACGCCGGATGGCACCTAGCGCCGAACACCTACACTATCTCGACAAGTAATCTGCCACATATTTTTAAATCGTGAGCAACAAGCTGATAGAAGAGGTGCGCGATAACATATCAATACAGGATCACACTACGCGGTTTTCCAGTGCTGCGACTGGGCACAGCGGTAGCAGCATTTTGCTGTTTATGGCGGCAAAGCATTGCGTCACGTTACTCTATTATGTAATTATTCTATACAGGGTGATTTAAAAGTCGTGTAATTCCTTTGAACCACATGATCTGCTGGTGATATAGAATGACCCTAACCATATATTATTTTTTTTAGAATTTTTTTTTTGAGAAAAAAAAATATTTTTTTTACTTTGCTTCGGTTTCATACAATAGCACGTTAACAGCCTGAAAGGGTTTTAATAAAAAAAAAAAAAAAAATAAACACTACGTCAACTAAAATGTCGAATTCTAAAAGGAGGTAACAACACCTCGCGTCGCGTGCCGTCAGCTGTCATCGAGACACGGTAAGGTCAAACCCGCGTTTAATGTCAGTAGCAGTAGATGGCGCTACTGCGAGTTTACTACTACGTACAAACCGCGCAAGAGGCGAAACTAGTCTCTCATGCCATCTTATTCTTTCAAATGATTGATATTTTATCACAAAACATAATTATTATTTACGTTATTACTAAATCTTGGACCGACAATCTTGTTAGGATCGCGGGAAGCGGTTGGTATGCCCAGCAGTGGACGTCCTTTGGCTGAAATAATGATGATGATTACAGATTCTGACAATAATCTATCTATCTAAACCGTCTTAGCTATTTGGATCAGTCTCTGTCAACATAACTACCTACCACACGACAGCAGCTGATTTTACTTTAAAAATAGTCGCCTGTTGACACATGTTTGATTACTTATTTGTTCCCTAGGTACTTTATCTTTAGTACAGTACAGATGTTTCATTAAGGAATAACATTGGTGGACTTTTGTCTTTTACTTGTGGCACGGTGACGCCGCTGGAGTTACCTACGTAAGTAAAGAGTAGCACAGATTAAATAAAAGTTAGGTACCTACCTACTTCGTAAACCGTAGCGCGGTGTGTCTGTGTACCCAGTACACACTTCGCACAGTACTAGTTTTTAGAGGCATAGGTACTTTAGTTTAGAGATAGAGTTTCAAATGGTAAACATCTAAGTAAAACTGAAACTTTTACCTAGATTATTTTAGATAGGTACTAAAATTATACTTTTCCACTTAGGTAGGTACCTACTCAAATAAACATTTTGATGTCAACTTTCCCTTCATACTTTTTTCCGGCTTAGGACGAACATAATTATGACAAAATTATAAATCATCAAGGCAGGTAGAGTGAAAGCTAGATGTCTATGAAAATACACACATTCAGAAAGAGATTTCATCACAATTAGGGCGTATTTAAAAAGTTGAAATCAAATTATGTACAATTATTGTCTTATTTACAAAAACTCACCGTTACTGCACGATGGAGTTAGATATTTACCTACACTTGAATATTTACACTTATTTACACGCACTTAATTCACTTATTTACACGCACTTTATGCCAAATGTACTAACTGTTCAGAGTGGCCGCCCTGCATGTCTAAGCACAGTTGCGCCCTACGTCTCAAATTATTTCTTAATCGTCTAGTGACGCCTGTGACAATATCTTCTCTGCGGACTTCATCGAAGGCATTTATTATGCGGGCCTTAAGGATATCGCGTGAATCCGACTCAACCTCGTACACCCTGCGTTTTATTTCTCCCCACAGATAAAAATCTAGCGGGGTGAGATCAGGCGAGCGAGGGGGCCAGGCTATTGGACCTCCGCGACCAATCCACCTCTCACCAAATTGGTCATTCATAAATTGCCGCACAACGTTATGATAGTGGGCAGGTGCTCCGTCATGTTGATAGTATAAATCCCGAAGGCTATTTAGAGGGACGTCTTCTAAATTCTCCGTCACCACATACCTTAACAACTGCAGGTAATCCTATCCACCTAAACGTCCTTCGATAAAATAAGGACCAAGGATATTATTGTTTATAATTCCAGCCCACACATCCACAGAAAAGCGCGTCTGGAACGCATCGCGCCGCGTTACGTGGGGATTTTGTTCGGCCCACCAATGTTCATTGTGAACATTAGATAACCCTAAGCGGGTGAATGTGGCCTCATCTGTCCACAAAATGTTGCGGTCCGTTTCCAACAGCCACCTACAAAATGTAACCCTAGCAGGTTGGTCGGTTTCGGCCATGTCGTGTACCGGCTGGAAATGGAACGGATGCTTCCCTGCCGCATTTAGAAGCCTCCACACGTAGCTTTGGCTGACGCCAAATCTTCGCGCTACCGGCCGGGTGGAGCTTTGCGGGTTCTGCTCAAAATACCTTCTTATGCTACGATCCAACTGCTCCGGATACATGGTAGGACGCCCTCGAGCTTGTGCATGTTCGGGAACAGCTAACTGTCCGTAGTCTAAGAAGTTCTGCGCTGCCCGAAGTATCCGCCGTGATGAAGGTACAGGCGAGTTTGGGCTTCGCCTCCGAAACCATTCTCTGGTTTCATTAAGGTCTCTCGAACTTGCATAATGCCAAACGATTTGGGCGAGTTCTCGGGTAGTAAGCGAGTCCATTTTCAAGTAAAACGGAAAACACGTGCGCTCAGTGACAATAAAATTATGCACTGATTTAATAAGCATTGATTTTAGAAAAAGTTAAATTCGCGGTCTTATTTGCATTAATAAACAAATTTAGTTTTTATTTGCATCTGCATTAAGTTTAGTTTTAATTGAAATTATTTGGTGTCGGCTTTATCATAAAGGTCTATTAAACTATTTGACGTACCGCCTCACCTATGACTAGAGCCGCCATCACTGAAATGTTTGCAAATTTTAACTTTATTGAGACGTACTAAGTGTGCTATTTGTCTGCGGATGCGGCATGCTTTAAATCAGCGGTACTCAACCAGCGGCCCGCAGGCCGCATGCGGCCCGGTAAGCCATTTCGTGTGACCCGTGGGCCCGTCCACCGAATAGCATGGAGTAGATAATGTGTAGGAAAATATGTCAACCATTTTAAATTGCTTACATCCAAAGAAAGTGCGAACGTACAGGGCGTCCGCTCAAGTTGCATTCAGCGAGACGACCAAATCCCATTTCTTTCATGCCTGTTTTTTGAGTGTGTTATTTAAATCACATTGTATTGCAGTGCCGAAACTGTACCGAGGATTCAAGAGCCTTTACTTATTGTCTCTGGTTCTGTGGTTAAAGATCCCCAGGCGTGATATAAAGGTATATCACGGCCTTGATTAGGTTCAAAGACATAACTGTGTGATGCGTTTTGACAATATTATTTAGCAGACTCGTGGTGAAAACCGGTCACGGGCTTTTCCCACTAGCTTGAGTTTGGGGCTGGTGGAGATGTGTGTGAGACTCTCCAAAATCTCCGCGGTGTTCACTTTACTACCTATGAAAATGGCGGGGCTGCGTAGACTGCTTTAGCATAACATGCGTTACCCCGCCTGAGTTAGTCTACCACTCGACGAGCCCCTCCTAGCTGTACGAGTTAGGTTAGGCTAGATGTAACCGTCAAATTGCTGATACAATTTAATATTGCGAAACAATACGAAACAATAAATACATCGAGAGGCGGACACAAACACGTAAGCCTCCTAACGGGCCCGTCTGGTCGGATCGCGTGCTGCCTCATAGGCCCGATAATTAGGCCGCTGGCAGTACCCCTCAGTGGCTGGAGATCAATTGCAATGATTTATTGTAGATCGTCACTCACTCTCTAGTAGCATGCAGACCTGAGGTTCCACAGACGCTGACGCATCGAATCCTGCTCCTCCGTATATTTCCTCAGTTACCATCTCATTCACGCAGAAGGAGAAGATGGTGTGTAGTCGATCGCATCGGATCATGGCTTCTAATAATGTCCGAAGAGCAAGTGTTGTTAACCGGCCAAATCGTAGTGAGTTATGACCGTAGATCAATCGGAAGCTGAGAACGCTCTGACGTCTTCTAGCCCCCTCCTCAAGATGGGTCTTACCCATATGACCACTAGGACCCAGGAGGGCGCGGACCGCCACATCTCATCGTCGTGTCTTGCGTCAAGCATCGGTTTCTCGCCCACCTCAGGACTTTCTAGTAGCATTCGTGAATCGACGCCATAAGCCACGTATCCAGATACCCTCTCACGATTGTTTCTTTTATTCTTTTGACTAACGGTCACGGCGCTGTATGTGCCCGGGTTTTATTGACCGTCAAGCACCGCAATTCAGCCCTTTGAAGGTTGTCTCTACGATTCGGACCCCACTCGTCATTATTTGAGCCACACGGGCTCATAAAAAGAAATGGCCTTAGACTTGGAAAAGGCCACCTTGAAACCTTTCTCGCCACGACTTGTATCTCCCATTTAGCTCAACCCTTCAGAAGCCCAAAAACTCGGCCCACGTAAGCTCGATATTTCAAGCACACAAGTTCACCACTTCAGCCTGCTGAAACTGCACAACGACGAGCATCTTGTAGAAGCTCAATAATTTGAATCCTCCAAATCCACAATCATAGGATCTACTGAATTTTTCTGCGGCCCGCGGCGCGGCCCTGACTGGAATTCCTATGCGGCCCTTCTAAAATAAAGGTTGAATATCGCTGCTTTAAGCGGTCACTCCGCGACAAAAATGTGCCACCAACCAATGATTGTTCCGACTTCCAATTTAAGATGATTTACCGCCTTTACCGGTTGGTTTGTTTATGTGTTATTTGTGCACTTATTTCAAGTAGGTATGTATGTATTTGACTTCGGGATTTGTAATAATAAGTAAAAAATGTGGACAAATCTCAGACTTAGGTTATTTCTTTGATCTGAGCTTATTACAGATCAGGTTAGTGCCACTAAGAGCCCAGAACCTGTACTTCAAATACCTACTTACTTATTACGTACATACGGCGGCGTGTAGTAGGTACCCGAATAGGAGTTAATTTCTTAACGTACTAAACGTAGGAAGTACCTACTTTGGCATTTTAGGTACTTGGAATTTTCATATTCCAAAATGTTTTTGTGGTAGTTGATTTGCATGCTAACGATCGATGGGTAAATCACATAGGTCATAATTCAAACACTCATTAGGTATTTATCTGATAACTCACATTCACTGAATTATCGATCACCTAAAAGTACTTACATTTTATCCGTTAAGTACCTAGGTATTTATTTTATTAGTAGGCACCTACCTTTTATGCAATGCTTTGAATTTACCTCTAACACTAATTGAAATGAGATTTGAACTTAATATCTCAAGTACCAATCCCAGGTCAATTCGGTCGCTTTTGTCTGATTCTGTACGTCATGGTATGAGACCGTTTGCTATTTTAGCGTGGTTTTGCTTTACACGTGTAAATGACCATGTACCTACTACATTTATTTGGTACAATAATAATATCAAGAGGACCCCAACTGCAGCACGGATCGTTTAACAAAATTAGATTCAATCTTTGAAGAAATAAAGCCCAAATTAGTTTCAAGAGAGCCGCGCCGCCGCGGCGTCGGTACCTTTGAGGAACATGATACAGCCGATACCGACGGACGTCACCATTGGAATTAAACCTTATGTTACTGATACAAAGTCTAAATTAGCTCTTTAGTAGATATCTTTGAATTCGTTAGGTAGTAATAGCATAGTAAGTACAAAAAGAATAGTAGGATAGCTTCATACAAATTGGCCACCGTCGGTTTGAATGTACGCGTGAGTCGCTGGCGCCGTGTACGCACGCACACAATCTCATAGACGAGCGCAGCCCGGCGCGGCCTCAGTACAGATTGCGCCGCGCGTCTAAGGACGCAAGAGTACTATTCTTTTTAACTATGGTAATAGGCATAGGTTTAAGTTTATAAAATACAAAGGTAAAAGACTCTTAGTGGCTCAGTGTCTACTCGCCGACTATCACGCGCGGAAAGATGACGTTTCTCAGCGCGCTGACGCGCTCGAGTCAACACCCCGCTCATCGAGCACCAGTGCCTCCACAGACCTCTGAGAAACGACGGTTTTTATGTGCCGAAGAGGCCGGAAAGTAACGACACACACGATAGTCCCACATCGCAATTGTACAACCGCGCTGCGTCCGTTCTCCGAGAACGTAGCCACAGCGTCGTGGTTAGGTGGTTGACGCGCCGAGGCACTACATTGCTATCTACCGCACGGATGCAGAAAAAATCTGGAAAATCAACAATTGCCCCCACGGAGGGCAAGCCGACCGTAATCGCCAGCTCGCGAGGCCGCTGCGGCGCCGGCGCCTGGCGCCAGCGCATCATAGCGCCCGCGAAGATGGCGATGACGGCGACGCAGCGACGACACCGCTGCCCCGCCTACGCCAACAACGCCGCCGTCACAGTTCACACTGAAAACCCGCCGCTGGCTTACACATGGCTCACCGGACTTTTACAGGGAAACCTGCCGGTGGGGTCAGTCAGGTCTCGCTAGAGGCGTGAAGACTACTCGGACGCTTCTGAGTCTGATTTCTGAGCACACTTCGTGTCACCATGATTGTAATAGTTTATGTAACTGGATTGGACTGGTTTACGTTCCTAATAAATTACGGTTTTACTTCACTGTTTATTTGCTAACAATTAACTGCTTAATACTAGCTTAGTGCAATGTTTATTAGTTGATATTATTTACCTACCTTACTAATGAATGTGTAGTGTAATGTTATCTTCAAATAGGCGTCAGTGAGTGCCGTGGGAGTCGTGGACGTCAACTCGAAACATCTACGTTGCAGTCCGTCTCCATACAAAGATAGCGCATCGTAAATTGTTATTTTTCGCCGGATTGTGTAGGTACGTACCTACTTATTTATGTGTTGGTGTTATTTTATTAAACTGACTGCATATCTTTGTTTAAACTAGTAGGTACCTACCTACTTAATGGTAAGTTTACTATTATGAAGTTCAAATACTTCTAATCATTAAATACACCGAGTGTTGTGGGTTTGATACCTACACGAGACAACATTTGTATGATCCACCTAAGTATAAATTATTGTATGGAGTCTGTTCTTTGCGTTCTTTAATCGCGATAGAACCCATCATGGATCCCCTTCCGCTACTTTTTATTGAGCTTGGGGAAGGTGGAGGGCGTATGTGGCACGGCACTCCCCCTAGACGGTCGAAGGAGCGTGTTCCTCGATTGACCCTCATGACGATGTCAATATCACGGGTCTACTTACGTTCTTACCGTGAGTAAGGACGTAAGTAGACCTGTGATATTCTAAAGTCCCGGGATACAGGATTTATTCCTTGAGCGGGAATTGTTTTTGAAAAGAGTTGTCCTTTTAAAAATAAAGTAACCAAAATTTGATTTTGGTGTCATACCACCTACATTATCTTTCAATTTGTTTATATGCAAATTCAGATCTTCAGGGCTTCATCGTCATCATCATCGTCCTAGCGTTATCCCGGTTACATCCAGGACTTTCGTGTTGGAGTCCAGTGTCCGCTTTCTAGTCTAACCAGATTTGACTGAGTATTAGCTTTTCCACAGAGCGACTGCCGTCTGACCTCCGCAACCCGAAGGTATGGATAACCATATTCCATGGTAAACCAAGTAAGTCTAAAGACCAGTACCAGTTTATTTGAGGGTACTGACTCCCCGTAACGACAAACACTCCCCTCAACAGTGGTATCCTTCAGGATTCTATTACTATTAATTCTATTAAAATATCGTCGGCTTTCGCCACTTTCCGTGTCAAAGGGTATGCCGCCTTTTTAAAGTACCTAGTGCAATTTTACCGTCAAGCGAGCCGCTGTACTCAAAGGGACCGCTCTAGTGATGTTTACAATCAACAGATAACATCGATTTATTTAATTTTAACATGACATGTAACAGACTGGTAACGATAGCCTAATGGCGATACCAACGGACTGCCATGCAGAGGGTATCTGGTTCGAATCCACGGTGCGCATCAATAATAATACATAATTAGTTAATAAGACTTTTCGAAGTTACGTGCGTAATAAATTGTTAATAAACGCTTGCCACGTGTCTCGGAAGAGGACGTCGGATAAACAGTCATGAAAATTCTTGACAGTCGTTACGGGGAGTCAGTACCCTCAAATAAACTGACACTGGTCTAAACCATTGAATGGTTTTATTTAATAACAATACATAAAAACATGCAATTACACAAAGCTAACATTTTAGGGGTTTACCTACCGATATTGTATCAGGTAAACAATAACAATTGTATAAAATATCGATAAAAACATTACTCCAGTGAATATTATCATCGGTTAGGTACATCTCTAATTATTTATTTGATTTACGAACAATTTGCCTACTTGACCACTCAGTCTTTCGCGAGCATTTCTTTTGTTTAGACTTCCGGATCTGTGAAATAGTAAATTCTGTAGGTATGTCGTATTCAAACCCTGAATATTTTAACATGTTGATGTGTTTAGGTAGGAGTGAATTTATTATGCAGGAGCTCGTAGGGAGTACGAGGAACGGTATGTTAGACCACGGGGTCTACCCGTGCCGTCGGAACGCGCGTTTCGACGGCTTCAATTCGGTGTTCGCATCGTTGCAGCTTTTCAAAGTGCTAGCAGTGTTAAGCCCAGGAGTGTTAAGTAGTGTGTGTTCAGCGATGGTGCAAAGGTGCCGTAAGTGTCTGGACGTGAGCGGAGGACATGCGGAGAATGGCCGTAGCATCTTACAGCAAGTAGATATTTTTATCAATTTAAGGTAGGCACATACTTACGTAAGATTAAACCAATTAAAAAGTTGTTATAAACATAGGTTAGTGTACCGTCGCGTCATAGCCATAGCTACGTTAGTACTATTTATTCTGTGCCATACCGCGACTTGGCTTGCCGATCGTTATAGGTCGGCAAAGTTAGCAACGCTTGCAAAAGCCTTCTCTTAGATGGGTGACCGCGTGTGACATTACATGAGTGCGCTACCGGGTTGCCAACGGCACGTAAAGCCGAATCAAAGAATCGTTGGCCATCTCGTAGGCCTTCGGGCAGTCTGAAAACACTGACATCAGAGTTGGCAAGGCACTCGCACGAAACAAACAGACAACCTAAATACCGCGTTTTGTTTTACGTACACCATCGAACCAAGAGATCAGCTGTTGCATCAAGTGCATAAAATCTGTTTCACCTAAAATAATACTTGGCACGTGTAAAGGACGATGACTCGCGACGGCGGCTTTTGTCAAAGGAGGCGGTCGGGTGGCCTATGCACTCAAAGCCGTCAAATCTTTATGAACTTTAGGTAAGTACCTAGCTATTATCTATCTGATATGATATTATATAAAATTAATTAAATTTACACAAATACCTTATCATTTTACGCTACTCTACAAGGCTACAAGTACTACCTACAACCCCTTCATTGATCGGACGGAAGGTTATGAAACCCTGAATGAGACTAGATATAAGGGGTACTGATTCCTCTAACGACTGTCAAAAATCTTCTGATGATAGCCGGGACAGACGGCTTAACGTGCTCCCCGAGGCACGGAGGGGTTTGTCTTTTTGTATCCGGTTACCCATAAACTAGACGGTGCCGAACGCGCTTAACCTTGCAGGTCTAGTACGAGTTTGCACTCGATCGTCACGGTGGACGATAGCCTAGTCGACGGGAACAATTTCCATACATTTTCTAAATTCGCCCCCTAGCGGTCTCTGTCGCTCGCTACTCTCCGTTAGGGGCGCTTTTACAAAATGTATGGAAATTGTTCCCATCGACTAGGCTATGGTCCACCGTGACGATCGAGTGCTAACTCGTACTAGGCCCTACAAGGTTCGAGCGGTTGCCACTTTGACACGGGCCCCTCTGGCCCAGGACTTCATTATCATAAAAATACTGGACTGCCAATTACTTAGTATAACAACGTAGTGACTTCTTAACTAACGATGTTCTTAACAGAACACGTTTAGATTAATCAAAAATACGTACTTAATTAATCTCTTAATTTTTTGTACGATGAAGTGACAAGACAATGCTATTCTTTAATGAAACATCTAATCTGTACTAAAGATAAAGTAGGTAACAAATAATTAAACATGTGTCAACAGGCGACTATTTTTAAAGTAAAAACAGCTGTTGTCGTGTGGTAGGTAGTTATGTTGACAGAGACTGATCCAGATGGCTAAGGTTTTGATAAATCGTTTTCAGAATCTTTAGTCATCATCATTTCAGCCAAAGGACGTCCACTGCTGGGCATGCTATGCCTCTCCCGATCTTGGGCCGCCCGCATCCAACCGCTTCCCGCAGAGACTGATCCAGATGGCTAAGGTTTTGATAGATCGTTGTCAGAATCTTTAATCATCATCATTTCAGCCAAAGGACGTCCACTGCTGGGCATGCTATGCCTCTCCCGATCTTGGGCCGCCCGCATCCAACCGCTTCCCGCGATCTTAAGATTGTCAGTCCAAGATTTAGTAATATCGTAAATAATAATTATTTTTTATGATAAAGTATCAATCATTTTAAAGAATAAGATGGCACGAGTGAATAGTTTCGCCTCTTGCGCGGTTTGTACGTAGGCGTAGTAGTAAACTCGCAGTTGCGCCATCTACTGCCACTGACATTAAACGCCGCGGGTTTGACCTTACCGTGTCTCATATCATAACTCTCATAACTCCAGCGGCGTCGCCGTGCCACAAGTAAAAGACAAAAGTCCACCAATGTTATTCCTTAATGAAACATCTGTACTGTACTAAAGATAAAGTACCTAGGGAACAAATAAGTAATCAAACATGTGTCAACAGGCGACTATCTTTAAAGTAAAATCAGCTGCTGTCGTGTGGTAGGTAGTTATGTTGACAGAGACTGATCCAAATAGCTAAGACGGTTTAGATAGATAGATTATTGTCAGAATCTGTAATCATCATCATTATTTCAGCCAAAAGACGTCCACTGCTGGGCATACCAACCGCTTCCCGCGATCTTAACAAGATTGTCGGTCCAAGATTTAGTAATAACGTAAACAATAATTATGTTTTATGCTAAAATATCAATCATATGAAAGAATAAGATGGCATGAGAGACTAGTTTCGCCTCTTGCGCGGTTTGTACGTAGTAGTAAACTCGCAGTAGCGCCATCTACTGCCACTGACATTAAACGCCGCGGGTTTGACCTTACCGTGTCTCGATGACAGCTGACGGCACGCGACGCGAGGTGTTGTTACCTGCTTTTAGAATACGACATTTTAGTTGACGTAGTGTTTATTTTTTTTACTTTTTTTTATTAAAACCCTTTCAGGCTGTTAACGTACTATTGTATGAAACCGAAGCAAAGCAAAAAAAAAATTTTTTTTTCAAAAAAAAAAAATTCTAAAAAAAAAATTGTATGGATAGGGTCATTCTATATCACCAGCAGATCATGTGGTTCAAAGGAATTACACGACTTTTAAATCACCCTGTATAAGGTTATATAATATTATGATTTATTTTCATATGTCACTGAATATAGTGTGCCATCGGGATTCGTAAAATATGCCGGTTAGCGTAGCGGGAGTGTGAGCGACTGCTAGGTCGAAGGTCGCGGGTTCGACTCCCGCTCAAGTCAAACATTTGTGTGGATGAACATGTATGTTTGTCTTGGTCTGGGTGTTTCTATGTATAATATGTATGTATTTACAAAAAAAGTATATTTGTATGTGTATCCATTATCTAGTACCCATAGTACAAGCTCTGCTTAGTTTGGGTTCTGCTAGATAGTGTTGTGTGAATGTGAAAAAAAAAGTAACACACACCCTGCCATGAAAACCTGTCTAGTGATCAAATGTCTTAACAACAAACCTGGAACCAGCAGTATGAAGACGTCGACTAGTTTTTGTTTAGCAGTTGGTCAGAATATTCTAAAATTGTTTAAATTATCTGCTTTCAAGATGAAAGGATTAGCAACTTGACAAATAAAATGTGACAGAAAGTGAAATAAGTGAAATTTTAACGTCGTCACTGTCGTGTAGAATTGTAGCTTAAGAGACAAAAATCATGTTATCTCAGGAAAAAGGAAAGAAATGAGCATCAAGTACAAAAAGAACAATAAATTAAAAATGTAGACAAACCAAACTTATGAAAGTTTATGGGAAAACTGGAGGTAAGCTAACAAAAAGATGTCACTATCTCAAATATTCAACATGATGAAGACACAGAAAACACCCGTGTCACGACGAATCATGATGAAGACACATGGTTACAGTGCTCCAGATGCCAAGGGTGCGCTTTTGAAGCTTGTGCAAAAGTTCTTGAATGTGGAGACGTCGTCGAGATATACGCGATCAATGGCTGATGTTTTGCAGATGTCCGGCGCTAGTCTGTAAACTAATTGTGTGTCCGGTACTAGGTGCCAGTTTTTACAATAACATTTTTCTTTATCTAAACTTAATTGAAGTTTCTGATTAAGATTTCATAATTTGTTGAGTCAACAAATTCAAAATTAATTAAAGTTACATTTCTTAAAATAGTTTTCATTTTATTTCATAAAAACCTTAGGTGTCCGCCACTGGGGAATTTCACCCTACGCGTGACATCATTTGTCAGACGAGAACGATTGACAGCTCTGCGACGCTTTTAAGCCATTGCGCATGCGTCAAATGCTAGTCAACTAGTCAACCCTTAGATTAATAACTATTAGATGGAGACATTCGACCCCAAGACCGTCACTAATAATTAATCTGACATAGGTGGCCATATGGCCACCCATTACTAGGAGTGGGTCGTAACAGGTAAAATCACGTATCTGTTACGTCTGTTCCTGTTATACATAAAAGTAGGTGAGTATTGGGGGTCTCGGATCAGATGAGATCCAAGCCCCCCAATACTCACTCTATTCGAATAGATGTCATTATTGATATTGGTATATTTTCTTGAAATGATGTCTAGTTGTTGTATACAGAGCGATAATTAACACTTTATTGTGAACACACTGCAATAAAGAGCAAATTGCAGCTCTAAGAAAGGTAGTATTTATGTAATTACTGTACTAATTATATAACATCGTAATAATATAAGTATTAAAGCACATTTACTGTGGGGACATACACCACAGTAATTATGTTGATAATATATTATCAAAGTTATATAACATTCATTCATCAATTCATTATAGTATTGTTTCATTTAAGCATTCAATAGTTCACAGTAAGTACGTATTGTCTATTCGACGCATTCCAAACCGGATGGATAAATGCGCGCAGATGCTCTCCAATGTCTTCTTATATAGAATTTCAAATATACATACATACCTGTTACAATCTAGCTAGTAGTTAAAATATTATTTCGACTTGTTAATGTTGTAGTGTTATAAATGATAAATTAAGTTTCGTATTTAACGATTGTTGTAGGTACATAGTATACGTATTAGTTTCATTTATAATTACAATACAACATGTATGAGTTATTTCAGTCGATAACAGATTAGCATATACCTACATACATACACATACATAGACTCATGCCTGTTTCCCCGAAGGGGTAGGCAGAGGCATATTAAACGCCCACTTTTCGGCAGTGTTTTGATCCCACGTAATAGGTGGCGAGCCAATTGCCGCTTATCGGGATATTTTGTTTGCCAGAGCCTCGTCCATTGATCGGCAGGTGCACCACTTGCAGGTGAGGTTGGCTTGGGACCCTAAGTTCTTGGTGGGAACCCTATGCACAATATGAGATTAGCATATAATAAGTTACAATTACACTTATGACTCTCACTCACTCATATGTTGTGTGGATGTAATTCTACGAGTGCCTTGCTGGTCCGATGATATAAATTAGTGTGTGTGTGTATGGAAACGAATGGTATCGGGTTCGATTCTCCGACTAGAGCAAAGTGTAATTTAGTTTTCCTGATAGTTAGTCCTTAGAAGCAGGATGGAGTCTGGAAAATTGTCTGATAAAAATGATATTAGGCTCGCCCCTGATACGTGGTGGTTATATAAAACATACTTAGTGAAATATACACACCTTTTCGTCTTCGGAATACAGGCACGGGGATTATATAATATAAACCTATGTATGCAGAGTTTACACAACACAAAATATGGAAATAAAAACAAAACAGTTTCAATTAACTACCATTTATTTGCAAATTCTACACAATAGAGATAAAACCACGGATTACTGGTTTTTGTTTATTTACATCTTTTTATACAACTTATTTATAATTTCCTTTACACTTTTATAAATATCATTGTTAAATACACTCCCCACAACATGTTGAACACATACATTCGCAGTACAATCACACGGTGAATTTGTGAAATCTTCGGCATCGTATACTTGAATGCGTATTATTTTGCCTCGCGGGCCTTTCGAAGGATTTTTTTATATACGAATAGACGATATCATCTCCCCGTCTTTTATTATGGTTTTCATTGCTATTGGAGCTTCTAGGCGTCGTTTCTTCAAATTCAAATGGACGAAATTGTCGATCTCTTTCCAAATAATTCACCACTCGATTACGTAGAGTCTCTTCAACGGGGATAGGTGAGTATGAAGAATTCGTAATAAACACATCATTGGACTCCTGAAACAAATATAAATTCATTGTAAGATAATATATATATATGTTTATATATATATATATATATATATATATATATATATATATATATATATATATATATATATATATATGTATAAATAATAATAAAAGGTTTTAAATAAAATATTTTACTTACCGACATTATGCAGCAGGCGTGTAACTACGTACAAGTAATGTAAGTGATTTTTAGTCCCGTTTGTCGTCGCATTATATACTTTTTCTTATTTTTGTCATTAAAGTTCAAAATATCCAACCATTTAGTTTCTGTTTTGCATAGAAACCTAAAACGAATATCGATTTCATGTTAGTGCCACGTGTCCCCATATATGGATATGAAGATCTGGTTGGCATCATCGTAAAATTAAACAATGCAGACGAGCGTAATAATACTGCGGTCGATATCAAGGTATCGAATATGTGATAATAAATAAGTCATAATCTTATGCAGCTATGTACGTATCATGCATTGTTTAATGAATGTTTCTCAGCGTTTTAAACGCTGTGTTTATAGCGGTCGTTTAGATTGTTTCTTTATAATTATACTACTTTTGTCTTCGACTTCATTCGCTCGAGAGATGATTTATTTTTAATGAAATCTACTTGTTTAAGTGTACAATATACTGCAATTAAATTCTGTAGGTAGTAGGGCCATGCTGATTTCAGCACGAATGGGTCGGCTCGACCGGGGCGGTACTACCCTCTCACAGAAGATCAACGTAAAGTAGCAGTACTTTTCTGCTGTGTTTCGCTTGGTGAGTGAGAGCGCCGGAGGCCCAGTCCCTCCTTCCCATTCTCTCTTCCTTTCCTTTGGGGATGGCAGAGAGAGTGTGAAGGTTTAGGTGAGGGGGCGGTTACCGCAGCATACGTTGGACCAGTGAAGTATTAGTGGAGTCATTGTGTGGGTAGTGGGGGTCGACCCGCCGGCCAGGGAGACCCGTAGAAACGGTGGTGCCGCTGGCCGCCCGCGGTATAGTACAGGGGCCCAACTGGGACTAACCATCTCGGGAGGCTGCCCCACCAGGCCGCGCATAATCTCGGAGTGGCTCGTCGTGCCGGTTGGTGACCGGATGGTGGAACCCGGCGACCACTTCCGGGAGGGTACGGGGGCCCTTCCGTCCGGCGGATCGGCCACTGCTATTCTGCACAGTCTAATGACGAAACAATACTCCACGCTTTGTCACGCGCCGCTGCGGTAATTGCCACCTCTTTTCACGCCCCTCCTTTCTTCTTCCACTCCACTATGGCAGCAAGCATTGGTAACGGTCACACAGCGGCGTCAACCTTTCCCACCCACACGCTACTTGAGGTGGAGTTCGCCAACATCCGCGGACTTCATTCAAACCTCAACGCCGTCCACCACCATCTCGAGACGGCAAGGCCGGCCATGCTTTTTCTGACGGAGACTCAAATAAGCCGCCCTGCGGACACAACTTATCTGCAATATCACGGCTATGCCCTTGAAGAGAATTTCTACGCAAAAGCCGGAGTATGCCAGTTCGTCAGGGCGGATATTTGCTGTCGTCGTTTACGCTGCCTAGAGGACCCCTCCTTTTCCGTCCTGTGGATACACGTAAATCTGGGTTCATTAGCCCGGATTTACGTGTGTCTATACCGTTCCCATACCGGAGATGCCGAGACAACTCGACTTTTTGATTACCTGAGTCAGGCGGCAGATGAAGCGCAGGAACAGTTTCCGACCGCTGAGTTGGTCTTTTTGGGAGATTTTAATGCCCACCATGAGACCTGGTTGGGTTCTCCCAAAAAAGAACCACGCGGGAAGGGCTGCTCACGCATTTGCTCTCACGCATGACCTGGCCCAGCTGGTACTCCAGCCCACCAGGATACCAGATATTCAGGGTCAAGCGCCCTCTTTGCTGGACCTTCTGCTGACGAGTCATCCAGACCAGTACAGTGTGTCGGTTCAAGCCCCATTGGGCTCCTCCGACCACTGTTTGGTCTGCACTTCAGTGCCAACCGCTGCGCCTTCACAACATGTGGACGTAAAGCGACGCTTATGGCACTACTCGTCAGCAGATTGGGATGGCCTGCGCAGTTATTACGCGTCCATTCCGTGGTCTCAGCGTTGCTTTGGTGGGAGGGATCCTTCGGAGAGTGCGTCTGCTGTTGCTGGGGAAATTCTGTTAGGTATGGAATATCATATTCCATCCACTTTTGTCACCAGCAACAGCAGAATTCGGCCCTGGTTCGATCGCGAGTGCGCTGATGCTGTTAAACAAAAACAGTCAGCGTACCGTGCTTGGATCAGGGCTCGGTCTCGTCGCGATCCGAATGTCCCTCTCATCAAAGCGGCCTATAACAGAGCCGCTAAGGTCTGCAAGAGGGCATACACCAGAGCGGATGCACAGCGCGTTGCACGGTTTGGCCAAGAACTTCTGTCGAACCCTACGGGAAGCCGTGGATATTGGCGGCTGGCCAAAGCCGTGCAATCCAATTTCTGCCAGTCTTCGCTGCCACCGTTGCGATGCTCTGACGGATCACTGGCTCATGGGCCGCAAGAGAAAGCTGACTTGCTTGTCAATCTCTTTGCGGCCAACTCCCGAATCGATGACCGTGGTTCGCAGCCGCCATCTATAAACCACTGCGGCCACTCCATGCCTGATGTTCGCATCAGGCAATGCGATGTTCGCGCGATACTGCGGTCTGTCGATGTCCGGAAAGCTAGTGGTCCCGACGGTATCCCAGCGGTTGTTCTTAAGAAATGTGCAGCCGAGTTGTCTCCAACACTTACACGCCTGTATCGCCTGTCTTACTCCTCTGGCGTCGTGCCGCAGGCTTGGAAGGAGGCGAACGTACAACCGATTCCCAAAAAGGGGGATCGTTCTGATCCAGCTAACTATCGACCCATAGCCATAACCCCTATTCTCTGCAAGGTATTCGAACGGATTATCAACACCCAACTCGTTCGCTGCCTAGAAGATCGCTCTCTTATCAATGATCGACAATATGGCTTCAGACCGAAACGATCAACGGGCGACCTTCTAGCGTATGTCACTCACCTTTGGGGTGAGGCTATGGACAGGCACGGGGAGTCGTTGGCTATCAGCCTCGACATCTCCAAAGCCTTCGATAGAGTCTGGCATCGTGCGCTTCTTTCCAAGCTTCCGGCTTACGGCTTGCCACCTCGATTGTGCAACTGGGTTGCTAGCTTCCTGCATGAACGACGTGTTCGAGTTATTTGCGAAGGCTTAAATTCAAAGTTTATGCAGGTAAATGCTGGTGTGCCCCAGGGAGCCGTCTTATCGCCCACACTTTTTCTTCTGCATATCAATGATATGCTCACTTTCGGGAGCATACATTGCTATGCAGATGACAGTACCGTGCATGGGCGGTATCTCGGCCATCCTGCGGCTAAGCAGGCCGACATTGAGGAAAATAGGCGAAAACTTGTCGCTGAGCTTGACCAGGTTTTGAACAGCATCTCGAATTGGGGTGCTGAAAACATGGTCGAGTTCAACGCCAAGAAGACACAGGTGTGCGCATTTTCAGCTAAGTTATCTCCATTCCTTCCCCAACCTTCTCTTCTGAACACTCCACTACCGATACAGGACAGTCTAAATATACTTGGTATGGACATACGCCGCAATCTCAACCAGAGAAACTACATTGAGGGTGTCATTAAATCGGCATCTCGAAAACTCGGAGTCCTGAACAGAGTGAGGAGGTTTTTCACGCCGGAGCAGCTGTGTCTATTATACAAGACTCAGGTTCGCCCCTGCGTGGAATACTGCTCTCATCTCTGGAACGGCTCCGCTCATTACCTGCTAGATGCCCTTGATAGGATGCAGCGGCGTGCTGTCCGTATCATAGGTGACCTTGAGGCTACTAAGTCCCTTGAATCTCTGCAATTACGCAGGGACGTACCTCAATGGCTGTCTTTTACCGATTGTATCACGGTGAGTGTTCAGAAGAACTCTTTCAACTCATCCCACTCTCTCCTTTCCTATCCCGAACAACACGTGCCGGGTTAAGGTGCCACCCTTATACGGTAGATCAGATACCGTCACGTACGAAAAGGTTCGGTACGTCTTATCTTTGCCGTACCATAAAAATGTGGAACTCACTGCCAGCTCACGTGTTTCCTTCCTCCCTTGATCCTGGGTCCTTTAAGCGGGGCGTGAAAAAGCATCTCTCAAGGCCGTCAAAGTGAGGGCCATCATGTCACATTGCTTAACCAGCAATTGGGGATGGTGGCCTTCCCAATAGGACTTCACTGTCAGCTTACCATCAGGCAGCGTGAAGTCAATTTGACAGGTTCTTTCTAATAAAAAAATATATAAAAAAAAAAACGGAAATAACGCAAAAATGATGACAATGAATGCTCAAACATTAAATTAATTGTTGTCTAGAAATGAATGCCTCGGCTGTCCAGAGGTAGCCTATGGGACTGCGCATCATGGGGTCCCAAGTTCGATTCTCAGGTCGGGAAAAGTGTGAACAAATTCATTGATTTCAAGCTAATTGTCTCTTTGGTATTGTACAATTTGCCTTTCAAAGTATCATACGCATACTATTACAAATACATATTATTATTAATGAGGAACCTGATAAGAGCGGATAACAGCATATAGAAATCTGTAGTCTCTGCCTACCCCTCTGGGAATCAGGCGTGAGTATATGTACATATTAGGTATTGAACCTAATGTACAAAGTCCAAGGCTTAGTACGCTGAACTTATTTTATACCATGTCAGCAATTTACAAATTAGGATATGCGTGACGTGATTCTACACCAATATAAACGCATGTGCAGCAAGCCTAGCCATCACTTCACTTCAGAAGACCTCAGTGCTCCTGAATTTCCTCATCAAGTTATTGTGAAACAAATTTGTAAGGACTCGAAATGTAAGTAACTTATTCTATTTACTCTATTCACTAATTTTATCTATTCACCCTATTCATTAATGTCATCTATTCACTCTATTCTCTTATCTCATCTATTCACTCTATTAATTAATTTCATCTATTCACTCATTCATCTATTCACTATATTCATTAATTTCATCTATTCACTCTATTCACTCATTCATCTATTCACTCTTTTCAATAATTTCATCTATTCTCTCTATTCAGTTATTTCATATATTCATTCTATTCGTTAGATTCATCTATTCATTCTATTCACTTATTTCATCTCTTCTCTCTAATAATCTTATATCTTAACTCTATTCGGTAATTTCACCTATTCGTTCCATTCATAATTTTATTTTATTTGCTCTAGTTATCATCTGCTCAGTGTGTATTTTACTATATTCATTAGTTTAGAGTACTAAACGAAACGAAAAATAAATTTTCGTTAAGTTAAGCAGTACCTCATTTCATGTTTCGACAGTCAGACTCTTATACATCTATCTACCTACAGTATTTAAAAATGGACGTGTTTTGTTATGATTGTTTTCAAAATATTGTAAAAAAGCATAACATCAATCATTATTCTACATATTCTACGAAAAAGGGTTCGATCGTTGAAAGATTTATTCGAACTTTAAAGAACAAACTATATAAAGCATTCAGTATCAATGGAAGTTATAAATGGTTCAATGGTACATTGGACAAAACGTTACATTTATACTATAATACTGTTCATAGAACTGTAGGACAAACCCCAGCTTCAATAAATCATACAAATAAAAGCAATATATTACAAAGACACTTTGACTTAGCTCAGTTTAGAAAAATAAAGTGCAAAACAACAAAGCCTGTTTCGATAAAGGTTACTATCCTAACTGGTCGACAGAAATATTTAGGATAAAAAAAATACAAGACACAAATCCACCAACTTACTTAATTGAAGATAGCAGATGTCGACCTATACTAGGCGCATTTTATGCGCAAGAAAATCAAAAGACGTCTCACCCTGATGTATACCTCGTTGAAAAAGTTTTAAAACGAAAAGGATGTCAAGTATATGTTAAATGGCTGGGTCTTCCGATGAGTGAAAATAGTTGGATCGATAAATCAAATGTATTATAAATTTCATAAAGTATATTTAAGCAATTACTCATGCTTTATTATTCATTTTAGTGTGGTTCTTAAAGCAACAAACACTTATATTATACAGAAAATAATACATATAATGAAGAAAATACGAACTGCCTGTAAGAGTGACAAAACAACAAATTCTTTCGCATCTAGCAAGTGTAAGAAACTAACGTCTGGTCTTGGTTTAAAGAAAACTTGGTTTAAAAAATGTTGTTTCTCATACCAAGAAACACATAAAAAAATTAAAACCTGCTTGTAAAAAAGCACTGATGAACTTAGCATACACAACAGCTCAAGAATTTGCATCAGATTCATCTATAAAACTACCCAGAATTATACCAGTACCCAAAACTGGAGGATTTCTTCCATTAGTACCAATATTTGCTGGCTTATCTGCTGCTGGAAGTTTGGTCGGCGGTGCTGCAGGGATTGCAAAGGCTATAAATGAATTTAAAACAGCCAAGAAGCAATTGCAGGAATCACAACGTCACAACAAACAAATGAAAGCATTAATCATAGGAAAAGGATTACAACTTAAGCCTTACAAAGAAGGTTTCGGCATTTATGTTACGAAGAAAAAAAACTAATTTCTCGGCTACTTAAAAGAGCATTAACTTATATTGATATAATTAAGCATTCAACTAACATTTCATTTTTTCGAGGTGTATATATGAGGGATGAATTACCAGCTAAACCATTCCCAAAAGAATGTGGAGTGATTAATCTCGATTCTTCTAAAAACTCTGGTACTCATTGGGTAGCCTATGGTAAAAATAATGAGCATATCGAATATTTAGATAGCTATGGAAACTTAAAACCACCGAAAGAATTAATAAAATGTTTAGGAAAAAGTATTCGATATAATTATGGTAATGTACAGCAAGATCACTTGTATAATTGTGGACTTTTGTGTATAAAATTTATTTACTCATTTTGGAAAACAAATAAAATATGAACTTAATTAACTGTGTGCTTTATTAATCGTTATAAAGAAAACCCAAAAAATTTTATAGTGATATAAATGATTCATTCACGATGTTTTATGTGCATTCTTTGAAAGTTGGTGATGAAAGATACATGTGGAGTCTGTTTACTTGCACAAACAAATATTTAGTAACTAGTTAAGGAAGATTATCATGTTTATCTACAATAAAACATGCTCTGTCTGAGGAAAAACGAACATTTCTGTTCCCATATCCAAAGAAAACAGACGTGTCAGTGTAATAAAGTTAAAAGTATTTCCAAAGAAAATAAGAAATTTCTTCGAAATCTTGGATTTAAAGTTTAACATGCTTCAAATCACCGATAGCCCGCACCACGATAACTCTATTGAGAGTTATGAGATCCATAGTTATAATAATAATAATCATTTATTGGCAGACATTGAAGTCCATAGAATTAAATTATACAAATTGGCATCAAGCATAATTAACAATAACAGAAAACAACATCATTAAAATATATCACAAATTAAATAAAAATAATAAATAATAAAAATAATCACACAATACAAACACATAAAAATCACAAATAGGCACGTATAGCTATCTAGAGCCTACCTGTGTGTGCAGTCTCATCCATCTGCCAAGCATCGGACAGTCCCACCGGTCACTCAATGCCTTCAACATGCCGTGGGAGCTGATATCTGTTCTGTGCCGGAGAGAAGCGCATCGTTTACGAATAATGGCGTAAAAAGTTATAATCCATATAATAATAGCTTCAAAGTAAATATCAGAATTCCTATACAACAACAAGATTTATATTTGTTTCCATCCGGTAGCTCCGTTTATGTAGAAGGTTGTGTAAATGTATTTACGAAAGACTCTTCAGGAAAAATATTGAAAAAAAGATATTAATTTTGTAAACAATCCCATATCATATCTATTCCAAGATATAAGGTATGAATTAAACGGTGTTGAAATAGATCTTATTAAGAATGCTGGTATAACAACAACGCTGAAATCATATATCTCTATGAATGAAGGTGAAAGTAAAGCAGCAACAGTTTGGGGGTGGAACCTAAATGGTTCGAAATTGAAAAATGGTAATTTCAGTATTATCATTCCATTGAACAAAATACTAGGATTTGCAGAAGATTATAACAAAGTAATCATAAACTGTAGACATGAACTTATTTTGCAACGAAGCAGCTCTGCATTGAGCTGTGTGCTTATGGATAAAGACGATAACATAGAACTAGATATACATAAAATACAATGGCGTATGCCACATATAAAAATTTCTGATCGTAATAAATTGTTATTGCTTAAGAGTTTGGAGAGAGATCGTTCTATACAGATGGCTTTTAGAAATTGGGATTTATACGAATATCCATTATTACCCCAAACAACAAAGCATTCCTGGTCGATTAAGACTACTTCTCAACTAGAGAAACCAAGGCAGGTAATAATTGGTCTGCAAACTAATAGAAAAAATGATCATACTAAAAGTTCTTCCAAATTCGATCATTGTAATATAACTAATGTTAAATTATTTTTAAATTCGTAATATTATCCGTATGATTCACTTAACCTTAACTTCAATGACAGTAAATACAGTATATTATACGAGATGTATGCTAATTTCCGTCAGTCATATTATAACCTGGGTACTGATCCGTTGCTTGACTTAAAACAATTCAAAGAAATAGCGCCACTTTTTGTGATCGATTGCTCAAGGCAAAACGATTCACTTAAAACTGGACTAGTTGATGTGCGGCTGGAATTAGAATGTTCCAAAGATTTTCCTGAAAATACATCTGCTTATTGTCTAATTATAAACGATCGTCTTTTCGAATACAAGCCATTAACCAATATCGTAAGGAAATTATCATGAATGTTATTGTAGATGTACAAGGATTTAAAAGCGATCAAAATGAGTTTATTCCTAAAGAAATAGCAGTAATGTGTAATGGACGTATGCAAGTATTACTGATAAAGCCACCATTTCCGTTTTATGATTTATCAAAACAAGAACGTTTGCAAGTAATCTGGATTGAAAGAAACAGAGGAATACGCTGGCATGAAGGCTCAGTGCCATATTTCAACTATAAAACACACTTAGTAGATTTTTTAAAAGATAAGAATATGTTTACAAAAGGAGATGAAAAAGTTAAGTGGTTGAAAGACATTTTTGATACTAATAATGTATATAATTTAGAAAGTAAAAATTGCCCAAGTTTATTAACATTATATAAAAAATATTCAAATTCATCTGATATTATGAGTTGTGTAAATCATAACAATATATGTATGTGCCTTAAAAAATGTATTCTGTTTGAATAAGTGGTGTGTAGAAAATAATGTATTTTTAATTTAATCATTGCAAATAAATTGTATATCATATACACTAGCTTCTGTGTTTTATTTTCCATCAATAGTGAAACCTCTCTACTATAATTTCGATAGCAATAATGTGGTACTCATTAAAGATTAGTTTTAAAATGAACTGTTGCAGAACTGTATCATACTAACAGCTCTGCAACGGATTCGAATGGTTTCTTGGTTTCAATCAGATGGACCAGACCGTTCGATACGTATTGACAGAATATTTAAGGAACAAGGATAAATGATTACCTATAATACTTAATTAGCATCATTATCATTCACAATGATGAAAGAACTCCATTCTATTAGTTACTAATGACGAGACGATCCCAATGACTAGCATTTTCTTGATTTCTGCTGGTAAGCGTACCTCATTTTAATAATGACATCAATCCCAATATGAATAATGACATCTATTCGAATAGAGTGAGTATTGGGGGGCTCGGATCTCATCTGATCCGAGACCCCCAATACTCACCTACTCATAAATAACAGTTCCAAATACCTGTTACAAAATATAGACATTTTGAGAATTATTCGTATAAAGATTGTTACGTATTAACATAGTAACGTAATAACTTTATCGATACTTAAATTTTACAGACTAGCTTCAGTACACCGCGGGTCTTACTTATCGCATAAAAAGGTAGTATATTGTGATGTATAAGCTATACTACAATTTTAATATATAAAATCCTTGCGATACTGACTGACTGACAGACACGCTACAGCCGAAACTATTGGGCGCAGAAAGCTGAAATTTGGCATGTATGTTCCTTGGAGAGCGTAGGGGTGCACTAAGAAGGGATTTCATTAAATTCCCACGGGATCGGGCAGAATAAGTTAAATGAAAAAATGTGCGAGCGTAGCTGCTGGCGTCCTCTAGTATTTCAATAAAAATAATGTTTCACGATAGAGTATCCTGAATTTTTTTTCGTTTATAAATGTTTTTTTGTAAAACCATCTGCCGCAAACAACTACTAAGCCATGCAATTTTGTCATGATGTTTTCCTTCATCATAGCAAGCCAAGCTTTTAGTTACCAGAGATTCATGCAGTAAATTTGAAAACAGATGCGTTCAAATTATATTTTCACAGACTTTGTCACTGCTTAGAGTGGTTACCGGTGTTACAATGTATCGTTTGCTTTATTCATGTTAAAATGTTAAGTAAAATAAAAAAGCATGAGAGAAATAGTAATCTAACGGTTTATTTTTTATTGCCAGTCTAATTAACTATACGGTACCTGGAGGCAAGCAGACATTGAAGATACTGAACTTCAAGGTCTGCTTGACTCAGCTAAGAACCACAATTATTCTGAGTAAGCCAGATCTGATGATTTATTTTAAATTTTAACGATATTCTAACTTATCAAATTAAGTGTGAACCGACGAAAATTCGAAACGTTTTTTGTATATATAATATCTTACTCTAACACTAGAAAGAATTCATAAGTCAAAGTAAATATATTGGGTATAACTGCTGTTTATATGCGGTTTCTTTGTATATTCCTTATTCTTAGGAGCTGTCTGACACATTATGTTACGCGTATAACTCTCTTTCACTCTACCTTAAATATTTACAATCTTCAACAGCCGGCAACCCTTATTTGCGACCGGATTTAATTAGGCAACCATATATAATCAGAATCAGAAAAAAATTAGCTTTCATTTGGTATATAAATCATAAATAAACGTTATGAACGTAAAAATGTATCGAAATCATACCTGGTTACACCTGGCTGCGAGGAGGTGCGGCCAGGTGAACAATGGCAACCGTGGTTTTTCAGAATCTTTATATGTATAGCCGTGTAGATGATATTTTACTTATAAAACGAATGAACGAAAGTATCTTCCAAAAATCAATTAACAATCATTTAATTAAACATACTTGCGGCCAAATTTTAATAGGCAACCTAGTAGATATGTATTCTCCTAATGATAAATATACTAAAAAATTTGGTTTTAAGCAAAAACTCGATGAGTGCACTAATTTGTCGTGGGATCTCGTACTAACATGCATAAGCGCAGTTAAGCTCCCTCAATTCTTCGCACGCACGCGTTCACGCACACTCAAACGCAGGCATGTATGAGTACACATGCACGCATACCCGTAAGTAGGCACGCGTAAGTGTGTACAGTGTGAGTGTGAGTGTTCTTGCCTCGCGCTCGTTCACACACTCACATATGACAGTGTCCTAGGCATTTTAATTTTAACCAAACCTCATCTCAACAACAAAATATGATTATGCCTATATTACGAAATTGATGTGATCGAATGTTAATTATCGCTCGCTTAATAATGTGCCCGGTAGATGGCAATAGACTCGCCCCCAGTACATTGAAACCGAAACGTAACTGGCGAAATCTGGGTGTGTAATACTCTGCCTACCCCTTCGGGAATAAAATGCGTGAAGTTATGTTATTTACGAAAATGATTTCCTGCGAAGAAATAAAATATATTTTTCCTTATTATAATAAAAAAAAATAAAAACACGTATATTTTGTCCACAACATAATTGTCCGTTTCCGTCCAATTCCCGCAGCAGTATGAAAAGAATCTGCATACAATCAAAAACATCTTTACACAAAAGATTCAGAAAAAAACCGTGTTTGATAAAGGACATCTTTCAAGAGGCGACTCAGACTCGACCAGGGGTCGGAGATATTATCATATTTTGTACAAATAAACAAAACTGCTCTCCGGGCCCTCTGACTAAATTGACAGAATCCATTGTCACAATAGGCCTACACTAAAGTGGCACTTGTCACTTTTTGTGTTTTAAAAAGGAAGAATCACGAATGAACATGATGTAAGGTAATTTGGTAATTATCAACTTGGATGTCGTTTTCTTTGCCTTTTGTAATGAAATGGTTTGAATATCTGATAATAGTTGATAAACGTACGTTTTAACAGAAGTTTACATTTAAGTCTTATTAGATGATAATCTACTTTATCATATACTATGACTTAAATGTAATCTTCTGTTAAAACTGACTGAAAGTAACAGAACCGATGTAAGTTAGTTAATGTATCAGAGATAAACTAATATTTTTACCTTAACGGGATAAGTAGGTACGCAAATGGTGAAAGTTGGATAATTTATTATCCTTCAACATAGATGTAATTTATACATGGAGTAATTTGCAAATCATACGTTAGTATGTAATATTTGTTGCACGAAACGGAACGTTAATAACAAAAAACTTTCATAACGCATTGGTTAAATCTATTGCATTGGACTTTCAAACTATGTGAATGCAAGTAGCGATGGTAAAATGGTCAAATAGGTTTTTTTACTTAACTTTGCACACCACCAAAGTTTCAAAGGATTCAATTTTCTAGTCACCTTTGCTTTCAATTGTATCTTTGCCGTTTTGCTTCACACTGTAAAACTTCTTAAAAATCTGCAGCATCAGTGCATTCATTCAATTTTGTCGATAAAATGTAGATTTTTTAAGAAACTTGTATGGGGATTGATATTTCCTGTAAATCATCACCAAGTAGTAGTCAAATATTGGATATGGGCCACTCCAACTGAACCGGCTCGATTTTCAGTTCTATGTTTCCAGCCGCAGCCAGCTACTTTGCTTATATTGTCATGTGTAATGTGACCACTACCACTTTGGCTCACAAATTCTTTGGTCTATGTCAGACACTATTCATTCCTTGAAATCCATTGTCTTTTGTAAATGTTTGGCAGTAATATGATGTACTTATTTTTTTTAATAATAATGGTTAAGATTACAGGCAATTACGAAAATTAAATAAATTGTTATGATACTTTAAAAATAATCAAAATAAAATTTGCTGTACGTCATTTTTTGACAAAATTTTTTCCTATAAAAAAGACATTGAGCCATGCGTCACTTGTCTGATGTAGAGTGACATAGGAAGGCTTGAGTGACACAGGCTTTAATCTACCCTCCCGTCCCAACAGCATGACGTCATGTAAGAATTAATGGGAAATAGGTTAACCGTGACTCTCCTGACATGACGCGTCAAATCTGAGCATGACGAACAAATAACTTATGATATTGTCTAGTAAAAAACAGCGATAGCCTAGTGGAGACACTAATAGACTGGTACGTGGAGTGTCTTGCCTTCGAATCTGACTTTACGAAGTTACCCATATGCGCATTAATTCGTTAAGTATCAATGCATGTCTGAGAGTTGTCCATAATTTTGTCGGAAGACATGTATAGTCTACCGACCCGCACTTGGCTAAGGTGATAGTCTATGGCCTATTAGCCTGGCCATTTCTTATGCACATGTCTCTTCTTAATATGAGAAATCATAATAAGAAGAGACATGTGCATAAGAGATGTGTTTATAATCTGTCCCACTGCTGGCAGTCGGACAGATTATGAACAAGGCTTATGACGATGACAAAGTAACAGGATATAAAAATAACGGCATGCATCAATTACATTTAGAAGTTATGTGCATACTATATTTTAATGATCGCTTATCGAACGGTTAAAATATTTTAGACTGAACAACATAATAATAGTTATTCAATTTTCATTTACATACAGTTGGTTTTGTCTTCGATTTTTAGTATTCTGATATGTAATCTCGGTGGTGAATCGAGATCGATAGGTCGGTTAGAGCAAAAAGTTTGGTTTTGGGCGCCGTTAGGACTCATTTACATCGGAGTGTTGCACCGATTCCTAACGTAGACTTTAGGTACGTGCTCGTATTAACTAATAGGCATTAAAATAATTGCTTGTAAATAAGCGACAATTGTATTAAATGTAATAAAGTTTATGTTTAGTTCTAGATAAGTACACATGTATTTTATTAAATGTAACTTAAATTGTCAGTCTTTATGAGGAGTAGATACTCATGAAGGTAACTTTAATTTTCAGTCGTTATGAGGAGTAGGTACTCATGAAGCTAACTTGAATTTTCAGTCGTTATGAGGAGTAGGTACTCATGAAGGTAACTTGAATTTTCAGTCGTTATGAGGAGTAGGTACTCATGAAGGTAACTTGAATTTTCAGTCGTTATGAAGAGTAGGTACTCATGAAGCTAACTTGAATTTTCAGTCGTTATGAGGAGTAGGTACTCATGAAGGTAACTTGAATTTTCAGTCGTTATGAGGAGTAGGTACTCATGAAGCTAACTTGAATTTTCAGTCGTTATGAGGAGTAGGTACTCATGAAGCTAACTTGAATTTTCAGTCGTTCTGAGGAGTAGGTACTCATGAAGGTAACTTTAATTTTCAGTCATTATGAGGAGTAGGTAGGTACTCATGAAGCTAACTTGAATTTTCAGTCGTTATGAGGAGTAGGTACTCATGAAGCTAACTTGAATTTTCAGTCGTTATGAGGAGTAGGTACTCATGAAGCTAACTTGAATTTTCAGTCGTTATGAGGAGTAGGTACTCATGAAGCTAACTTGAATTTTCAGTCGTTATGAGGAATAGGTACTCATGAAGGTAACTTTAATTTTCAGTCGTTATGAGGAGTAGGTATTCATGAAGCTAACTTGAATTTTCAGTCGTTATGAGGAGTAGGTACTCATGAAGGTAACTTTAATTTTCAGTCGTTATGAGGAGAATGCTACTGAGAATTTCGTGACAGAAAAACCCAATAACACTGCCCGACCCAGGAATCGAACTCGGGACCTCCCGATCCTACGCGCACATTTATGCTGCGAGACCAACGAGGCAGTCCTATAGGGTTTGATGTCGAGTTGTTTGATGTAGAGTCTACGCAAAGATGGTATTTGCATCATGTTATCCCTTAGTCACCTCTTACGACACCCACGGGAAGATAGGGGGTGGTGACACTTGTATTCTATGCCGTCAATCACACGGCACATGCTCATAGTAGGCAAATAACAATAGTAATAGAGTGTTAATATTACTGGTCTATTTTTATATACTATATTGACGACCGGTTGGCGCCGCGGGAGTGTAAGCGACTGCTTCGCCGAATGTCGCGGGTTCGATTTCCGCTCAAGTCAAGCATTTGTGTGCATGAACATGGATGTTTGTCTTGGTCTAGGTGTTTCTATATATAATATGTATGTATTTACAAAAAAAAGAAGTATATATCTATGTTTATCCATTATCTAGTACCCATAATACAAGCTTCTGCTTAGTTTGGGACTAGATGGTGTTGTGTGAATGTGGTAGAATGTACTATAACTTCGTATAATAGATAAATGAGTAGGTATTTTACAATTAATCGTCAATAATGCGTAAACGAAATATTTGTTTGAACGTTAATTACTATGACAACCCCATGCATTTGGGCAATGACGCAATAATAAAAAAATATCATCTTGCCAAGATGTGTCGATTGAGCTATATTTCATTTCTGTTGATGGGTGGGGACGATTCCACCCGTGGTCCTTTCCTATAACTATACTATAACTTTTTTTCCTGTCAAAAAGTCTAATTAGGTCAACCCCGACGAAAGAAATTGTCTTATTGATCGTATTTTATTTGTGGTGTTATATGATCGTATTTTTTAAATATCTGTTATTTTGCCTATCCATTACGTACAATCCTTCTTTTTAAACTGCCGCAATATTTCCGTTTTACAGTTCTCTCAGCCACGGTAGTTTACATAATATCAATTTTTGTTTCCAATGTCTTTCCAAGCCTTAGGGCCACTCTTACTACATCTATTTAGTCCATTACCTTTTAGATTAATTCAACAATAGAACGAAATTATTTTTGCCGAGTCATTTAATCGGAAGTTATCAGAGGATATTCGTTTTCTATGCTTTCATGGCTGAATTGCTGAACGAATTATTATAAATTATCATATCTGCGTGTGTGTTCTTAGGAATTCAAAAAAGACAGTCGAGGGATTTATATTTATATTAGGATTCGTTTGTATACAACACTTTGTGCTCTTGTCGATTTATCTCCAAAAGCTGCACCAACAACATTGAACACCAAAATATGAAACGAACAAAGAAACAGCACTCGAACAAACATTATTTGTTAGAGTTAAGTGAATTGTATGAGCAAACAACAACAACAACAATTTTTTAACAAAAACACAAAAACAACAATTTTTAAATAAAAAAAAACAACACATGCTACGGTAGCTACGCCGCTACGCCGTGCTACGGTGCAACGAGTGCTACGGCTGACAAAGCGAATGTTCAGATACCTATAATAACAGTGAGTGCACCCGCGACCGTCTTTTGTGTTGGTACTAGGTTTGATACGTCAAAAAGCGAATTCTCAACGGCGTGAGTCCGTTTGGGAGGCTTTTCCCTCTAGCCTGGAGGCGAATTCAGATAAGATTAGAGTGCGCCGTTTCGTAAACAATTTTTGTTTACATTGTAGCTAGAACTGCACGCTGTGTATATGTGTGCCACCTTAATACAGCAAGCACATTTTAAGGTAGTTTGATCAAGTAAAATGTATATACAATGGGCTGTTATAATGCATTTATAACATTTTAACTGGTAAAGAGACTACAAAGCACACACGTCTTTGATTGTTTATATATGTATGTACTGTTACTGACTATCTGACATATAACGCACAGCCAAAGTATTTGGTATGACATAATGAGTGGGCTTAGCTGCGAGCATTCTCTAGATATTAATAAATTTATAGCAGAAGCCAAAATATTACAAGGTACTGGATCTAGGTTAAAAACCTTAACTTATACATCACAACACAGCCCTATAACATTATTCATAAATATATGAATTCTCAATCCTACGAATATGTACAAATTTCACACGAACCTAGTTGTATATTATCCATCTGTTTTACGCCCTCCAGTGGTATTTTAATAAAGTAAAGCCTAGATTTATAACATTACAGGGAAATTGTTATAACGCCGGATGAAAGGGGACGGTTTTATTTCGAAAGTTCTAAATGGAATAAATACACTTTCAAAGTGTGGCAATATAGTACCTACTTTATAACAGTTATGTGATTGTATGATACGTTGACAGAAGACTCTAAACTAAACGCATTCAGGTTTTGGCTTAATGGGAAAACTGCCAGCAA
Source organism: Euclidia mi (assembly GCA_944739405.2). Taxonomy (NCBI): domain Eukaryota; kingdom Metazoa; phylum Arthropoda; class Insecta; order Lepidoptera; family Erebidae; genus Euclidia; species Euclidia mi. The sequence continues at coordinate 10,911,291 of OX123182.2, forward strand.
ATTTATTTGCATGACTATTATTTATTACGTAACGTGAATTTTAGAGGAATGGTTCCAGTGCAGGGTTAACGAATACGTTGACGATGGGTTATGTAACAATTAATTTGAGCACATATAAAAAAACTGATTTTATCAAGTCTTACTTGGATTATGTCTTAGAATACTAATTGCCTAATTATCAAAAATACTGCTCAGCATTATTTGATTACCCTTTCGACAACTTTTCTCACATACATGGGAATGAATTGACTGTTCACTTTTTAAATCGTACGCTTTATATTGGTAGCAGATTCCATTTTTATGGTTGCTATTATAAAATATAGATCGAGATATACTGGCGTGGTGTCGTGTGTCGTCGCCTCACAGGTTGTAAATTCGACTGTAAAATCGCAAATCTGAAATGGAGATATGTAGAAATTCTGTAAATGTGTGAATCCGCAAAAGTATTTCAGATAAAATTTTTGAGTTTTTTTTAAAAAACCACCATTAATAAGTTAGTAAACGTTAACACCCGTTAAAAAAATCGTATAATCAATTTATATTTCTTGGAGAAGTACTTTCCAATATAAATATTTATATATTGCGACATTTATTTTGTTTTTATCATGATGGTCCCATCTCGTCTACAATGAAGTATTATATATCTTTCTACCTTTATGTTCAATCTAAGCATCACTAGGATACAAACTTTCCGTCGGGGGGTAGCGAGGAATGTTTTGGCGATACCCGACCTTCCGACACACGGGTACATGAGGAACATGGGTTGGTTTTTAGTCAGTAAGAGTCTGACAGTCCCCTTCGCCCTTCCCCCCCAGGGCGGAGGGACTCCAAGAGGATTTTCCAACCCGACACCAAAAAAGAAAAAAAAGGATACAAAGTTCCTTGATTTCTCTAAAGGTATTTTGAACATACAAACTAAAGAATGCCGCTTAATATAGAAAAAGCATATCAGATAATTCTTTGCGTATCTGGCAAATCGCTTAAACCTCTCAAATAATTTATTGCTGCTTCGTAATGAACTTTACATACTAGAAAAGTTAAAACAAATAAAATCCGATAACGACGGAAGAGTACTTTTAGAGCCACCATGCCACCACACCATTTTAAAAGAGAAATACCAAAGACGGCCTGTAGCGGCCAGAAAGTTGTGAATCGTTGAAATTAAACATATAATTTTTAAAATTTATACATCGTTTTCGTTTCTTAATAGAACTTCGGTGAAAGATTTAAGTTTTTAAAGATTATTATATTGAATAGGCTATGGTAATAGCGGATGAATGTCTTATGTTGCCAGCATTAAAAATAAAATGAAGTATGGTAGGCAGAAATTGTTTTAGGGAAATAATATATTTATTATTATATTAGAAAACAATATATTTTATTTACTTCATAAATATATTTGTAAAAAGAATCAAGAAATATATAATTTATTATATACTCCATAATTATTAATTGGTAAAAATCGTTTTGTTTTTTTATCGATAGTGAAAATATATTTTCAAACCATTTTTTATCTGTTATGTCATTCGTATTGCTACTGCGCATCGTGAATATTTTGCTCTGATTTATTGGTGTTTTCGTACGGTTTTAATTGTAATGTAATTGAATATAAATTCAATAATAATGATCACTACCTTCTACCCATGTTAAGAATATGCAGCGGTGTTTGTGATTCTGGTTAGTTTTTTTGGACGAGTATAGTACGAGTTTCCCTAGTACACAGGTGATTGATTATTCATTATTATTGGCCTCTCTTTATGTAGATTTTGTTCTATATGACACAAAGACATTCCTTTGTTTACATCTAGGTATTATATTAATGTTAAAATTCAATTTTAAGGTTTATTAAGTTGTGGAATAATTTCCATTTCAAATATCTCGTATCTTATTTCCACCAAGTGTTATTTTAAAAAAATATATACAGGGTAATAGAGTAGTCATTTATCTTCAAAACACACATGGTTTCGTGTTTGTCCTTGCCAGGCCCATAATGTATGGCCAAGTGGTACATCTCCTTTGATCCTTTAATGCACTGAGTTACATGTAATTATGTTTTTTCCTTCCAGTATTTTAATTCCGGGGCCCAAATAAAAATGATAAATCCCATTTTATTAATAACAAAGCATTCTTAATTATTCATTCAATTACTGACGACAAAATTTTGAAAATAACAATAAATTTCTAACCCACGGGACTGAAGTTTGACCCCATAAACGGGAATGAAAGCCTGTGCCTTTCGGACAATTCAACTTAAAAAGTAGAACAGCTTCACTGGGAGGAATAAATTTTATAAATGCTTTTTTATTTGATGATTAAAAAAAGGATTCCGCTATAAATGGAACTCAGTGACTCCATAACCTGCGCTACGGTTAGGTCAGAGTTATGCAGAAAACACCTGCCTATACAGTTAAATACAATAACATTGCTTGATGGCTGGATATGTTGCATGTTTGTCTGTTCCAAATATTATCAGAAGCATGACGAATGTAAATATATTTTTTAAATAAATTCTTAAAAGACAAAGAAAATATTTTCAAGCCCCAAGGCTTGAAAATATTTTCTTTGAATCTGGTATTTTTGGGAAAATGGCTGATATTATTTTAAAATCCTTTTGGTGCACGCAACCCAAACTGATTTTAATGAAAATGATAAACTGAAACTGACAAGCGGTTTATCTAGTACAAAACTGCTAATAAATTTTCACTAAAAATACTCATACCAATTCATATAAATTCTTATTAGCCATACAAGTTTATATTACCTAGGGCCGGCACATACCTGACGGAAAATCCGTCGCGTTTTATCGGTCGCGTAACGCAAATGCATACAAATGTATAGAAAATCGTTCAACCATTCACACCTGACCGATAATCCGTTAGTACGTTGAGCGTACTAACGGATTATCCGTCGACGTCGCGCGCACCACGCACCACGTGAATTTTGACCTTTGAGTAAGGAATATAAATGGAGAGGGCAAATAGTAGGTACATATAGAAAAATTACATTATTCACATAAATTATTATATTTTTATAGACTCACGGCTGTATCCCTGGAGGGGTAGGCAGAGGTGTAATATTACACCCACATTTCGCCATGATTTTTTTATACACATATATACGAAATCGACATAAAGCCACCAAACATAGTGTTGTCTCGTTTTGTCTTAGGGATATTTCTGTCAGAAAAAAGAGATAGCCATAGTTTACTGAATAAATTAATCATGACGATATTTTATTAGAAATGTCATTCGTGCCACTATCGCCATATTTTTCGCCAAGGTTTGTGGTACATCTGCTGTGAAATCGTTGTCTATCGAACATAATAATTTTGTTTTTGTGCATAAATATGTCTAAAAAACCGATATTGGCTCTCAGAGAATATTTTGTTACATGTTTCATACAAGGGTCGTCTTTCGCTTTGCCATGTTCGCCCACATTTGCATTATGGAATAAACTAATCTGGCAAACGATTTAAACTAACAAAGGTAACTTACTACAAAAATGTATTATTCTCCTCTAACCGGCTCCATATCGTTATCGATTACATTCTGGAGAACAACCCAAATGGCAGCCATTTTATTTGCCCAACGTTTCGTAGGTGTGCACGCTTATTTCGTAGGTGAGCACGCTAAATTCATAGGTATTGGACATACCATATCCATGTCATTCCCAGATCGGTGATTTTAAGATCGTAAGATTCCAGGGCCGCCAGACCTTACTTATTTTTTCAGAAACGAAATGTGTAGAATAATGTAGTGTTAGTATGTGCTATGAGTGTACGCATATTTGCTAGCTTGGATCGAGGGCCAATTTTTGGGTATGAGGTGCTAAAGGTCCACGGGAACAATTTCCATACATACCTATATAGAAAACATTTTGTGTCTTGCTCTGCAACTGTAGTCTGTAACCGCTTCTATATCATTTGTATAAGTTTTGTGAAAAACCGTAACCAAATCGTATTATCGTCTTTTATTTTTGAACCTCCATACCTAAATAGGATATATATTTAAATAACGCTCTTGGCTACTATAAAAAATCTTCGAAGTCCGACATATTTTTAATAGTCAAACTCGAATTGCAATATAAATAACTACAGGACTTCAGTGACTACATAACATCAGGGAACACGAAAAATGATTAGGTAAAAGAATATGACAGTAAAATATTGAGCTGCCCTGAGTACGGCCCTGCACGAACAAACTTATATGTGTGCATAATAGCCACGCTTTCAGCGAATGTGTGCAGATACGCTCGACGCATTTTCCGTCAGATGTGTACTGATTCATTAGACGGAATAGACGCGACCGAAGATACGTTCGACGTATCTTCGGTCAGATATGTTTCGCCCTCATGAATAGACAATTATTTTACGAAATAAAGATACTTCACTTCAATATCTCTATAACCGAATATTCGAGAAAGTTCCATCGGTCAACCCAAAGTAACACACACTCCATCTGTCTTGTAACATCTTAATATCGTAAAAGGTTGCGGAAAATTGCTTGAACCGGCCTAGCCTCCCCGGCTGTCACCCCACAGCCTCTTAATAACTATACTATTAAAAGTGACTGAGTTATGTAAAATAGTTGAGTTATTACTGGATCAGCTGATCCCTACATTATCACATTGCCAGATTCGAAATCTGCGAATTTTTCTATAAAAGTCCTTTCTTGGTGGATGTTTTTGCCATAAATGGTACCCACTCACCAAATATGAGACTAAAATATTTTCACTAAAACCTGTGACTTGTGAAGATGTAACGGCAATAGGCTCGTCCCCTAATACGTGGGAACTAAAATTCATAAGGCGATATGTGGGATTGGGAGGTCTCGGGTTCGATTCCCGGGTCGGGCAAAGTGTTATTGGGTTTTTCCGTTAGGAAATTCTCAGTAACAGCACGGAGTCTGGTAATGTGCCCGGTACGGCAATAGGCTCGCCCCCTATTACGTGGGACCTAAAAAGTCATGGCGAAATGTGGGTGTAATATTTACACCTCTGCCTACCCCTTCGGGGATAAAGGCATGAGACTATAAAAAACAATCACCTCTGCCTTTTCCTTCGGGAATACAGGCAGGCAGACGAAATAAAAAGAAATTCACTAAACTATACGGTTTAACACCGTCTCAGAAAATATGTAATATTTGTGACTGCCTTGGTAAACAACTATTTCAGCAGCACTAAATTTTATTACGACTTTTACATCACGGCGGGGTCACTACAGGTGTAAGTTACCTATATGGCGACTACTGTACGTCTTTTACATCACGACAGGGTCAGCACAGTAGATTTTTTGATAGCTACTGTAGCTCTTTAAATCACCAACTATGTGCTCAGGGTTACGACTCGTGGGGATAATCAACTGAAAGACAGATAAGGTAAATAATACAACGTCTATTCAGTTCAAACGCGTCACGGTTACAAATGTGAGAGAGACCAAACTCACTGCTAAATGCGTGTGTCATACCAAGTACTTACAATGTTAGCGTCGCTAAACGTGACTCCACAGCTGGGAATATATTTTTGTGACGTGAGGTACTTTTCAAAGCGAAGAATACTCACACATTCTCGGCGCCAAAACAGTGGTTACCTACCAAATATCGGCAAATTTTACATGTTCCAAAAATAGCCTCCACTCACAAATCTCTGTCTTAAACGAAATAATACTGTCAATAAGTTACTGCAGGTGGAGCATAGTAATGTGGTGCGTGGCATCGACAGTGAGTTTCGTGTCGTGGGTTCAATTCCCATACATTCCCATACGAGACGATACTTTTTATAATCTACTAACTGTTGTGCTGAGTCTGAATGCACTTGGAACCGTAATAAACAGCTTTTTGAATGTTCACTAAGCAAGGAACTTCTTTGAGAAAAATAAAGAAAAGTAACAGTTCATCCACAGTGTGAAGTGATAGAAAACAATTCCACCACAATACTTTACGAGAATAACCTAAGCGCAATAAAAAGAAATCGCAATAAAGTCTGGGATATTGGCGGCCTGATAAAGATTGCTGCCTAGATTTTAATCGCTCGCAACATTGAGACGAAAATCGGGTCGAACCCATTCACTTTATAATACTGTAATAAAGGCTTGATCGCTATTATAGCCGAAAAACAACTACATCGCAATAGAAAATTATATTGACAAGATACAGTATTTATAAAAGACTTTTATTCTAGACAAATTTGATTGTAAATAGTTATTGCTAAACATTAAAAAATATTTTATGTAGTTTAATCTAGGCATCAAATAAATTACACTCTTTATGATTAACAAAATCCATTTGAATTATATTATAGATTCAAGTTTTCAGTATCATCAGCTGCAATATTTATCCATATATGTGACGTTGCACGTGGTCAACGCTCTTTAGTTACATAAAATATCAATATATCGGTAACAATAACAGTATGTATATTTCTGTAAAAAGAATCTATACAGCTTTTAGCAAGAAGGAAAGGAAAACTGATTTTAAACAATTTTGACTCTAAACCAAGATAGAAGAATGGTCGCGAAATTCGAAGGTGACGTCCTAAAGAAACGTGTTTCTGGCGTCGCTCAGGGAAGAGAGAAGCCTTAGCTTGGATCGCCGCACAGCCAAAGAGAGGGCCGATCACTCCTGCGCCACGATATATATAGGTTGCTGAGGATGAAACGGCCAGCCAAGAGTAGTAGAGACGAGCGCGTCAGCTACGTCACATATACTTGATTTAAAGAGCTACTTATCTGTTTGTATATTTACGCACTTGAATCTAATATTATTCATAGTAGCTTGTAATAAATTGCCGTTTTAGGGCGGTTACAGATAAGCGTATTTTTCTGCGCGTATACGGTCCTTTCAGCATACGTGCTTACACGCGCGCTTTATTACGCGCTTCAAAAAACCGGACTCGTTTAAGCGGGCATATTTCGGCGTGTTCACTCGAAACGGTAGTGACAATGTGTCAGTGTCAACATGGATTCTGATGGCTCGTGCTTATACGAGCTTAGAAGCGCGTCTACTCTCGTACGAATTGCACATGTACCAAAAGGCGCGCCAATTAAATACGCGCCTACATGCGCTTCGAAAAACGAGCTTATACGCGCGTATAAAACGCTAATCTGAAACCGCCCTTAGCAACAATACTGCCAATTTTACTTGTCACTAAATCACATTACACAATCTAATATAAAGTTTATAAAATATTCAATCCAATTGTATTACATTCTAACAGTATACATTAAAACATCGCAAATAAAATCAGTTGCTAAGCTAACAGAAACTTATCGAAGTACTCAACAGCGCAATACAATAATCGAAAGATAAAAGGCGCGAAGAACCTCTGTCAATCATTACCCCTTTCATTACACCACGTTCGCATCGCCCGGTTTATTGAGAACCCAAACTTCTTAATTGCCAGCGTCGTACCGACCGGCCTCTATACTAGAAGTACAATCAACTACAAAATTGCTACACTTCAAAATCTTTGCTGATTCTTTTATAAATTAAAACTGTTAGAGTACTGTTCTTAATCATGTATTAATACTAGATTAACCCGCGATTACCTGCGTTATTTAGGGGTACTGCGTTGGACACGTGATGTTATATAGTGTATTGCCTTCCTCGATAAATGGGCGTTCTAACACAACTAGAACTCTGACTCTGAGTTTTCTTTGTCTGCAAATTCTACAACATATTGAGAATAATAATTGTATTATCTGGAACTAGATGAACACGCGATTACATTACGCGGTATTTAAGGCTACTGCTCCGCTCCTGTGGCTCATAGCATGATATATAGCCTATAGCCTTCCTCGATAAACAGGCTACGGGCAAAGATTGATGGAATTTTCAAATCGGACCAGTAGTTCCTTTTTTTCTCTCTGTGGAAATGCATTTACGCATAGCCCCGCAAGATAAAAAGCCGGGGGTATGTGGAACTCGACGGCTGGAGTGCAACGCCTTAATACCTACTAAAACCACAGCGCATACTTCCACGCCACTTTGGGGCGCCAGGGGGTCACGTTAGCATTCTACTCTGGCACCCCCGCGGATAGCCCGAGGACCACAACCTCCTTGTCGGCGGATGAAGTTGTTGGGCTCCGCCGCCAACACACCCAGCGGCCGCAGAGGATAGGGAGGACGGCAACCTAACAACACACCGCATCTCCTTTGGACTGAAAGTCACTGATAGCTGCCGCCCATTTTTTATTAATTACAAAATTTTGACATTTCCTTGCTTGTATATTATGGAAGTATGTATTTTTGTCAAAACTAATCCTCAATTGTTCCCACGTCTTTCGGATATTGTCCAACGGAACAGGAGAGATAGTCAAAGGCTATGTATGCACAGTGCCAAAACTGCTCTTATGAGCAAAAGCATTTTCTGCATGGCGCCTAAAATTTCCAACAAGCTGCCAAAAGAGTATAAATCATTAAATATAAATATGTTTAAACACAAACTTAAAGAAATGCTATCCCAAAAAGCTTTTTATAATGTGCACGATTTTCTAAATGATAAAGTGAAATTATGTAGTTAGATTAATTTAATCCACTTATAATTATTAATATATTATGCATTTTTTTTACTATATTTACAATGACATATTTTTTTTTTAATTTTATTTAATTGACATACTATTTTATTGTTATTATGACTGTTTCAATTGTTTTATCATTATTAATGTATTTAAATTCAAGCCTGTTATATTTGTATGCCATCTATGGCAAAACATGTTTATAAGTACCTAATTTTTAAATGAACATCTTTTGTAAAACACATGTTTTGAACAAATAAATAAATCTTTAATCTTTAATCTTTAATCTCCTCTTTCTCTGCCGTCCCATCGCAACGCATCGCATGGTGCGCCCCCATTTGGTCGCGAGAGATAGGGCGCGCGGCAACGCAACACCGACACGGCTCTCCTCCCGCGACCGCACCCGACTGCGAGGGACAGGCAGAACTGTCCCCGGCACCTGGACTCAAACTCAAACTCAAAATCATTTATTCATTTAGGCCACAAAGTGACGCTTATGAACGTCAAAAGTTAAAGTTAATTACTAGATGATTCTACATTTACATTTACTGCCACGTTCGCAATGCAATAGGTAGAACCACGAGAAAGAACGGGCAATAAAACTCGTGGCCACTCTTTTTAACTGCCAGTATAATGGTTTTACATGTTATATTTGTAAGGAGCTGCAACTGTTTCACATTGTGAGTTATCTACTATTGCAAAAGTTAATAGTTATTGATATCATACTCAAGCAATAAATTATGTTCATTTATTAAGCCTCCCAAAGTGAATGTGGTGAAACAGGAGCATCCACTTACGTCTTTTGATGTAAGCAACTCGCGAACATGACTGTTCTGATCTATGGTGGAACAGTATGTTCCGAAAAGTAATGCAGCAATTTACAATCTATTAGTTAGCAGTTCATGACCACGAGTTACCCTCACCTTACAAATCCAATAAATTATAATATAAAGAGTAGAACAAGAATGCAAATGTAGCATAAAAAGAGAATACGGTAATTAACTACACTATAAAACTGCCTATTGACCTAATAATAAAAATAAATTGACCTAATAAAAGAATATTTATTTCCAAGCGTACTTGTCGTCAAAATACTCATTTAAACTATAATATGCCTTTAGTAAAAGATTATTTTTAACAATTGTCTGAAACGACCTTAAAGGCAAGTCTAAAATATTACTCGGTATTTTATTATAGATTCTTATACTAAGCCCAATAAAAGAGCTATGCGTTTTGTGTAAACGGAAATATGGTACACATAATTTGTGCCTGTTCCTAGTATTAATATTGTGTATGTCACTATTCATTTTGTAAGAATTTATATGTAGTCGTACATGCATAACACTGGCATAAATATATTGTGATGCTACAGTAAGAATACCAATAGTTTTAAATTTTTCTTTAAGTGAGACTCTTGTCTTTAACTGGTAAATGGCCCTAACTGCTCGTTTTTGTAATATAAAAATATTTTCGATGTCAGCGGCCCTACCCCATAATAATATGCCATATGACATAACACTATGAAAATAGCTAAAATAAACCAATCTAGCCGTATCGACATCAGTCAACCTACGAACCTTCTTAATGGCATAAGCAGCTGAGCTAAGTTTCCCTGAGAGATATGTAACGTGCGCACCCCACTGTAATTTCGAATCAAGTGTTATTCCTAGAAATAATGTAGATTCAGATGTTTCGAGAACATCGTCATTTAGAGCTATACTAGGACCAAGGTTTCTGACATTAGGCAGAGCAAACTTAATACATTTTGTGACCTTTGGACGCATCCTGCGCAGGCCCCCTCCAAGCCCACGCGGAGCGTCCACTTCCGGGATCTGCTTTATCTTAACCACGTTCAACCAAACAAACAAACATACAACTTCTTTAACTTTATATATTAGTATTAAATGATAATTATTATTATTTTTATAGACTCACGCCTGTATCCCTGAAGGGGTAGGCAGAGGCGTAATAGGTATTACACTCACATTTCGCCATACATTTTTAGGTCCCATGTAATAGGGGGCGAGCCTATTGCCGTTACCGGGCACATTACCAGGCTCCGTGCTGCTACTGAGAATTCGGAAAAACCCAGTAACACTTTTGCCCGACCGGGAATCGAACCCGGGACCTCCGATCAGCAGTCGCATACGCTATCCACTGGTCAACGGAGGCAGTCTAACAGAGAATGATTACCTATTATAATCATTTGAAATCATGTTTATACTCATGGAATTTTATAGTTGACTACACCTCTATGTTATGTGTATGTCGTCAGTTTTATGGCTTCGTATAAAACTAGGCTTTGGACGCTACATATTTTGTGCATCAGTTTTATTGAGGTTATACATAATATACAGGGTGTCACAAGACCCATCACCAAGCCGAAGTCTACTCGTTGTGGACATCATGGCAAGTCATACTAAGCAAAAAAAAAAAAAACATGTCGGCGTGCTGAATAATTTAACTAAGAAAATAATTAAGTATTTCTGCCTTATCTGAACGAGATTATAAACTAAAGATCGTTCCTAGTCGAACAAGAGGTTTTGTTTTAAATTTGCGACTATATACATATACTTAGCGGATTAAAATCGCAAATTGCTCAAGCTACCAGCCGTGCCTCACTTAATACATTTAAGCGACCGTATGTTGGTCGCGCTACCTTGGTCGCTACCCAGGTTTCACCAGCAAGCAAGTGTTCACTTGAGTCTTTATGCCGCCGCCGAGCAACAAAAGCCTCAACGAAACGGTTTATTTATAATTATCTCTGCCTTCGTGACAGTTCTTGACATGTGACAGTTTGTTCTGTAAATATTGTTAATGTGAATTTACTATTGTGATTTATTTTGTAAATATTATATAGTAATTACACGAATGCAATGTTGTGATGGCACTGGCGATGTGGACGTGAGTGCTAGTCAACCTACCACATCGCTGACTGGTCTGGTGCGCTGTCCGGATTGCTCCCAGGACCGTTTTTTCAAAGGTAAGCGGGGCCTGAAAGTGCATTTTGGTAAAGTACATAAATCCCAAAATGCACTTTCTGGCTCCACAATATCTTCACAAACTGTATTAGGAGACACCACACAAATTCCTTTTTGGCAAACGCTATCAAAATTAAAACATTCGATCCCGGTTGTGAAAAGAGTTCCCCGTGGGGCAAGACCATCAGTATCCAAAAAATTAGCGGAATGTATTGGTCTTGTCGTCAGGGAGAACTCGACAACAGCCTGGGAGCAATTACTGACTTTCCCTTATAGGATTCTACATGTTGATAAAAATCAGGCAGGCCAAAATTCGTTGACATCCCAAATTGAATATAATTGTCAAGTTTCGGCACACTCTTTAGACTCAAAATTTACGGTTAACAAGCAGAAGTCGCTGTATCAATATGTAGAATCTAAATTAAGGGAGGGCGATATACGGGGCGCTTCTAGACTCCTTTTCAGTAGCGATGTGGTGGCGCCTTGCCCTCCAGACACGCTTGCGGGTCTGAAGAGCAAGCATCCAGCGCCTATTGATGATCTCTCCTTCCCTGAAGCTCCCGACAGGGAATCAGAACATCTGATCACCACAGCCAAGAACGTGTTAGCAGCGGTTGGCTCCTTCCGAAGTGGCTCGGCAGGGGGCCTCAATGCACTGATGCCTCAGCATCTGAAAGACCTTGTGTGTGCCAGTGCTAGGGTGGCTGGCGATACACTTCTGAGGGAGTTGACTGCGCTAATAAATATGATGCTCTCCGGTAATGTGGCCGACGCCATCGTTGACATCTTGCATGGGGCGAACTTGTGCGCCCTTAACAAGAGGGATGGTGGCATACGTCCCATTGCCGTGGGTTGCACATATCGGCGTATAGCAGCCAAGATATGCTGTAAATTTTACAGCAGGGAGCTGTCGGAAAAATTCCAACCCCTCCAACTAGGTTTTGGTTCCAAAGGGGGTTGCGTGGCTGCTATACATGCCCTTTCTACGTACCTTGGAAGTGGTGATGGAGAGGTCATTTTGAAGGTTGACTTGAAAAACGCCTTCAATTCAGTGAATAGGGACACTTTGTTTGCACAAGCAAAATTAGAAACCCCTAAAATTTTTAAATTTCTTTGGCAATGTTACCCCACAAAATTATTATATCAGGATAAGCTTTTGGAATCAGCGGTTGGGTGTCAACAAGGTGACCCTCTTGGACCAGTCATTTTTAGTTTAGCAATACACCCCATTATTCGGCAAGTAAATTCTAAATTTAATGTATGATTTTTAGATGACGGGACCCTAGGAGGGGATCCAGATATTGTATTACAAGATTTAGCTCTTCTTAAAAATAAAGTCGCATCTATTGGCTTGGAACTAAATTCTAGTAAATGTGAGCTGTTTATAAATACAACAGACTCTACAAAAAGACTTTCGATACTATCTAAATTTAATAATTTGGCATCAAACATCAAAATTATTGATAAGACATCTCTTCGCCTCCTAGGTTCTCCAGTATTTGAAGAATCTTTCGATTCTTTCTTAAAGAAGAAGATACAAATTTTTTGTGAAGTTTCAGATCGCCTATTCAAAATTAATATTCACTCGGCCTATACTATTATTCGATATTGTCTTTTCGTCCCAAAATTCACACATGCCTTAAGATCTTCCCAACTTTGGAAAAAATATGCACTTTTAGAACAAGTCGACAAAATTATCCAAAGTACTTTAAAGAGAATATTAAATGTGGACTTGGACGACCGAGCCTGGCTACAAGCGTCATTGCCTATACGTCTGGGTGGGCTCGGTGTACGCAAAATTTCTAGTGTCAGTTTACCGGCGTTTCTACCATCGGTTCACAGCACGAAAGAGTTAACTAAGAAAATTTTATCACCTACACTAGTTAACTCAGAAGTGCTGTGCAAAACCGAAGCTGTAAACGCCTGGAAAATGGCTTGTCCAAGCGCTGATTTGCCTACCAACCTATTCTCCCAAAGACAGTGGGACGCGCCGCTTTGTGACATTGTAAGGAAAAGTCTTTTAGATACAACTTTAAATGTTGCAGAGCGTGCTCGCTTGCTGGCTGTGGGAGAGTGGGAATCGGGTCTGTGGCTTCAGGCACTACCATCGTCCAACACTGGAACCATGTTGGACGATGAGACGTTCCGTATCGCCACTTGTCTTCGCTTAGGTGCTCCGTGTGTTTCTCCGCATCGATGTCATTGTGGAGAAGACGTCGATAGCCTCGGACACCATGGGCTATCTTGCAGCAGAAGCGCTGGTAGAATTCCCCGTCACGCCCATCTGAATGACATAATTCGTCGTGCTCTTGTCGCGTCTGGCGTACCAGCTGTACTTGAACCAAATGGTTTGGTACGCGACGACGGTAAGAGACCTGATGGTATGTCATTGTTGCCTTGGAAAATGGGTAGGCCTTTGGTGTGGGACGCAACCTGCGTAGACACCCTCGCGCCATCACATGTTCCAAGCAAGGGAGGCCATGCTGGCGCTGCTGCTGCAACTGCGGAAACCCTCAAACGGCGCAAATATAGTAATTTAGTGAGTAATTACGTGTTTGAGCCGTTTGGAGTGGAAACGCTAGGCTCATGGGGTCCGAGCGCTCGTTCACTGTTCCGGGAAATTTCGAAACGTTTAATCGACGTCTCACGTGACCAGAAGGCTGGTTTATTCTTTGCTCAGAGAATCAGCATTGCCATCCAGCGTGGCAATGCTGCCAGCCTTCTGGGCACGTTACCCGATGACATTGATGCGGAGGCATTTTACGACGCCTAAACCGTGTAAATATTTTGAATTTTGAATTCCTTTTAACGGTTTTTTTTGTACATATATTACTTAGACATTAAGATTAGTTTAAGCTTCATGTAGATTATAAAATTTTGTTTATTTAATGTATAATTATAACTATGTACATACATAAAAAAAAGCAAAAATAAAACCTGGGATTTTTTTTTAAGTTTTCACATTTTTTAAACCGCAATTAAAAGCGCGCGCGTGCAATGCTCGAAATACCTACTTATCCATGGGGTCATTGGGCGTCTATCTATCTATCTATATCGTCGGGTATCGTACCCAGCCTGTCTCCCATTGGGGTAGGCAGAGACTATAGAACGCCACATGCTTCGGTTCAAACATACTTCTTTCGCTTCCTCGACATTCATTAACCTCATCATGCATGCGCGTCGGTTATGGGTACTTTTAATTTGGCCCTTTTTCAGTACGTCACCTATTTGGTCGGCGTACGTCCGCCTAGGGCGTCCCCTACCGACATTTTCATTCATTCTTGCACGATACACTCCTTTCATATTCCTTCTTTCATCCATCCGTTCCAAATGTCCAAACCAACGCAACATTCCTTTTTCAACCTTTGTCACTACATCTTCTTTTAGACCACACTTCTCTCGTATCACACTGTTTTTCACTTTATCAATCAGCCTTACTCCGCACATACTCCTTAAAGCTCTCATCTCCACAGCATTGATTCTACGTTCATGCTTCTTCTGCCATACCCATGATTCACTACCATACATCAGTGTTGGCGCCAAAACTCCCTGCAGTATAGCAAGGCGAGCTTGGTTTGGGATAATATCATTGCTGATGATGGACTGTAAGGCGCCATTCACACAATTTCCTGCTTTCACTCTCCTTTCAATATCTCGCTCACATTTTCCATCTCTCGTAAACAAAGACCCTAAATATACAAATGAGCGTCTAAAGAATATATTGGCGGGGGGTTAAATGCATCGATTTTGTACCTAATTAGAAAAATTCCTTACTAACTTTGAGCCTCAATATCTCCTGAAACAGTAATTTCCTTGGTATTGTGCTGAAGTAAAAAATGTTCGTAGTGATTGGTACAACATGGGATTTCAGTTTTCGTTAAGGGTCTTTTTACACCCTGTATGTTATTGGAAGTATTAGTAGTTTATTCAAAATATAATGGATACCGACCTCGGACAAACAGAAAAATATACAAACGAGAACATAGAACCGTGTGGTTGACGGCATAGAATACAAGTGTCACCACCCCCTATCTTCCCGTGGGTGTCGTAAGAGGCGACTAAGGGATAACACGATGCAAATACCATCTTTGCGTAGAGACGGAAAACTCGACATCAAACCCTATACGACTGCCTCGTTGGTCTCGCGGCATAAATGTGCGCGTGGGATTGGGAGGTCCCGGGTTCGATTCCTGGGCCGGGCAGTGTTATTGGGTTTTTCTGCCACGAAATTCTCAGTAGCAGCACGGAGTCTGGAAATGTGCCCGGTACGGCAATAGGCTCGCCCCTTATTACGTGGGACTAAAGTATATCTGGCGAAAAGTGGGTGTATACACCTCTGCCTACCCCTTCGGGGATAAAAGGCGTGACGTTATGTATGTATGTATGTATGTATGAGAACATAGACTTCAGCATTAAATGTTGTTTATAGCTTGGTACCTTGATTGGCTGTCAAAATAGTAACAAGCACATGCAAATTTTTTGTTGTAACGGTCAAGCACTGGAATTTTATCTCCATGTATGAATTACATGTTAGAAAAGTCAGATCACTTTGATTTAACACTGTACAGACCATGACATTAAGTTTAATCCATTAACGCTATTTTCGCATACTTGAATATAAATATAATTCATTAAATTAAAAACAGCAATATTTCAAAAATAAATATATTACTCAAATATTAATTTCATTTTACAATATTAAGTAGAGTTTACTGTATCAAAATAATAAGACATGTTCTTTAAGAGTCGTTTCTAGTAAAGATACTGTTACTAATTTGTTTTACTTCAAAGTTCAAAGACTTCGCTCCGTTTAAATATGTAGGTACGCTTTATTAAAAAAACACATTAATATTTCAAACTTGCACTGAAAGGAATTAAAGAACTGTGAAAATAATATTTTAATATTCATGTTTCAATTTGAATAAAGGTAATTAAGATTAAATAAAGATAGAACTTCATAAGCAAATAATATACTTTACTTTATATTAAATCAGTATCAGTATCAGTAATCAAAGATAATTAAAATAGGTACCTGCAGTTTGGAGATTTTTTGTGAGCAAATTCATATATGTTTGTTTTTATTATTATATATGCAGATACCCAACATTTATAGACAGGGTTAGTTTTAGTGCATACCTTTAGATTCTTAAATAGAATAAAAACCATAATATGAAAGTTCGGCCCTCTGATATTGAAGAAATCGTGAAAATCAAAAAAAGAATTTGCTAAACTAAACTCCAATCTTGGCAAACCGAATGCAACAACTCATTTTAAAAACAATATATAGCCGTGAGTAAAAGTGTAATAAAAACAACAACCTAATCTAATGAATCAACACTCGATATTTGACCTAAATTTATAATTAATGTACATCCGCAAACCAATATTTTATTACCTACTTATGCGATTACAAAGAATAATGCAGCCATGAAAAATCAATATTTTTTAATGAAATAGAATAGTAACACTTCTATTTTATTTACATTCTATTTTATGTAAAAATATACACATATCCAATAAACGAATAGCAATTCTACTATAACAATAATTTTAACAAACAACCGATACCAATATGTGTGCAAACGAAATTGAGTGTCTATTTTTATTAAAGTTTTTGAAATTATCTTTTCAGCTAGGTTTTGGGTGATGATGATGATGCTGTGCAAAAGTCTGAGTTTGTTAATTATCAAGGCATATCAATGAATAATCTTGTTGTCTCGGTTGTGTCCAAGACTTTTCTTTGGTTTTGGGTTTCATTCTGCTGTCCGATATATACTAATAAAGTAAATGCACTTAGTAGAAACAATACAACAAAGTCCACACAACATCTATAAAAACCTCGATTATTTTCATCTAAACTGCATTCTCAATCAGAACACCCTAATCAAATCATTCAGTATAATCGTTTAGTTAAAGGTCACGAACTTACATGTTATCCTCAAACTGACTATAGTCGTAAGGTTAAAAATAAGTGGTCCACAAAGGGTAGACCAGACATAAATCATGCAAGCGTTCAGCGTGACACCACGACTATCGATACGTAAAAAAATCTCCAAGATTAGGGACGTTCCTATGCATGACCGCTCCGTTGGGACACAAGGGTGCCAATGGCTTTGAAAATTATAGGAATAAGGCTTAAATTTTTAGACAAGCAAATTAAACTTAAAAAAGCGTCTGCTTGCTTTCTCGCATGAAGACTTCTCGTTTTTTTTCTAACCTCAGTTATGTTAATTATGCATGTAAAAAGAAGCTTACAATATTTATCTTTGTTTTAGTTTAACTGAAAATTGACGTTTTTGGGAACTATTCGAATATAAAGGTGGAACGCTTACGATACATTAGTTTATGTTGGACGTAAAATAGAACATACTTTTACAGTAATGTCAAAAAAAGAGCATATAACCAAAATATCAGTAAGGTAATTTTTTTTCGAAAAACGTCGTATGCTACCTTCTTTATTGTTGGGATATGAGTACCTCACATGTTTTAATATCAGAAAAATATTTTAGTATTATCTTTACTTTGGTACGAGTAATTACTAAAATGCAATAAAAAATAGACAACTTTATCCTGAATCCCAATAATAAAACTGAAAAGACAAATTATAGTAGACAATAATCTGTTTGACGTCAAAATAGAATGAGCATCAAATAAAAAGCCAGTCTCGCTTACCACCCGGCACACATCCACCCTATGCCCCGCGTTACGGCTCAGTCGTAGGGTAAACTGGCGATAACCGTCCGTCCGGCCGTTCCGGCTAATATCGTCCGGTGATAAAACCGTTATTATGTTGATGAACCAAACTATTACCCACTCATATTTTTACGCGATATCCTCGATAACCTCGTTATAATAAAACCGGGCGGATGCGCATCGAATACGATATTTTTAAGATTATTATTTTCATATTTGATTCTTTTTATCGCGGTGTGAGAGGGTTGGTTTATTACTAAAGGCTTTTACACTATACTGCAATATGCAAAGCTTTTTGGTGATGTATTTAATATCCTCATACAGCATTTTGCAGTGTAATGCTGCAGGTAGGCCACTCCCAGTTTGATATTGTAAGTTAATAAAAGGATTAGTCCTACCACATACCGGTGCTTCGAAGGTTTGGTGGAGGTGTTTTGACGTCCAAAGATACTATGTGAATTTTCCTTAGTCGCCCCTTATGACATCCACAGAACAAAATCGGCTTTAATGCTTAATCCGTCACACGGTAAATATTATGCATAACCAACCTCGTAATAGAGCACCAAAATAAGTTACAACCTTAACTACAATATTATGACCAACGAAACATACCAACTATTCATTTCATTAAAACTGCCGTTGCTTAAAGCTCGACTAGTACAATCACACTAACTTGTTTATTTTGAACATGGGAGACCAAGTTTTATGCATAAATATACATATTCTAAAATTACAGAAACTCTATTCATATGTTCTGATTCTTCAGGGACATATTATGTACATAGTGGTTAGAGCAGCTCCACAATATACATAGTTATTAAAGATATACCGGCTTTTATAGTTCTGTAATCATACGTTCATGATTCGTTCATGTTTTACTACCGCGGGATTTCTTTATTCCACTTTTAATCTCTTCAAACACGTAGTAAATACCTATAATAACGACCTACTTTTATAATTATGTTGAATCTTACAAACGAAAAGAAACAATTACGGACATCGAACATTCTTTTAAGGAAATAATTACATCTTTCTAAACTTATCACAACATTTTTTACAACAAATTGTTTAATCACAAGAAAATATTGTTATTTTAGTCTGCTAGTTATTCTTCGTAAACTTACTTACTAGCTTCTTTTAATACTGAAACCTTACGTCTAATGTCATTTAAATTTTGATAGAGAAGGTACATTAAGGGCAAAGAATAAAAATGAAATATGTGTCCTGAATCTGCGGGAAACAGCATTCTGAAGACAAAATGGTCATACTGTTCAGAATTGCTCTAGGCAGGTGGGAAAGTGTTGCAGACGGCAGTGGAAGATTGTATTGCATTCACCTGACTATGGCAAGCAAGGGGTCTAAAATATACTAGGCGGAGTTTCTCAGCGCTAATAATCAAAATACAATATGCAGTTACCTGGTGTCAGGATCTTCACTGGTATCAGGCCTTGAGCTAGCTAGACAAACACACAACTAGGGTGGCCAAACTAGGGAGAGTTATATCTAAGTTCTTCGCTATCAGGCTCCAAACGCGACGTCTTCAAGGCACGCTGCACGAGGTTTTCACAATTTGCACAAAATGTCAGTGTTCAATATAATAACACAAATTTATCAAGGGACATCTGTAGCAGTGCCAGGCAAATCAAACAACAGCAATTTACAAGGTTTTACACAATTAAATTCACGAAGCTGGTTTAACCACGTGCTTTCAAAAGGCGAATTTTTCAAAGCAAGTGACAATTATTGACAGTTCTAACAAATGTGACCAGAGTCAAAAAATTACAATAGACAACAAATGTTACCAAACTAGTATTCTCGATTTATACTTATTATTATAGGCAATATATCTATTTCAAACACATACTAACTGAAGAATTGATTGAATTAATTCCGATAACAAGGCGTAACAGCATCTATTACCATCGGATTAGTCTTCTCGATGATAAACATTTTACAAACAACGTCAAGGCCTAATCCTCCAGCTTAAAATTATCATCATCATCGTCACATCAGCCGATAGACGTTCACTGCTGCACAAATGCCTCCACCGCGCGATCATCTATCCGCTGCCACCGATACGATAATAATGTCCTCACGACCGATTCTGGCCACGGCAGCTTGTCTATATATGACACTTGCCATCATGTGTGTGCATACACAAGTGCACTCTCTATTCCCTCACTCTCACAGTCCGATGGGACGCTACAAACGATACGACCGGAGAAAGATTGTGTGCAGGACCAACGGTTTAACGTGCTTGCCGGGGGTGTAACACCGTCAACTTACTGACTTCGAACTTCTATTGGATAATTCCTAACAGAAAAACCCAATATCACTTTTTGTTCGACCCGGGAATCGAACCAGAGACCTCATGATCCTCAGTCGTTAACACTACCGCAGGAGCACAGAGGCAGTCGTTACGATAATATAATGGAATTGACCAAACATAAAAAATAGATAGATCTTGATCAGGCAGATATAATCAAATTGAATTATAAACTAGAATACAGTGCCGTTGTGTTTTTAATGAAAATGCCTCTACCCAGCCAGTGACCCGTATCGACGATTTTCAGAGCATCCCTTTTCTGTGATGTGGGGTTTGATGTCACTGTGATTGATTATCGGCACAACATTCCATCGAAGGCTGTAACCTTCGTGCCTTAGACCTTTAAAGTAGGTGGAGAATAGAATGCCGCATCTAGGCCAATATGTGGCTTGTAATTTGCTAAGTAATGTTGTAAGGTGGCAAACCTAAATGTCATTTGGAACTAATTTGAGTGAGTTTTCTTGAATTGTTTATAGTACCGATTTGTTTTATCTTATCTCGTATTTTATCCCAGTATTTTCCATGTTATGCTAGGTGCTTATAAAAATAAAACAGCCCAGTTTATATGACTCTCAAGAAAACATAAAAATAATTTGAATTCGGGATCATAAAAAATGTATAATGTTTTATCTTAATTTATAAATCCTGAGACCACATTTCGTTGTTCAAAAGACAGTTCATAATAACTATCTACTCTTTACAAAACCACTTAAACTCAGTTGGAAAGTTAAATTCAAGAATTAAGCTGAGAATAAAACATTTTATTGCACAAAGTGCTCGCCTTAGGACAGACGCGAAATTACGATACAAATTATGCGG
This sequence comes from Euclidia mi, assembly GCA_944739405.2. Lineage (NCBI taxonomy): Eukaryota > Metazoa > Arthropoda > Insecta > Lepidoptera > Erebidae > Euclidia > Euclidia mi. The sequence goes on from OX123182.2 coordinate 10,932,625, forward strand.
CGAGACATTGCCACCGCCACGCAAGTCATTTTTGCCGTTCTTTACCCATGTACAAAATTATCTTAACTTTATTTTAAGGCATTGCTGTATGAGGTCATTCTAACCGCAATGAATATCTAAACCAATACAGAGAGCCGTATTCTGTCAAAACTGATTAGGTAGACTAGTAAGCGGACGAGAAGTCTTTGCAGTTGGCGCGTTATTATTATAAATTCATTATTTGATACTAGGCAATAATCAATATTTTAGAAAATAGCTTATTAAACTGTACAATTACTTCGTATACTGCATGTCTGTGAGTTCTCCTTAATGTTCATGAAAGACATGTGAAGTCAATCAACACGCACTTTACCAGCGCGGCAGACTGTGCCCTTATTACTCTTCTCATAGTGAGAAGTGGCCTCTACACACGAGAAGCACCGACCATAAAGAAGGGTGATGATGATGAAAAAGTCAACAAAAATAAACTAATAAAGCGATCATAGCTAACTCTCATGAAAGAGGCTGCAATAACCCATATTTAAAGATTAAACAAGTACCACCTCGGTTCAATATAATTGCGTCAAATCTCTTTGCTACTATAAACAGAATGTCACATTAGATCTTGGCAGATGTGTATTTCTGATATTCCCATAGTTATAATGCAACATCCAAGTATCAAGAACTGAAAGTATTGCTGCAATTTAGAGGATATTTAACATTAAATACAACTCCTTAAAGGTTGGCTCGATGTGAAGTCGAATTTCACAATCGGGGTATTTAAGACACGAGACAAACTAAATATAATATATAATATTTACTACCACATTCACACAACACCATCTAGTCCCAAACTAAGCAGAGTTTGTAAGATGGGTACTATACAACGGATCAACATAATTACTTATTTTTTGTAGCTACGTACATATTATACATAGAAACACCATAGTAATAGTTATTCATTAGCTTGCCAGCTCCTATATTAGCCCACTAAACTTTCCCCGTCCTGGAATTGAACTGGCGACCACATAATCAACAGTGACGCCACCAACATTCTCAGTTATTACTGTGTTTATGTCAACGTGATAACTTGGGAGCGGGATTTGCGGTACATTTGCTCGAGATTAAGTTCCGCAAGATTAGTGTACATGATGTATGTATCATGGAATTACGAACTCAATAGAAATGGTTTTTTTATGATGATTTGCAAATTATGGTTTCAATATCAATTGCAGTGTTGTGTGAACTACTAGGTATTCATACTAGACTTTGCCTGCGATTACGCCCGCATGGGAGTCGGTATGTATCTCCAAACACAAAAAATCATACCATTGGGTCACTCCGTTGCGATGTAATAGAAGAACAATCAAATAAACAATTAAATGCAATTTAGCATTGGTAACTTTCTTATTAGTATGGATTGGGTGAATATTGTTCTGTTGATTCAATGGTTAACGACCTTAAGCTGCTAGTGCTCTTTCACGTAGAATTGAAAAAAAAAACATCTGAAGTGATGTTTAAAAAGTATGAAGTAAATGTTTTAAAGAAGTGATTTTAATGTCTCAATATTTCCCATTAGTCTATTTAGACTGCACTATGAAGATTTTATAAATTCATATTATTTGTTTTTAAATACATACATAAAGAATACTATTAATTCAAATTAAGATTAGTCACATTTAAAATTTCTGACACCAATCGAAGTTTTTATTATGGTACACAATCTTATTATCACCATTTTATGGAATTGCTCAAACGCCCAACATACTGCCACTGTACATACAGTATTTCCACTCCATTCAGCGCACCAATCCGTGGCAACTGTACACTTGTTAATTTGCTAAGAACTTGCCGGGTTCTGCCGTGCCCTTTGATCTCTTGGCGTAATTAACGAAGTGGATTTGCGCCGGCCAACCCTATGAGGTAAGCCATCCTCCCACTGAAAGAGCTAGGACTTTCAACGATCCTTTGCCAACGTTTCGCCTTAACGTTCAGTTGGTGTTGCTGAGTTATCTCGTACAGTGTTTATTGAATTATGAGGTAAAAGAGTTTTAATTTGATATTAGGAAATAGATCTTCTGCTGCAGTAGTGTGGATGGTTCTAAGAAGTAAAGCAGCTATTGCTTCTTGCTTTGACAGTTTTTTGCATGTCATTAATCACTTAAAAGCACCTTGGTCATTGTATTTACTCATAAAATTCTGTGTAATAGATGCTAAAGTAATATATAGTCACTGCGTTTGGAGACGTGTCATGTGAATGACATTAGACTTATTTTTACGGTATAGGAGGCAAAAGAGCAGACGGTCATCATCCTAGCGCTGTCCCGGTTGCGTTCCAAAACCTACGCCTTGGAGCTCGGGGTCCGCTCTCCGGCTGCCAACGATCAGACGATCATCTGGTGGTTAGTGATTGCCGCCAGCCACTGCAACTCCAGAGGAGTAACGAGTGCGTTGGCGATCTGAATGGTAAGAGGACTAGAAAGATTAATGGGATTGGAAAGCAGATAAAAAGGAGGCCTCTGGCACTCTCACCCACAAAACCAGACGTGGCAGGATAAATAAATACTGTTACATTTGGTCGATATTCTGTAAGAGGATAATACTTCCCGGTCAAGCCGGCCCATTTCATAGCATTGTGATCCGACCTTTGCTTTGGATCCTGGAGTCCATCAACTTTATCAGTTTACCCGTTTAAGCGACTGGCGTCTGACTGCCCCTACCCGCGTGATAAAAAGGCATATTATATTGTAGAACTTAGACCAGTGCCAGAGTATTTAAGGTGTCTGACAAATAATCTTTATTACATCTAGGAGCTACAGCTAATCCTACACTCTATGTAAGGAACAAGTGATAATTAACAATGTTGACGCACGAGCACCGAGCAACGGCGCGGCGGTGGAGGAGGACAGCGGCGCGGGGAGGCGGCCCTCTCCGTACGATATATCACTCCGCGCAGCACACCCGCCCGCGACACTCGCTGTCATACTAGTTATATCTTTATTCTATATTACAAGTTATTTATACAGTCCACTTTTTGATTTGGTCTCTATAATAAGACCCTATTGAACAACAATTTGATACACACACAACTTCGAAAGTCAGTGGCGCGAGTTACTAATGCGAAACTTGTAAATTTGCCACAAAGAGGTGGCAATCTATTGGCATGCACTGAATTACGATTACTCAAAACTTTGAGATAAT